>CM076908.1:15853376-17062603 GCA_039519145.1 Kokia cookei
TAGTGGATGTCTTTGAAGTATTGTGATATTTAGGCTGGAAATGAAATGTCTGATGTTTATTAGAATTGGCTTTAATTTCTAGTGCGACTGTATGTAGATCCATTTTCGTTTTGTGACCCAGCAAGCACAATTATTAATATTATGTTTCATATTAATGACAAGAATGTGAGGCGGTAACATTAATCTTGCATGGGCACATTCATGCTAGGTCGATGGTTTCTTCTTTGTTTTTGTTCTCCCATTTTGATTTTTGTGTGTCTCAATTATGTTATCCCTCTATGCTCTTGCTTGCTGAATCACTGCTATGGGATTGGGGTTTTTCTTTTTTCAAATATACCTCAATAAGGTGGTACAATTAGTATAGAATTCGATTGCACTTTCATCTTCCAAGGCTACCCACTTTTGTATCCAACATCTGAAGGTTTGTTACGAAACAAATCAATTCTCAAGAACCATTCTAGACTAGCAAATGGGCAAGTTTTGAATCACTACTCTAAGTTGGTAAGTAATTGTTGTACAAATATTACTTTGAGTGTCAGCTTTAGGATCTCTTTGGATGAGAGTTTATTTTTAGTGCGGTGTATTTAGTTTTTTTTTTATCATGTTGCAGTATTTAATCTCACCAACAACGTTGTTTTTATACTAACCACAAATAAACGCATCGCTCATCCAAAAAACCTTAGTTTTGTTTTTATACTAACCACAATTAAATGCATCGCTCATCCAAAAAACCTTAGTTTCCAATAATGTATTTACAATGTTGACTCAATTCTAAGCATTACCGTCAAATGCTTTACAAAATATTCAAATTAGGGTATAATCATTACCGAAGGCGTACGTTTGTTATTGCAATAATATATTTACAATGTTCACCTAACTCTAAGCATTATCTATCTTATTTAGCTCATAATTCCCACTGCGACCAATTAAAAAATATTTATTAAAATAACACTAAAGAATTAAAAATTATTTAGCAATCTCAACTATAACCCTTCCTTCAAGTATAGAACTAATGATTAGTGGGTTAAATTGGTGAATTAGTGATTAATATGAATAAACTAATCCTATATGCATTGCTACTAATCCAAACCTCTCTTACTATCTCGGCTTATCGAAAAAATTAGGATTTGCTACTAAGTTGCGGCTCTCACTTGAAGGCATAACAAACACAGAATCTCTCAACTCCTTGTGCTTAGCGAGTCGAATTGGTACGGTTTAGGGTTCAAGGTTTGAAGTAAGGAAACTTCGACTGTTTACTTCTATTGTTGGATTCCTGGTTGAACAACAATTACAATAATAGGTTTAGAGCAATCAAAGTTTATCTTGTTGTGTTGACAATTTTGACTTGTATAAAAAAAATATGGATTACTTATATTAAACAACAAATGGAAGATGTGTTGGACATGTTTTTATGAAAGGAAACTAGATTTAAAAAGTTCTAATCCCTTTTTGTGGTGGCATGGTTGAAGGAAATAAAAGAGTTCAACTTTAACTAGGATTCTATCTTGCTTTCTTAAGGGAAAGGAGCTTATCATATTGAGATTTACTTCAAGTAGGAGATTTATTTGCAAAGGAATTAATCATTGTTTACCTCAAGTATGATTGAATTTATTGAAGGATACTTACTTATCTTGGTTCAACTTGAAGATGAAGTTATTTGAGGATTTGAATATGTAATTGGCATAAGGGGTGTGTTTTTTTTTTTTGGTGTTTTTCTTGAGAATTTGAGACTGATTATTGTATATTCAAACACCCATTGCTAAGACGTTTATTGGAGAGTATTCTTCAATGTGTTGGGAGGTCTTAGGGAGAGTGATTGTGACAATATGAGTTCGACTTTTAGGTTACAATTATCCATTGTGAGAGGATAGATTAGGCTTAAACCAATAGTTGTATATGTTAGAATATTAGATCAATGGAGCTGTTAAGTTTGTTAAACATTTGTTAAGATTGTTAAGGCTTAGTTAAAACAATTACTACTGTTAGATGGCTTTGTTTGCATGCATAAAAACTCTAGTTGCATTCATATGAGATAAGTTTTTTTTTCTATTTTATAGCAGTATTGATTTCAGTGCAAATATTATTCTTGCTTCTTTCACTTTTATGCTTATTTGCTATAGTTTAACATGGTATCAGATGTCTTTTCCACTCAAAGTTGATCCTCTGAGTACTTGTGATCTCTGTCATGGCCACTCCTAGCCCGTCTGCTGCATCAATAGTTGTATCTAATAACGTGTTTTCAGTCAAGAAGATTAATATTCTTCTCGACAATCTCAATTACTTGCTATGGCGTCAACAAGTGCTTATCGTTGTCAAGACTAACAAGCTGCAATAGTTTCTTGATATTCAAGTGATTCCTCCTCCGTAGTTTGTCCGTAATGCTAATGGTGTGCCTCAAGAGAATCTTGATTTTGTTCGCTATGAACAACAAGACAATGCCCTTGCTTCTTGGCTTTTGTCCTCTATTAGTCAGGGTGTTCTTCATCATCTTATTTGTATGGATTCTAGTACTCAAATCTAGAATGCTCTTGCTAATCATTATGGTAGTAAAATTACGTCTCGATTGATGTCCTATAGACGTGCCCTTCATTCTCAACACAAGGGAGATTTTCGATAAAGGAATTATTGATGAAAACTAAGAGTTACTGTGATAATCTTGCAGGTTACGAAGAGCTTATTAGTGACCATGAGCATGTGACTGCCATTCTTAATGGTCTTTCTCCTAAGTACGAGTCTATTATCATAGGTATCATGAAAATTCAAATACCCTACAATGTTCAAGGTCTAACAATTATGCTTCTTCATGCTGAAGAAAGGCAGTAGATTCTAGTGGTTGATGTTCCTATGTCAACCAACGTTGTTACTCATTAACAAGTTGCATCCAATATTGATAACATAGAATCTCCTGCCTACCATCCTTCTTCAGTTGCTGAAGCAATTCGTGGTCATGGTCGTGGTCGATCATCGCGTATCTAGCTGTGTGGGAAAACCGATCACCTTGTTGATCGATGCTACTATCGCTTTGATGTGACCTACAAAAGTGTTGGTTATCGACCTCCTTCGTAAGTGAATATTTGTGCATTTGGTAATAGGGTATCGATACCATCATTTGTGCCTTCCTTCAGTCCACCTATGATTGTTACACCCTCTCTAGTGTCTATTCCAAACTTACATGGTAGTTGGGTTTTCTTGCCAACTTTAGCTTATGTGATAACTTCTTGGTCAAATCCATTTATTAGAATGCCACCATCTACAAATGCTCATGCTTCTCCAGCTCCTGTCTTGAGTTCCAGTCCTCAAGCATACGTTGTCATGCCTGAAACTATTGGTGATAATGCATGGTACCCTGACTCTAGTGCAACTCATCACCTCACGCATTCGATTACCTCAATGGGAGAAAGTGCACCCTATAGTGTTCCAAGTAAGCTGTATGTTGGCAATGGTTCTACTTTACCTATTCTTTCAACTAGTCAATTATCTTCGATTACGCGTGTAACAGCCAGATTTTCAGTGGTGTAGAAAACAGTGATTTCAGGATCACAAATCCGACGAGTCGAGTCGTAAATTTATTTGTTTTAATATTTATGGTGTTATATACATTGTATTAAAGTTTGGTTCAGAAATTTTATCGTTTAGATAGTCAATTGAATAGAAAGGACTAGATTATAATAGGTGCAAAAGTAGAGATGAATAATTAGAAGGATCAAATGAGTAAATTAACTAAGGAAATATAGTGGTCGTTAGCATGAGTCAAACTAAGTATAAATAGGTTGAGTAAAGTTAAAAATGGGTTAATTAAGGCTTAATGATGAAATTCTAAATATTTAAAAAATTGACATTAACTATATATATGAAATTAAAATAGAAAATGGAAGGAAATTCACTCATTTTTCTTCATCTTCTCTATGGCAAGAAGAGGAAAATTAGGGTTTGTCATTGTTAACTTTAGAACCTTGATTGGGTGAGCAAACCTTGACTATTTTTAGTAATCTTTATGTTTTTGAGTCTGTAATAGCTTAATCTAGTTAATCCAAGGACTAATTTGTGAATTTTTCAAATGTTAAACATTTTTCCATTAATGAATGAGCTTTTTCTTGAAATTTTATGAAAGCTTTGTGTACTTGGTTGTTAGATGTAATGATTTTGTAAAGTAATTTTTGATAAAATTAGGGTTAGGGACTAAAATGTGAAAATGGTAAAAATACATGTATTTTTGTTACAGATGAATGTGTGAAAGGGTTGGGTAAACACCTTAGAGAATTTGGTTAAGGTTGGTTGTGTAAGAGAATGGTTATTTTACATGTTTTGTGTTGAAAGGACTAGATTGAATAAAAGGAAAATATTAAGGGTAAAATCGTAATTTTCTTGAAAGGACTAAAATGTGTTGAATGATTCAATTATGTGACTTAATGTGAGAATTGGATGATTTGTGGATGTAGACTACGATCGTGCTTCAGATCGCGAAAAAAGGAAATTAGCAGAGTAGTCCCTGAAGTCTAATCGTAACGGCAAATTAATCTGGTAAGTTCGTAATGTTAAATTCTTACTTATATCTACTTATAAATGCCTTCTTTATAATTTTTTATGATTGGAACGATAAATTGAAGGTGTGAAAGATGGAAACAGCAAAAGAAGAATTACCTGGCCTTGTGCCAAAGTTGAATGGTCCGATAATTGAGATCCTACATTTGTTGCGGATTCTCTAAGGCATCGTGAGTCACTATAAAGTTAATAGAATCCAATAATGGATTACAGGCTCTACGATGGTTGAGATTTATGCTTGAGTGCATATTCTCATCAATTTAGTGTAAGCAGCATCGCAGGGAACAGGCATGACCTCTAGGTCAATAGGGAGTAAAGTTAAGCATCATGACCTTTGAGTCAACAGGAAGTAAAACGAATAACGATCGCTGAAGTTCAGTTTTGTTCTGTCTCGTCAGATTTATAGAGTTGTTCACCACATATGATTCGGTAAATTGATAAACTTTGCGAACTTATTAAGCTATGATGCTTACTAGTGAAATTGTTGTTGTTTTGTAGATTTCATTTTGCGACTTGAAGATCGGATCATCTTGAAGACATCACACTATCTCGAGAGTTCGTTCGATAGTATTTACATCACTTGGTTATATGGCATGTACTAGAATGATGTTATTTTAGTATATGTTATTTGAGACTATGATACTTGTAGATCCTTGGTTAAATGTCGAACTTTGAATGCTTGATGAAAGTTGCATGTGACATTTAGTACTTAAATATTATGCTAAGTATTGTACTTGAACACAATTGTGTTGTCCATTTCACCTTATGTCTATGAATGAAGTTTTGTAAAAGAACTTGTGTGAAATTCGAGAATTTTGCTTACTTGTTTTGGTAGAACTCTTGCATGTATCGGTATAAGTACAAGGCAGGAGAGAGGTTGCTTACTGACTTGAGTTGTATCGGTAGTTGCATTTTAAGTTTCGGTAGTTCTGTGCATGTTAGTATTGGTAGCTGGAATACTTGTATCGGTAGAAGTTGCAGGGTAGGACTTCTTAGCTCTCTACAGTTTTTAGTATCGATAAAAACATTAATAGTTTCGGTAGATGTTACACTTGTATTGGTAGAACTATCATAAGTATCGGTAAAAGTCTGTATTATTTCTAAATTGTTTACTAATTTAACTACTACCGGTACTTGTCCAACAAGTATTGGTAGAAGTCTCCAAAAATCTTGGAAATGATCGTTTTACCCTTGTTTAATTGTCCTTATAATCAAATAATGATATATATAACGTGTGGAATGAAATTCTTTAATAAGAGTAAAGTTCGAATAGTATCATATTAAAGATGAACAGTGATAAATTAATAGTAAGTAATGGAACCCTAATCGATGATGGTTTTTGGGTTTTGGGTGTTACAACGCGTTCTCGACCATTGTTTATGAGGTCTTTATTGTTTATTCCTGATATAACCAAAAACTTGTTGTCTGCGTCTAAATACCAAGGACAACTAGGTGTTGTTTGAGTTCCTGCCCACTCAATGTCAAGTTTGTGATTTGAGAACTCGAGAGATGCTTCTTCAAGGATTCGTTCATAATGGACTTTATAGATTGCATTTGAATAGTATTGTTAATACTTTTCCTGTTGTTAAATCTTTTCAGTGCTATATGTTGTTGCTAAATTTGTTCATTCGAATGTGTGGCATTTTAGACTAGGCCACCCTTGTAATACTATACTTCAAAAAGCGTTAAGGCATTGTAGTATATCATTCTATTCTAATAAAATTGATGATGTGTGTACAAATTACCTTTTTCTTCATCTTTATTCAAGTACAATCTCCACTACAAGTGGCTGCTGATGTTTGAGGTCTTGCTCCAATTTGTTCAAATGGGTTTAATTACTATGTTGTGTTTACTGATTCTTACACTAGATACACTTGGCTTTATTTTTTGAAGAAGAAGTCTGAAGTGTTCACTATGTTTTCTCAGTTTCATAGACAAGTGATAGCATTAGAAATGACACTTATTTTCTCCCTAAAACTTGTGTATTAATTTTTCCTTTTGTATCATTTTTAGTATACATGTTAAACATTTCATATTTAGTGTTCGCATTTTCTAACTTATTGTTGTATGGCTTTAATTCTGTTCATTTTAGCCTCGTTTATCCTATTAATGTCACCGTATGCAGCATAAGCTTTGCGTCTGAAATTGTCAGCGCAGAGATCCACCTCTGAAGATCAGTACTGAAAAATGTGCAAAGATGAAGCCACAAATTTAACTTGAAATTGCGGACATAGATGTCACCGCAAAGATACCTTAACCTCGTACAAGTGATTTCACGCTACAAACATACTTGGAAACACCAACGCAGGGGAATGCTAAGTTGTCGCCGCAACTAAAGATTATAGATTGTGTCCAGAGATGCGGCGACAACTTGCAGATGCTTGATAAACACATCAGATCTGCTTGAGTGCACAGCTGGAATTAACCACCTTGTACAACTGTCATAATGGTTAGATCTGAAATTCCCAAAGCTTATAAATAGGAGGGAAAGGAAGAAGATGGATACCAAGTGGTGAAGAATTAAACTCTGCAAAATTTCTCAAATCTTTAAACAAGCTGCCATGGAAGCTTGAGTTCGGAGGAAGGTGATCTGACGAGCAAGGGAGCAAAAACTTCTTACGAGAAGTGTCTATTTGCGGTGCAAGAGGAGCTATCATGGAATAGTCCTAGTAAACTAGGAATGGGATGCTTCGACTTTTTTCTTTGATACCTCTTAATTTGTTGATGAATGTTGTTGGTTATCAATTGAGTATGGAAGTATCATTTGAAGTTAGATCTAATTTGATTTCTCTTCTATTCTCCTTATCTGTTTATATTTAGATTTAACTGTTTTGACAACAAAAGTGCAAATGCAGCACAATCACTGGAAGGTGCGCTGACAAGTTAAATCAACAAGCAAGACAACGGAAGTTGCTCGAGGCTAAGAAGGTATTCTGACCACTTGTTCTTAGGTGCAAGACAATACCAACACTGTAAGGTATGGTAATTACTAGCATTTGGGTCTTTGTTAAACAGAGGAAGTGATAGTAGTAAGATTTTATTGAAGTACAAATGTGATGACAATTCATCTATTTGTTACATTGCAGCTACATTTAGCACTGTGACTTGTGAAATCAGTGATCCTCTCCACTTCTTTACACTTGACCCATTTATTTTAAGTTCTGAATTTACATTTACAAACATCCCATCAACTATTCATTTTATCTTAATTTGCTCTAAAAAATTACTTTATATTTGCATTGACAAATTAATTCTTTTAGCTGTGCAGATCTGACTCAGTTGCGCTGACATTATTAGTAACAATTCTTCTAATTTTAACTTTAGTTGCTTCGATAATTACATATCAAGAACTCTATCCTTGTGGGATCGATATCCGATAGAGAAAATCTATCAACTATACTTGCATCGACGAGTGTCCGCTTGCACTTTAATGCTGTGACGTTTACAGGCCGATCAAGTTTTTGCACCGTTGCCAAGGATGGCATTTGTTTGTTGTGCATTTTTGTAGTTGCAATTATTCTTTCTTACTTAAATTTTTATTTTTACTAATCTGTTTAACTTTCTTTTGTTGATTTTAACTCAATTCATTAGGAGTTGCATGTCCAAAAGGAGAAATCCTAATGACATTGTTAGTTTTGATCCAAAACTCGAACGAACTATTCGAAGGAGGAAGCAAGAGCAAAAGAAAATGGCTGGAAATAACAATGATCTACCTCCATTGCTGCCACAAAATGTTGTTCCTCTAGTGCAGCCACAAGTGCTCAACAAAAACATACCACCACTACCACAAGTAGAGCAAATACCAGACAGGACAATTCGAGATTACATTGTTCCTATGCTCGATGATCTACAACCAGGGGTTAGACAAGCAATACAAGTTGGTAATTCTGAATTGAAACTAGTTATGTTCCAAATGCTTAATTCGAATAGTCAATATGCAGGTTTACCTCATGAAGATGCAAGGGAGCATCTCACATCATTTCTGCTTATTTGTGCTTCTTTTATTCAACATGGTGTTCCTGATGGCGCCTTGAAGATGCAGTTATTCCCTTATTCTTTACAAGGAAGGGCAAGAACATGGTTTCTTGGTTTACTGGCTGGATCCATTACTTCCTGGAATGTACTAGCAACACAGTTCATTTTGCGATTTAATACACCGATAATGAATGCTAGATTGCGAAATGATATCACGGCATATCATCAACTAGATGATGAAAATTTACACACTACATGGGAACGTTACAAAACTTTGCTAAGACGTTGCCCCAGTGCATGAAATCCAATAGGAAACTCAAATCGAGATCTTCTATAATGGGTTGAATACGTAGACAAGGAATTTTGTCGATGCATCTGCCAATATTCCGTTGTTAGATTGTACCTACAATGAAGCCGTACGAATATTAGAGAGAATATGCAGAGAATCACTATCAATATCCAATTTCAATTTAAAAGTTAAAGAAGATAGAAAAATTAAATTAAAAACTAAAAATAATAACTTTTAGTAAAATTAGAATGAGAAATTTTTTTTATTTCTAATTAAAGCAGAAGGTATAAAAGACGATGTATGCTTTATATATATAAATAAGCATTTTTTTTATTGGTTCGACGTATGAATTGCCTTTCTATATTTGAGTGTATGGTGTACGGATTAAGTTATGTTCTTTTGTCAATGGTTGAAATTGTTATCATGGATTAATATTTAATGTTTGTGTGATTTGATGTAAACAAATGTTAAATCTGGTTTTCGTTTAAAAAATTTGATTATAAGTTTGATTTAATAAAATTTATATCTGAATTTTATTGTAAAAAAATTGATGGCCGCTTGTTTAAGTAATTAAAAATCAGTCAAAAAAAAAAAATTTTGATGGTTGTATTTAGACAAATATCATTTTGGGTTATTTCGGATCTACAGTAAAATTAGAAATTTCAGTTTTGACATTTAATTGTTATGAAAATTTTAAATTTAAATATTGGTATGTTTATATATTTTTAAAATAACTTATAAAAAATTTGAAAAAGGAACTTTTAGAAATCATATGTTTAAGTAGATCTACCAAATAAAAATGTTAAGAGTGCTCTCTCTTAATATCCTAGAGAAACAATGATTATTGTGGTTGGGTTGGAGTCGGTTGGTGACATTTGAGGGCGATGGAGAGGGATGAGATCTCTCTCCTGGAAGAACTGATTCAATTAATTGTTAAGAGTTCGCTGGTGGTGCCAACCGAAAATCAAACATTATTGTCTGCTGTTTGGACGAGGAAATCCTACAATCAAGATAGTTTTCGGGCGCAAATTAAGAGTATATGAAATACGAGAAAGAAATTCGAGATTTAAGTGACAGGGCAAAATCTGTTCCTGATTTCGTTTGAAGATGAGGAAGATTTGGAATTGATCCTGGAAGGACGACCATGTCTCTTTTGAAGGTAGTTGATTATTTTTGATAGATTGATTGAGCCTATGGATTAGCGCAAGATTCATTTGGTGATGTCCCCATTCTGGATTAAGGCTAGCCCTTACGCACCGAAGTGTGATAAGAAAGATCTTATGCACGCAATCGGGACAACATTTGGAGGGATAATCAAATCGGAAGAAAAGAGGGTTTTTGTAACGATCCATTTTTGGTAATATCGGAAAAATGATAAATTTAGTACCTTGAAAGTTTAATTACGAACTCATAAAACTTTAATTAAATATGTTTGACTCATAAGTTGGTTAAGGAAAATGGATGTTTAAGATATTAGTTAAAAGGAAATGGGTTGAATTATAAAGAAGGAAAAACTTGAATTACATAGAGCTTTAGTGAGATGATTGTTAGAATATTAAATAGATGAGAGTTTGTTTAATAAATAAGCCATAATCTTTGTTAAATGACAATTGTAGGCTAAATGAAAGTGAGGATATGTTTTAGCCTAAGGACAAATTAGTAAATAGATTAATAATGATTAAACAAATAAAATAAGGGAGTTTCTTCTTTGGTGAGATTTTCCACCAAATAAAAAAAAAAAAGAAAGAAATTAGAATAAAAAAGAAGAAAGAAACTCCATTAGAGAGAGCTTGGGGATTTCGGTAAAAAAAAAACCATTGCATACCACAAGACAAAGGGACCTGTTGGAAATTGAGGAAATGAGAAAGTCAACGAGTAATCGTTTTCAACCTAGGTAGCTACTATATTTTGGTAAGTTCATATCCTTGAATTTAACATTTCTATTCATTATTTAATTTAAGTTCAATTATATTAAGTGTTACTAAAATTCTTGATATATATATTTATGGTCTCATTTATATGATTAAATGATGATATATTTCGAATTGAGGATATGGTAGAAATGAATCATTGATGTTGTCAGTTTACTGATTAGAGTTGGATTCATTTTTGTGGTTTATCCGCTAGGTACTGGGTGTTAAGAGTTGACGGATTACTTGTTGGTTAATCCAACTAGACCTGAGCTCACTTTTGCAATTTATCTGCTAGGCACTAGGTGCCATGATTGTCGGTTTATCCGACTAGCGCTGGGCGCAAAACCTTTGGTTAATCCAACTAGAGCTGGGTTCACTTATCGCAGTTTATCCCGTAACGACCCATTTTTGGAGACACCAGAAATGACTAATTAGGATCTAAAAGAAATTTCTGATGAGGATTTAGTAATTTAATTAAATAAGTTTGATTAATTAGAGAAGAGTAACAAGTGATTGAGATGAGAAAATTAGTAATTAAGGTGTTGATTTAAGGTGATGGATTAAATTACAAGGGAGTCAAGTTAGTGTGCTACAAAAAAAAATAGTGAAATAAAGGTTAAGGTATTAAATGAATAAGAACTTATATGGTAATTAGACAATAAATTGTATAAATGGACAATTTTAGGTTTTCATTAAATTAAAACAAAATATCAAAAGGGGGGTAAAAGAGTAAATGGAGAATGAATTATGAGAATAAATAAAATAGAAGGCTTATTTAGTTAGTGGGTTTTTCCACCAAAATTTTAGAAGAAAAGAATATAGGAAGAGAAGAACAAAGGGGAAAGCTTGGATTTTTGGGCAAAGAAGGCTTTGCATTTAAGTAAATCTTCAATATTTCTCTATGAAATTGATGTTTTTATGGTCAAAATGATGAAATCTTTCTAGACAAGGTAATAATCTATGAAACTGTCAAAGATTTGTGAAGTTACCATGGATGTTTTTAGAAGCTTTTATGTGATAACTTGAGTTTGGAAATTGTTGAATTATTTGATTTAATTAGTAAAGAAAAGTCATGGATAGTAATGGACAATGTAGTTAGTTTAAGTTAACTTAAATGCTCATGGGAAATTTAGGAATTAAATAGTTGAAAATTTATTATGGATGATTCAAATGATATTTATTTGTTGTGAATTAAAAATAATTATGGATATGGCCAAATGAGAAAAATTGAGTTGAGTGTTAAATTGGTAAAGTATAAATCTTTTGTATGAATGATTGGATGGAAAAATTTTATGTATCTATATATGTGTATATTTATGAACATTTGATAATGGAAGAATGATTGGTTGTCGTTACGAGGAGTTGATTAAGTTTATAGTTTGTTGGAATGAAACACATACAAATGGTTATTAAACTCTTGAATTGTTATTTATAGAGCATGAATCGAGTCGAACAATTATTAGATGAGGGAAGGAAAAGGTCACGGAGAGGTCAACCGCGGATTAAGCAATATTCGTAAATTCGGTAAGTTCGTATACTCGAACTTATTAATATCTCTATGTTCAGTTGTTCAATGAATTCCATTATAATTACTATATATAGGAATTAATGAATCATGTATGGCATGCTATGAATCCTTGGTAAATTGTTATGGTATCTTGAATTGATGGAACGATAGAATTGAATTATTGTGTTTGATTGCGAATTGAGGAAATTATGGATATGAACTGTTCAATGGTTGTTGGTCAAACCAACCAGAGTTGGGCTCCTTTTTGCAATTTAACTACTAGGCACTGGTGCCAAGATTTGACGGATTAATTGTTGGTTAAATCAACCAGAGCTAGGCTCATTTTTATGGTTTATCCGTTAGGCACTGGGTGCCATGATCATTGTTTATCCGATTAGCGCAAGGCACAAAATTGTTGGTTAATCCAACTAGAGTTGGGCTCATTTATCACGGTTTATCTGCTAGACACTGGGTACCATGAATTGATGAGTTTCGTTGCACTCTGAACTGGTCTATCTCTGTAATATCCTTAAACTGGGTCTAGTAGTTTCGAGTATATTTTTGAGTTTCGAGCGTGAATTTAGGAATTTATCAGGTTAATAGTAATTTTTAATTTAATGTAGGAGGTCAATTTCATCTAAAATCAATTAAACAATAATTCAAAAAATAAAAATATTTTTGAAAAATTAATTTTAAAGTAATTAAATAATTATTAGTGAAAATAATTAATTTGGTGTTGAAAAATAATTTTAAAATAATTTTAAAATAATTTGAGTTAAATTTAAATATTAGTTAAATTGGATTTAATTGTAAAATAAGGGAAATTTTGGAATATTTATTTGGCAAATAAATCTTTAAATTCGAAATTTTGTTGGGAAAGGATCAAATTGTAAAGTAAGGGAAATTTGGAAGTGGCCATTGGGAAAATTTCCCAATTTTTAAATTTATGGTGGGTTGTTTCAGTTTTAAAAACAATGTATCTAGCCTACTTTTCACATCATTTACATCATACTAGAGAGCTTTAAAATTCGTTTTTTTTTTTGCATAATTTTAAAGATCAAATTTCCTTCTCAAAATACTCTCCTTTTTTCCTTCTCAAAATACTCTCTTTTTTCACCCAAAATTATTCACAAAAGTAGCCAAAAATATTCTCAAATTTCTCAAATTTCTTGAATAAAGATTTTCAATCAAAGGATTTAGAACGAATCAAAGATAATTACTATTTCTAAACTTATTTTTATGATGATTAGAAACATATTTACATGATTTGAGTGATAATTATATGATCTTTTATCAATGTCATCTTCTTTTAAAGCTTAAGGTGCTTTAATGGTGAATCTTGAATTTTTAGAGGAAATCCATAAATCAATGGATGTTCCTACACAAAATGGATCTATTAAAAGGTTTTTTTTTTTTATCTTATTTGTTAAGATTAAACATGTTTTGTATGGTGATTTAAAGAAATTTGAATTTCATCATCTTTATGAATCGATTTTCCGGATTTTTGTGAAATTGATGCTTAGTATTTGTTCATTTTCTCTAGCATTGATGATTGGAAGTGATTTGGAGAGTTGGAGTGATCAATTTTTTGAGGAATCGAGTTTTCGACTTGATGTTACAAATCTGGTAAGGTAACTTTGAGAGAGAATTTCATGTAGCCTAGTTGATGAAAATTTGTGTTTAATATATCTTTTGACAGGTGGTAATATCTATTTTATCTCTATTGAAGCTTCGAATCTTGAAGAGGATCGAGCTAATCAAAATTGAAGTTTGGATTTTATTGGTTGATCACTTGGTTGTGGTTGAGTTGGTTGTGTGGTGTGTGTTATTAAAGGTCGATTTGATAAATTGACCCTCATTTATGCTTAATTAGATGATTAATTACTAATTACAAATATTTAATTAAGTTTTGGGTGGTTAATTTTGCAAGATTATTGATATTTGTCTAAATGGTGAAATTTTTATTAAGTGTTGGGAAGTGAGCATGTAGTGGTTTTATGTGCTTTGATTGGATTGATTATAATGATGATTTAAGCATGTATGATGGAGTTTTTGGCTCGTGGTATGTTGATATTTCAATTGATAACGAACATTGATAATTGGTAATTGGTATGCTTGATTTAAATTGATGTTAAAATGGTTATGTTACATGTTTCACATAAGCATGTTGACACTTTAAATTGAGCACATTATTGACTGAAACTATGTTATAATTTTTTATTATATTGGCATTATAGCATGGTGGATCCATTGGATATAGTTGGCATGCCATACGATTTGTGAGTACTCACCATATTGATATGTTATTTGTGAGCAATGAGGCTCTAGGTGGACTAGATAAGGGAGTATTGAGCTTGTGTCTCCACTCAACTGAACTATTCTGAGGTGATATAAGGGAGTGTATGCCTTTGCCCCGCTCGATCTGAGATTGATTCTGATTTTGATTGGGAGTAAGGAGATTCGTTTATCCGATGTATGATCACCCGGTTAAGCCATGAATGTATATGCCAATATAAAAGTATGAAATGTTATATGATAAATTGATGATTGTATGTCATGATTAATTATGATTTTTGATACATGGTTAAGCATATGACATTGAACTATTATGGATTGATATTGTGACTGAAAATTTGTATTTGTTTGGTTTCGATTTAAGCATGTTTTGGGTGCTAATTTACTTGCTGTTTTATTAACATTCACTTGGCTTTTTAAGCTCACACTCTCACATTCGTGCAGATATCCGACGGGATTGAGGAGTTGAGGAGCCGAGCAAGAGAGTTCCAAGAGACTAAGGCTCAGTAGAGATTTAGTTAAACATTTTAGAGATGTTAATCGAGCATTGTGGAACTTTCGGGACTTAGTTTAATTTTGGTTGTTATTGGACTTGGACATTTTTAATTTTGGATGGTTTTATAATATCATATATGCATGTTTAAGTTTAATTATTGAATAATTTACGATGTATTGTTTCTTGATAACACGGTGTGTGAGAAATGATGTTTACACTAAAAATTGTTTAAAGGTAGCTTCCATGGAGTGCTTTACGAGTGACTAAGGTACGTCACTTGTTTGAATTAATCGGTGGGTGATATGCATGAAATTGATTGTTTAATTCTATTTAATTGAGGCTTAATTGGTGTTAAAAAAAATTCAATTGAAGGTGTATGAATATGTATGGTATTTAATTGTAGCTAAATCGAGTTTAATTAGCCATTAAAATACTCAAAATCGAGTTTAAAATCAATTTTTTTCCACAAAAACTACTGTGTGTGGTGTTAAGGGTTTAAATTCTGGTTTTTTTAAATTGGAACTTCAGTCCGTTTAAATTACAAATTAGTCCGGTAACTTGATAAGTCTAATTAAAGCCTTAAATGATATGGAAACTTGATGAAATTTTAGGATTAAACTCTTAATTGATAAAATTTGTTAGAAACACACTCAATTTAATTTTCGGGCATAGTACTGATAGTTTGAAAATGTTACGATTTAGTTTTAAAGGTTAAAACATGAATTAGACATAGTAAATAAACTCGAATTAAGTTGAAATTTTTAAAGCTTACATAAATTGACAAAATGAAGGTTGGTAAATGTTTAGATCTAAAATCAAGTTAGTTTAACCGTAAGTGGTAAAATGATGAAAACGTCATTAGTTTAAATTACTTATAAAAAGATTAAAATTAGTTCACAAATTGCTTCCGCATTAATAATTAATTAATAATTAGATATGATTGAGGTGTTAAAAGGTCAGGGTGTGTCTTGGGTGGTTGTTAACAGGAGAGTCACTTAGGTGAGTAATGTAATGCTTCGAATTCGAGTCGATCCGTCCTAGTAAAGTTTGGGGTGTTACAACATCCATTAGCAGTACCCGAAGCAATAGGTCTACCTTGTCCTCTATCTCTAGCAAAAGTCCAAACCGATGTTTGATTCTAACTCTGGTCAAAAAGAAGCTGAAGGAGGATCTGGATAATCCTTGAAGAAATGCATAAGAGCCACATCTAAAACATGCACCTGTCTTCTTTCTACACTCATCATTATGCCTCTTATTACAGTAAGAGCATAAATGTCAAGGAAGAGGACCAGTCAAAACTGCAAGTCTCACCCTCAGATAACTTTGTTGATCAAACTCCTTCTAGGCCTCTTAGTAGTGTGATTAACAGGACCAAACTGAATTGTCATGCCCGGTTGCTTCCTACCATTCTCCCTGTCTTGAACTCTCTAGTTTCTCTTAAGAGCCTCCAACCTCTCAACTGTCCTAGCTCGACTAATTAGGTCGCTAAACACCCTGTCATGATGCATAGAAACAACCTCTTATATTGAAAGGCGAAGTCCTTTCTAAAACTACTCACACTTCTATTTCTCAATAATAACCAACCTAAAAGCATAACGGACCAACCTCAAAAACTCTATCTCATAATCATTGACGGACATGTTGTTCTGCCTCAAATTCATGAAGTCATCTCAACATTTTGCAAGGAACTCCTCTCCCACATAGCAGTCTTGAAATGTCTCTCGAAAATACTCCCATATGATCTGACTAGAAGGAATAGACTCCTCAACAGACTCCCACCAATTCTATGCTTCACCTCATAGTAGTGAAATAGCGGCCTTCAACTTCTAATTGACAAAATAGATCATCTCAACAAATAACATCTATAAATCCTTCAACCAATACTCAGCAACCAAAGGATCTGTACTAGTTCTTCCTTTAAAGACCTTCATTCATGCAACTAGAAAATCAGTAGATTTGGGATTTCTCGGACCCTCTATCTATCCCCCAACTAAACTGCGAAGCAAACGTAACAACTCTCGGTTCACAATAGCACTATCCAGCTCCACTATCTCACTATCCTCAATGTCAAGCAGGTAATCACCACGGGTCTGCTGGCCCTCAGTGCTAGTGAGCAGCTCGTCCTCCTTAGCTTAAGGTAACTTATTTAGATTTTCCTCCGATTCAACAAGAGACGTAGGATCGCTAGCAATCCTAGCAGGCGTAGGATCGATCGCGACCAATCGTAAGTTTAGAACTCTTACGTGGTGGGATAATAGTAACTAACTACAGAAAGTAAAGATCACTAAAGTAAGTTTTGGTACTAGAGTTTCGGATTAAGTCTCAACTTAGTACTTCCAAAACAAGAAGATGATTATAAAATAATAGATTTATCAAAAATCCTTATTCACCCCAAAACTTTTCAAATGTATGTAACTTTTCAAAACTTTTTAAAATAAACTATTGTGAGCCTCATAGTTTGAGGGTTGAACTCAACTCTGATATCACTAAATGTAACCCTTTTAAAAATAAAGATGTGGCCAGATCTAAAGAGTCACAGTTGTAATTTCACCCTCAAGGAAACCACTTAAAAATTAAATACATTATAGTTTGAAATAAGTAACGGTAAAATAATTTAACTTCCAAAATTATAAAGAGTAACAAAAGTTTATAAGTAAGAATGTAATATTGTTTATTAAAAAAATCTGAATCAAAACTATCCATGTAAGTAAAAGTAAATCCAAATTCTCAAAATCTCAAGTTCACATTTACATCACAATTCCCAAATACTATCAAAACCGAAATAGTTTGAAAATCATAAAATAACCCATACTGAAAATAAACGAAAAAATCGAGAGAATCTTCGAGTATAAAATCGCCTAAGTTCGGATATATCTATAAGAGAAACTGATGGGGAATGAGCTAAAGAGCCTAATGTGTCTCTAAAGTGCAGGCAAACACAATCACAACATCAAAATAATTTTTCACAAAACATTTTAAATAGGCATACAACATGTCACAACCTATATGTAATAGAATCACAAGCACACCCAATATCCAACACACCAACACAGTGGAGTGGTTCCCAAAAACTCCTCCCCATCTAATCATCACCAATCGTAGTGGTTTTAGTATCAGCCATTTGAAGGGGTGATAACCACGTCTTCCACCGTACAACCCAATCCATCACACAATAGTATGATGTACACATGTATAGCAGTCTCAACACAATCTCATGATATTAAATCAAGTTTCGTAGTTTCAATATGATAATCAAATCATTTCTAGTCTTATAGATATGCATGAAATATCAACATGCTATCACTCAACACAGATCAAAATCACACAAGGTGTGGAACACCATCTCATAACAACATATATCACAGAAAGAAACAAACAACAATATGTAGCACGGACAAAGACACACATCTAGCGGCAGAAGTTCTAACGTCATGAAGAATGCCTCTGACACTTAGATCTAACTCCGGGTCTAGTTGAATTAGAACCTACGAGAATAAATTATATATTAAAATCTATCACTATGTCATCTACTAACATAACACTAACTCGAATAATAAATACTCACATGCAACTCTTGGAGCTTGTGCAGGGGCAATCTGCACAGGTAGGGGAGGAGAAGGAGATAACTCGTCGTCCTCAAAATTGTGATCACCTAAACACAACATTAACTCAAGTTAATATCATGCTCAACTTCCTTCAAAATTACTAAGTACAAATAATTACGAATAGTAAAATAGGGCTTTCAAATTCGAATTAGACGAAACAGATAGAATTCAAAATTAGGACGTCGAAAAATGTCAAGTTAAAGTTGTTCAAAAAAGTCAACGGTCAAGATTAAGGTCAACGGTCAACTATTAACAGTAAACAGTCAATTGTCAACGGTCAATGGTCAATGGGTCTCGGGTCGGATCGGTAAACATGGGTTAACGGGTCAAGTCAAGTCGGGCTCAAGGTTTGGTTAGAGGTTGGGTCTTGGTTTTAGGTCATGGTTGACTATAGTTGGGCTCAAGGTTTGGGTTAAAAGTGGGTTTGGTTTTAGGTTCACAACATTGGGTCATCTAATTTGGGCTTACACACTTGGATCAAAAATGGGTTCAAGGATGGGCTTGCATCTAGTAGCCCAACTCCACACACTTTGAAGCAAAAGCATTTTAGGGTTTTTAAAACCCTTGACAGTGCCAACGCTTCTATGAAATGATGCGAGTTTGCCTAAAAATAGGACCAAAAGAAACAAGAAAATGGCCCCCTACACGCTACCCAACTCACCAACACCAAGAACGACGGTGAAGCGCATGGTGGAGGCAACGAAGATGTAAACCTGAATATCTTAATGTCGTTTCTCACAAATGGCGGACGACAAGGGCATTTGAGGGGTAGGGCTTTGCTCGCAGGTCAACAAAGAACACAATGGCAGCCATGCTGTGATGCACGTTCGGAGGGTGATTGAAAAAGTGATAGAGGTGGGGGTTTGAGATAGAATCGGTTAAGGGAAAAAAAAAAAAAGAAAAAAAAAGTAGATGAAAATTTTAAAATAAGAGAAAAGGGTTTATAAACCTAGTGAAATAGGTAATTTATGCATGGGGATTCTAGAAAATGAGGGTTTTTAAATTGGCCCTCAAATTTCACTAACATTTCAATTTAGTCCCTAGGTTTCACAAAATTTCCAATTAGTCCATAAATGTCACTAAAATTCCAATTTAATCCCTAAAATCAAATTAAGAGTGTTACATTGCTTCTAAAAAGTACTTTTGGGACAAAAAAAATTCCTAAACAAACTATTTTTTGAGAGAAAAATGATTCTACCAAACTAAAAATTGGCCCAAAAGCACTTTTTTCAGAAGTTAAAAATTTTAGCTTCTCCCTAAACAAAAACACTCTTGAAAAGCATTCCTAAAGTAGGACTTAATCAAGTTATTCCATGTATCAAAACCTTGTTATGCCATTAAAGAGATCTTTGGGAATCTCGAGCTATTGAGCTGGATATTATCAATTCTATCCAAAACTTTTCTGTTTACTTTTTCAGTATTCCTCGAGCGCTTAATGTAGTAGTTGACTAGATTACCAAGGGCTTTTTTATTAGAATAACCCAAAAAAAATTATTAATTACATAGATAACCCATTTTTTTGATAAAATTTGAATACAACCTAAAATCTACAGTGAAAGTTGTTGGAGCCAAATAATATGGCACCACCAACATGCCATGTCAGCAATGCAGATAAAAAAATCATTTTTTTGTGGAATGGCGCCACCTATATAAATACTATGGAAATACTAAATTATCTAAAAAATAAAAGGACTTTAAAATAATTTTTCTTTTTTTTTGGTAGAGCCATATTAAATGGCGCTACCACTTTCCAAGAAATGTTAGCCTTTTTTTAATTAATTATTTTTATTATTATGTTTTATAATAAATAAAACAATATTATTTATTTTTAAAACTCTAAACTTTTTCTTTTTGGCTCAAATAGGAACCTTAAATATTTTTTCTTTTTTGCTTCAAGTTTCCTAACCCTAAGTTTGAGGGGCAACGACGATTAAGGGAGTTTCTTCTTATTTTCCCGAAGATAAGTGACGCCGACGACGATGTCGAAGTCGACGCTAACGTCGACGCTGTTACTGAGGTTAGTTTCTTCTTGTTTTTCGTTGAATCTCCTCGAATCTGCTCGTCTATTATTTTGTCTTGGTACGATTTGGGGAGGCCATTTAGAATATTATTGTTTATGCTTTGATGACATTATTTGCTTTGATGAAGTTATTTTCTTTGATGAATTTTGGGTTGAGTTACTACATGGAATTTGGTTTAGGGGAGGCATTTTGTTCTTATTGTTTATGTTAAATATATTATTCAATCTAATTAACCCTTTTTCTCTAAGTTTGTGAGTTTTGATTTTTTAAGTTAAGTTTTTACTCTCCGTTTTAAACTTTTTTCTGTTAGATGATTTTATTACTTATTGTTTATATGTTGGATTACTTGCTTGTTTAAGTTAAGTTATTTGCTTGTTTTATATGGAATCTACTGCATTACTTTTTGAGTGGTTTGATGTTTATCTAATCAGTTATGTGTTAATTATTGGATTTAGAAACGTCTTGGCAAATCGCTGCACATATTTCAAACTCTTATTATTTTATTTTTAATTATAAAAAAACAAAAGAGTAGCGTAAAGTGTTTAAGAGAGAGTATATAAATTTCACCAAGTGGATATTTCTTGTTATTTGCATTGTAAGCAGTGAATCATATTTTTAAATAAAAATATAAATTTCTCCTTTGTTATAACATAAATATATCATTTTTGAAATAAATGAAAAAAATAAAAATATTAAAAATAATTTTTTTGATAGGTCCATCGTGTCAGCTGCATCAATGACTTCAGCGACACCAGCGATGGGACTCAATTATGACACCATGGCTTTTAAAAAAAAAAGAAAAAGAAAGAGAGAGCAACTAAGAGCATAAAAGGAGTTGTGGGACAGATTTATTAGTTCCCTCAACTCAAAATTTTGAATTAGAAGAGAAGAAGGAAATGTGGTTGTTTTGTAAGGTATGTAAATATATTTTTATGTTAATTTACTATATTAATAGTATTTTTTGTAATGTAATCTTAATAATTAATTATATTTAATTTATGTATTTTTTTAAAATATATTTTTCACATTTTATATATGACCTTTATTTATAAAGTGTTGTATGTTTTCATTTGACTCTTATTTTTATGTGTATGTTATTACTATTATTTACATATGTTTTGTTATTCTTTAATGTTTGTTATTTCCATTATTTTTTTTTTATATAATTCTCTTTTCATTTTTTATTTTAATTTCCTTCAAATTTTGATTTTATTTTTAAATATTTTAACACCTAAACTCGTTCTTTATTCGATTTTTATTTGATTTGTTCCAAAATATTTAATAATTTTACACTATATTAAAATTTTCCATATTAAATTAAATACATATTAAAAATCTATTTCAAAATTATTTTTAAAGCTAAGGATTTCCCTAATTAAAATATGTAAAATACATTTTAAAATTAAAATATACTAGACAATTTTAAAACTTGAATTTTGCTTTCTTTTTAAATTTTCGTAAGATAAAAAAAAAATCTTTTTATTTAAACTTTTTTTTTCAATGGATGTTTCCAACCATAATATATTTAAAAAATTATTTAAGAATAGTGATTTATTTCAAAATTTAAAATTTTAATATAAAAAATATAAATTTGAATTATATGTTATTTGGATTAAACAAGTTAGCTAATTGGAAATACTAAATATGATGATGAAAATTTATGTGAAAGCAACATTATTTAATTGCTAAGTACTCCAATATACAATATGTTATCCACACATTTCTATTTGAAAATATTTGAAAAAAATAAAAATTGGTATTTTTATTAATGCCTCGTACATTAATTTTATTTTTTAAAATTAAATAAAAATATAATTTATTAGTTAAAATGAAAATTTTACCATACAAGATGAGTATCGAGTTTTGAGGTTACAGTTCCATTTTCCCAAGTACAATGCGAACAAGCGAATGATGTCATACTTATAATTGGCTGGATTTAGGGACGTCACATTGATCCGGAGGTTCGACCTGCAAACTTAATATCTGCATTGATTGAACGGTGGTGTCCGGAGACCCACTCCTTCATTATGCCATGCAGGGAGTGATGATCACATTACAAGACGTCGCTATGTAGCTTGGGTTGTGAGTTGATGGTGATGTGGTCACAGGCGAAGGCAAAATGTTGGAACTTTCAGTAGTATGCCACAGATTTCTTGGACCATCCCTTGGTGATAAGGAACGGAACTTCACATGCTTGACATTGGCATGGTTGAGAGCAAATTTTAAGGAGTTATCAAGCATTACCATTGAGCATGAGGTGATGTGCGCTGCTTGAGCTTACATTATGCAGCTGATTGGGGGGTACTTATGCCAAACAACACGTCTAATAGGGTCCACTTGAAGTACTTGCCTCTATTGGAGGATTTCAATCGTGCCGGTATTTACAGCTAGGAATCAGCAATGTTGGCCACATTGTACCATGAGCTTTGTTGAGCATCAAAACACGGGACAAGTAACATGGTTAGTTGTTTGGGGCTGCTGCAGTCTTGGGCTCTGTACAAGATACCGTTTCTAGCGGCTGTTAAACACCAACCATATAGGTGGCCACTTGTAAATAGGTAATATACTTAACATTTAACGACTAATAAGTGTGGATAATATTTTCTCAAGTTTAAGTGCTAACGTGTTTGTTTCAATTACAAATGGGCCATGTCTTTTGGAATTGGCGCGAGCAATACATTAATTATTTACCGTCAGATAATAGAGGCATACGCCGGAGAGAAAGTAATATATATATTTAATTAAGTAACATTAATTTAACTTATTCACTTGCAGCATGTGACTTGACCAATTCATTTATATTGTGTAGTTTGTATGAATGTCGTATTTTGTACCAAATGTTACGACCTTTATACCACAATGGGTTCACGCTGAAGCCCATGTGTGGTGCATTAACATGCCACTGCTCACCTTTTCAACCGTTGAGTGGTACAACGCTGATCAAGATATGTGACAGTTTGGGTTCAAACAAAATATGCCAGTCGATCTACAACAATTTGCTGATGTCCACGGTAAGATTATGAGAGGAAAACACAGAGCGGATTGGGTCGTGGAACATCAGCAGTATATAGCATTATAGAACAACCGATACAACAGGCAACCTAAGATGCACTCTTGTATGAATGACTTCAATCCCTCAATTGAATACATGCAGTGGTACATGGCCCGATGGTGCGCTTATTTATATGGTGGGAAACTTATGATGGTATCAGAATACAGCTCCAGACGTGGAAGCCAACCTATGACGAAGCTCTACTCGGAAGATCAAACTCTGAGCACACGCACCTCACTGGACTAATGGGTTGGGGCTTTTGGTGAGGGGTCTTAAAGCAATGCATATCAATCGAATATCGACGTTTCACCGGACTTAACATTTGATAAGTTTGGTGATTACATTTACTCCCACCTCGCCTTAGGCAACGTTCGATCCAGCACCAAATCCTCCTGATGTGTACTATACACCTCAACTTCCAACCTGCCAATAGAGGCCCGTAAATCGTTATACCTCGGATGATAGTACCAATCCTGATTCATTCCAATTTTGATACATGTAAATTTAAAGTGTTATGTCATATTTATTCAACTTGTTTATAATTTCACTAAATATATTTATGTGTTATGTCATATAATTTCAAATGTTATGTAATATAATTTCAAGTGTTATGTAAACAAATGTATAAGTTAATTTCCTATCAAAATTTAACACTAAATATTTATATTTTGAAAATTAAACTTAACACGAATTATATTTCCTTAAAACCATAAAATGCCAGATACAACATTTAATTTCCTCCTTGCTCCGATTATGGTCAATCGTTCTACATATGGTGCAACGCTTTGGATCGACCTCTTCTATGATATCCATGTCATTTCGAATTCGAGTCGTTATTGGTTGACCTCTGACTTTCCTACGTAGTGACCTATCTAGCAACAACTCGAAGGTAGGCAATTGCGCTTCCCACGTCAATACATCCCTTAATACGGAGAACTCGTTACCCTAAAATACGCAATGTACATTCATGTTTGTACACATCATCAATATATTGTTCGACATTCAAATTGAATGTTATACATACTGCAACCACATGCGTAACAAATATCGTAGTGTTTGGAACCTCCCACACTCACACCGTTTATTTCGGAGATCAACTCCTTAGGACTGTGGCTAGATCCCTGATTGATGGTCGATGTACTCTGTCACTCGAAAAGTTTCCAAGTTCTGGGAATATAGTTTTGCATTCATCAACCTAGCCATATGAGCGTTCTCTTCCATAGGATCCCTAAGTTCTTCGATGTGCACATGTCTAACCTTCATCTATTTTGCTTGTCTCAACCCTATTTTTGGCATCAAAGTTCCCAGCCTGTAATACATGTCTAAGAAAACTGATGAAATTGGCAAGTGACGCATACGCCTCAATATGGAATTAACAGCCTCAATGAGGTTGGTCGTTATATGACCATATCGGTACCTATCATCAAAATATTGAGCCCATTGCCATAGCTTCATACTGCCCAACCACCGTTTGAGAGAAGGCTTGGACCTCGTCAGCTTATGTCTGAATCGGTGTGGTTCAAGCTCGTACCCTACGTATGTATTCAAATGAAACATGTTACTATCGCTTTCAATAAATGGACTCGAAATATTTACAGATACAAATTTAAATACGATATTTTTACCCATGCTCACGATTGCTTTCCGCCAATGTTTGTTCTCGTACTCTTTGTGAAAGTTGACAGCGATGTGACGAATGCAGTAGACGAACCTCCACGGAATATCCGATTGTCGAATCGTAGCAACAATACCCTTAGATCTGTCGTAGATAATGCAAATGTTGCCTTGCTTGACAACATGCCTTCGCAAGTTCCTAATGAAAAATTCCCACGATTCGAAGTTCTCTAACTCCACGATGGCGAAGGCAGTCAGTAGTATATTTTAGTTACCGTCTTGTGCAACCGAAATCAGTAGTATTTGTGTGTATTTTCCATAAAGCCATGTTCCATCGACCTGCACAAGCAGTTTGCAGTGGGAGACGACCTTAAAACATGGATCGAATGTCTAGAACAATCGGCGAAAAACTCTTTTCTTGGTTAAAGTTGTCCATTTGGGGCTCTGTAAGGCAACATTTGCAAGTCCACGATAGTTCCTGGCACATACTGTACCATCGCTAAAATCCACCCCTGAAGTTCATTGTATGAGTCATCCCAATCGTCGTACAATTGCTGCATGGCCATTTTTTTCACCCAGCATGCTTTCTTGTATGACACTTTGTATTGGAAACGGGCTTGCATGTCCGCAATCAATGTTGACACAAGAATGGTTGGGCAATCTTTCACTAGTGGCATGACAAAGTTGCAAATACTTTTGGCATCCAATTTTCGATAGTCTTGAGTCATACGTGCGACAGTACAGGTGTGTCGCCCTTCTAATTTTCATATTTGCCATTGTTGAGTCCATTGTATAAATGCAGCCCGAACCCGCCAGCCACACCCATCATCAGCTCTCCAACATTCCCCAACATATAATGTCGGTGTAGACTTTGCGACCTTACAATCAATCGACTGCTTCAAGCTATATTATTTTATGATAAACACACAGTCTACCTTGTTCTCGAACCATTGCTCAACTACCAACTCTTCCAGCTACGAATTTGACGATAATATGTGAGTAAGGACTATATTGGCGTACTCGGGGAACTCAGATGCATGCGTTGCATTTGAATCCACGCTCAACATGTCACCCTTAAGGTTATTCTGTAAAACAATGCCACGACTCGAGTTACTAAGAGAAGGGGCATGAGCATCTTCAACCTTCTCTAGGCCTTCATCGTCGATATCATCCGGAACTTGATCAATATCGGGGTTACTAATTTTTTTCAATGTCTTGATCAGAATCTTCTCTATTATTGGTCACTTTTTTTATATCTACTTTGGTGCATACCATCTCCGGATGTATTTGTAGACGGGGACACGAGGCAGGGTTGTTATACTAACTCTCACCATAATTTGGATTTTCTGGTATTTGCAATGTCCCTCTGTAGTCTGACTGATCTGTCAATCAACATTAAGATCAAAGTCAAACCCGCGAAGTTGACTTATTGGATTAACATTCTCAACGGGCTCTAAGTCGGTTAACTCAGCAAATAACTCAACTAGTTAAGGGTTCTCACTCCCAATCGACCACCATATTTCCATTATAGTGCCAAAGTCATTATCATCTAACAGTTGCATCTTGCAAAATTTCAATGGATTTGTAGAGATTGAAAACTTGTAAAATAATCTCGATGTCGCCCTTCCACAACAGATAGTTATTTTCGCACTTATCTTTCTTTTCATTTCTTCCATTTCACAAATTTATTGAATCACAACCCTACTCTCTGTCGACCTTGAAATACACAACCAACATCACCTTTTACAATTTCACCATAAAAAAGAACGTACACCAAAAACACCGAGTTATCCATCTTCACCAAAATAAAATAATATTTTTTAATTTTTAAATTAGAAATAAATTTAAAATTTTAAAAAATAAATAATAAACAAAAAAAAGTATCATCGGGAATTGGTGGCGCCATTTAAAATGGCTCCACCAAAAATAAAATATACATTTAAATTAAACTATATATTTAAATATTATATAATAAATAATAAAAATAAAAAATCAATTCGATGACGCCATTTAAAATGGCTCTACCAAAAATAAAACATACATTTAAATTAAACTATATATTTAAATATTATATAATAAATAATAAAAAACAAAAAATCAATTCGTTGGTGCAATTTAAAATGGTTCCAAAAAATAAATTTAAATTTTTAAAAAACAAATATTAAATACTTAAAAAAAAACTGATACTTCGAAAAGTGATTACGTCATTTAAGATGTCTTCCCAAAAAGAAATTAAATTTAAACAAATCATAAATAATTAAAAAAGAGGCTGACATTTCTTGAGAAGTAATGGTACCATTTAATATGACTTCACCAAAAAAAAAATTGTTTTAAAGTCATTTTATTTTTTAGATACTTTAATATTTTCATGAAATTTATATAAATGGTGTTATTTTATATGATTCCATCAAAAAATTAATTTTTTAATTTGATATGTTGATGTGACATATTGATAGTGTCATATTATTTGGTTTCATCAATTTTTACTGTAAATTTTAGATCATTTACATATTTAGTCAAAAAATGAATTATTTACATAATTAATTAATTTTTTATTAATTTTATAAAAAAAAAAACCCGATTACCGAGACTACTCGAGCTGGGACTTGCCTTGCTGTATGAGTGAAGGATCCACCTGCTTGTTTGCTGAACTTAATGAAAGCGAAGCATAATTTAAATACGTTGAACCTCCAAATAACCCATTCTGTCTTTCACGTAATCCAGATTAGTCAATCTTCAGAAAGTATCGTAACCATGCGGGCTGCAGGGACATTCTTCCCCGCCTATTTTACTACATCAAGGTAACGAAATCCCCGGGAAAAGACTGAATGATCGAAAGTCCACTAGTAAGCGTTTGTAGAATTAGAAAGCCAAAGCCGTGGAAATTTCACTCAACAAATATGCTTCTATAATCAAACAAACCTTGTTAGGCCAAACATTATCATTACTTGGAAGCCTGATAATAATGAAACAAAACATACCAAGTCAATCAGTACTTTTTATTTAGATGACTCAGCTGATGCGAAATCACAATTTTTTCAGTAATTTTACTTTATAGCCTTTCCAATTTCTATCTAATTTTTTGAATTATATTTGGAGTCCAAATTAAAATATATTTTATGATAGTTGGATTATATTTTGATTTTAAATTATAAAATTTATGTGTTAGTATATAAATTTTGGGAAATATTAAGATTATTTTAAAAGGTATAGATTTTAAGCATCAATAAAATAGTGTCACATCATTAAAATTTAAAGATAACAAAGTATTATTATACACTCATCTATATCTAATATCTTCTCCAACTTAATTTAATTTTAATTAAATTATTTAAAAATTTTAATTTTTTAAATTATAAACAAACCCTTCCTTTATTTTACAAATTTTAATAATTTTATTTTTTTCATAAATATATTTTTTTATTTTTGTGAAACCAA
Source organism: Kokia cookei (assembly GCA_039519145.1). Classification (NCBI taxonomy): domain Eukaryota; kingdom Viridiplantae; phylum Streptophyta; class Magnoliopsida; order Malvales; family Malvaceae; genus Kokia; species Kokia cookei. The sequence goes on from CM076908.1 coordinate 15,882,124, forward strand.
TTTTTTAAAAAAAAAAAAATTTATGCAATTTTTTTCATGTGATCGACACATAATTTTAATAATTATTTTACCTTGAACTCAAAACCCATAATCTAGAACATTGAACCCTAAACTCCAATATTCATGATTTGGGTTTGGGATTTGGAGTTTAGGGTTTAATGATTTGGAGTTTAGGGTTCATATTTAAGGTTTAAGGGTTGTGTGTTATGAGTTCGGGATTTAGGATTCAATAGTTTGAGTTTAGGGTTTTATATTTTTGAATTTAGGGTTCATGATCTTAGATTTAGGGTTTTGAATTTGGGATTTAAGGTAAAAAAGTTAACTAAATCATGTGCCATTGACATAAAAAATTTATTTAAATGTAATTAAATAAGTTTAGTGGGAACATTAATAATGTAGTGTGTAGGGTTTATGAAAAAAATTATTTATAGAGGAGTGTATAATAATAATTTTATGTCTTTAAATTTTGATGATGTGATAAAATTTTATTGATACCTAAAAAGTTTAATTTTTAAGATCATTTTTATGTAAGTTATTCTCCTAAATTTTAAATTATATTATGTTTTATTGATTACTTTGAAGTCTTTCATAGGATATTTTTATTTAATAACTTTTCAAATTTAAATTATAATATTTTATTAAATCAATAAAATTCGTGCTCATCGTACAAACACTTAAAAATGTAATAAAAATTATGCAATTCTAAACATGTAGAAAGCAAGGAAACTAGGAAGAAAATAAAAAGAAGAAGATAAGTCTAAGCAGGTAAAATACAAACACTTTCTTTTATTGGGATGTATGGCTGGTATTTGTCCGTCAGCTGCATAAAACGTTATGAACTGTGAGCAGATCAGTATGCATTACATTAAGCTACTTAAATAGGCCCAACTATGTTTGCCACTACATTATCGAAACAGAAGTAGGAAATTAACCAAAACATGGAAGAAGCCACCATTTTTTACTCATCTCTTGCTTTTTTCTTGTATTCCTTTTTCTGGGTTTCAAGTTATTGTTTCAATCAAAACCTCGCCATGAAAACTTGCCGCCCAGTCCGCTTTCTCTTCCGGTCATTGGCCACCTTCACCTGCTAATAAACCCATCTCTGCACCGCCCTTTCCTCGAGCTTTCGAAAAAGCTCGGTCCAGTCTTTTCCCTTCAGTTGGGTTCACGTCTCACAGTGGTCGAGGAATGCTTCACCAAGAACGATATCGTGTTAGCCAACTGCCCAAACTTGCTATTGAGCAAACACCTGTGTTATAATCACACCACACTTATAACCGCGTCGTACGGGGATTATTGGCTTAACCTCCGTCGTATTAGCACCATCGAAATCTTCTCACCGAACCGTATCAACAAGTTCCACGGTATCAGGAAAGATGAAATGGGAAGATTGTTGTTGAAACTATCTTGTAACTCGCATGAAGCTTTTGCCAAGGTAGAGCTTAAATCAATGTTTGCAGACCTGACATTTAATAACCACATGAGAATGATGGCTGGAAAGAGATATTATGGTGAAGATGTGACTGATGACAGTGAGGCAAAGGATTTTAGGGAGCTCATAGCCGAGGTGGTTGAAAATGGAGGAGCAGGGAATCCGGCAGATTATCTACCAATACTGAATTGGGCTGGTAATTATGAGAAGAACTAATTGTGCTCTTTAAGAAGATGGATGATTTCTTGCAAGGGTTAATCGATGAACGTCGAAATGCAAATGGAGGAAATATGATGATTGATCATCTCCTTTCCTTACAAGAATCGGAGCCAGCGAGCTATACTGATCAGATTATCAAAGGGCTTATACTTGTAAATCAAGTTTACTCTGTTTACTTAAAGGCATGCATCAAGGAAATATGATGATTGATATCATCTTCTTTCTTTGCAGGTATTGCTTCTCGCTGGGACTGACACATCAGCGGTGACGTTAGAGTGGGCCATGTCGAACTTACCGAATAACCCAGAGGTGTTGAAGAAAGCCAAGGCGGAAATCGATGCTCAAGTTGGTGAAGAAAGGTTGATTGATGAATCGGATATTGCTAAACTACCTTACCTTCAAAACATTATGTTGGAGACTCTTCGACTATACCCGGCCGGCCCACTTCTAGTGCCTCATAGAACATCCGGTGACTGTACCATAGGTGGGTACGATGTGCCTGGAAACACCATTGTGTTAATCAATGCATGGGCTACACAAAGAGACCCGGAGTTGTGGGATGATCCGACGAGTTTCAAGCCGGAAAGGTTTGAGAATGAAGGTAAAGATCATGGGCACAAGTACTTGCCTTTTGCTATGGGAAGGAGGGCATGTCCTGGGGCAAGCATGGCTCACCGTATGGTCAACTTAAACTTTGGGGGCATTGATCCAATGCTTCGAATGGAAAAGGCTAGGTGACGAAGAAATTGACATGACTGAAGGTAAAGGACTCACCATGCCTAAAGTTGAGCCATTAGAAGCGATGTGCAAGGCACGCCCCATCCTCGACAAGGATCTTTATTGAGCAGCATAGAAGAGTTTTATATATTGAAGAGCTATAGTTTTAGATTATAGAATTTAGGGCATTTTGGTGTCTTTGATGTGAGAAGAAACGTATTAAATAACATAAATTTTAAAGTGATTGATAAAAAAATATATGTTCCTATATCAAAATATATGGTTGTTGAAAATGGTGATAGATGTTATTATTATTTTTTTTATCTTGTAGTTGACTTGGGTTAAAACATAAGTGTTATTTATTAATATATAATATTAACCTTGTTCATCAATTAACAATTTTTTTTAATGTCCCAAACCTTTTTTAAGTAGTTCACACAATTTAAAAAAAAAAAAACAATTCTAAGACATTTGTAATTAAGTACCCAATACAAGTTTAATCATCATCAAGAACAAAATCGACTCTAATTTTATATCATTTAATAAAAAAACACTCAAAAGTGTAACACCTCATTTTAGGCCTACAAGAAGTTTCTCCATGATAATGTTAACAAAGTACTAATTTACTAGTGCTATCATATTATTCCAATGACTTAATACACTTTATACCCTAAGCTTCGTCATGTTTGTCCCTACTGGAAGATCCCACATCATCGCGCCCAAATGAGCAACGTGTTTGCACCAAATTCTATTTTATCTAACTCGCCTAATGGCTTGTTTCTATAGTATCCTTTAAGTAGATGCAATATTCAGCTTTATGACCAATGCCATCATGAAATTGAGAATAATTAGATGATTTGTATATGCTGACTTGGCTTAACATGTAAGCCCTGAAAGTAGTCAAAGGAGAGTAACAGTCGAACTTATTATAAGGAGCTCTCTCTCCCTCTCTCTACATATTTGTTTTGTATCCTAAAGTATATTGTTGGCAGCAAGTCCTCCCTATCTTGGGATTTGATGGGGAGGGGGTTTGGGATAAGTGATTCTTTCAAGTGAACCCTCAAGTTAGGATTTCATCTTTATTGGTCACTATTGGAAAGGTGTCCTCGCCTAGGACAACCAAATATGCTTTGGGTCAAATCATAATAAGGGAAATATATGCTTGAACTCCATCGGACCATTTCGTTTGTCTCTACATATATGTTAACTTTCACATACAAGTTATGAAGCTGATCATGCTTCTCATTTGTTAAAGCATATTTTAAATGATCATGTTCTACATCTACCATAAAAGCTTGAATCTCCCAATCATCAATTAAGTGTCCAATCTCCATCCCTTCCGTATTAAAATGATGAATAACCTCTAATGGACTTGCCTTTGTTTCGCTTAATATAGGGCAAATTTGTGGGGCTTTTGCAGTGCATCTATGGCGCCCATAATTTCTATGTAGTTGTACTATAACAAGTGGCCATAAGGGTCCTTTCTGCCATTTTATTTCTCTTTAGGGGTTAGAAATTTGAATTTATATTGTAACAACTTGGTTTCCAGTGAAAGATATAGTTAAATTGATCAAAGACAGATTGAAATCAGCGTTGAATAGGTAAAAGTCCTATGCGATTTTGAAACGGAGAGATATAGAAATTAATTTAATTTTTTAGATTATTTAATTAAATGTAATTAAATAATTGATTCCAAAATGAAAAATAAATTAACTAATCTTCACAGTTCTACTGAGTAGGACAATTAAATTTATTTACTCATAGATTATAATACGATAAAGTACGACTTTGACAAAATTAGAATTTGATTGAAAAAATAATTTAATTGAATTAATTATTTAATATTTTGGGAATAGAAAAGGCATAATAATAAATTTAGCCCTCAACGTTTACATTTTTAATCAAATTGGTCCTTATTTTCTTTTTGAACTAAATTTGGCCTTTAACCTTTCGAAAAAGAGTCAAATCATTTTTTAACCGAAATATTGAGTAAAATTTTAATTTTTAACGTTGTTGGCATAATAACTCGCATGATAAGCCATATTTACATCATGCTAACATAACATAATTTGTCTTATATGTCACCTCAACAAATAATTCAAAATTTATTAAAATAAAATAAAATAAATCAAAATTAAAATTAAAAAAATATAAAAAGTTCATAAAAATTCAAAAACTTAGCATGGAGTGCACGTGAATTGTCATGCAGATTGTCGTATTTAAAAAATTAACATTTTAGTTAGTATTCTCGTTAAAAAAAATTATGTTGACTATTATTCAAAAGGTTGAGGGTCAAATTTAGGTTAAAAAAAAAAAAGAATAAAAGCCAAATTGACAAAAAATATAAATGTTAAGGACTAAATTTTACATTATGTCAATCAAAAACGAATTATTCGGTTGGATGATTATATGAGCTTGTTTTAATTTAAAACTGGACAACATATATAATTGTATCCAATACATTAAAGGAGCAATGAACCATATTTGTATAGGGGGGAGCACACAGGGAGAATCCTAGTGTGTACCGCCCACCACATTGAGTCCTAATAGGACTTTAGGTTTTTTATTAAAATGTTATTTTTACCTCTTTCTACTCTAGTAGAATTATCGTGTTTTTCCTATATATAGGGATTACAGGGTAATCGAAAATATACAAGAAAACATACGAGGATACTCTTTCGAATTTTAGTAAAATTTTATTTGGGTTCAAATAAATTCTATTTTTCATGAATACTCAGAGATTCAAATTTGTAAGGTTATAATTGCAATTTCCTTGGCAATTATAATTCAATTTGTGATAACAAATTTTTCGATTTTGTTTCTCCATGAAGAAAGTCAACTTTCTCCACTAGAAAGTTTCAGTTTACATCTTGTATTCAGTTGTTAATAAGAGCCCACTCTCTTAGAATCCAAGGGTTCGAGAATAGCGAAGATCTTTCGGTTGAATGCTAGATGGATTTGGATATTAGATATAGGATTCGTCAAGAGTCCTTAACTCAAAAACACATGTACTAAATTTGATGGGATTTATTACTATAGATATCATAACCAAAAATCCAATTTTATGAAAAAAATTTAATGTTCCATTATGACATAAAATGGTTTTTCATAAAGGAATTTACCAACATATCCTTGGAGAGAGTGTTTTGCTAATCATAAAGATTCAAGGGAAATTAGGGTTGGTTGTTAGTTAAAGGACAATTATTTCCTAAGGCATTTTCTTGGTTTTGAGCTTAGTGATTGTGGACATGTTAATCTACATTCGACACACCAAATTGTTGATGCAATGATGAGGATAGAAAGTTTATAGCGGGGGGTCGCTCGTATGGTCTTATGATAAAGGGGAAGATGTCATGAAAAGGGGGAGTCTTGGTTTTCTTCCTTATCTTTGCGTCTCTACTTTTCTATTTATAATAATATGACTTAATTACTCCTTGTTAAGCCTTCGTTACACTTGCATTCGGATTTGAATGGTGGACATGTGTCACTTTCTCTATGTCTCTCAATCTGTATGACCTCTTACCCATGTTTTAAATAGATAAATATCTGAACTCAATGTGTTGGATTGATGGTCAAGATGTAACAATACTCTTTTAACAAAATTAATTATCTCATCTATTTACAAAGATTAAAAGCGTATAAAGACATTTTCAGCCAGTGATTTAAAATCTAAACCAACAAAAAAGTCAAGAGTGTTCTCTCTAAGTTTTCCATAAAAAAAATGGCTATTGTGGTTGGGTTGGAAAAGAGTGGTGACTTTGGAGAGAGATGGGGAGAGATGCGATCTCTCTGCTAGAAGAAGAATTGGTTCAGCTTACGATTAAAAGTTCGAGAATGGAGCCTTCGGAGAAATCGACGTTAATTTGCATTGTTTAGACTAAAAAGACGTATAATCCAAATAGATTCTAGGCTCAGATGCGTAGTATCTAGAAAACAAAAAAGAAATTTGAGATTAAGGTAGTGGGACAGAATCTTTTTTTGATATTTTTTGAAAGTGAAAAGGGAAGCTATTTTGGAGAGACGACCATGACTTTTTGGTAACAAGTAGTTATTTTTGAACGACTCTTGCAGGCAGTAGAATGGAGCAAAATTTGTCTAACATCCTCTCCTTTTTGGCTCAAAGTTAGGGCATGTCCCCCAGAGTGTGAGAGAAAAGATTTGATGCATGCAATCGAGTCGACTTTCGGAGAGGTACTGCAATCAGAAGAAAAAGAGTATATGCCATTAAATTTTGCTTGGATTTACGAAAACCGCTTCGTAGAGGGTTTTTTTTATCAATTGTTAATTAGGATAGTATGTACCTTTTAAACATGAATCCTTGTCGTTATTCTGCTTTAGATGTGGATTCATTGGACATGGAATTAATGATTGTGATATAATGTCCAATGAGATTTGGTAATTGGTGGATGATAAGTTATTGTATTCCTTAGCCCTAAAAGCTGCACTGAACATGTTAAGGAGGGAAATGATGAGATTTGGATTTGAGGCGAAGAAAACAATGCTGCAATGCTTTTACATGGGTGACACGAAAATAGAGGTGAAAATGATGGAAGAGCACGAGGAGATGGCAGTTACATCGACAGTCATAGTGGTGGATTCACAAATTACGAAAAAAGGGGAAAAAGTGGTAAAGTCAATGTCAATGTCCTCTAAACAAAGGTACAATTTGAATGAAACTATGTTAAGAGGGGACCCACTTCCCCAAAATAAGGGATTAGGTTAAATGACTTATGAGAAAATAATTGATGAACGTGAAAGACCTCTTTTGGGGGCGAATAAAGACCATTTAAGCCTGGGTCGAATCATGGAGAATGGGGCCCAAAATTCAAATAAAAAATCTTGGAAACGTAAGGCTAGAGAAGGGTCGATTGTCTCAGGCACAACTAGTAACGGATTAGGAAAAATGAAACTTAAAGTGGGTGAAGAGGTGGAGTCGAGTTGTTCCACTTTCGATGCTACTGGCAGGGAAAAATAAAAATGAAAGGACAAAATCCTAGTTGCTTCGAACCAATGACATTGATGAACAGGTTATGGAGGACCTTTCTACAACACTCCAATTAGGATTGGCGGTTGCCAAGAGGTAAGCCAATTGGACACAATGAAAACCTTATGCTGGAACATCCATGGTTTCAAGAATCCACGATCCGTTCGTAGGTTTCGACATTTATTGAGACTTTTTAAACCCTAATTGGTCTTCTTAATGAAGACGAATTTAGATGCTAGATGAATGGAATCAATAAGGCGACGATATGGTTTTATGAATGGTTTTGAAGTAGGTGTGTATGGGACAAAAGGACTTTGTTTATCATGGAAAGAAATGGTGGACATTAATTTAAAGAGTTTCTTAAATAATTTCATTGATGTCTTGATCCAAGTAATGGAGATGTAGATTAGAGGTTCACTGGGTTTTACGGGTCCCTTTTTGCAAACAACAGAAGTGACACTTAGAATATCCTAAGGTGTTTGAGGAAAAGCAATCAAGATCTCTGGCTTGTTTGTAGGGATTTTAATGAGATTCTATATGTTTCTAAGAAGAAAAGGGGTATGTTAAGAGGTGAAAGAAGAATGACACTATTTCGAGAAGTGCTTGAAGAATGTAGTCTAATAGATGTAGGGTTTTCAAACCCATGACTTATATGGGAAACGAGAAATATGCTAAAAACTAACATTAGGGAAAGGTTGGATAGAGGAGTGGTTAATGACGATTGGTTGAGCTGTTTTCCAAATGTAACGATTAGACATTTGCCTCACTCTCATTCAGATCACTGTCCTTTGTTAATTACTATGGATCTTGAGGAAGAAAGCCGATGAACTAGAAAATTTTAATTGAAGCATGGTGGACTATGAAGGACTCTTTTGAAGTAGAAGTGGCAAGTATATAGGGCTCGACGAGAGGTGATATTTTTTCAAAATTGGAACGGCTTTAATATGGGCTGATGAGATGGGCATGACGCATAAAAGGGAGGAGAAATGAACTAAAAGTGAAATTGACCAATCGGTTGGAGTGACTAATGTCAGAAGAACGTGATGATGAAAATTTAAAAGACTTACTAGATACAAAATAAACTTGAACTGGGAGATTGAAAAAGAGGAGGTGTATTAGGAATAACGGCGCTGGGTCAAAGATGGAGATAAAAGCACAAGTTTTTTTTCACATGTTTGCTTCCCAGAGATAGAGGATGATCACAATCAAATCTTTGGAATATGGGGATGGAAGAACGATAGAGGAATGGGCTGAAATGGAAAAAATTGCGAGAGGTTTTTTTTGAGAACCTCTTTATGTCACAAACCGAAGGATATGAGGCACGTCATATACTTTCAGGGGTTGATCAATGCATTATTACGAAGAAGAATCTGTATTTGACTGTTGCTTACACGAATGAAGTGGTTAATGAAGCTCTGAAGGATATGGGACCTATAAAGGCATCGAGCATTGACGGTTTCCCAACAATTTTTTCCAAAACTATTGGCATATTGTGGGGCGAGAGGTTAGTATTTACTTTTTGAATATTTTGAATAATAATTTAAATTTGAAACCTATGAATATCACAAATATTATCCTACTCACGAAAGTTGCCAACCCAACTAGTATGGTTAACTTTCGACCTATTAATCTATGTAACGTTATTTATAAAATAATTGTGAAAATGATGGCTAATTTTTTTCAAAAAGTCCTAGATAAATGTATTGACTCGCCGAAAGTGCTTTTGTATCGGGAAGATTAATCTTGGATAATGTTTTGCTTGCATATGAAAATTTTCATACATTTAGCCAGAAAAAGAAAGGAAGGAAAGGATATATGGCTCTAAAAATGGACATGAGTAAATCATATGATAGGGTCGAATGGGGTTTCTTGAGAGCCATGATGGAGAAAATAAGTTTTGATAAGGCTTGGGTAGATATTATAATGAAGTGTATTTCAACTATGGCCTATTCGGTTAGCATAAATGGTAGAAGGGGTGCATCTTTTCGCACTTCAAGAGGGCTTCGTCAAGGTAACCCTTTGAGCCCTTTTCTTTTTCTAATATGCAGTGAGGGGTTGTTGTTTCTAATGTGACTTGCACTAAGAGAAGGGAAGTTAAAAAGGGCTAAAGCTAGTAGAAGTGACTCTCAGGTATCTCACTTGCTGTTCGTAGATGATTGTGTCCTTTTTATGAAAGTCACACTAAGAGGTGCATAAGTGTTAACAGACATTTTGAAGGAATATGAGATACACTCAAGACAATGTGTTAATTTTGAAAAATCTATAGTTTTCTTTAGTGCAAACACAATGAATGAGATGAGTAGATAGATCTCTAGTGATTTGGGAGTTTGACATTCAAATAACCCTAAACGATATTTAAGTCTTCCTAATATGTGGGTCGACAAAAAAAAGCCTCTTTCTAAAATCTAAAGGATAGTATGTAAAAGAAGATTGATAGTAGGAGAAATAAGTTCTTACCTCAAGGGGTAAGTAAGTATTTATAAAATCTATTCTCCAACCATTCTCACGTATTCTATGGGTTGCTTTCTTTTACCAAAGATGTTATGTGATGAAATGGAGAGAATAATAACACGTTTCTGGAGAATTGAGGCTCATGGAAAAAAGGGCTTACATTAATGAGTGGAAAATGCTTTGTGAACCAAAAGAGGATGGAGGCTTAAGTTTTAGAAGTTTTGGTAATTTCAATATTGCTTTAATCGCCAAAGTACTTAAAGCGAAGTATTACCCAACTTCTAGTTTTATTCAATCCAATTTGCAATCTGTATCTTCTTACACGTAGAGATGTATTTGGTTGGCGAGGAAAGTGGTTCAAAAAGGCTTATGTTGGCGAGTGGGTAAAAGGGATAAAATTTCCATTTTTAGTGACAATTGGATTCCAAATTCTTCTAATCTTTGTTTAGCTACGTCAGGTTGTCATTTCACTTTAAACCAAATTGTTGAATTAATAAATAATGAGACAAAAGAATGGAAGAAGGAGCTCATTATCGAGATATTTGGCGAAGCAAAGGTGGAACGGATCCTTCATGTCCCTTTGGTGGTCGTACCACATGAAGACGAACTGGTATGAGGTGTCGAGGCTTCGGGTGAGTTTTCTATCTAAAGCGCCTATAAACTATTACAATTGGAATACCCCTATCTTATGTTATTTAATTTACAAATTGACACTAAACCCTTTTATAAACAACTTTGAAGTCTGAAATGGCCCTCCAAAATAAAAATTATGGTAATGGCGAATCTCTAAAAACTTTATACCCACTATAGCAAATTTGTACAATAAACAAATTTTTGGGACAACTACATGCCCAAGGTGTGGAGGGGGTTAAAATCTCTGGAACACGCCTTTTGGGACTACATTGTTTCAACAGAAGTTTGGAGATTAGCTGGGCTTCAGACCGTACAGTTGCTCCTTAAAAGCAGGTGGATTGAATGGCTTACCTTAGCTGCTAGTGCATGTTCGCTGTCCCAAAGGAGGGTCTTTTGTTGTACACTTTGGGCCCCTATGGAATGACATAAATAAGCGAGTGATGAGCAATCAAACAAGTCAAGCAGGGAAATTGCAAACTTTATTCACAACTACATAAAGGAAATCGATGGAATCGAAGATCGATTACCTTCGAGGAAGCTGGAAACGCCAAAATGGGTAGCTCCGATAGGAAGATGGATAAAGGTAAACTTCGATGCGACGTTCAATAAGGTGCGATTTTGATTGGGATTAGGTCTAATAGCCAGATCCTCCTAGAACCAGTTACTTGCCTCACGGTCGGTGTTTCACACAAACGTCGCCTCGCCTTTCGCAGCAGAGGCCCCTGCATGTTTGGAGGCAATAAAAATGGGATTAGTCCTGGGTACTCAACCAACCATCATAGAAGGGGATTCATTGTCGATTATAAAGAAATGTTATTTAGATTCACTAGATTTGTCATACATCAATGCATATATCCATAGTATAAAATGGTATGGGAGTAGATTCAGTAGTATATAGTACAAACACATAGAAAGATCCGCAAATAGAGTCGCACATGATATAACTATAAAGTGCCAACAAACTGGAATCGAGACGTACCTGGACAAGGCTGTTCCGATATGTACGCAGCGAAGTTTAGAAGATGACTAGCTCCGAGAGCCAAATTGAAGGTGATGCGAAAGCCATTGTCTCCATCCTAAGGATTCTGAAACGATTTTGGCCATGACTTTCTTGCTTCAAGATATGCTTCCGATGGTGCGGATAGGGAAATGGAACTTCGAGAAAAGGAAATCGTCATCTTGAAAATGGTGAATTAGAGATGGGACGGGTGCTTAAAATTTTCCCTAAGTTTTGAGTTAGTTTAAGTTTTGTTTTTTTGGGTCGTTTTCTTATTAAGCTTCCTAAGGATCTCTACGCAATTTTAGTCTTCCAGTAGATTTTCCTTTTTTTTTCCAAGTTTTATGGACTTTTTTAAGACTCATAATAGTTATGTTTATATTTTTTAATTTTATCTAATAAAAGCCCAATCTAATTACATTAAAAAAACATATAAAGACACAAAAAAATTAAATAAATTTTACCAAAAAGTCACTATTAAAACGATATAGTCTTAAATTTGAAATTTAAATTCAAGGATAAAAATATTAAGATAACTAATATAAGTAAACATTTTTTTAATTTAATTTTTTAACCATTTAATTATTTTTTTAATATACCATTTAATTATTTTTTTTTGAAAAAGCTGAAACTTTTAATTAATAGGCATTTGGCTCGGTACACCAAACGTAGAAAGAAAACAATAAATACAAAAGTTTAAAAGACAAAACAATCCCTCCCTCGGAAGACTAACCAAAAGCTACCCAACCATCAAGAAAGAGGTGTAATAGTATTCTAAAAAAACAAAATAACCAAATGCCTACAATGCAATCAAAAGATCAGCATTCTTCTTCCCTACACCTCCAGAAAACCCAAAGAAAAAATAGAGCTGGAATAGGGAAAGAAATCTTTGAAACCACTTAGGAGATTCTACCGAACCTTCTCCTCTTTTCAAAGATGAAATCTAACAGATCTTCGGCCCTGTCGACAGCATTTAAGCCAATCTGCTTCAGTCACTTCCTCGACCGGAGTCGGAGCTTTTTCGACCCAAAACTGTGGAAAAGACCATTGCCGACCTTCCTTTGCTAAAATATGAGCCGACATGTTCGCGTCCCTTCTAACAAACCGGTAAGAAACCTCCTCAACCCTTTGTTCCAAACTTCGGATCTTGTAAATAATCACCCTTAACACCGATTTGTCTTAATTCCAGGATTTCAGCTTCTTAATAACCGTCAAGGAGTCACCCTCTACCTCGATTCTCCAAAACCCCATCTCTACTGCGAATAACACGACCTTTTCACATGCATAAGCCTCGACTAGGAAAGCATCAGTAACATTTTGAAAAAGGTAAGAGCACGCACCCATGATTTTCCCCTCATGATTTCGCGTAATAACTGCAGCAGTAGCTAGATTGTTATGAATAGAAAAAGATGCATCAAAATTAAGCTTAATAAAACCCTCAGCTGGTGGTCGCCATAAGTCTATCTGCATGGGCCGCCTAGGTACCAAACCTTGATTCACCAGACTAATATCTTGAATATAACATTTAATAAAGTCGTATAGTTCTTGAATACTCTCTTTTTTACCCTCGTGAACTACCTTATTCTCCTATACCAGAGAGCCCAATATGTTATAGAAATTAACTGTCTAACTTGCTTATTTGAGTTTTGGAAAACTCGTGCTAACCAATCTTTGTAATATGGGGAACTAGAAACTGGAGATGACGGCTTAATACCAAAAAGCGACCAGATTTGATGCAAATCCCCACACATCCCAACCAGATGAGCAGTGTCTTCTGGTAGCTGCTTACACAACGGGCATTTAGAACCCACCTTGAGCCTCCTTTTGACTAGATTATCGTAGTGGCAAGAAATTATTTATCATTTTCCACCTTGAGCCTCCTCTATAAATGGCTTAAGAAGGTCTTCATTCATAGAATATGTAACAGACATTGCACTAACCTTAAAACACGCTCATCATCACCTACAGTAGATGCTGCAAACAAATGCTGAAAATAATCTGAAGCAATCTTTAGCATGCATTCCTCATTAGAAATCCAACACGCATCAGCACCTTGGAGTCCTTTGCCTTCCCATGGCTGCCTTATGAAAGAAGCTAGTGTTGCGATCACTGTGTTTAAGCTAATTAACACAGGACCTTTGCTCCTAAAACAATTCATCTTTATCCGCTTCAAGATTTAAGTTTAATTGAATGTCAGTGATTTCTATTAAAACATCATCAATAGGGTCTTTATCCATCAAATCAGAGAATCTAGCTTCAAGTTATGATCGAATCTTGCCACTTTCCTTCTTGTATAAAAAAATTCCACCTAGAAAGATGTTTGCCCGAAGCAGCCAACTTGCAAGGGATTTCATCATTTGAACTCTCTCACTGATTTTTAATTTCCACTTCAAGCGATTGATTTAAACACCAAGCAAATTCAAATTTAAACTTTCGAGTTGCACATCTATTTAGAGATCGAGCATTCCTACAAGTATACACCAAAATCAGACAGTGATCCGACAACGTGTGAGATAAATGCTCTACCAAATACCCTGAAAAAAGATTCCACCATGCAATAGATGTAACACCCTTTTCAATTCTTTCTCTGATGTTCGTAGCTTGATAATGACCCCTTTCCCATGTAAACCAACGGTCCCGAAATCCCAAATCACTCAAGCCATAATCCTCTAAAGCCGAACGAAAACCAGCCATATTCCTTTCTGAACGTAACAGACCTCCTTTCTTTTCAAAAGAATATAGGATTTCATTAAAATCAAGGTCCATTGTTGTCCTTGGCCAACCTACGAAGAAGGTCCCATGAAATATGCCTATTCCTCTCTTCTAGACATCCATAAAACCCTGTTAACCGCCAAGACTCCCCAATATCAGTATCATGAATATCCGCATCAATATGAAAGCTTGAATAACTCCGCAAGCTCACCAATGAACTATCCTTCCAACATAACGCTAACCCTCCTTTAGTTCCAATAACGTCAACATCTATACCATGTATAAAACCCAACTTCCTACGTGCCATCTCCATATTCTTAGCACTTAACTTTGTTTCCATGAGAAGCAAAATTCGGGGATTAATGGCTCGAATTTTACTCTTGAGCCTACGAACGTGCCGTGAATTCCTCAAACCACGAATGTTCCAACTAACAATTTTCATTGCTTTCGACTGCTCTGCCTAGCAGAGCCACCCGATTTCACATTATGAATACCATTAGATTCCTTCTCCAAAGACAGAATCACATCCTTTGACACACGTTGTCTTTTTTTACCTTCTAAAACAAGCAATGGACTTTGCTCCACCTTTTGTCCCAAGCTTACAAGACATTCATCAAAACTAGCCCAATTACTTTCCTTTCCACCCCGACTTGAGGATTGGCCCATTTTACTAACCACCAAATCTTTCTTACTTCCAAGCGGGATAAGTTTTGGATTTTGAAAATTCCTTAAATCACCTTTCCTCAAAACCCTACGATTCAAATTACCAGAATTATTTGCATTCTCCTCTGATTCACTTTCCCTTGAATTACGCCCATCAATACCATTCACACCTATATCTCGGCCTACCATCTTACTTTCCTTAATCTGAAAGTTAACCTCCGACCCATCAGCACCACGTAACCATTTACTGGCAGTCGCCAATCTCCTTCTCGCCGGCACCTGAAATGATGCGTCCACCTAAACACAACTTTTGATGGATCGAGATGAACCCGGAAGGGATAGAAACTTTCCTCATGACCTATCTTCCCACAAATAAAACAGAACAAACTCAAATGTTCGTACTGGAAGCTGGCATAGAAAACCTTGCCATTCCCAACAATAATCTTTTTTCGTCTTTTTAAAGGTCGATTCACATCCAATCTAACTTTAATCCTCAAAAATTTCAGGACCCCCAAGGCTGGCACTGTTGTATCATACTTAATAAAGCTGCCAATGAAATTACCAAACTGCATAGCCATTGTAACAGACATTAACCCAGGTGGAAGCTCATGGATTTGGACCCAAAACTCTGAGAATGACAATGGAACAGTCATGAGATCTTCCCTCGCATCAATCTTGTTTAAAATCAGCAAGTGGTTGTTAAAAAACCAAGGGTTCCAGATTGTACCCTATTCATATCCCTATTATTAAAAACTGGAACAAGTACCTTCTTTCACCCATATCAGCAATATGTATACAACCAATCGGGTGCCATAAGTCTACCATAGTATTCCTCATTGGCAATGAACCACGCAATCTATAAGACACCGCCTAACCAAAGAAAGACAATACTGATTATCCACAACAGTCGCATCTTCACAGAAAGCATCCTCTTCTTCATCCAGCAGATTAAGATTTGTCAATCCTTCCTCCATCGCCCACAAACCAAACACAAATCAAAAAGAGACAAAATAAAACTGGAAAACCAACAACGTGTCAAAGACAGACAAAACTTCGTGCATCAAGACAAACTCTTCTCGTCACTTAGCAATTTAGTTTTTCTAGTAATATTCTTATTTAATTTTTTTAATTATCTGATATAAAAAAAAGGTTGATATGCTATTTCTTGCTCCAAAAATACAATAACGAAATTCAAATATTAAATTAGAATAGCACCATTTAACTATTTTTAAATGTTGGATAATATATAATAAAGACATAAAAATGTAAAACAAGTAATGTTAAAAATCATTTAAAAATTATAATATTTTGTTTTTTAAATGTTAAATTTTGAAAATTTATTTTAAAAATTAATAAAAATGGTAACAATTAATTGATAAATCGATAAAATTGAAAATTAATTAAAAATCATGAAAACAATATTTATAATGAAAAAATCAATATAAATGTAACACTTTAAACTCAATTTAAACGTTATGGCTGAATTATAAAGGTTGCACTATTATCTAAAATTTTGATAGTTCAAATTCAAACAAATTTGTCTTTAAAACCTTTCTATTTTGATAAAAGTGTTAGGCAGTGTGTTGAAATTTAACTTATAAAATTAGTTTATTGAAACCAATTTTGCCTTAATTCCTTATTTTGTAAAACATCATGTTCCAATTAAATATTTGTAGCGAAAAATCTCTTAGATTTATGGTTTTTGAAAAAAAAATTAATTTAATAAATCGTTCAACTGGTTCAGATTATCACAAATCATGCCAATTTATCAAAAATAACCAACTAAAGGAATCTTTTCCAAAACCCAAAACCAAAATAAATCTCCCAAAATTAAACAGTTTAAAAGTCCATAAAATCTGAAATAAAGTTCCAAAACAAAATTAAGGTTCAAATAACTAAATCAAGCTCCAAGATCGTCGCCAAATCGTAAGTATGAGGATTACTTGAAAAATGATAAATTAACAAAATGAGTTAGAAGCCCACTGTGTGCCTTGACCCACAAACATAATTCATATATGTACATGCTTATATGCATTTATCAGAATAACATATAAGAAAGCTCACATACTCATAATCATATAACAGATCAAAACATATGAATCCTACCTTCATCTGTTACACATTATCTCCTTCCAACCAATCATATTGAAAAGGATTACAAGATCCCATCCATCCTTCCATCATACCATAATGTGGTCATATGCCACTCAGAAAGTTTGCAGTTGAGCTCTCAGACAAATATTGATATACTGCCAAAAAATATAGTAATACTGCCAGATTCACTCTTCCTCCAACACATATCATCTCCCACCCTAATGCACATACATTATCATACTAAAATCTCATGCAACAAATAATCATATCGACTCAGAAATATGATATGTTTTCATCAGTGTCGTTATTATAGATTTTATTATAGAGCTTATTCAGATTATTAATCATAATCATGCTTACTAACGTACAAAAACATAAAATATGACTTTCATGCTTATAGAGTATCTACAAATCCGATTCAAAAATCTTATCTACAGCCCAAAATGGGCCCAACAAAATGGACCAAAATGGCTCACACACTCGCCTTATCTGATTTTCCCGTGTAATCGCACACGTCAATGTGCTCCACACGCCCTGATACACGGTCAACCACACGCTTGTATGGGGCACACGATCTACCACACGATCATGTGATGAAAACTGCGATTTTGAAATTTGCTTAATTTCTAGATTTTTTTAGTTTTGAGTAAGTGTTTTCGAGTTAGAAACACACACCTTAATGTTTTTAAACTATTGGCACAACCAGAGCTACAAGAACCTGTACACAACAATCACGTCTAAACCTGATTAGCAAATAATTATCGTATTGAAATTTGGATTTGGTGATCTTCACTTAACACTATTAGGAACTGTCAATGAGATTTACCATGTTGTTCATGATGTGCCCCCTACAAAGGCGACTAAAAGTGATGGTATGTCTGCACTCTTTTTTCAGACTTTCTGGCACATGGTCTTGATGTGACTGCATATTGCCTGACAGTTCTTAATGAGAGGACCAGTATTGAAGAGGTGAACGACACTCACATTTTTCTCATTCCCAAGATTCGTGCACCTCGAGACATGACCCATTTATGACTAATTAGTCTTTGTAATGTCATTTTCAAGATTGTGTCAAAAGCGCTTGTGAACAGACTTCATATGGTTATGCCTCATTGTATTGATGAGGGGCAGAGTGCTTTTGTGTAGGGTCGTTTGCTCACTGACAATTTTATTGTCACATATGAATTGCTGAATTCTTTTCGGTATCAGTGTAGGGGTAACCAAGGTCATTTTACCCTTAAGCTCGACATGAGCAAGGGAAATGATCAAGTCGAGTGGCACTTGGTAAAGGCAATCGTGCTTCGGATGGGGTTTTGATCCAATTGGGTAGACCTTTTGATGCGATGTGTTAATACAGTCTAGTATTTCGTATTAGTTAACGGGACCAGCCATAGTGCTTTTGTGCCGTTGCATGATCTTTGTCAAGGGGATCCGTTGAGCCCATTTCTGTTTCTATTCTATAGTTCGGATCTTGAGTGAGTATGAACTCTACTCTGGGAAACAAGTGAACTTTGCCAAATCCTTTTTCTATTTTAGTACTAACGTTAATACGGACTTGCGTATTGCTATTGAACGTCTCTTGCAAGTTCAAAGTACTCGTATTGATCTTTTTGGGTTGTCGATTGTGGTTGAAAGGGAATGACGATGGGCTTTTCGAAATCTCAAGGATAGATTCTACACATTGATCTTTGGCACAATCGATGTTTATCTCAAGGTGGCAAGGCTGTGTTTATCCGATCTATCTTACAAGCAATGCCAATCTTTCCCATGTCGTTCTTTTTGTTCTCGTGTTCTCTTTGTTTCGAGTTAGAGAACATTATGAGTTGATTTTGATAGGTAAATCATTATGCCAACGTGGGATTCATTGTTGTCCTTAGGAGGGGCTTTGTAATCCTAAGGGTATGGGTGGATTGGGCTTTTGAAGTCTCTCCATGTTTAACATTGCTTTGCTCAACAAGGAAGGCTAGCACCTAATGATTACTTTGGACTCTCTTTTGGCCCGTGTTCTTCAGGCACGGTATTATTCGACTGGTAACTTCATGGACTCGGCTTTAGGGGTCAACTCCTCTTTTGTTTGGCATAGGATATGGGCGACTAAGGGGTTGCTTCAAAAGGGTTGTGGATGACAAGTGGACGATGGTTCTATTTCTATTTGGGATGATGCGTGGCTTCTAGGACCACGACCTACTAGGTTTCCATTAGATTGTGTGGATGGCTATCACCGAGTTTTAGACCTTTTTGTTGGTATGGGCAATGGGATGTTCCTCTACTGGAGACTCTTTCTTCGATAAATAGTGCATCTCATCAGGGGTATTCCTTTAGCATCTGTTCCTTTACCTGATTACTAGGATGGTTCCTGAGAAAGATGGGTGTTATTTAGTGTGTAGTGGTTATAGTTTGCTTTTGGGTTGGTTTGCAGACTCTCCTACAGACAGTTATGTGGCCATAGACCAACTAACTCGACTGACTTACAAACAGTTATGGCAAGCAAAGGTTTCGAAGAAGATGAAATATACAATTTCGAAGTTCATCTGGGATTTAGTCCTTACTAAATCTAACTTGTATAATCGTCGCTTGTTGTCCGATTCTGTGTGCCAGAGGTGTGAAACGGGGCTAAAAATGGTTCTCCATGTGGAACGGGGCCTATTGTCCGTTCTATCATTGTGACTGATTTGATCCTCGAGTGGCTAGAGGATTGGTTTTATCTTGGACCCTTGCAGATTTCACTTGTCATCACTATCTAAGCCATTTGGAGTTCACGCAACCAGTTATTACATGAGGGTAAGGTTCAGTCCCCGCTCACCTTAATCGGCTTCATTTGTGGCTATTTACAGGAGTTACTGGCTATTCAAGCACCTCTGTCACCCACCTACGGTCACTCCCAACTCTTAGCACGCACCATCGGATCCTTGGGTTCACGCCAACTTTGATGGAGGCCACTTTCTCGATCCCTCAGCTGGTAGTGTTGAGGTGGTCATCCAAAATTCGGATGGTATTGATGGGGTGTAACTACTTCTGAAACAACCATCTTTTGTCACTGTTGTATACGAGGGTTTTGCTTGTGTGCAAGCGATTACCTTTGCCCATGATTTGGGCTTTCACCGTATTTATTTCAAAGGAGACTCGGCTGGGCTCATTGCCAAATTGTGTTCCTCCAGCCTAATCGGTCTGTCGTGGGCACTTATGTTTGGAAGGCGAAGCGACTAGTGATGGGGTTTGAGCATTTTAAGTTCCAACATATAAAGAGGGGTAGGAACAAGGTTGCTCACCTGATGGCACGAGAGGTGTACCTCCGAAAGTGTGACGAATGCTAGGTAAAGGAGGTGCCGTCCTCAGTGTGGGCGCTAGTGGAGGATGAGCGGTGCTCTTGCTTTGTTTCTTAACAATCTCTCTTCTCCGACTGCCTACCTTTTAATCCTTACAGGCGTTTTTGACACCGTTTGATCTCGCTGCAAAAAATCTACTGATGGGTGGTTCTTCGGGCATGGGTTTTGGATGAGAGGCTTGGCTCCTCTAGTTTTCTTTTTGGTTATTTTTGCTGGTTTGCTGCTTTGTTTTTCACGGTTCTTGGTTTTTTTTTTTGGTTTCTTGGACGGTTTTGGTGGCTAGTATCCACCTGTCTAGGCTATCTGATTTGTGATAAGTTTTCTTATTTTCAATAAAGCATGCCGAAGTTTACTAAAAACAACAAAGATTTTTCTTCTTCATTTTAATTATTTTAATTAAATAAATTTACAAATAATTTTAAATTTTATTAAAATATTATTTTAGTATAATATCTCAATTTATTTTCACTACTTTTATTTATTAGTAATTTTCAATGAAATATATGTTTCATTTTTATAATTTCAAAATTATAAAAAGATATTATTTATTCTAATTTTATTGTTTATTAATATTTTTAATATATTTTAAATATTAATTATTTATACATTTTTTCAAAACTCATTTATATAAATTTAATTACCATTAAATAGTGTAAATTTTTTTTGAATATACTAAAGTGATTACATTGAAGTATCTGTTCATACTTTTTTAACCCTTTGACAACGAATACACATCTTGTACACACAAGTGCTTGAACCAAGGACTCCTGAACATTATTCTCTTTTCCACTAGAACCACTCCTTAGATTCAAATAGTGTAAAATTTTAAAATTATAATACTTTACAGCGATAAAAATAGTTTTGTTAATAGATAATTTTTTATTAATATATATATATATATATTTAATAATTTGTCTTTTGCACTTTATATATTTTTACAACACATATAAAAATATTCCTTTTGTTAAGGAATAATTTTTTCTATGATATATAATTTCAGTGTTTTAATTTATTTTTCGTCTAACTTTAAAGTATATTTTTATTAAGATAATATGAACGTTAATAAATTAATATAATTTTAAAACTTTAAATAAATAAATTATTAAATATTTTAATTATTTAAAATTTAAACTTATTCCGACCATTAAATTAATTTGTTTTTAAAATTATTTCAAAATCATACATATTTCTTATCTTTTTATCAAAAAATAATTTATTATTAAATTAAAAGTAAATAATAATTTTTATTTCTATGATTATTTCTATTTTCTTTTCTTTTTTATTATTAAGTTATATTTTAAATATTTTGTTATACTTAAATTAAAATTTAATGTTATTGGTAATTACTTTTTGTTATTAATTTTTTAATAATATTACTAAATTATAAGATAATATTTTATTTTTATTTAAAAATATTAATTATATATTTTAAATAAATAAAACAAGCCCATGCATAACAAACTAATTCATGTATTAAACTTTACTAAAAAAAATTAAAAAGACAAAAATACTCTTATGTTTATATTTGTTACTTTGTGAAATTAAGGGTATTTAAGTAATTTTCTAATTGAATTATGTTCGATTGACTCATAACACCAATTCAATTAGTGATTTAAGTACAAATATATTTATATTTATTAGTAATATTTAAATTATGCCATGTTAAATGATAATCAAAATTATATATTTATTAAATTTCCATATAAAAATAAAATTCATAATATAATACTCTCTTTGTTTCATTCAACTTTGACTACTTATTATTTCAAATTTATTCATGGATAAATTTTTTAAATATATATAATAAAAAACTTTCAATTAATTAATTTTAAGATATATTTTTTGTAAAATTTAATTCATAGAAATATTTAAAATAATTAAGTTAAAAGTTTAAAAATTTTAATTAAAAAATATCAACCGTAACAGTTTTATTGAGATAAGGAATCAAAATCATTTAGTAACAAAATCATAAGAATAGGTTAATGTGCAATTTGCTACTATACTTTAGGTGAAAATTGAATTTTTTTAACTATATTTTACATTAATTAATATTTAACTAAAGGTAAATTTACCTTTACATTTTGACTCTATATTAAATTTTACATTTTTACTTTTATTTGATTGAATTTTGGTATCATTTTTTTTTTTCAAATTTTGCTATTCAATATAAATTTAAAATATTTTAAATACAAAATTAAATTAAAAATATTTAAATATTCTTAATCGCTAAAAATAATAAATTAAGTAATATAATATAAAAATTGCAATGATTTTATAAAAACTTATTTTAATATAATTTTAGTTATTTTTTTCCAAATTATTAAATGGAATATAATAGTGGTAAATTCTTTTATTAATTAAAAAGGGGTTATTTACCATTAAAAGTTGTAAGCCTCTTTACCCGAGTTAGAGATATGATCGGATCCAAAAGATCACTACTGTAATTTTCTTCCCTCACGCAACTTATAAAACCATATTCATTCACGTTCATATATATATATATATATGTTAAATTATATAATCAATAAATACTGAAACGAATATCAAAATCTCCAAATTTAAAACAACTTACAATCTCAATAAAAATAATAGTAATGACAAAATAAATTGAAATACCAAAATAGCTTATACGAAGTAATATGAAATAATAGAATAAAATAAGGAAACTATAAATATGCCTCCGGGTATCAAGTCACTTATTTCTCGGGTATCTATAAGAAAAACTGTAGGGAAATGAACTAAAAAGCCTAATGTGCCTCTAAAGTACATACATCCTATTACATTATCACAATATTAACATAGCATGTAAAGTAACCACAAAACATGATACAACCACAAGCAAAATGCAATGCACCCATACTCCAACACACCAACATAATGAAGCAGTTCCCTAGAACCCCTTCCCAACTAATTTTCACCAATCGCAGTGTGGTTTTATAATCAGTCGTTTGAAGGTGTGATAACCTCATCTTCCACTATACAACCCAACCCATGGGCACACAATGGTATGATCACATGTATATCTCAGTTTTAATCTCAATATCAATCTCAATATCATGATATTACCCACATATCAGAGTTCACAGTATTTTAATCACAATATATATTAAATTAATCACATTTCCCATAGATATGCATCGTAATATCAACTCACTTTACATAACTCGAAACTCAATCATACCATTTTCACATCACAATATAAATCATCACAATGACATCATATCTAAGTATCATCATACAATACCACATCACAAAACATTACATGCAATAGAATATGTTATAGTCAGAAACACACCTTTAGAAAGTTGAAACTCTAATGACAAGGAGGTCGTCTACCACGCACTAATTTAGCACCGAATCTAATAGGACTAGAACTTACAAACACAAATTCTACATCAAACACTATTCCTAAACCACCAACTAGGGTTTCTAAAAAAGTCAACGGTCAACGGTCAAGTCAATGATTCGGTCAAAGTCAACAATTCGATTCGGTTCAGTTAAAGTCAATAGTTCGATTTGGTTTGATCAAAGAAAGAAGATCAGGTAGGGTTCAGCCAATGGGTCGGGTTGGGCCAACGGCTCGGGTCACACGATTCGGGTTAGGGCTTGGTTTGGGTCAAATGAGTTTGGGCCAAGGTTTGGGTACAAGTTTGGGGTTTGGTCTTATTCTTTTATTTATGATTGGGCCACTAGAGTTGGGTTGCTTCACAAGCTCACCCTAGACCTCTTTGCAAACATAGAAAATTAGGTTTTAAACCTTTCAAAGGCTCCGTCAACTCAAACCACCGCCACAGCAGTGCCCATGCCGAAAACAGAACGAACAAGGCTTCTAAACCAATTCTAAGTAAACCTCAGCCTTCCCAAACTACTTACCAACACCAACCAACGGTGAAAAAGCTTAAAACACCACAACGGAAGAGAGAATAAGAAGAGGTCGAACGGTTGAATGACCGTTCTTTACAAGCGACGGGGACAGAGAGGTTTAAGGGTGTGGTTTTGTTTGCAAAGGAATGATGGTCGCAAGGTGGAGGTAGTGTCGAACATGAACGGTGAATGATTGGTCGTCGGAGGGTGAACGAAAAATGAAAGCAATGGAGAGAGAAGAGTTTTGGGAATTTTGGTAGAGGTGGGGAAGCAAATGGGAGAAGAAAGGTCAACTAAAGGGAAAAGGAGTGGTTTTATACCCCATAAATTACTGCAATTACACGAAGACACTTAAAGATACTTAGGGTTTTCTAAATTGACCCAAACTCAAACTTGATTTACAATTAAGTCCCACAATTCATAATTTTGCCCCAAAGTTTTCAATCGAGATCAATTAAATACCTAACCATACTCAAATACCCATTGGCCCTCAAAATTCACAATTTGACTCAATTAAGTCTCTATATTCACAAGTTACTCAATTTAATCCCTATATTAAAATTAAAATGTTATAACTCTCCCCTTTAAAAGAAATTTTAGCCTCGAAATTTACTTGGATTAAAAAAATACGGATACTGAGCCTTGATGATGGCTTTGGGCTCCAAAATAGCCTCATCATAATCATGGTTGCACCACAAGACCTTAACCATCTTAATAGTCTTTCTACGAAGAACCTTCTCATCTTGAGTCAAAATCTCAATTGGGTCCTCCTCATAGCTCAAATCTGGATGAACCTCGATCTCCTAAATAGGGACGATATGCGACGAGTCCAAACGGTATCGTCTCAACATAAAGACATGAAAGACGTCATGAATTCGCTCAAGCTCAGGCGGTAACTCAAGCTAATAGGTAATTGGTCCTACTCGATGAAGTACTGGATAAGGATCGATAAAACGAGGACATAGCTTACCTTTTCGCCCAAATCTAAACACTTTCTTCTATTAATATACTTTCAAGAAGACCTCATCACCCACATTAAACTTAATATCTCTACACTTCGGATCGACATAAGTTTTTTGCCTGTCAAAGGCAGCCTTAAGTCTCTCTCGAATCAATCTAATAGTCTCCTCAGATTTCTGAACAATATCTGGCCTCAACAAATTATGCTTAGTCAACTCAGTCCACCTAATAGGAGTGAGACACTTTCGCCCATACAAAGCCTCATATGGAACCATCTTAATATTGGCTTGATAACTATTATTATATGCAAACTCCACAAGTGGTAGAAAATCCTCCCAACTACCTTGATGCTCAATCACACAATCTCTTAGTATATCTTCTAAAACCTGAATCACATGCTCGAATAGTCCATCAGTCTGCGAATGGTAAGAAGTACTGAAATTTAATCGAGTACCTAAAATACGATACAGAAACTCTCAAAACCTCGAAGTAAACCTCGGATCCCGACCAGAAATGATAAACAAAAGCACCCCATAAAGATGAACTATCTCAGAAATGTAAAGTCAAGCTAATTTAATCAAGGAATAGTCAGCTCTAATCGGAATGAAGTGCGCAGAATTAGTGAGTCAATCTATAATTACCTAAACCGAATCTTTTGTTGGACGGTGTTAAAGGCAGCCACTCACAAAATCCATAGTCACACGCTCTCACTTCCACTGCGAAATCTCAATTAGTTGAAGTAACCTAGAAGGACACTGATGCTCGGGCTTGACTTTCAGACAAGTCAAACACTTTGGCACAAAGTCAACAACATCCCTCTTTAATCCCTTTCACTAATATCTCCGATGATATTACAAATGACATATATTTTCTCCCTAAATTAGTGTTTTAATTGTCTCTTTTGTATCTCATTTAACATGCCTCATGAGCATTTCATACTTAGTTTTTATATTTTTTAACTTATTGCTAGTTAGTTTAAATTCTTGTTATTTTATATCTTTTTGTACTAATGTCAACGCAAACAACCGATATATTGCACCTTAGATTTTTCAGTACAGGAACTTAGTCCAGGAGCTCAATGCTGGATGGAGAATGCACCCACAATATCAGCTTGGAATTGCGACCAGAGATGTCGTCGCACTGAACATGAACTCCGAATTGGTAAACTCAAGTTGAATTCACCTCTAGAAGAACTAGCTTAGGAACATCACAGATGTCGCCATAATTACGGTTTCAGATTCACCCAACAATGCAGTGACAACCTACAGATCTCTGAAGAAAACATTAAAACTGCGTGAGTGCACAGTTGTACTCTAACTAACTTTGACAGCTGAAAAATCTAGATTTGGATCTGAGAATGGGAGGCAAAAATCTATAACTTTTGAAAACTATAAATAGAAGAATTAAGAATGAAGAGATCATCAAGAGTTGAAGAACTAAATTTGCAAATTACTTTGTGTTTTTTTGAATTTATTATTAGAGACTAGAGTGACTGAATCGATGAGTAGCAACTCCTGATGAGGAGTTCTTGATAATGAGCAAGAGAAGTAGTTAGGGGGTAATCCGAATAGCTTAGAGATAGTATATTTCGATGTATTCGTTAACTCCTTTCTTATGGATGATGAACTATTATTAATATTGAATGAATACGAGAGTATATTTCATTATTTGATCCTTTTGATTCTTATTTAATGCTTTTATTTTGTTTATTCTTAAATCTAATTGCATTAAACACGAGAGTGGCTTTGCGGTCTACCGACATCGAGAGATGCGGTGACAAGTTATGTTAACAAGTTAGGTGAGGGCTGCTTGGGATTATTAGAGATTCTAATCACTTGTTCTTGGGTACACAACGTTGTTCACACCGAGAGGTGGAGTAATTGTGGGTACTTGAGTCTGGAGTAAATGGAAAACTATTATTGGTAAGAATCCATTTAAGCTTCATTACTGCGATAGTTTATCTATTCAAAACCTTGTCGACGCATCCTGCTTTATGACTTAGCAAAATCAGTGATTCACTCTAGAACTTCGTACTTGATCACATTTACATTTCGTGCATTTAAATATTCAGCACTCAATACTCAACACATTTGATTTACTTTCAGTACGTTGGCATTTAAGCTTTGACATTTAACTTTGATTGCGTTGGTAATATTGATTATTTTATTGAGCAGATCTGACGAAATTACGCTGACATCATTACTCACATTTCCTCTAATTTTAGAATTAGTTGCTTCAACATGTAAACATCAAGAACCATTTTCTCTGAGGGATCGATATTCGATAGAATTATCTATCAACTATACTTGAATCGACTTTGTTCAGTTGCACATTGCTGTGATGTTTCAGACGCGATTAAGTTTTTGACGCCATTGTCGGGGACTTAGCATTTGTTTAATGTTTACTTTTGTAGTTGCAGTTAATTCTACTTAACTTTTAATCTCCACTAATTTATTTATTTTTTTATTGTTCTCTTTTTCAATTTATTATTATTATTGCATGTCCACAATGAGAAATCCTAAGTTCATTGTAAGTTTTGATTCGGAGCTTGAAAGGACATTAAGGAGGAGAAGACAAGAACAAAGAAGAATGGCTGGTAACAGCAACAACAATAATTTACCACCATTGCTGCCACAAGTTTTGGAGTTCCTCCAGTTCTAATACAAATTGTTAATGATATACCACCACTACCTGCACAAGCTAAACAAGTGCAAAATAGGACAATAATAGATTTTGTTGTGCCTATACTCGATGATTTATAATCGGGGGTTGTACGATCATCTATTCAAGCTGGTAATTTCTATCTGAAACCAGTGACGTTTCAGATGTTAAATTTAAATAGGTAATATTTTGGTTTTCCTCATGAAGACGCAATAGAACACTTAAAATCATTTCTGCTTATTTATGCATCCTTTAGTCAACATCATGTCCTTGATGATGCCTTGAAAATGCAATTATTTCCTTATTCGTTGCAGGGTAAAGCGAGAACATGGTTCTTAGGATTACCGACTAGATTCATTACATCTTGAAACGCACTAGCAACGAAGTTTATTTTGCGTTTCAATCCGTCGAAAATGAACGCAATGTTGCGAAATGATATTACTGCCTATCATCAGCTGGATGATGAGAACTTACATACAACCTAGGAGCGTTACAAAACATTGCTTCGACGCTGCCTAATGCATGGTGTTCAGTAAGAGACTTAAATAGAGATCTTTTACAATGGTTTGAATGCTCAGAGAAGGATTTTGTCGACGCATCTGCTAATGGTACTTTGTTAGACTGTACCTACAATGAAGCTGTAAGAATTCTAGAGAGAATTGCTCAAAACGATTATCAATATCCAACCTCTCGTTCTGCACAGGTAAAGAATAACCCTGGAGTTCTTGAGTTAGATGCTATTTTGCTTTGTTAGTGCAGGTATCATCATTGGCTAATATCATAAATAATATGAAGGGAACAAATGACGTTGCCCCTATTCAAGTGGCCCAGCAATTGGATGCATCACTATTCTCCCGTGAAATTTACGACCACAATCATAGTTATGAAGATTGCCCACAACATGCAAAAATTGCTTTTTACGTCAACCACATCAGAGGAGGTTCATTTGGTAACTTGTTCAACAACCGATCGCAACAACCTTGGAGGAATCAAAATGCTTCAACATTCAGATATAGAAATTCCTCAAATCATGAGGGTTATAGACAAGGGAGTTACAATAGCAACCAAACGCAGAATTATAATCAGAATTCGCAGGGGAGTTCTCAACAGATGCAGTCACATAGCCAAATGCAACCACAATCTCGATTACAGCCACAACAGTCTGTGCTACCACATATGCAAGGATAACATCATCAATAGCAATAGCAGTAGTTTTCCCAACCTAAGTCAGATCCTATGGCTGCTCTTAAGGCGTTGATGTGAGAGCATATCACGTGAACTGAAGTAATAATATAAGGCAACTCTTCTTCCCTCCGAGCCTTGGAAGCCCAGCTAGGACAGTTTGCTTCTAATCTCAGCATAAGACCACTGGGCACTTTGCTAAGGGATACTGCGAATCCTACACAAAAAGGGAAGGAGCATTGCAAAGCAATCACATTGACAAGTGGGAAGCAGACGGTTGACCCAAGCAGTTTTGGCCAAGACCATGTCGATACATCTAAACTACAGCAACAAGAAGAGAATGTGACTGAAGAAAATCAACTGTAGTGCCATCTATGCTTACAATTTACCATCTATGCCTAACAAAGTTGTCGACGCAACTGCCAACGTCGACACCACCAAGTTTTCCACAACAAACGTTGCTACAATACCTTTGCCATTTCTGAAAAGATTTAAAGAGAAAGTCCATGATAAAGAGTATAAAAAATTTGTTTCTACTCTGAAACAATTAAACATTAATATACCTCTTGTTGATGCTCTTGTGCAGATACCTAACTATGGGAAATTTATGAAGGAGCTCTTGTCAACGAAGAAGAAACTATCCGATATTGAGATGATTACGCTCATAGAGAGGTGCAGCACTGTACTTACAAATAAGTTGCCAACCAAGATGAAAGACCCTGCCAGCTTCACAATCCCATGCTCCATTAGGAATCATTATTTAGGTAAGGCTTTATCTGATTTGGGAGCAAGTATTAATCTTATGCCTTTGTCTACTTTTAAGAAAATAGGAATAGGTTTGATGAAGCCCACTGCGGTGACATTACAACTTGCGAACAGATCCTTAGCGCAACTTGAAGGTCAAATTAAAGATGTTCTTGTCCAAGTTGATAAACTAGTGTTCCTTGCTGATTTCATTATCTTAGACTACGAATCAAATAAAGAGGTGTCTATTATCTTGGGGCAATCATTTCTAGCAACAAGATGCACACTTATCGACGTGTTTAAGGGAGAACTTATCATGCGTCATAATAATGAGCATGTTACCTTTAGTGTGTTTGAGGCATCTCTGTCTGGAACCAAAGAGCAATGTCATCACATTGACGTGTTGGACGAGATCATTATAGAAGAATTTAATGCAAAGAGTTCAACAATGTCAAATGAAGATGTGGTGATATCTACCGATGAAATTCTAAATGACCGTGTCGATAAAGAAAAAGTTAATAATTGTGAGCTAAGACAGAATTAACAACTAGAATATTTGTATTTGTCGAACAGGGCAATCCTGATGTTTAAACCGTCTCTTGAGTAAGATCTTATCTTGAAGTTGAAGCCATTACCAACGCATTTAAAGTGCGTCTTTCTTGGTGATAATGAGACAGTGTTTGTTATTGTCAATGCATCCCTTGATGTAACACAAGAAGATAAGCTCCATTTTGAAAGAACAAAAAAGACCATAGCCTAGAGCATTGAAGATATCAGAGGCATCAGTCCCTTTTTTTTCATGCATAAGATAAGGCTAGAAGATGAAGGGAAGTAATCAATTAAGCAACAAAGATGACTTAATGAGAAAATTAAAGAAGTAGTAAAGAAGAAAATTATTAAGTGGTTAGATGCAAGCATCATAAAGCCTATTTCTGATAGCAATTGGGTGAGCCCCGTCCAATGTGTGCCTAAGAAGAGTAGGTTCACAGTTGTGACCAACGACAAGAACGAGTTGATCCCTACTCGCATTGCGACTGACTGGCGAGTATGCATGGATTATCGTCGATTGAATGCAGCCACAAAGAAGGACCATTTTCCACTGCCTTCCATTGACCAAATACTAGATAGGCTAGCTGGTAAAGCTTATTATTTCTTCTTGGACGGCTACTCTAGGTACAACCAAATTGCTATTGCGCCAGAAGAGCAAACAAAGACTACATTTACATGCTCTTTTGAAACCTTTGCTTTCCGATGTATGCCGTTTGGATTGTGCAATGTGCGAGAAACATTCCAAAGGTGTATGATGGCGTATGAAGGTGATATTCTCAGATATGATCGAGGACTCTCTTGAAGTATTTATGGATGATTTCTCTGTTTATGGATAAAATTTTGATCAATGCATTGATAACCCAGTAAAAGTTTTAAAAAGACGAGAGGACACAAATCTAGTTCTAAATTGGGAGAAATGTCACTTCATGAAAACTGAAGGCATTCTCGGGTATCGAATATCTTGTCAGGGCATTGACGTTGATAAAGCAAAGGTAGAAATCATTGAAAAACTATCACCGTCCACCAATGTCAAAGCAATAAGAAGCTTTCTTGAACATGCTGGTTTCTACGAAAGATTCATACGTGATTTTTCCAAGATTGTTAAACCTATATGTTCACTGTTAGAGCAACATAAAAAGTTTGTGTTCGATGACAACTGTCTGGACTCATTCACGATAATAAAGATACAGCTGGTATAAGCCCCAATTGTCGTTGCACCAAACTGGACGCACCGTTTGAACTAATATACGATGCAAGTGATTTTACTGTGGGAGCTGTATTAGGCCAAAGAAAAGATAAGGTATTTCATTCTATTTACAATGCTAGTAAAACTCTGACTGAAGCGTAGGTGAATTACACTACCACTGAGAAGGATTTGCTAGCAGTAGTCTTCGCATTTGATAAGTTTCATTCA
The DNA here is from genome assembly GCA_039519145.1 of Kokia cookei. Taxonomy (NCBI): domain Eukaryota; kingdom Viridiplantae; phylum Streptophyta; class Magnoliopsida; order Malvales; family Malvaceae; genus Kokia; species Kokia cookei. The sequence goes on from CM076908.1 coordinate 15,913,726, forward strand.
TATCTTGTCGACGCAAAGATTACAGTATACACAGAGCACTCTGCATTAAAATATTTTCTTACAAAGAAAGATGCCAAGCCTAGACTAATACGATGGATCCTACTCCTTCAAGAATTTGATGTTGAAATCAGGGATAGAAAAGGATCTGAAAATAATGTAAATGAATAATTGTCTCGATTGGAAGTTGGAAGTGAAGATGGGCAGACGTCCCAAATTGTCGAAGCATTTCCAGATGAGTAGTTATTATTTGTCGACGTATCTCCTTGGTATGTCAATGTTTTCAATTACCTTATTCGTGGGAAGCTACCCCTAAATACTACTGGTCATAAGATCAGGTTCATACGCGATGCTGTAAAATATCATTGGAACGAGCCATACTTATTCAAGGTATGCATTGACAACATTATCCGTCGCTGCGTACATGAAGAAGAAATGACTTCAATCCTGCAACATTGCCATGATGCCCTTTATGGTGGCCATTTTGAGGGTCCAAAGACTACTGCTAAGGTCTTACAGTCAGGATTTTATTTGCCCACATTGTTTCGAGACGCCTACAACTTCGCACAACAATGTGATCATTGTCAACGCACTGGTTTAATATCTCGACGCAATAAGATGCTCGAATAACCGATCATGGAGGTAGAGCTTTTTGATGTTTGGGGTATCGACTTCATGAGACCATTTCCAAATTCTTTTGGGAATGTGTACATCTTAGTTGTTGTTGACTATGTATCGAAGTGGATCGAGGCTATTGTGGTGCCAAAAGATGACTCTCGGACGGTGTTAAAGTTCTTTCACATATACATTCTCACAAGGTTTGGAACACCGAGGACATTAATAAGTGACCAAGGAACTCATTTTTATAACAACCAAGTAGCGATAGCGTTAAAAAAAGATATGGTGTAAAGCATCGTATGACTACTACATATCACCCACAAACCAATGGTCAAGCCGAGGTATCCAATCGTCAAATTAAAAGCATACTTGAGAAGGTGGTTAATCCATCTAGGAATGATTGGTCTTTGCGGCTACATGACGCATTATGGGCGCTTTGCACTGCTTATAAAAACTCGCTAGAAATGTCACCATATCAGTTAATATTTGGTAAATCTTGTCACCTGTCAATTGACCTTGAACATAAGGCCATGTAGGCAATCAAGCAGGTGAATATGGACTATTATGCTGCCGAAAAAAAAAGATTGTTGGACATCACTGAGCTATAAGAAATGCACCGACATGCTTATGAGAATGCCGCAATATACAAGGAAAAGACAAAGAGATGACATAACAATATCATCTTGTGTCGACAATTTAGTCTTGGTCAGTTAGTACTTTTATTTAACTCACGTTCAAAATTGCATCTAGGTAAATTGTGATCAAGATGGTCAGACCCTTTTAAAGTTGTCGAGGCATTCCAGAGCGGTGCGGTGACAATTGAAAATCTAAAGGATGGACAATAAGTCTAAGTGAATGGTTAACGTCTAAAGCACTATGTGAGCCCAGATGTCAAAGAATCAAATGAGGCCATTAATCTGGTCACATTCAAATAATGTCGACACATTTTTTATTTTATTTTTTTCTATTTACTTTTATTTGTTTCACTTTTACTTTTTTGTTTCAAATTCCTTGCAGAAATAAAAATCGTATTTTTGTCGAAGTATTGAAACACGAATTGTCGGTGCATTCTGTGATGAGTCAGCATAACTATTTTAGCATGAATTGCGTTGATTCCTAACCGTTCAATCAAACGAAATGGTAAAATCTGCAGCTTGGCAATTAATGGTTGCAGATGTAATGATTCCCCGTAATCTTTTCAATTATCACACTGAGGTTATAAAACCTTTCTCTTGCAATTTTCTTTTCTTGTAACATCCTTTATTGTTACTACAACTTGTCCTTTTCATTACATCTATATTTCTTTCCCAAACTCTTTTCTTTTCTGCAAACTTCTCTAACTTTCTTCTTTAGTAACAATGGAAAAAACCCGAGCATCGAAAAACCCTATCAAAACTCCTTCCAAAAATATCTCAACAACTTCAACTATTTTGGCTCCGACCACAACATTATCTCTGTTTACAAGTCCGATCCTATTTTTGACGACTGCGGTCAAGGACCGTTACCAAAATATCATGTTGAAGCGTAACCTCCACCTTGAAGAAGGTTTGCAACTATCACCGCGTCAGACTTTGAGAAAACTTGTTTCCCGTACCATCAGTCGCCTTGGGTGGCAATTCTTTTGTAAGCATCCCTCAAGTTACTCCTCTACAATGGTCAAAGAGTTCTATGCTAACTTGGTAGATTCGGAGCAAGATTTCATTTTTGTAAGGGAGGGACTCATTCCATGGAGCGCTGCTCAAATCAACATGCTGTTAAGGATTCCAGAGTAGGTGGACGATCATTCACCATTTGTGCATTGCTTGGACGATGAAAGTACTACTGAGATGATGAATGACCTCTATGTCGATGGAGCCACCTAGACTGGTAACGGGTTCCACAACTACACCATGCACAGAAAGTATCTCACAACTTGCAGCAAGGTATGGTTCTATTTCATCAACAGTCGCATCATGCCTTCGACGCATAGCACTACGACGACATTAGACTGTATGTGTCTCTTACATTCTATCCTACACTTTTGACACATCGACATCGAAGAGATCATCCACGATCAGATCGCGAAAGCCGCTGGCAAGCAAACTGGTATACTCCTATTCCCCTCTCTAGTAATGTTGCTTTGTAAATAGAAGGGCATGATGCCCGAAGATGGTGAGGAGATATTAAAAAACAAAGGCTCGATCAACGACATCTCCGTTGAATAGATGACTCATGACCAAGAGACACCAGTAACGAAAGAAGCCTCAAGGAAGAAGGATAAAAATAAAGGAAAAGAGAAGGCATGACAATCTGAAGCGCCTATAAATTCACAAGTGACGAAGAAGCTCTCGAATGGAAGTACTCCTTGACCGAATTGACATGCGCTAATCCACACTAACGGTGTCATCGATGACATAGATTACAGACTACATAAATTTTATGCTTACACGAAATCTTGGAACGAGGTTATTGTCCCCGCACTCTGCCAGATTAGCCCCACTCCATTGCCAGACTTTCCAAACTTTACATCCATCTTCGCTAGATGTAGTACTCGTCATCCGATCAACCTACCCATAATAGTAGGCCTACCCCTACACCAACACGATTCACATATCAAATGATGACAAGGAAGGACACTTTAAGTCTGATGAGGACTGTTATCTTACCATTATCGATCTGTTCGAAGATGAATTCTCCAACAATCTTGGTGTGAATACGGTTGAACGTGAGGCTGTTGTGGATGAAGATGTCGACGTAATAGAATGCACTAGCATTAGCCTAAATGAACCAGAGCAGCATGTAAATGAAAGTACGGACCAGGGAGATGACCAACTGAAGGAAAAAGAAGAAAAAGAGGATGAAGAGAAAGACCCTACCGAGGTGCAGGAAGAGAAAGAAAATGATGCCCCGACAACGATCGCTGAGGATGTTGTCGGCACACCAGAAAGTGTGGAGGCATTCAGCTTTGAAGAGGCTCGACTTGATTCGAGCCAGGTTGAGGTTGTTATTAGCGAAATCGAGGAATTGAATCCTCTTGCTATCATGCCTTATGTAGCATCGCTCGTCGAAATCCACCTATCAGATGTGACAATCGATGAGACCACCACCCAACTTGTCGAGGGGGAACAATCCGCCAAGTCGGTTGGTACGACGAATAAGAAGAGAAAAAGACGCAAGGATAAAAAGAAGAATAAGCACCAGGATGAGGGTAAGCGCCCAAAGAGGAAAAAGAAGAAAATAAAAATAGCCGTTGCATCGGCTACTGACGAATAAGTTGGTACATTTCTTTTTAGATAGTTTTCGTGCATTTTTATTGTAATTGCATTTTATTTTGTCACTGCATCCCTTTTGTTAACTTAGTTGCATTGTAGTTGCATTTCCATTATTTTTGAATAAATATTGTTAGTGCATTGGGGACAATGCAGACATTAAGTTTGGGGGAGATAATGTGAAATGAAAATGCAATTGCATACACATATTTGGATTCTACTTGTTTCTTTAGTTAATAAGAATTGACAAAATTTCAATAAAAATGTGCCTACAATTTTTATTTTGATACGTAATTCTTGAATTATTTGGATGCTGATGTGGAAATTGGATGACTATGAATGAATGATGAGTTTGCTATTTTTGAATGAATTATTGGAATTGTTTCAGTAATGAATGAATATTGTTGATATATGAATCTTGAACTAACTGACCAATTGCAGTGACGTTGCATTAATAAAAGACACTCCAATGTGAGTGCAATGTGACTTTTCAAGGGAAAACACTCCGTTGTAGATTTTAGAAAAATAATCTAGCCAAAGGCTGTCACTGTAAGAGTGTGTGTCGGCATAATACATGCCTCTTAGGGGTTGGTTTCACCTCATCGTTATTGCCCAGGAATAAAGGTAGAGTAATGCAATGGCATTTCTCAGTCGCTTGAAAAAGGAAAATGAGAAAAAAAAAAATGTTTGCTATAAATGTTGTAGTGGTTCAGGGAAGGTTAAGATTCAATGCATAATACTAACATTAATGAAGTTGTAGTTTTAATGATTCGTACCTATAAATTATCGACGCATTATTCTATCATATGAATACAATTTGTGCATTAGGATTCCAAAAAATTCAATTGGTGTGATTGCAATGACATTTTTACTTGTGACTTTGTTAAGTTTTGTTTCTTGAGGACAAATAAAAACTCAAGTTTAGGAGTGTGATGGTATTACAAATGACAAATATTTTCTCCTTAAATTAGTGTTTTAATTGTCTCTTTTGTATCTCATTTAACATGCATCATGAGCATTTCATACTTAGTTTTTACATTTTCCAACTTATTGCTAGTTAGTTTAAATTCTTGTTATTTTTATATCTTTTTTTACTAATGTCGATGCAAGCAGTCGATATATTGCACCTTAGATTTGTTAGTACAGGAACCCAGCCTAAGAGCTCAATGCTGGAAGAAGAATGCAGCCACAAGATCAACTTGGAGTTGCGACCAGAGATGTCGTCGCATTGAACATGAACTCCTAATTGGTAAAATCAATTTGAATTCACATCTGGAACCACCAGCACAGGAACATCACAGATGTCGCCTTAATTCCGGTTTCAAATTGCGCCTAACAATGCAGCGAGAACCTGTAGATCTCTAAAGAAAAAATTAACACTGCGTGAGTGCACAACTGTACTCTAACTAACTTTGACAGATACAAAATCTAGATATGGATCTGAGAATGTGAGGCTGAAATCTGCAACTTTTGAAGACTATAAATAGAAGAATGAAGAATGAAGAATGAAGAGATCATCAAGAGTTGAAGAATTAAATTTGCAAATTACTTTGTGTTCTTTTGAATTTATTGCTGGAGATCGGAGAGCTGATTGAGCCGATCAGCAGCAACTCTTGATGAGGAGTGCTTGATGCTGAGCAAGAGAAGCAGTTAGCGGGTAATCTAAATAACCTAGAGATAGTATATTTTGATGTATTCATTAACTCCTTTTTTATGGATGATGAACTATTATTAATATTGAATGAATACGAGAGTATCTTTCATTATTTGATCTCTTTGATTCTTATTTAATGCTTTTATTCTGTTTATTCTTGGATATAACTGCATCAAACCTGAGAGTGGCTTTGCGGTCTACCGAGATCGAGAGATGCGGTGACAAGTTAGGTTAACAAGTAAGTTAGGGGAGAGCTGCTTGGGATTAGAAGAGATTTTAATCACTTGTTCTTGGGTACACAACGTTGTTCACACTGAGAGGTGGAGTAATTGTGGGTACTTGAGTCTTGAGTAAATGGAAGACTATTATTGGTAAAAATCCATTGAAGCTTCATAGTTGCGACAGTTTATCTATTCAAAACCTTGTCGACGCATTCTACGTTGTGACTTAGCAAAATCAGTGATCAACTTCAGAGCTTTGCACTTGATCACATTTACATTTCGTGCATTTAAATATTCATCACTTAACACTTAACACATTTGATTTACTTTCAGTACATTGACATTTAACCTCTGACATTTAACTCTGATTGCGTTGACAATATTGATTATTTTATTGTGCAAATTTGATGAAATTGCACTTACATCATTACTCACATTTCATCTAATTTCATAATTAGTTGCTCTGGCATTTAAACATCAAGAACCCATTTCTCTAAGGGATTGATATCCGATGAATTGTCTATCAATTATACTTGCGTCGACGTGTGTTCGCTTGCACATTGCTGTGATGTTTCAGACGCGATTAATCTCTCATGAAGATTCTTATACATCTTATCTCCGTCGAGATGCATGGAATAAGGGTCATCATGCGCCTCCTGAGAATAGTCTGTTTCAATCCAGAATATTTCGAAACACAATACCGACCTCGGAAGCATAGAATACCATTCTGATCAATAGAGAAGTTCTCAGATGTACCTTCTTCAACCTCTCTCATACGGTATATTAAATATGCATCACTAGATTGCTCAGCCTTAATCTCCGATATTAAAGTGAGAATAACTCGAAGTTTGGCTAAGAGACTGCCATCCTCAAACAAACTCATTCTGGCAAACAAAGGCCTCAACTCAGTCACAACATTACGACTCAAGGTGTCGACAACCACATTAGCCTTATCAGGGTGATACTCGATCTCATAATCGTAGTCCTTAAGAAATTCCAACCAACGACATTACCTCAGTGTAAGTTCTTTTTGGGTGAGTAGATACTTCAAACTCTTATGATCGATGAAGAAATAACACTTCTCCCCATAGAGATAGTGTCTCTAGATTTTAAGAGCAAAGATCACTGCAGCAAGCTCTAAGTCATAAGTAGGATAGTTGTACTCATGTAGTTTCAACTGTCGAGATGCATAAGCCACATCTTTCCCTCTTGCATAAGCACACATCCTAATATCGTGTGAGAAGCATCACTGTAAAGAGTATAAGCCTTTTCAGGCTCAAGTTGGATCAAAACTGGTGCTTAAGTCAACACAGACTTTAAGTTCTCAAATCTAGACTCTTGAGCCTCAATCCAAACAAATGGGATGTTCTTCCTCATAAGTTTAGTCAAAGGAGCCGCAATAATCGGAAAACCCTTAACAAACCTTCGATAATAGCTGGCTAAACCCAAAAAACTTTGAATCTCAAAAACATTATTAGGTTGCTTCTAGCCCATAATAACCTCAATCTTTTTGGGATCCATACGAATTCCCTCAGCAGAAACAATATGCCCTAAAAAGACAACCTCTACAAGCCAAAATTCATACTTACTGAACTTAGCATAAAGCTGCTTCTCTCTCAGAGTTTGCAGAACAATTCTAAGATACTCTTCATGCTCAACCTCAGTTTTAGAGTAAACTAGAATATCATCTATAAACACCACTACAAACTGATCCAAGTAGGGTTGAAACACGCTATTCATCATGTCCAAAAATATTCTAGGAGCATTAGTTAAATTGAATGGCATCACCAAAAACTCATAGTGTCTACAACGAATCTGTAAAGCTGTCTTGAACACATAAGAATCTTTCACCTTAAGCTAATAATACCCAAATCTCAGGCCTATCTTATAAAATATTGTAGCTCCTCGGAACTGATCGAATAGGTTGTAAATAAGAGGCAAGGGATATTTTTTCTTAATCGTCAGCTTATTCAGCTTTCGATAATCGATACACAACTGAAGTGTCTTATCCTTCTTCTTAACAAATAGAACTGGAGCTCCCTCAAGGTGAAACACTAGGCTGAATAAAACCCCTATCCAACAGCTCTTGTAACTGAATCTTTAATTTTTCGAGTTCCTTAGGTGTCATTCGATAAGATGCCATAAACATAAGAGTCGTACCGAGATAGACCTCAATGTTAAACTCAACCTCATCTTGTTTAGGTGGCACACTAGATAACTCTTCTAGGAACACATCAAGAAAGTCTTTCACAACACGAATCTTTTTAATCCTAGAATCTGATTGTCTTGGATCTAGAATGTAAGCCAGATAAGCCATGGAACCCTTTCTAATCATCTTTTTGGATTTAAGGGTAGAGACCACATTAGATTAAAACCCTCTACGTTCACCAATCAGGGTTATCTCTCGATTATCAAAAGTTCTCATAGTTATCCTTTTTTTCTCACAATCCAAATTAACTCGGTGTTTAAAAAGCCAATTCATTTCAAGGATAAGATCGAATTTATTGAAAGCTAACTCTAACAAATTAGCAAGAAAGATTTCCCTTTGGATCTCAAGAGGACAGTTGCGATATACCCTATTTACGTTTACAGAATTACTTACAAGACTCTGAATAGTAACTGCTAACTCAACAATATCCACAAAAATCTCAAGACCCTTATACACCCTACTCGTCACATAAGAATATGTCGAACCATTATGAAGTAAAGCAAAGTAAGAGATAGAATGAATAGAAAAAGTACCAGCTATGGCATCAAGCTCATCATGATCTTCACGCTTCTTAGTCACATACACCAACCCAGGCTGTCTCATCCCAAATCTAGCCACTCCGCCACTCTAAATCGGTCTACCCCTAATAGCTAAACCTGAAGAAGTTTGTCTAACCTGTCCTCTACCCACAGCGGAAGCCTGAATCAAAGCCTGAGACTAACTCTGCACAAATGAACCAGTAAGAAGATGGGGACAATCTCTAAAGAAGTGCTCATGTCCTAATCTTCCTCCAACACTCATCCCTATGTCTTTTATTACAATACGAACAAAGATGCAAAGGACGAGGACTAGTAGAACCACCAACACTACCCACTAGAGCTACCGAAACTGTAGGCCTCACTCTCAGATAACTATGTTGAACAGCCTCCTCTCTAGGCCTCTTTGTAAAATAACTACTAGGAACAAGCTGAATTGATGTTCCTTCTTGCTTTTTACCACACTCTCTATCTTAAGCCATTTGAGCCTTTTTATGAGCCTCCAAAATCTAAACAAACCTAACTCGACTAACCAAATCATTGAACACCCTATCATGATGCATATTAACATCATCCTAGAGCGAGAGTCGTAGTCTCTTCCTAAACCAATCACACTTCTCTTTTTAATTAGTAACTAGCCCAGATGCGTAATGGATCAATCATAAAAACTCAATCTTATAGTCATTAATAGACATGTATCTCTGCCTTAGATTCATGAAGTCATCCCTACACTTATCGAGGAACTCCTCACCCGCATAGCGATCTTGGAAGACCTCTCTAAAATAATTCCAAGTCAACTGACCTACAAGAGTATATTCTTTCGCTGTATCCCACTAATTTTGAGCCTCACCTTGTAGTAAAGAAACAATAGCCCTAACCTTTTGTCCAGCAGGGTAGTTAATTTCCACAAATAGTTTCTGAAGATCCTTCAACCAATACTCAGTAATAGAAGGATCCGTACCAGTCTTACCCTCAAATACTTTCATCCTCGTAGCTATAAAATCGAAAGATATGGGCCTCCTTGGACCCTCAGACTGACCTCAGCAGATCCACGGTTCAATCTCAACAACTTCCGATTAACTGTAGCATTATTCAACTCTGTGGTCTCACTATCCTCAACGACTTGCTGACCCTTAACACTAATGTGTAGCTCATCCTCCTTAATATGAGGCAACTCATCTACATTCACCTTAAGCTCAATCACAAGAGTAGGGTCACTAACGGCCCTAGCAGTATGGCCCCGACCTCAACCTCGACCTTGGCCACGACCAATCGTAAGTCTAGAACTCTTACGTTGTGACATATTAACTATCTACATAGGCAAAGATCATTAAAGTAAGAATTGATACCGGAGTTTTTAAAATAAATCATAACTTTAATATATAAATACGAAAATATACTATAATATGTTAATTTATTTAAAAATCCTCATTTAACTCAAAAACTTTTTAAAACCTTCTAAAGCATGTTTGGAGAGCCTTACAATCCAAGGTTGAACTCAGTTCAGATACCACTAAATGTAACCCCTTTACCCGACCTAGATATATGACTGGATCTAGAAGGTTACTATTATAATTTTTTCCCTCACGTAACACATAAACCATATTCATTCATATTCATACATATATATATATATATATATATATATATATATAATTTATAAATTAAACTATATAATCAAGAAATATTGAAAAAAATACCAAAATCCCCAAATTTAAAACAACTTACAATCCCAATAAAAATAATAGTAATAACAAAATAGAAATCCCAAAATAACTTATACGAAGTAATATGAAATAATAGAATAAAATAAAGAAACTATAAATATTCCTTTGGGTACCAAGTCACTTATGTCTCAGGTATCTGTAAGAAAAACTGTAAGGAAATGACCTAAATAGCCCAGTGTGTCTCTAAAGTACATACATCCTATTATATTATCACAATATTAACATAGCATGTAAAGTAACCACAAAACATGATACAACCATAAGCAAAATGCAATGTACCCATACTCCAGAACCCCTTCCTAACCAATCGTTACCAATCATAATGTGGTTTTATTATCAACCGTTCGAAGGGGTGATAACCACGTCTTCCACCGTAAAACCCAACCCATGAGCACATAATGGTATGATCTCATTTATATTTTAGTTTTAATCTCAATCTCAATCTCATGATATTACTCACATATCAGAGTTCACAATATTTTAATCACAATATATATTAAATTGATCACATTTCCCATAGAAATGCATGACAATATCAACATGCTTTACATAGCTCAAAACTCAATCATACCATTTTCACATCACAATATAAATCATCACGATGGCATCATATCTCAGTATCATCATACAATATCACATCATAAAGCATTACATGTAATAGGATATGTTGCAGTAAAAAATACACCTCTAGAAAGTTGAAACTCTAATGAGGAGGAGGTCATCTACCATTCACTGATCTAGCACCGGGTCTAACGGGATTAGAACCTAAAAACACAAATTCTACATCATACACTATTCCTAAGCCACCAACTAAATATAACATTAAATTGAAATAACTCATGTGTAGCTCTCAGAACTAGTATAGGAGCAGGTTACACAGGTGAAAGAGGTGGTAAATCATTAGCCTCGAAGTCTTGATCTCCTAAACACAAATATCTCACATTAGATTTCTCAAATTAACCCTCTAAATAACTCTTAATACAAAATTAAGAACAAAATAGTTAAAATGAGGCTGTCGAGTTCGAATTTGACAAAACGAACAGCGGAAACGGGCTCAGGACGTCGAAAAACAAAAAGGTAGGGTTAGTTGGAAAAAGTCAATTGGTCAACAAAAAAATTAACGGTCAATGATTAAGTCAACGGTCACCGATTCGGTCAAAGTCAACGGTTCAGTTCGGTTTGATCAAATTCAACAGTTCAGTTCGATTCGGTCAAAGCAAGCGGATCGAGTCAGGTTTAGTCATCGGGTCGAATCACACAATTCGAGTTATGGCTTGGTTTGGGTCAAATGAGTTTAGGCCAAGGTTTGGGTATAGGTTTGGTCTGGTCTTATTCTTTTAACTATGACCGGGCCATTAGACTTGGGTTGCATCACAAGCCCACCTTAGACCTCTTTGCAAACATAGGAAATTAGGGTTTTAAACCTTTCAACGGCGTCGTCAACCAAACCACCATACACGACGATGCCCATGACGAAAATAGAGAGAACAAGGCTCCCAAACTAATTCTAAGTAAACCTCATCCTTCCCATATTACTTACCAATGCAAACCAACAGTGAAAAAGCTCAAAACACCACGATAAAAAGGCGAACAAGAAGCAACCGAACGGTCGAAGGACCGTTCTTCATAAGCGACAATGACAAAGAAAGGTTTGAGGATGTGGTTTTGTTCGTGAAAGAACGATGGTCGTAACGTTGGGGGCGGTGTCGAATACGAATGGTGAACAATTGGTCGTCAGAGGGTGAACGAAAAACGAAAGTAAGGGAAAGAGAGGAGTTTTGGGAATTTTGACAGAGGTGGGGAAGCAAATGGGAGAAGAAGGGTCAACTAAGGGAAAAAGAGGGGTTTTATACCCCACAAATTGGTGTAATTACATGCGGACCCTTAAAGATACTTTGGGTTTTCTAAATTGACCTAAACTCAAACCTAATTTACGATTAAGTCCCACAATTCACAATTTTGCCCCAAACTTTTCAATATATATCAATTAAATCTCTAACCATACTCAAATATCCATTGGTCCCCAAATTCACAATTTGACTCAATTAAGTCCCTAAATTCACAAGTTACTCAATTTAATCCCTATATTAAAATTAAGGTGTTACAAAAGCCCTTTTTAAATTTTATTTACTAAAATAGACCATATTGTAAATTAATTACTTGAATGTGCCAATTTTGCAATAACGCACCCACTTGGACGCCATGTCATGGTTTTTCAAGAAAAGTGCATCTACGTGGAAGCGCTTTTCCTTCTGTGCAGCAAAAGTGCATCAACGTGCAGACACTTTTCCAAAAAAGTTCTCCGTTTTTTCAAAGGGGGAATTTTGCAATTTTGGCCCTTAGATTTTAATGAGTTTTTAGCTTGTTTTTAGTGGGAAATTTGCTATTTTGGGCCTTAAGGTTTAGTTTGTCTTTGTTTTAATTAGATTTAGGGTTTTTAAATTAGGGTTTAGGTTTTTAAAATTAGAGTTTTAATATTTATTTTATATATTTTAGGTAAAAAACCCATAACAAATTCAAAAAATATAATTTAAATAAAAAAGATTTGTTTTTTCTGTTTTATTTTGATTCAAATTATTTAATTATTTTTATAAATATTTATTATTTATTTTTAATTAAATCATAATTTTAACATATACTTCCTTTTTTCTTTTTTCTTTTTATTTTAATGGTAAAGTTCACTTTGAGACAAAAAAAATTATAATTTAGTCGTTATAATTATAATTATAAACTAATTAATTAATAATATGTTTTGCTGTCCTTATTTTATTTGCATACTAATTATAATTTTTTTTTGTCTTTTTTTCAATGTAAATTTTACTTTTTTAATTTAAAGGTAAAAATATCATTTAAAATCATAATTAGAAGTAAACTTTACCCAAAACTAATGTGTACAAAAATATTCAAATGAACTTCGCTTTTATTAAATGAAACAATATAAAAAATAGTGTTTACAAAAATAATCAATGCATGTGTCGGTCCAAATAAGTGCCACATGAGGGTGTTCGACGGTTATGCATTGGATTCCTTCTTGGTTATGCTTTTGGTTCCTCTATTTCTGGTTCATCTTCCGGGCGAGGTTGTGCTACTAGTTGTGGGTGTTGAGAAGATGACCCACCTTGATAGAATAATGATCCCGGAGGTGCTTGTATCACCCACGATTGAGTGTAATCGATTTGAAAACCATAAGGTGATGGAAATTGAAGTTGTGGAAATTAAGGTGACGATTGGTACTGAGGTGGCGATTGGAATTGAGTTGAGCTCCCCGACGGTCCCTCATGAGATACCTCCTGCAATAATGATTGCCTATATATTGTCGGTTGACTCGGAGTCATCGAGATATTAGATGCACTAGGCCACATATTCCAACCTGGCATTGGCATAGAACTAGAAAATAAAAACATATAAGGGTTAGCATAAGTACCCGACATAACTTGAAGGAGCTATGGTGACACAATCGTAACTTATTGTGTAGGCGGTGCTTGCATGGGCTATGCTTCCGTGGGTGATGATGATGGGTGCACCTCACCACCTCTTCTCCTTGGATTTAGAGAGCCCCGCCGCTCCCTTTCAACACGGATGGCTCGACGCCTAGCCTCTTCGGAGAGAAAATATGGCTTACCATGGATCCTAAACCATGGCATGTATTTCAGATCGCATGCTAACTCCGAAACAATAATTGGTTTGCGAACAGGTAGATAATCGCACCTATTTTCCCACTTCTTGATATGTTCCGAGTGGAATAACAGCCAATTCGTATCCGATCGTAATAAGTTGATTTTGTGCTCATCATCGAGCACCTCAGGTGGCACGGGAATCAGTTGTTGGAATCCGAATTGTCGCAATACTCTATTTGCTTGATGCATCTTGACGGTAGCATAAGTGACCATCAGGACCCTAACATGCCAGATGTTCGGATTCTGTAGCAATTCCTCTAGAATTATTGCTAAAATTACAGGATCCTCGTATGGTTTCCATTGAGACTATATGAACGTGATAAAAATATTAGTGGTATAATACTAAGTACTAAATACTAAATTCACTATGTTATGTATATATAATTCAAAATTAAATAAAAACTTACATGCGTTTTCGATCGTTGATCTAATAGAAGTTCTATATCTTCAAGAGCGATAGGTAATCTCGCGTAACTCGGCGAATGGTTCCAGCTATTTAAATAAAATTTTAACATAATATTTTAATTTAAACCTATTTAATAATTGTAAAATCTAAAATAAAATTTACCTCGTTATGAGTGAGAATGTATATAGTGGGTTCACTCGAGGATGTAAAAATGGAAAGCGAAACCGAGCCCATTATTGTAGCAATGAGAGGCAACCATCGATTTTTGCTCTTTTGGTTGCATCATTCGATACATCTCTCGGTACAACATCATTAACTCGACAGACCCCAACTGAGTTGGCTAGTTGCTCTAAAATCGACCAGTTTCAGTAGCCACCTCAAATGTACGAGGGTTCGTGACTTGTTCGGCACCAAATAACCTTCGATGATCTGTAGGATGTATGCCCGAGCATATCGTACGCTTTTTATTTTTGTCAAATCTTCCGTCAACTCATTAAATGTGTTTCGTAACCAACTCAATTTGATTCGACCTCTGTAGATAACATTCGGAATTGCACCCAAAAGATCGTAACACATGGGTGTCCAATCATTAAAATGAGTGGACCTAGTGAGTACGGGCTCATCAACTGGTAACCCCATCTATAACTACACGTCCTCGAGAGTGATTGTACACTCCTCGCATGGAATATGGAATGTGTGCGTCTCGAGTCTACACTTCTCCACAAATGCGCTTATTAGTCTCGAGTCCAACTTGCAACCCCGATCTACAATAGCCACGTGCCAAAAATTGGCTTCCCTCAAGTACGTTTCAATCAACGATGATGGAGGACCGAATAGATTATGAATAAAACATTGTAGAATTCGATCGACCGACTATTCACATAAACAATATTAAAAAATTAATTAAATTATAAAAATAATATAAAATAATTAAATATTATTAAAAAATAGTTAAATTATAAAAATAAAAAAAATAAAAAAAATTAAAATTAACTCTTACCATTTGCAATTGGTCGACGGAGATATGCTTTCAATCGAGAGGAATTAATTGTCAAGCCATTGCTAACATTATGAATTGAGAAGTTTGTGTAAAAAAATTAGAGAATTTTAAGAATTTTGAGAATTTTGAGAGTTTTTAGAGAGAAATTTAGAGAAAATTGAGAGAGAATAGTGTGAAAAATAAAAGGGGAAGGGGTTTTATAATTTTTTTTTTCAATTTTACCGTTGGAGCAATGGTCAAAATTGAATTTTGACCGTTGGGGCACACAGGAAAAGCACGTCCCTATGTGAAAAACACGGCTTAAAGTGTGTCCACATATGTGCCACATGGATGCGTTTTTACAAAATCAACTCATTTCAATAATTAATTTATAATATGATCCATTTCCATAAATAAAATTAAAAAATTACTGTTTTTTAGTAAATAGTGTTTAAAAAAGCTGTGAGATAGAACACATAGAAGAGAGTCAATAATAAAAATAAATATTATTACAATATAGTTAAATATCTATAACCACTTTCAAAAATATAAATTTAATAAAATAAAAAATTGTAAGAAATTATTTTTTAAAAGGTCTAGAAATTAAATAGGAAAAAAATTAACGAGCCACTTATATATAAGGAAAGGATTGTATGAAACTATGATTTCATGTCATCTTTATCTCTTCTCAATAAGGAAAAATCTAATTTGTCATTTTCATATCGAGAAGGGATAGAGATGACATGAAATTACAGTTTTATATAATTATTTTTCATAATATATATGTGATATTTGATAAAATATGTATGTATATACACTTTTGTTTTTCACATAGAAATTTTTTTTATTTTAAGAGGAGGAAGATAGTACAGCCCCTAGCTACGACCCTGTACAAAGTACATGACAATTCAAATAATTTCTTATGGAGAAGAAATAGGGGATGGATTTTCTAATATCTAACTGGATTGCTTAGGAGGGACGGCCATATGAGCTTTGATAAGAGGCTTAACCTTATCAACGGTGTTAATAATTCCCCAAAACAAGAGACAGTATAGAACCAGCATGCCAAACAAGATTCCAACATCAACCCATTTAGAGTATCCCATTTCAACTTGCCAAAAGCTTCTCAAGACTTCATCCCCGGTAATGGTGGGAGATCCCCCAGCTTGATTGTTGGGGAAACTTAATCCTTCGAATTCATTCTTGTAGAATCCTTGATTTGCATACTTGTGAAATGCGATGTAGTACATGGGATACCTCCAGAAAGGTTTAGGGAGATCATTAGGCAACCGGAAGAAGCCACCGTTTAACATCATCACCCCTTGGATACCGGCTCCCGTAATGATTCCTATGAGAAAATCGGGCACAATGCTTGCAACGGTCATCATCAAGCTCTCAACCAGCATATGGTGGTCAAGAGCAATATGACAAAGTAGGAGAAGTGACCAAGACTCTTTTGAAGTCCAACTAGGTAATAAGCTATTGCTCCTGGATTAAAGAGATCATAAACAAGTAGGGAATGGATGAAATGGTGTTTCCAACGACAAATGCTCCGACCCCATAATGTCCATTTAATCTTTACCGGCCAAATACCTTCATGTCTTCAACAAAAGAAGGGTATCCTCCTATTGCCATGAATGTCAAGAATGCTGCAACAAATATGAGCATGGATCCCCTAGCCTGAAAATCCCAAATTTTTTATATTTAGCTTATATGATCTTTACTAAAGCATGGAATAGTTTATAGCATGTCATGAAGTTACCTGAATTGAGCCAAAGGTGAAGCCAATATCATGGAAGATAGTCCCAACACATAAACATAATGCAATGTAGATTGCAAGGCGAAGCCAGTAGTAGCCTAAATCACGATACATATTAACAAAAGATCGCTTAGTAAGAACTATGCTTTGGGTAATGAAGCTTGCTTGGCTTCCCTTCTTCTCTAGAGGCCCTCCTTTCTGCAAGTAAAGAACACTTACAAGTCAGAATACTAGGTTTTCTTGGTTAAGGTTTCCTAAAGATTCAAACAAGCATACTTGTTGAGATATCTTCAGTACGTTCTGCTGAACTTGCTTCCATATCTCTGATGACTTGTAAGACCTGACAAGTGTGTCGATGATTTTATCTGTGTTATTGCTAACTATTCCTTGCTCTATGTCCTAATGAACACCGATAAGCAGATTCATAAATTGCTAATTAACTTATCAACTGCATAGTTCATACTTCGAGTGAAGAAGACCAGATACTTCACCAAAGTCTTTGTTGATAGTTCTAAGATAGTGATCTGATGGGTTAATCAAAGCTGGACATGGGAAGCCATTTGTATCGAAAAGCTAGAAACAAGTTTGATTTGCATAAGGAAGAATCATAGCCGCTCATAATTGTTTACCAATTTACACAAACATTAGAACAGTATATTTATGTGTACCTTCTGTGCCATTGAAACAGGACCAAAATAGACTGTTTTGCCAGAGGAGAGAAGGCAAAGATTATGGAAGAGCTCAAAAACTTCACTACTAGGTTGATGAAAGGATGTAATTACAGTCCTTCCATGTTGGTGAGCTAGCTTCACAATCCGGTTCATAACATGGTAGGATGCTGCACTGTCTAGTCCACTAGTAGGCTCGTCAAGGAAGAGAAGCTTGGGCCATGTTACGATCTCAATACAAATGCTGAGCCTCCGCTTTTGTCCACCACTGAGTCCTTCGGTGCTCCACCCTCCGATTCTGGTGTCCATGGAATCTTTCAACCCCATTTCTCTGATTGTCATCTCAGCTCTTTCTTTCTTTTCAGATAGTGACATGGAATCAAGCAACTGAAGCTGTGCTGAGTAGAAAACAGCTTCCCTTACTGTAAGTGTTGTTATTAGAGTATCATCTTGAGTCACATAAGCCTAATGAAAAACATTCATTCAAAAACTATGGTATTTAAGTTTCAAGACAATTGAGAGATTTGGATTATCTAATTTTCTTCTTAAGTTAATTTCCATACCGAAGTTCCAAAAGCAAGTGTTTCCTTGCGGCCATTAATTAGGATCTCCCCAGTTTGTTGCGTACTTGAACTTAGTAGTCTTCCTGCCAAATCAAATATTTTATCATAAATAAAATTATGTAGCATGATATAATTTGTAATCGAAGGGGTATGTGATGGCCTGATGGTGAATGATGTTTACTGTCTCATGTGTGAATTGGTTTAAGTCACGCTAATCGCGTTTATTATTTAGGCTTTATCCCGTTGATATATATTTTGGTACATGCTGGTATTATTGTCTTTGGTTTTACGTAAAATCTTGTTGTAATATTGCGTTTTGGTATAGATCAGTTCAAGATAATATTGATTAGTACATGTACAATTTGAACAACCAAGATGAGTATTGCCTACTAAGCCATTTCGTGGATGATAAGGAGTTAAATTTGAGCAAACAGCGGTTCTGAAACGTAGCCTTCTATATATTTATTATTAAGATCAAATAACTCACCATGACATTCGGCTGGCAAGGCCCAACAGCTTTTCTGAAACGTAAACTTCTATATTTACTTTTAATTTATACTTGTATTTTCATGTGTGATGAACATTTCAATCGGAGAAACCCCATTTGAAGAATAATGAATAGTAAAAAAAGTAAATATGTAAAGATATATGACCTGCCAGTGTATCGAGAAGGGTTGACTTGCCACACCCTGAAGGCCCCATGATGGCTAGTACCGTCCCAGGCTCAGCATAACCTGTGAGACCTTGTAAGATCGCCTTGGTTCCTTTTTTCCCACCACCAACAGTCACCCAAAGATCAGTCCATATCAAGAAAAGGCCAGCAGCTTTTGGTGTAGGATCAGGTCTGCAATCTGAAGCAGCAGCTGGTTCCATCTCAATCCTGAAAGAGGGTAATTCATGGATACCTGAATAAGGAGGTGGATTGTTGCTCCTTGTGACGCCAATGCTAAATGGGAAATTCGTTTCTCTACTGTTGGACAACTTGTAGGAATCGTCTTGTTCAGAAACTATGCTTTGAATCTGCAAATCATCATTAGCTGGTTGAGGCTGATGTACTTGAGATGATGTGCTAGGACTTTGCCTTGGCGTCCATCGTGGGACGATGACCGAGGAATCCATTATGAATACTGGATTATGTTCTTGGATGAGATGATATTTTATTTTTGGAATTGCGGGGTTGTAATTAGTGAGTTTTTATGGTTATGGCCGTGCATCTTTCCTGTAACGTCACGAGTCAACGCAAGAAACTTTAAGAAGAATTTATTGAAGTGGCCACTTGGCAGTTGTCAAATATATCTTTATTTTTTCTATAACTAAAGTTGCGGCAATTTTAATATTTATAAGATTGACTTAAGTTAAAAAATATTTACAAGAATAACTTAAAAGGAATAGTACTAGCGGATTATGATATCTTCATGATCGACATTCCTGTTTACAATTTCAAAAAATTACTTAATGATTGAAAAAACGATTAAATTTTTTTTTTATGTTGACAGTAAGGAAGAGGCAAATTCGATTCGACTCGAAAAAATCGAAAAATTTCAAATTTCGAGATAAATAAATCGAGTTGTTCGAATTAATCGAGTTATTCGAGTCATCTCGAATTTTTTTTCGAATTTCGAGTTCGAATCGAGTTGAGTTTTCGATTTTGAATAACTCGAATAATTCGAATAAATCGAATATCAAACTATAATATTTTACAATTTTACCCCAAACCTCCAAATATTTTTACTTTTCTCCCAAAACTTTTACTTCCCTCTCATCCTACCATCCATTTACCCCAAACTCATTCCCCCTCAATTTTTTTTAAATATTTTTCCATCAAAATTTTACTTTCCTATTTACTTTTCCTCAAATTTTACTCTCTAAAACCCCAAAACTTTTTATTTTTCCTTTAAATTTTTACTTCTCACCTTTTTCCCCCAAATAAAATAATTAAAATCATCCAAAAAATCCCTAAACCTAAATAGTAATAATTTTATTTATATTTACTATTTATATTATTAAATTAAAATTCATATTTTCTACTATTTATATTATTGAATTATTTAATCGTATTAAATATTTATATTAAAATTTAATTATTAATGATGTCATAAAATATTCGTGTTAAAATTTTATGTTGGTATCAATTTCATATTTTATCTTTAAAATAATTTTTATTAAAAAATCATATTTTTATATTTAATATATTTTTTAATTTCAAAATACATAAGTGACAAGAATTAAAAAATAATTGAAGCAACTAAGCAAGCAAAGAAGCTAACCGTATATAAAATATTAATAAATAAATTATGAGATGATAAAAGTTTATAACAAATTTAATTACGGTGGGTGACAGTGATTACAATGACCTAAAGTTGATTTGGCATCCTCGCTGATAGATCTTCCAATTTCTTTGTGTTGCTACTGCCACTATCATCCTTACCATATCCATTCATGCTATTGGAGAAAAAACTTCTGTAAAATCTATTCCTTGCTACTGAGAATACCCTTTGGCCACCAGCCGTGTTTATGCTTGTCAATCTCTCCTTGATCGTTTAACTTATTTTTATAGATCCATTTGACTCCAATGATTTTGGCTCCAGCTGGCAAATCAATAAGCTCCCAAGTGTGGTTATTCTCAATGGAATTAATTTTTGAATCCATTGCCAATCTCCACTTCGAGCTCTTTACAACATCTTCATAGTTGACGGGATCTTCGAGTGTAGTTAAGATTGTGTTGAGCTCATTTTCTTTTACAGATAGATCATCACCCCTAACATAGTCCTCCATCCATATAAGATCCCATCTGGTTCTTCTTAGTCTTCCATTGGATTCATCATCACTAATCTCAGCTTCTTCAATAGGAGTTTTTTATGATTTTGATTCTTCTTCAATGTCGTTGTCGTCATCGCCCCATTCAAGTTCTATTAACACCTACTCTTTATAGCTTGCATCCTACTTCCATTCTTTGTTTTCCTCAAAAATCACATCTTTGCTAATCACCACCATTTTAGCAACTGGATCATACAATCTATAACCTTTCGATTCTTCGCTGACTCCTAGAAGAACACTTTCAAAACTCTTGTTGTCAAGTTTAGTCCTCCTAGCATCTAGTACATAAACATGTGCAAGACACCCGAAAACTCGAAAATGCTTTATTGAAGGCTTCACATTAGACCATGCCTCTTCAGGAGTGAGATTCTTGACAGCTACAGTAGGACTTCTGTTCAACATATATATAATCCAGTTCACTACCTCAGACCAGAAGGTTTTTGGAATCTTCTTTTCTGAAAGAATCGAACGAACCAGATTCATTACTGTTCGATTCTTTCTCTCGGCTACTCCATTTTGTTGTGGAGTGTGAGCATTAGTCAGTTGTCTTTGGATAGTACTCATTGAACTCATCTGAATTGAATTCACCTCCTCTATCTATGCGTAGGCATTTGATATGCAAATCAGTCTCATTCTCAGCCAAACTTTTAAAACATTTAAATGTATTTAAAGCTTCTGATTTTTCAGCTAAAAAGTAAACTCATGCTTTTCTACTAAAGTCGTCAACAAAGCATAAGTAATACCTCTGTTTGCTATTGGACATGGGAGTTATTAGGCCACATATATTTGCATGTATGAGTTGTAACTTCTGGGTTGCTCTCCATGAACTCTTCTTAGAATAGATTCTCGATGTTGCTTCCCTTTTAAGCAATCAATACATACTTCTGTAGTGGGGGCAAGATGAGGTAGACCACGTACCATATTCTTAGATTGCAAGGTTGTTAAACCTTTATGGTTAAGATGATCATATCTTCGGTGACATAAGTGAGAAATATCCTGTGTATTTGTGTGAAAGCATACCGTCTCCTTTTTTTGTGTCTTAGTCGTCAAAATGAACATCTGATTTGCTGTCATAGCAGCTTGAATAATTAAGACTTTGTCTGGATGATATATCTTGCATATCTCTGCTTGAATGAAATTTGTAAGCCTTTTTTCTTGTAATTGTCCCATACTCAGAAGGTTATTTTTCAACTCTGGCACATAGAACACTCTCTTATGAGATGACTGATCCCATTTCTATGCAATCTGACACTTCCTCTCCTTTTTACCATCATTTTGGTATTATTCCCAAGCTTCACTTGTTCCCTAAAACTTTTATCTAACTCACAAAACATCATTGCCTTTCCACACATATGATTTGAGCAACCTGAGTCTAAGAACTATACCTCACTTTTTTTGGCCTCGTGCTCTTCAGTTTAAGCCATTAACAACATTTCCTCATGATCATCTAACTCAGCATAATTGGCCTCCTTTTCCCATGTAGGACATTCATTCTGAAAATGATCAAGTTTATGACAATGATAGCGTTCGATAGTGGCTTTGTTGAAAGTCTAATGCCCTCTTCCTCGGCCTCTTCCTCGACCTCTTCCTCTGAAACTACTTCTGCCATGTCCTCTACCACCATTTCTTTCTCTCATGGTCACTTTCAAAGCATGTTCCTCTCCATTTCTCTTGTTGAACTTTTGCTCATGCACAATCAAAGAACTTTGCAATTCATCAATGGAAAGGGCATCAATATCCTTAGACTCTTCGATTGAGACAACTACATAGTTGAATTTGTCTGCCATGGTTCTGAGAATTTTCTCTATAATGGTAACATATTTTATTTGTTCTCCATTCACACTTATCTTGTTGGCTACTATCATTACACGAGCAAAATACTCATTAATGCTCTTTCCTATCTTCATCTCTAGAGTTTCGAACTCTCTTCTCAAAGCCTGAAGAATCGAGCACTTCACTCTAGCACTCTCCTCGAACTTCTTCTTCATTGAGTCCTAGATCTTCTTGGAGGTACTCGTACCAACATGGTCTCCAAAATGGTTATCAATTAACTGGAAAAGATAATTTTTCACCTTAAGATCTTTAAGTTTCAATTCCTCAAGCTTCTTTTGTTGCCCCTCTATCACATCTGCTTCTTTTGATTCCTTAAACCCCGTCTCGATCAAGCTCCAAAACTCTTTGGACCTTAAGAAATTCTCCATAAGCACACTCTAATTGTTATAATGACCATCGAAACATCGGATGGTTGGTTAAACAAAGGCTCCCCCTTCACTTGTCATTTCTCTCAAATAGAAAACTCTCCTATTTCGCTACAAAAAAACTCTCAATTTCAACCTAGCTCTGATACCAGAATATTAGAAATAGAATGCTGAACAAAGATAGAAATAAAAAAATTGTGTTTATTGAACTGGAAAGCTTGGCTTTATATAGCCAATTACAGCTCAAACAGAAAACATAAAAACAACCTACAACTCAGCTATTGAAATAATAAATAAAATCATATCCCTAAAAATAAAGGATTTTATTTTACCAGACTTTGATTCTTTCATAAAGAACTTTATACCTAATTCTACATCATGTATTTGATCAAACACGTAATGGGCAATCTCCGAAACGCGGGTTTCTTCGTCGCTAAAATGGGTTTGAATGGAATCGGGCCATTGTTGGTGGGTTTAGAGGATTTGAATGGTTTCATTAAAGAGGTTTTTGACATGAGGAGAGACGCGTAATGGTGAAGGAGAAGTGCTCTTCGGAGTGTAGAGAGGTTTGATATGAGAGAGAATGGCTTTAGACATGATGAGTAAAAGAAAGCGGACACCCACACAGTAAATTCTTTTTATTGACAAAATGGTTCTAACAAAAAAAAATATGAAAATGGGTGTCACTCACTTAGTACTACTTGGTATCTTAAAAAATATTTTTTATATTCAGTTTAACATGTATTTTTAAAGTTATGGATGAAAAATAATACGTGTATGTCAGTCATTGCATTGTCCACACTAAAAAATTATTATTTTTAATCTTTCCAGCAATCATCAAAGAATCATTGCTTAAATATTGACATGGGTGACGGCCATGAGGGTGCCATAATCCCTCGACGCTATTCATTTAAGGTCATTCCCGTAAACAAATTAGAACTTGGGTCATTTTTGTAAATATTTAATTATTTTGGATCAGTTTGGTAAAATAGCCATCAATGCACTGTTGCTAAAGAAGAAAATCATTATTTAATAATTTTAATCAATGATTAAGTAGGAAATTCATAACACCCTAAAGTTATTTTGAGCAAATATCTTCTTAGTCAACTTATTTATTTATCCTTAATCCAATTTTTAGCCTCTTTGGGTGAATTGACCTCCTCTGTTTCACTGTGATCTCCTCATTATTCCCTTTTTTGCACCCTATATCAATAATTGATGTAGTGAGCATAAACAAAAATGTCTTAGAATCAGTATTATGTACTAACAACCCCATTAACAAAAAACAATGACACCAACCCCCAACTCCTTTACTCCAATGAATGGCAATATACACTATGGAAGCTCTGGCCTAACTCTTGAATGCCCTTAGCACCACCTCAATCAACTCAGCCACTATCGGCTTTCCTTCAATTCCTAACACCCCATAATCCCTTGTTACCTCGTAAGATCCTATATATGACCTTATAAAACAAATCCTCTATAGTTTTCCTTCCTAACCCCAACCAATTGGATCTAGTGCCCTACGTGTAGTATATTCGTTTTGTATACTTTTATTTTTTTTTCGAAAAAATTGGTTTAATAATAATATCCATTAATTACATTAATACCCTTTGTATATTGTCCTCAATTTTTTCCACGCCAAGCAAAATGGAAGCAAATATTGGCTCACTGGTTATCTAATATTTAACTAATACTAAGCGATATTAAATGGTCAAATAATAATACGAAAAGGCATCTTGTATTAGTAGATGAACCTAAACATGTTCTTAGTCTAATCGAAAAGGAGCAAATCAATTGAAATACTAATATGTTGTCTATCAATTCCAATTAAGGAGATGTTTTGTCTTTAGCATGAGTGGATGACTCTTAAAAGATAGAGACATAAATGCAACTGGCTGCACTCATAGTACATCAGACAGGACCCAAGTAGAATAGCTCCTAGATCCATTTATGGATTTATTCACTAGTGACATTCATAGTGTGAAATACTTTAATCTTGGGTGGATGATGAAATATGTATGTGTAACTCGTATACTTTGATGTAAATAAAAGTTTTAGTTCAAATAAACAAGGAACCAAAAGTTGGTGTGTTAGGTATACGACTTCTACAATATTGAGCATCATTCAAAATAGTAGAATCATAGCCCAATACTTGGGTAAATGATAATCTCTCATTGACATTACATGATAGATGAAAAGTAAACGTGACCATGAGTCTTCTATCTTTGTGATGAATGACTTAATGACAATATGGTAGTAATTGATTTTTCATGAAGGAACACGTAATGATTACCATGACATAAAATACGATCATATTAGGAGAACAAATTTATCCAAAAGAGATTAAAGATATCCTATGAGGGTAACACGCTAATGACAAAGTCATTGGATGAGCACTGATCGAGTAGCTTTCGTAATGGGATGTAACTAGGGAGAGCTCAGTCATGATACTATTGTCGAAACTATTTTTTTTGAAAAAAGAAAAATGTCTCGAAAAAAAATGAAAATGGAGTCGCCAACAACCTTTTTAAAATAGGTGTGATTGGATCACCTTAAAAATTTTAAAACCAAAAAATTTGGTCTTTGAAACTATAAAAATGAGTTCGGGAGTCGGTTACGCATAAGGAATAATTAACATTCTCACACGCCCAAAATTGGTACATAATCGATTATTTAAAGTCTTATTTATTGAAAATTAAAAATTCGAGAAAAATTTAAATTGTGATTCTTAAATGCATGAATGTCAAATTAAAAAAAAATATTTTTATGAAAACTCATTATTTTCGAATTAATCTGAAAAAGCCACATCCAGTAAGTTAAGATATAACAACTCAAATTTTCGAAAATAACAAACATTCTTAATTATCATCTCAAAATCCCGGATTGTAATTTAAAAAGGATACTCAATTATTCCGGTCCAAAGAAAAAAAATCACACCCAGTAAATCAGGATATGATTCTTTCAAATTCCCAAAACAAAGAACATTGCCTTAATTTTCGAAAGACAATTCATGAATTAAAATGTTACGCAAAAATGAATATATACACAATTTACAATAATGACAAAAATAAAAAAATATATATGCAAAAATTAAATTAAATACAATTAAGAGCACAATAATATAAGATAATATAATTAAGGTAACAAATAATATGATAATAATATCATAATAATGGCAATAATATTAATCAATTATGAACATAAATAACAATAAATATAACACAATTATGGAAACAAAGGAAAAAAATTTGAGTCAAAGATATAATAAATTATGTAATTTAGAAAAGCGTATCATGTAAATAAATAAAAATGTCAATGAAATTAAATAAAGATAAAATATTCAAATCACATAAAATAACAATAAACAATCAATTATAAATAATAAATGGTGGAGAGTTACATGAAAGTTGACAAATAATAAAATACCTAAAAAATAAACAAAATCAAATGAAAAAACAACAACTTACGTATAAATAATAAATACATAAAAAAATAAAGAGAAAACAAATATTAAATAATGCAAATGGTATGGAAAATGAAGATGAGACAAGATTATATAAATATTAAAATAATGGTGTTAAATTTTAATTAATTAATAATATAAGCAACAATAAATATATATAAAACATTAATATGAGAAGACACTAAGATAATTAAGTCAAAGATACAATAAGGCATGTAATAAATTTAAAGACACAAAATATGACATACAAATAAATAAAAATATCAATGAATAAATATATGAAATACAATCATAAAACTATCTAACACAATTAAATTAAGGATTACTTGACATGTAATTAAATAAAAAGAAAAAACATAAAATTTAATGATAAGTAAATAGATAAACAAACAAGATAATAAATTAAATGTCAAAATAAACAACTAAATATGAATAATAATAAAAAAAATACAAACTCCAATGAACTCCGAGCAAACTCAAAGGAACCCATGGGTCTCACATACCTGGTGGAGGCCAAGGACGAATCAACATCAAAAGGTAAAAAAAACTAGATCTATATTTGTTTTTGTTTGTTTCAAAAGAAGAAAAAAAAAAAGAAATACAAATACAAATCGATACCTTCAAAATTTTGCTTTGATTCTATTGATGCGTGTATGAGTGCTCAAAGAAAATCTTTCAATCTCATAAAAAAATTCTCCTCTGAACAAAAAAAAATCCTTCTTTGAATAAAGAATCCTCTCAATCTTCTTCAAAAAGAAAAAAAAAACCTCCTCTCAATCTTATTCAAAAAGAAAAAAACCTCCCCTATTACATTTTATTTCGTGTATTTATAACACAAAATGCACATCTTTTTGTGATTTTCCTTCCTTTTTTGCAGATTTGCAAATCTTCAAGATTTCCCGATAAGAATAGTGGTGGCCAAGCTTCCAAGGGAAACTGTTATGTTTTTCCATCTTTATTTTAGGTTTTTTTAATTTTTGGGCCTTGTGAAAAATCAGACTTAAAAATCCGGACGAAATTGGGCTGCAACAACTATAGTAGAATGACTTCATGACTAAATAAGTTTATAATTAATAGAAAAAAAACTAAAATTTAATTATAAATTATTTGAGCCCTAATTACATATGTCCAATTGGTCCCTTTGGTAGTCCGTTGAAATAAAAAATGAATTGCATGTAGACCAAATAAACATAAATGGATTGAAATAATGAAGATATAAAAATGGGTCACATTCACAAATGAATGAGTTTTCTCATTGAGTATAGAAATGACTTGAGAATTAATTTAAAGTTTTCGAATTATTAATTAATTAATTAGTTGAAGTTCGAAAATGAAATTAAATTAATTAGTTATTGTGAATCCACTGAATATGAAAATTAAATATATTTCATAATAGATTCTTTTATAGTAAAGTTGTCATGCCTTTAACGAAAATAGAATTGGGTTGAAAAAATTATTTAATTGAGAAATTAGTTTATCTAATTAAATAAATAGTATTTATTTTAGGAAATAGAAAACATGTATTAGGTTGAATTAAGTTAAAAAGTGTTCGGTTAAAAGTCTAGGAAACACATATAATTGGACCAATACAAAATATACTCATATCCCCTCATCATAAGAGAGAGAGAGGCCGCAACCTTAGTATTATTTACTAAGGTCTGTCGCCCACTGTCGAAACGCTTTTTTTTTTAAAAAGTCCCGACTTATATTTTTAAAATTGAAAATGGAGTCGCCACTAATCTTTTAATTTGGTGTGATTGGATCACCTGAAACGTTTGAATTTATTTTAGAAAGAACAATTTGGTCTTTGAAATTTAGAAAAATAGGTTTGGGAGTTGGTTACGAGTAAGGAAGGGTTAGCACCCTCACACGCCCCAAAATTGGTACCTAGTTGATCATTTGTGGTCTTGGTTATTGAAAATTTGAAAACTCGAGGAAAATTTGAAGCACGATCCTTGAATTAATTAAAAAACCAATTTGATGAATTTTTTAAAATTGGAATCTCACGGAAAAAAAGTATTTTATTCCGAGTTCGTTGAGAAAAATCATACCCCATAAGTTAGGGCATGATATTTCAAGTCCTTGAAAAAAAACCATTTATCGAACAGTCAAGAAAATTTTAAGATATAGTTGAACATAAAATTGTTTAAAAATAGAAATCGTATGTTAGATGTTATTTGAAAATTAAATTTCACAAATAAACAATCTTTTTTCTCGAGAAAATTGAAAATCAAGTCATACCCTGTAAATTAGGAACATGACCTTTTGGATACTCGAGAATGAAGAACATTTTTCGATTTACTAAAAAAGTATGTGTTTTTATTTTATTTTAAAATGTGATGTTCGATCACAACAGTTCGCAAACAAAATCACATCTTGTGAGTTGGGACACGATTTCATCAAATTCCTTAAGCAACGAACATTTCCATATTTTTGAAATCATTTACTTTAAAGGGAAGAATTAATTTAAAAATAGGGTAAAAAAGAAGGGCTAATTTTGAAACAAAATAAAGTTTAGGGGGTTAATTTTAGAAGGAATAAAAATAAAGGATTAAATTAAAACAAAAATGAAAGTTTTAGGGTAAAACTGTAATAATAAGGAAAAATATGGTCAAAACTAAAATTTTGGAATGTTTGAGGGTTAAAATGCAATTTTTGTAAAGTTTAAGGGTTAAAATGTAATTTTTAGAAAGTTTAAGGGATAAAATTTGAATTTTTTGAAAGTTTTGGGTTGAAACATAATTTTAAATAAAACAAGGGTTTCATAGAAAATAAACCTAAAATTTTGACACGTGGCAGCTTTCTATGCTTCCCAAAATTAAGAGACTAAATTAAAAAACATTTAAAATTATTGGGCGAATTTAAAATAAATTAAAAATAGCAAAAATGACTAAATTGAAACAAACAAAAATGCTGAAGGACCAAAGGGGAAAATTACCCTTTTTTCAAAAACACGCGGATCCCAAAGGGATCCGATCAAGTTCGAGTCAGGGCGTTAAAATGACATCATTTTGAGGGTCAAATTCCAGACCCCTGAATGGCGCTGTATTGTTTTGCTATTTAAACCTTTTTTTTTTTAAATTTCATTTCTTTCTTTCATTCGAAAAAAAAAACTTTAAAGCCTTTCTTTTTTTTTTCTCTGAAGCTCTCAAAGCCCTAGCCTCATCCGGCCATAGGAGCCACTGTCCACTCTGCCGTCGGTTACGGGTCGTCAATGACGGCAACCATCGCCCTCGATGGTTGAAAAATCTCCGAAAGGTCCCTTTGCTTCCTTTTTTAGCCTCGATGTTAGATTTGGGCTCCGATCTACCAAAATGTCAAGCAAAAATCCTAAAAAAGCCCAAAAGTATTCAGTTTCCTTAGGTTTTTTTAGAATATCCTTTTTTTTTTATATTTTTTCTTTTGAAAATCCCTTACGAACATGGAGACGTTCGGAGGCTCCTCATGGCTACAGTGACTTTTATTTAAAACTTAAGTTTTAATGGCTAAAAACTCAGTTTAAAGGGCTAGATATCATTTAAAACTCATAAAAAGTCGAATGGTTACCTTTTTTGAAGAAAAATGAGTTTTGACGTTAATCAGAAAAAACCCATGTTTGGAGAAAATGATGAAGATGATGAAGTTTTGAGATGTTTTTCTTGGTTTTAATGGGTATTTAAGGTTCAAGGGTTATTAGAAATCAAAAGAGATTAGGAATTGGTGATTGACCGCCTCTGAACATACTCAAGTTGTAATATAGTTTATTTTACAACGAAACACTTTTGGTAAGTATTTTGAGGATCGTACCTAAGGGAGGTTGATTGATAGTGATTTAGATCCCTGCCAAAAAAAAAATTAATTAGTACTTTCTCTAGGGTTTATAGTACAAAAATGAAATAAAGGGTTTGTGACCAAGAACAAAAAATAAGGGAAATAAAGCAAAGGAAAGAAATAAGAAAATTCGATAAACAAATTTTGGGGATTAGTTCGCTTCAGTATGGGTTCTTTAATCATCGGCTTTGGGGACTTTGCTTCAATCAACTAGTCACTACCCTAGCAGGATCTTCCTATCTTTCACCAACAAAACGAGTCAATGGAGACTATTTATCGTTAGATGTCACAGTCTAAAATAGTTTGGGGTGAAGGTCTTCACGAATGGACAATACCAAGTTTGGGTTAATTCCCACCTAGATGACTTTCTAAGTTTGTTACGCCTAGTGTTTATTTCATGTTCTTCCTTTTCCAAACAGTTGATCCGATTGAAAATCCCTGTATATAATAATTAAATAACCATACTTCCACTCCCTAATCCCCACAATGGGATTAGTTCCTCATGGTTTCTTTAAACGTCATAAAATCAATAATATAAATCAACATGAAATTTAAGATTGAATAAATGAAGTGAAAGAAACTGGAATTTGTATAGCAATTGGTTAGGAATAAATCCACAATCATCTATGTGAAGTTACAAATCTTGTTTCGATAAAAACGGAAAAAAAAAATAACAAAAGAAATTAAAGACGAAAACTAAGGATATGTAAACCTAAGTCCTAAAGGCCCTATTTATAGCCTTAGACGACTGTTTTTCTCAACCCTAGGTCAGCTGTCATTTCTCGTGTTTAAGTGGCATTATAAAGACTAAAGCGCCATTCACTCGGTGTCAAATCCACGTCCAGTAGTGGTTGTCTCAACACGTAGGAGCCATATCACGACAATGAAG
Organism: Kokia cookei; assembly: GCA_039519145.1. Lineage (NCBI taxonomy): Eukaryota > Viridiplantae > Streptophyta > Magnoliopsida > Malvales > Malvaceae > Kokia > Kokia cookei. The sequence continues at coordinate 15,945,168 of CM076908.1, forward strand.
TCAGTTCACTCCTTTGGTTCATTCTTTCAGACGTTGTCGCGACAAAGAAGTCAGTCTTGATATTCTTCAAGTTTGGTCCCTTTGTAGCGACATAAATCAGTTTGTGTCATGATATAGTGATCAACTTCATACTTATTTCACTTCTAAGGGTCTCTTGCACACTCACGAAATTCATTAGCTAACCCTTAGGCCTTAATCAACCTTAAAGACAACAAACAACTCCATTTTTCACTTTTTATACAATTTATTCCATAGACGAAAACTAAACTAAAATTTAAGAAAACGAAAAGGAAATGCTTAATTTCAAGCTCCTAAAGTGTGAAAAGTAGTTTAATCTGTTAGGTACAAAACCTACTGATGAAACTCCCCCACACTTAAGTCATTGCTTGTCCCCAAGCAATCAAAACAAGAAAAATAAATAGAGGAGCTTGAGTTTGTATCATACAAGGATTAAGTTCGCAACATCTACTCTAGGAATTATATATTTCTTAATAATTTCAACATGATGAGCAAGTAACTTTACCATTCTTGATTAAAAATATATAAATTTTAGTAAGTTACTAAAAAATAAAAACATCAAGGTCTCATTGTATAACTCCATCAATTTATAATACAAATACTTTAATTATCCTAGTATAATATAAATAGTTGTAAAAATGCCATATTCATTTATGCATGGAGTTGTTTAGGTCGCATAGGGCTTTTTGGTTTGTAACATTTTGAGGCTTTGGATAGGTATGAATTTCAAAGAATAGTAAGCACAAGAGGTTACGAACATGAAAATAGTTTGACACATTGTATTGTTCCCTATTCTCCCCCTTTAGCATCCCATTCCATCTCACCTCCTTATTTCTCCTTCTCTCACCTTCCTTTTCTCTCCATTAAGGAAATCTCAATATAGTTTAATCCCTTAGCTAGCCTATGAATATTCTTCTATTTCTTGAGTAAGATTTTTCTTCTTTTTGGTGTTTTTTTGTGACTTTGTCACTTTTCATATATTTTCTCACTCATCAATTTTTCTTTTGTTTCTACTCATTTTTTCTTTTATTTTTGATTTTTCATTATTTGTCTCTTTCTAGCTATACTAAAGTTCATATACATATTGATTTTCATATTTCACTCTTTGTTTTACAACCTCCACCTTAGTGTGTCTACTTACCCTCAATACATTTGTTCTTATGTCTATTATCGCGCAAAATACGACCAAAGAAAAGAGTACACACAAATCATCTTTTTAGGCTTAAAGGTTTATAATGTGTTTCATCAAGAAGGGTTATTAAGCTCAAAGATGGGTATTAAATGGTAATTCAGAATAAGGTTTTTCTTTTTAGCTCTAGATGTATCCAAATAATGTTTTAGGTCAGCCCTAAATAGCTCAATATGCATAAGTGTCAATTTAATCACATAATTCGAAAATTACTATCTATCATATATACTAACATGCTTGTTTCCTTATATCATTTGGTACCGACAATATCTCTCTATTTATACTTAGTGTAACCTATAGAACTTAATAGTTTCATCCTCAAAAGTTCAATAATTTCTCATCATCATGCCAAATTTATGAAAAATAAAATCAACCTATTATACATGCTTATAACCAATTATTTGTATTCTACAAGCTCAAGCACATATCAAAAACAAAAAATAACCGAAAATAAAACTAGATGTAATAATTCCTATGTTACCCCCACACTTTAGATAACACATTGTCCTCAATGTGTAGCCCCTCAAAAAAGTAAGGAACGAAGTTACTTGATTATTCGTGAAAGCTCCTTCTCTAATTGTGGTTGTCCTTCTCCCTTTTTCCATGAATAGTTTTGAATATTGTGTTTTCATAATATGGAGTTCCTACATAAAAATTAAAGTCGATGCATGCAAAAATAAATTCTACTTCTAATTTTACTCCTACTAATTAAATAAGCCTTAAAACCAAAATTATCCAAAATTACAAGTTTTCAAAAATATAATAAATTAAAGTCTAAAACGTTCAACAACTCTCAATCTTCGTCCACCTCCTCCTCCTCCTTTTCACTTTCTTCCCCCTTTTCAGTTTCCTCATAATCTAGTTCTTCATTTATTGGCCCAAACATGTTCAGTGTGTAATTAGGGACCCTAATGTTGTTACGTCGAGCAAACTCTTGAAATAGTGGCCCCGATTCTTGCATCCCTTGTATCATCCAGTCAAGCTTTGAATGACTTCCTTCACCAAATTCTTGTTGGGCTGGTGCCAACCTTTGTGACGAAGTTGGTGTAGTTGCCGAATCTCGTGATTTCCTTTTATCTTCCTTTATTTGTTTGGCACGAAGCTCCACATATTATTGGAAGAGTGTAGCACCAATAATGCTCCTTGACAGCTTCAATGAATGCTCGATGGACGTCATGGGCACTCCTGCCCTTTTGTACAAATTTCTGACTAAGTGTGGAAAGAAAATTTCAAGCTTTTGGCTTCCTACACATCAGCTCAGGTTTTGATGGATCCATTTCCATATGCAAACCTATTTTTTCTGTAAAATTGCAAATAATAGCACTGCTAAAAAAACATTAACGTTAGAAATATTTAAAGCAGGTATCATGGGTACACGTAAATTGGATTCACATTTTTATTTCCGGAAACATAATGGCTTGGTTAAAAGAAGTAGAGACACTAATGCCTATCTAAATTTCCATTCTCCCCTTACTTAAATAAAATAGGTAATTACCTCATTCATGTCTATATCCTAAAAAGATTCCAAATCATTTGGTCTAGAAAATCCTGTTCATAATATAGAGCATCAAATAATTTGCATATAAGTTTAGGGGTTACCTTAATAGTAGTTCCTCTTACCATTAAAGTTTCCCATGTAGTCTCTTCATTAGTCTTAAAGATATAATCTCTTAAGGTGGCTTAAAGTTCCTAAACTATCGGGATAATTGCAGGTTCTGTTGGGATCGTCCAAAACCGTTCCCACCTATGGTACCTAACTAGAGGCTAGATTTCTTTACATAAATCATCAATGGATCAAAACCCCTTTCTTGAATAAATGTCTTGCCGTGAAGCACATTAAAATATTTTTCTATATTTGCATTTGCAAAGCTTGAAGGTTTTGTACCTGTTGATGGTTTGGATTCAATAGTTTGTTTAACCTTTCTATGAGGCATTTTAAGTATGAGAAATGAAAGAGTATTGATTTAGGATCTTTAAACCTGATTTGGTGTGATTCCCTTTTTGCTTGATGCTCGTCCTTACTCGTAAAATCAATAAAACCTGAAAAGTGAAAACGAGAATAGAAAAGTGTAAGTTTTTCTAAGGTTTTAAAGGGTTAGAGTGTAATGTGAGAGTTATAATAGTGTTTTAGTATTTATAGTGGATGGAAATTAGGGTTTTAGAGTGTTAAAATTCAGAAAAATAATTGTTTTAATAGTTGGGTTGTGTAGTTAGGTCAGGTCGATTCTGTAAAAATTGTAGTCGATGTCGCGATGTAGGGTAAGTATGTCGCGAAAAACACATCAGTCCCTTGTTGTCACGACATCGTATTTAGTTCCGAATAGTCACCTAGTCTGTACTCTTTGTCACGAAATGAAGATTTCTTTGTCACGACATCGATGTCAGTTTCGTATTTTCCTCTATGTTATGACACAAAGGGCAGTGTGTCGCAACATACCCCTATTTCCTATTAATTACTAAAATAAAAACTCATTAGAAATATATACAATAATATACAGAAGTTAGTTTCACCTGTCTACCTTAATGTCTTACTATTGAATTCATCCGGTATGCTTAACTTCGTCAATCTTATCCAACTATTTTCGGAATTTATCAATCTCCCATCATTTTTCTCCATTTTCTTTAGTCGATCCCTTTCTTTGAACCTATTAAATCATTCCTTGTTCATAAAAGGGATCTTACTAGGTTCTACACTTTCATCCATGTCAAGAAAGTGACAACACTCGTAATGTTCCTCTATTCCATCTATTTTATCCCCACATTTGAAGATTTCTACATCAGCATTGATCCTCATTGTCAACTTGTTGGTGTTAAAATAAATGGTAGATCTAGTCATGGCTAAAAAGGGCCTTCCTAAGAAGATAGGTATGTCCCTATCTTCTTCAAAATCTAGCACCACGAAATCTACAGGGATAATAAAACTTCTCACTTGGACCAACATGTTTTATAAAATTCCTTTCGGTCGCACAGATGATCGATCTACTAGTTTTAGTGTCACTTGAGTATTCTTGAGATCTCCACTCCCATGTTTCTCAAAAACCGACAAAGGCATTAAATTTATGATCGCGTCGAGATCACATAAGGCTCTGTTAAACTGAAGGCTCCCAATCTTGATTGGAATTGAGAAACTGCTAGGATCCTTCAGCTTTTCAAGAATTCTTTTAGAGATAATAGCACTACAAGACATATTTACTTCCACTTGCTCACCTACTTTGATTTTTCTACGCCTTAACATTATCTCCTTTAAGAACTTGGCGTATTTTGGTACCTTTTCTATGAGTTCAATCAAAGGTAAGTTAACATTTAAGGATTTAAACAGATTTAGAAAACTTACAAATTCGTCATCGTCTTGCTTTTTCTTCTCTAACCTCTTAGGGAAAGGAATAGTGGCACCTTTATCCTCTTTTAACATCTCCTCTGATGCTCCTTTTAATGGTACCTCTTTGGCTACTGTGACTTCAGTGTCATCTTTGGAGGAGATTTTTATAGTCTGATTTGATTTTTTGTGTTCCTCCTCCTCTTTAGATTTTTTTGGGCTACTCAGTACTTTGCCCGATCTTAACTTGATCACCTTGACATTCTCTTTCCCCTCCCACTAGGGATTGTTTTCAATATTAATAGGGATACAAGTTCCAATTTTTCGAGTGAGATCTCCTACGATAATCACTAGTTGGTCCATCCGTTTCTTCAGTTTTGTCGAGGATCTCGTAGAACTAGTGCACTCAAATTGCACCTGTTTTACCTCTACTCGCATTGATTGCATTTCTCCATCCATCCTGTCTAACCTTTGACCATATACAATATGGTTACTTCGGACTGTTTTTTTTTGTTGCTTTTGCAAGAATGGAGGTTTGTAACTTAGGTTTCTCGATTGGTTGTTGTTACCACTTCCTCCTTGATTTCCTCTCTATCTAAAATTAGGATGATCCTTCCATCCCTGATTATTGGTATCTGAATAGGGATTTCCACCTTTATTTCCAACATAGTTAATATGCTCAATTTTGGTATTTGTCATCTTCTTGGACCATTTTAATCGAAGTAGGTTTTTGCCCATATGTGAACCTCTCAATAGGCCACGGGCAAGAGTTCATTGCCATATTTTCAATCAACCCATAAGCATCGTTATAGGTTTTGTTCATTAGGGCTCCTTCTGCCACACCATCTAACTCAGATTTAGCAGATGCGTCCAACCCGCTATAGAATATCTATAGCTATAACCATTTTGACATACCATGATGTGGGCATTTTTGTAATAGTGATTTAAACTGTTCCCATGTTTCATGGAATCATTCGCCCTCAAATTGCTAGAATGTCAAAAGCTCTCTCCGGAGTTGGATTGTCTTACTAATGGGAAAGAATTTCTATAGTAATTGTCCTACGAGCTCGTCCCATGTAGTAATGGATCCTGGTGCCTACACATCTAACCAAGAAAAAGCATTGTCAGTTAGAGAGAATTGAAATAATTTGAGATGAATGACATTATCGGTAATACCATTGTAACTAAAAGTATTGCATAATTGTAAAACCCACTTTAAGTGTAAACTAGGATCTTTAGCCGTGGTTCTTCTAAACTGTAAATTATTTTGAATCCTTTGGATAATGGCCGGTTTAATCTCAAAAGTATTTACGGCTATAGTAAGTCTAGCAATACTCCCTCGTGTCAGATCTAACATCCTCGATGTTGTTATTCACAAGGTTAACAATTGGATCTTCTGACTCTTCTCGTTCCTTAGGTGGTGGTGGATTTTTCATTGACTATCAATTTCTACAGTTTTATCTAATAAATGCTTCAGGGTTAGAGATTGGTTCCACCAGGTTTCCTTGGCTTTGAGTGATAAACTGGAATCAAAACAAATAAAATGAAATAATAAAAAGAAATAACTAAAAGAAATCAAATCTATAACCTAAAAATTTCCTAATTATTCAAATAACAATGAAGAAATAAAAATCAGTAAAACGTTGCCTCCCTGATAATAGTGCCAACAACTTGATCGCCTTCGAACTTACTTTTGTTTGGTGAGTTTTTAGGGCTTCTGCAAGTATACGAGTCAGGTTGTAATATAGTGTGTTACAATAGAACACTTGGCAGTATTCCAAGGATCATACCTAAAGGAGGCTTTAAGTAGTAGTGATTTAGATCCCTGAAAATAAAAGAATTAATTAGTACTATCTTTAAAGTTTATAATACGATAGTAAATAAAAGGTTTTGATTGTGAAACATAAAAATAAAGTAAATAAAATAAGAGAAAGAAATTTGTAGGTTAAATGAACAAATCTGAGAAGATTAGGTCGCTTCAGTATGGATTCCTCAATTATTGGTTTTGGGTACTTTGTTTCAATCAATTAGTCACTACCCTGGTAGGATCTTTCGATCTTCCACCAACATAACGAGTCAATATAGACTACTTATCGCTAAATGCCATAGTCTAAACTAGTTTGGGGAAAAGGTCTTCACGGATAGGCAATACCAATTTTAGGTTCATTTCCACCTAAATAACTTTTTAGGGTTGTCAGGCCTAATGTTTGTTTCGTGTTCTTCCTTTCCCAAATAGTTGATCCAATTGAAAATATTTGTATACAATAATTAAATAACCATACTTCCACTCCCTAATCCCCTACAACGAAATTAATTCCTCATGGTTTCTTCAAACATCATAAAGACAATAATATAATTGAACATAAGATTGCATTAATGAAATAAAAAGAAACTTGAATTATATAGCAATCTGTCAGGAAATAATTTCATGATTGTTTATGCAAAGTTACAAATCTCGTTTCTAAAATGGAAAGAAAATAACAAAATAAAATTAAAGCTAAGTTAAAAGGTGTGTAAAACCTTAGTGCTAGAGTCCCTATTTATAGCCTTGGACTGTCGTTTTCCTTAACCCTAGATCAATTGTCATTCCTCGTGTTTAAGTGACATTGTAAGGACCAAAATTCCCTTCACTTGGTGTCAAATCCATGTCTAGAGGTCGATGTCGTGATACATCACGTCTTATGTCACGATAAAGAGGTGAGTCTACTCATTTGGTGTAATCGTACATGCGTTGTCACGACATAGTTGATGTATGTAGCGGTAAAAAAATCAGCATCAATATTCTTCAAGTTTGGTCCCTTTGTTACGATGTAGAGTAGTCTATGTCATGACATAGTGATCAACTTCATACTTGTTTGACTTCTAAAGGTCTCATGCACACTTAAAAAGTATGTTAGCTAACCCTTAGGCCTCAATCTGCCTTAAAGGCGATAAAACAAACCTTTTTACATTTTTTTTACATAATTTATTCCACATAGAAAACTAAACTAATTCCTAAGGAAACGAAAGGAAAATACTTAATTTCAAGCTCTTAAAGTACGAAAAGTAGCTCAATCTGCGAAGTACAAAACCAGCAAATCACCCTCACACTTTAGAAAACACATTGTCCTCAATGTGCAACCCCTAAAAGTAAGGATCGAAGTTACCCGATTAACTGTGAGAGCTCCTCTTCTAATGGTGGGTTCCTTCTCCTTTTGTTGTGAATAACTCCAAATGTTGTGTTTCCATTATGTGGAGTTCCTACATAAAAAATAAAGCATGTGTATGTAAAAAAAAAAAATCTACCTCTACTCCTACTCTTAAATAAAGCTTAAAACAAAAGCCAAATTATCCAAAATTGCAAGTCTTAAAAATAAAGTAAAGTCTTTCAATGAAAAATTTCAAAACACTCAATCTTCCTCTATCTCATCCTCCTCCTCTTCACTTTCTTCTCTCGCTTCATTTTCCTCCTCATCAAGTTCCTCATTTGTTGGCCCAAATATGTCTGGTGTGTAATCAGGGACCCTAATGTTACTTTGCCTAGCAAATTCCTAAAATAGTGGCCCCGATTCTTGCATCCATTGTATCATCCAATCGAGTTTTTGATGACTTCCTTCATCAACTTCTTGTTGGGCTGTTGCCAACCTTTGTGATGAAGCTGGTGTGGTCATCGTTTCTCATTGTCTCCTCTTTCCTTCCTTGGTTTGTTTGGTATGAAGCTTCACATATTGTTGAAAGAGGGTATCACCAATAATGCTTTTTGATGGCTTCAGCGACTGTTCAGTGGATATCACGGACACTCATGCCCTTTTGGACAAAGTCGCGACTAGGTGTGGAAAGAATATTCTCACTTTTTAGCTTCCCACACACCTTCTCATGTTTTGATGAATTAGTTTCCCCTATAAAATTGCAAATAATAACACTGCTCGAAAAGTATTAATATTAGAAACATTTAAAGCAGGTACCATACAGGTGCACACAAATTGAATCCACATTTTAGCTTTCGAAAACATGATGGCTTGCTTAAATGAAGTAGGAACACTAGTGCTTGGCCTAAATTTCCATTCACCCCTTCCCTCAATTAAATTGTTTATTACATTGTTCATATTTATATCCTAAAAAGACTTCAAGTCAGTTTGATCAAGGAAATCTTGTTCATAGTATGGAGTATCAAAGAAATTGCATATGAGTTTAGGGGTTACTTTAACACTAATTCCTCTCACCACTATAACTTCTCATGTAATCTCATCATTAGTCCTAGAAATATAATCTCTTAGGGAAGCATAAAATTTTTAAATTACTGGGATAATTGTAGGTTCTTTGGGAATCGTCCAAAATCGTTCCCACTTATGATACCTAACTAGTGACCAAATTTTTTTACACAAAACCAACAATGGATCAAAACCCTTCTCTTGAATAAACATTTTTCATTGAAGTTCATTAAAATATTTGTTAATATTTGTGTTTGCAAGTCCTAAAGGGTTTGTACCCATCGATGGTTCTGATTCAATAGTTTGCCTAACCTTTCTAAAAGGTATTGTAAATGCAAAAAAAAATCAAGGAGTATTGAGTTAGGAACCCTTAACCTGATTTGGTGTGATTTCCCTTGCACTTGATATTTGTCCTTGCTCATAAAATCGATAGAACCTAAAAGGTTAAAAGAGAAGTAGAAAAATGAAGGATTTTAGGGTTTTAAAGGATTTATAAAGAGTTAAACTGTAATGTGAATATTAGTAGAGTGTTTTAGTATATATAGGAAGTGAAACTTAGGGTTTTAGAGTATCAAAAATAAAAAATTAAGGGTTTAACAGTTAGGTTGCGTAGTCGGGTCAGGTTAACCCTGTAAAAGTTATAGCGATGTTACAACACAAGGGTGCTATGTAGCGATAAACTCGTCAGTTCCTTTATGTTGCGACATGATTACTGCTACGTCATGACATCGTCCTCAGTTTTGAATAGTCATCCAATCTATTCCTTATCTCGCAACATCGTCATCAGTTTCGATTTTCTTTATTCTAACACTTTTATTGTGACACTAAGGGGGGTGTGTCTCAACATACGCCTATTTCCTATTAAATACTAAAACAAAAACTAATCAAAAATATTTACACTAATATACAAAAGTTAATTTTTCATAACCAGCTTTATGTTTTGCTATCGAACTTATCCAATATTCTTACCCTCATCAATCTTGTCCATCCTTTCTCTACATTTGTCCATCACCCATCATACCAATCCATTTTTCTCAACTGGTCCCTTTCTTTGAACTTATTGATTCATTCGTCATTCATGAAAATGATCTTACTAGGTCCCTTACCATCTCCCATGTCAAGCAAATGACAACACGCTTTGTGATCTTCTATTCAATCTATTCTATCACCACATTTGAAAATTTCCACTTCACCATTGATTCTCATAGTCAGCTCGTTGGTGTTCAAGTCAATGGTGGACCTAGATGTAGCTAAAGAGGGCATTCCCAATAAGATCGGTATATCCATGTCTTCTTCAAAATCTAATACCACAAAGTCGACAAGAATAATGAAATCTCTCACTTGGATCAACACATCTTTTAGGATCCCCTTCGGTTGTACAGATGACTTATCTGCCAATTGTAAAGCAACTTAGGTGTTCTTAAGATGTCCACTCCTAAGTTTCTCAAAAATTGATAGTGACATTAGGTTTATACTTGCACCTAGATCGCATAGAGATCTATTAAGCCGAAGGTTCCAAATATTGATTGGAATTGTAAAACTGTTGGGATCCTTCAATTTTTGAGGAATTTGTTTGGAGATAAAAGCATTGCAAGATGTGTTGACTTCTACCTGTTTGCCTACTTTGATTTTTTTACACCATGACATGATCTCCTTTAAAAACTTAGCATATTTTGGGACTTTTTCTATTAGTTCAGTTAAAGGTAGGTTAACATTTAGAGATTTAAATAAGTTCAAAAAACTTACAAAATAATTTTTACCTTGCTTTTTATTTTCCTCTAACCTTTTGGGGAATGGAATAGTTGTGCCTTTATCTTTTTTAGGCATCTCATCTTTCTTTTTAGCTTTTTCTTCTTACAACACTTCCTTAGTTTGTATGACTTTAGTATAATCATTGGATGGGATTTTTATAACATCATTTGGCTTTTTATGTTCCTCCTCCTCTTTGGGTTTTCTCGAGCTACTTAGTACTTTGCTTGATCTCGGTTCAATAACCTTAACATACTCCTTCCCCTCCCTTCTGGGATTGTTTTCAGTGTTACTAGGGATACTAGTCCCAAATTTCCTGGTGATGTCTCCTACCATACTCACCAATTGGTTCATTCGTTCCTCTGGTTTTGTCAAGGTTCTAGTAGAATTAGTTCACTTAGACTGCACTTGCTTTACCTCTGCTCGCATTGACTGTAGCTCTCCTTCTAACCTTTGACCATATAAAATATGGTCACTTTGGATTACTTTCTCTAGTTGCCTCTATAGGAATGGAGGTTGGTAGTTCAGATTTCTCTGTTGGTTATTACTACCGCTTCCTTCTTGATTTCCTTTCCATCTAAAATTTGGATGATATTTTCATCTCGGATTATATGTATTTGAGTAGGGATTTTCATCCCTATTTCTAACATAATTAACATCCTCGATGTTGGTAACATAATGGTAAATGGCTCATCTTTTGCTTGTGATGAGGGTGTCCTTGTTGCAAATTCAATTCGATCTAGTCTCTCCAATAACTGTTGGTATTTATCGTCTTCCTGTATCATTTTAACTGAAGTAGATTTCTGCCCATATGTGAACCTTTCAGTAGGCCACGAGGAAGAGTTCATCACCATGTTTTCAATTAAACCATAAGCATCAATATATGTTCTATTCATTAGAGCTCCTATTGCTGCACCATCTAACCTAGATTTGGTGGATGCATCTAATTTGTTATAGAAGGTCTATAACTGTAGCCACTCCATATACCATGGTGTTGGAACGTTTGTCACAATTATTTGAATCGTTCTCATGTCTCATGGAACCCTTCGCTCTCAAATTGCCAGAATGTTAAGATTTCCCTCTAGAGTCAACTGTTTTACTAATAAGGAAAATTTTCTATAAGAATTTTCCTGCATGCTCGTCTCATGTAGCAATAAATCCTGGTGCTTGTGCATCTAACCAAGAAAAAGCATTATCAATAAGAGAGAATGAAAATAATTTGAAATGAATGGCATCATCAGTAACACCATTATAAAGGAACGTATCACATAGTTGTAAAAATCGTTTTAAATGTAAATTGGGCTTCAACTAATGTCCTAATAAATTGCAAATTATTTTGGATCATGGTTGACTTAATCTCAAAAGTATTAGTGACTATAGTAGGTCTACCGATACTCCCTTGCGTCAGATCTCTATTGGGTAAGGAGTACTCCCTCAGTGTTCTTTGGGTTTGTGCCATCGGTTCGTTTGCTGGGAGTTGTGGTGGTAATCTAACATCCTCAACATTATTATTAACAGGGTCAGTGAGTGGGTCCTCTTGTTCTTCTCGTTCCTCTAGCAGTGGTGGATTTTGCATTGACTGTTGATTTCTTTAGTTTCCTCTGATCAATGCTTTGGGGTTAAAGATCGGTTCTACGAAGCTTCCTTGGCTTCAAGTCATAAACTGAAAAAAGGAATTGTAAAAAGTAATAAGTATTTAAATAAAATAAAATAAAACGAATCGTATCTATAGCCTAAAGATTTTCTAACTATTCAAATAGTAGTAAAAAAATCTCTAAAATGTTGCCTCCCCGGCAACAGCGCGAACTTAACCGCCTCCGAATGTACTCTCATTTGGTATGTATTTTAGGGTTTTCACAAGTATATGAGTCAAGTTGTAATATAGTTTGTTTTACAAGGAAACACTTCTGGTAAGTATTTTGAGGATCATATCCAAGGGAGGTTAAGCGATAGTGATTTAGATCCCTGCAAAAAAAAAAGAATTAATTAATTCTTTCTCTAGGTTTTATAGTACGAGAATGAAATAAAAGTTTTGTGATCAATAACATAAAATAAGGAAAATAAAGAAAAGGAAAGAGATAAGAAAATTCGATAAATAGATTTGGGGAATCGTTTCGCTTCAGTATGAGTTCTTCAATCATCGGCTTTGGAGACTTTACTTCAATCGACTAGTCGCTACCCTAACAAGATCTTCCGATCTTTCGCCAACAGAGCGAGTCAACAGAGACTACTTAGCATTAGATGTCACAGTCTAAATTGGTTTGGGGTAAAGACGTTCACGAATGGGTAATAGCAAGTTTGGGTTAATTCCCACCTAAATGATTTTCTAGATTTGTCAGGCCTAGTGTTTGTTTCATGTTCTTCCTTTTCCAAATAGTTGATTCGATTGAAAATCCTTGTATACAATAATTAAGTAACCATACTTCCACTCCCTAATCCCCACAATGGGATTAGTTCCTCCTGGTTTCTTTAAACATCATAAAATCAATAATATAAATTAACATGAAATTTAAGATTGAATAAATGAAGTGAAAGAAGCTAGAATTCGTATAGCAATTTGTTGGGAATAAAATCCTCAATCATTTATGTGAAGTTACAAATCTCGTTTCCACAAAAACAGAAAATGAAATAACAAAAGAAATTAAAGACTAAAACTAAGGATGTGTAAACCTAAGTGCTAAAGGCCCTATTTATAGCCTTGGACGGTCATTTTCCTAAACCCTAGGTCAGCTGTCATTCCTCGTGTTTAAGTGGCATTGTAAAGACTAAAGTGCCCTTCACTTGTGTCAAATTTGCATCCAGGAGTTGATGTTGCGACACACAAGAGTCGTGTCACGAAAATGAAGTCAGTCCACTCTTTCGGTTCATTCTTTTAAGTGTTGTCGCAACATACCTTGCCTATGTCACGACATAGAAGTCAGTCTTGATATTCTTCAGGTCTGGTCCCTTTGTTACGATATAGATCAGTCTGTGTCGTGACATAATGATAAGCATCATACTTATTCGACTTCTAAAGGTCTCCTGCACACTCACGAAGTTCATTAGCTAACCTTTAAGCCTCAATCGGCCTTAAAGACAACAAAAAGATTCTTTTTGCACTTTTTACACAATTTATTCCATAGACGAAAACTAAACTAAATTCTAAGAAAACAAAAGGGAAATGCTTAATTTCAAGCTCTTAAAGTGCGAAAAGTATTTCAATTTGCTAGGTACAAATCTAGCAGATCAGTAATCAAAAGAAATTGGAAGAGCTGAGGGAGAAAATTTTAAGTTCATTTTGGACATTTTGTCAAATTGCTTCATAAAAGTTCTTTATTTTGACTCTTTTACAAATCAGTCCTATTTTCAAAATTAAAGCTGTTGAAAACTCATTTTCAGAAATTGATTTCATATCCTAATAGTCATTGATGAAAATATTATCGGTTACCTAACTTTTGAAATTTCGAACACATTTGGGCCAAAATTCCTATTTTACCCTTAAAACTTTTAGGCCTAATTTTGGGTTGTGATAGATATCTTAAAGGTTTGAAAAAGGGCATGCACTTGGCTTTCATCTTGAGGATGAATCAGTTTAGTGCAACAAATCTACCCGTTAATTATTGGACTTCCTTTGCATTTTCAAAGGTTTCATCTCCAATATGGCCTTGATTATTTCTAGATAATCCTTAATTCCCCTTTCGAGATAATGGATCCTACAAACTTTCCTATCCCTAACTCCAAATGCACCATTTTTTGGATTGAGATTCATGTTGTATCTTCTCAAGATTATGAATACCTCCCACAAATCATTTACATGTTACTCCATCGTGGTGCTTTTTACAAGCATATCATCCACCTACACCTTCATATATTTTCCAATCTGATTGGCCAATAAATTGTTCATCGGATGTTTGTAGGTGGCTCCTACATTCTTTAACCTAAAAGGCATCATTTCTTAACAAAAATAACTTATCTTCAATAATGAATTTACTTTTTTATCATCCAGTTCTTGAAAATTTTGATTGTACCTAGAGAAAGCGTTTATGAAACTCGTGACTGGTTGAGGAGTCTACCAACCGATTAATTGGAGGTAGTTGGGAGCTATCCTTCGGGTAAGCATTATTTAGATTTGTGAAGTCTACACAAATTTGTCATCTATTCCTAGGCTTGGACACCATTACCACATATGACACCCAATCCAGGTAGGTGACTTCATGGACGAACCCAACAGCTTATTTACTTCTTGTCTATTGATGCTATGATTTTCGAGGAGAACCATCATCTTTTTGTTTTATTAGTCGGCCATTAAGATTAACTTCCAAAGAATGCTGAATAATGGAAAGGTGAATACCTAGCATATCAGTAGCTGACCAAGAGAAAACATCTTTAAATTCAACATTAAATGGCTCAAAAATTCTTTTCCTACAATCAGGAGGGTGGGTGCCATCTTTATGACCTTCTTTGAGTAATTTGCATTTAAAAGACAAATATTTTTTTACCTTTGCAGCCTCAACTTTTGGAAGGTTGACCTTAAACCTTACTTCCAATCCTTCCAAATTTATGCCCTTTTTGTCAATCAAGTTCGCCCCAACTGATGAGTTTTGTTAGATATGTTTGCAACATGTGGGAGAAAGAGGAAAAACTACATGTTCTTCTGCAAGTTTCAAGGAAATAATATGACATTCCCAAGCCTTCAATTGGTCACACTTTAGGTACCGTTCTCCCAAGGATGTTGGGAATTTCACCATCATACAGAAAGTGATCACGACCATCTTAGCCATCCGTATTATTGGCCTACCAAAAATTGTATTATATGTCACATGATAGTCCAGAACTAAAAAATCAACCATCTCTGTAATTGTACACTCCCCATCACCCAATACCACTGGAAGGGTGATAGATCCCTTAACAGTGGTAGGTTTATTGGCAAAGCCATGTACTGGATTGGATTTCATTAATGATGTGTCCTTGAGACCCATCCTATGAAATGTCTTACTTGTTAAAATGCTTAGTGAACTATTCGTATCTATCAAGATTCTATCAACCTGAAAGAATGAAATTTGTGGTTGAGATTACAAGGGGATCATCTCCTTTTGTGTCTAGAACTTCTTGTTCATCTACCTCTGAAAATCTTATACTTTAAGGAGAAGATCTAGGCTTTTTGATTAACATTGACAAAAATAAAATGCTCTGTTGGTAAGCCTTCCGTTTGGAGCTTGAGGTTATCCATTCATTCTTATTGTTACTCAAGACATCTATAACTCCATGTATCAACCTTTTTTCTTTGTCTTCACGCCAATTACCGGAGGGTTTCGCTTTATTTGAAAAAGTAGGACCTATGGGTTGCTTGTGTCGACAATTTGAATTGATCTATTTCCATCTTATCACCCTTTTGTTATCCTGGTTGTCGCATTAAATCTCTCCATGAAATCACGAAGAGATTCATTGTCATTTTGCTGGATGGACATAAGATAAGCATGGAATTATTGTGAGGGGTTTTGGCTAAGAATATGCTCATGAATAACCCGATAATTGATCAAAGTTATTGATGGATCTCAAGGGAAGTGACAAGTACTATTGTCGAGCAATGCTAGAAAGGGTCATGGAGAAAGCTATGCATTTCACAACATCAAAGCCCTTAAGAATATTCATGTGGTTGTTGTAATGAGCTAAGTGATTTTTGGGTCACTTGCTCTAGTATAAGACAACTTAGGGAACTTGAAAGAAGTAGAAAAGTTGTGAGTCAACTAAGAAGGGACTAAACGTTTGTTAGTGTAACTCCAATAAACTTCATCAGACTTAGAACCCTCCAATATGAGGGCTACAATTTGTTCTTCAACAAAAACAATTTTGTTTCATGGTTCCCGCTCCAAACAATTGATACGTTAAAGATCTTTTACCACTTCATTATCACCGTGATCCTTCTTATATTTACTGTAGACTATGACGTAGCTTTCGGTTATAACGAAAGGGGCAAATCACCACTGGAGGAATGGTTGAAACAGCGGGTTGTGCTGGAAAAATAGGGTTTAGAAAAATAGTTTTCAAGCGAAAAATTAAAATTTTGAAAATCGAGTCGTTTTGTGATATTTATAGTAATAAACTTTCCTCATAAAGTACATGTACCTTAAGCAAGACGGATCTTAGATGTTCTCAGCTTTCAACGAATGATCTTATTCACTTTTCTCGTACCACGAATTACTTTGAGTGTGGGATCAAACAATCAGAAACCAAGCACAGAACCTGTAACAATTTATTACTTTTAGTAGGAAAGTAATTCTCTCTCAATAGAAACTGGTAAAATTGTAATTCCCACAAAATAGAATTTATTCTTAAAAAATAAATTTTCATTAGTTTCTATCATAATAACAGTATATGAAACTTCTGTTGTAAATGTCTCTACCAATGTCATCTATTTATAGAGAGAGATAAAAAATCCTGTTTGAATAAGTAAATAACAAATAATATTTATTTCATAGAAAAATATTCTACTCTAAGTAGAATATGGTGGGTGTTGGAGCCCAATTTGTTCGGACCCAAACCAAGTCCAAAACAAATAAACAAAAAAAAAATTAAAATCGATTTTAAATTTAAATGTCCAAATTACCAAAGACACAAAATCCAAATCCATTTACACAAAATACCCAAACTCATTTACATTACACACCCCAACCAACCCAATTATCCAAGGGCCCAAATGGACCAAATCCTAAATTAAAGAGGGAAACCCTAATTTGCTTGGGTTTCCAACTACCACCACTCACCCTTAGACCCCTTGTGCCACGTTAGCGGGCATGCAAGCCGAGGCACCAACATCCCGAGGGCCATCTACTATTGACCTGAAAATTGTGCTGCCACCATCGTTGACACCCTGCCACCATCATGAAAAGCACAAAGACAAAAAGAAAAGAAACAACGGGCAAAAAGGCAGAACAAAAACTAGAGGACAATAGTATGTATCTCAATTGGCTATAAAAGCCTCCATTCAGACATGTATATTTTTTTACAGAGAAAAAAATACAAAAATAGACATGAACACAAGAGATTAGCAATAAAATCAGATTTTTGCAAGGTATACACTAATTTTGTATATAGATATATATTATTATTTTATTTAATTTTTATTTCTTTTTTCATTTCGAAGCAAACAAATCAAAAACAAAAGAAAAGGGGTTAGGGTTTTCTTACTTGAACATCGCCGTCGTTGTAGCCACGCGAAGCCCCCGAACGTCTCCATGTTCTTAAGGGATTTTCAAAAGGAAAAATATAAAAAAAGGATATTCTAAAAAAAATAAGGAAATCGAAAACTTTTGGCCTTTTTAGGATTTTTGCTCGACATTTTGGTAGATCGGAACCCAAATCTAACATCGGGGCTAAAAAAGGAAGCAAAGGGACCTTTTGGGGATTTTTCGACTACCGAGGGTGGTGGTTGCCGTCTTCGACGACCAGTGGCCGGTGGTGGAGCGGACGGTTGCTCCCATGGCCAGATGAGGCTAGGGCTTTGAGAGCTTAAGAAAAAAAAAGAAAGGCTTTAAAGTTTTTTTTTTCAAATGAAATAAAGAAATGATTTTTTTAAATGGTTTAAATAGGAAAATAACACGGTGTCGTTTTGGAGTATGGAATCTGACCCTCAAAATGACGTCGTTTTAACACCTTGACTCGAACCCGATCGGATCCCTTTAAGATCCGCGTATTTTTGAAAAAGAGACAATTTACCCCTTTGGTCCTTTTGCATTTTTTTTGTTTCAATTTAGTCCTTTTTGCTATTTTTAATTTATTTTAAATTCGCCCAATAATTTTAAATTTTTTTAACTTAGTCCCTTAATTTTAGGAAGCATAGAAAGCTGCACGTGTCAAAATTTTTGGATTTATTACCTACAAAACCCTTGTTTTATTTTAAAATTATATTTTAGCCCTCAAACTTTCAAAAATTTCATATTTTACCTCCAAAACTTGCTAAAAATTACATTTTGACCCTCAAACTTTCAAAAAATTGCATTTTAACCCATAAACTTTTTGAAAATTGCATTTTGACCTTTAACTTTCTAAAAATTGCATTTTGACCCTCAAACATTCTAAAATTTTGGTTTTGACCTCGTTTTTCCTTATTTTTACATTTTTACACTAAAACTTTCATTTTTGTTTTAATTTAATCCTTAATTTTTATTTCTTCTAAAATTAACCCCCTAAACTTTATTTTGTTTCAAAATTGGCCCTTCTTGTTTTACCTTATTTTAAAATTAATCCTTCCTTTTAAAGTAAATGATTTCAAAATTAAGGAAATGTTCGTTGCTTAAGGAATTTGATGAAATCGTGTCCTAACTCACGGGATGTGATTTTGTTTGCGAACTTTTGTGATCGAACATCAAAATAAAAAAAAACACGTACTTTTTTAGTAAACCGAAAAATGTTCTTCTCTCTCGAGTATCCAAAAGGTCATGTTCCTAACTTTTGGGGTATGACTTGATTTTCAATTTTCTCGAGAAAAAATATTTTATTTGTGAAATTTAATTTTCAAATAACACCTAACATACGATTTCTATTTTTAAACAATTTTATCTTCGACTATATCTTAAAATTTTTTTAACCGTTTAATAAATTGTTTTTATTTTTGAGGACTTGAAATATCGTGCCCTAACTTATGCGGTATGATTTTTCTCAATGAACTCAGAATAATAGACCCTTTTTTTTTCGTGAGATTCCAATTTAAAAAAAAACATCAAATTGTTTCTGTTTATTAATTCAAGGATCGTGCTTCAAATTTTCCTCGAGTTTTAAAATTTTCAATAACCAAGACCACAAATAATCGACTAGATACCAATTTTAGGTGTGTGAGGGTGCTAACCCTTCCTTATACGTAATCGACTCCTGAACCTATTTTTCTGGATTTCGAAGACCAAATTGTTCATTCTAAAATAAATTCAAACGTTTTAGGTGATCCAATCACACCGAATTAAAAGATTGGTGGCGACTCCATTTTCAATTTTAAAAATATAAGTCGAGACTTTTAAAAAAAAAACGTTTTGACAGCTTGGCGACTCCACAGGGGACTTTAAAAATAAAAAGAGAGTCAAGCCAAAAGTCGATTATTTCAGGTCTTTTTGTTAAAATATTTAAACACTCGGTTTAATTTAATATGCAACCCTTTGCATTTTTGTGTGATGCCATGATAATATTGTATTGATATTGCTAGTATAGGTTCGCATTCATTTGCATTTGTTACTAAACCTTTTAAGTGGAAGTGAGAAACTACTCCTTTGTGAGGTCTTCACTTCCGTGCAGGATAGTGGATCGCTTTCGGGATATATTCGTACCTATAATTTTGTGAAGTTTTCACTTCCATGCAAACATATAAGAAATGCATCCCCCTGAACTGAACTCGTCCGTATGAGCCTATAATGTGTAAGGATTAAGGAATCTACCGGTTCAAGTACCCTTACTCTAGAATTTAAACCGTATGTAATTGACCTTAGGAGTCTACCCTAAGGAAAGCCATGTCGAACCTTTAGTGGTTACCCAAAAGAATGTAGAAGAGAGACGTTTTATGCTTTGCTCATTACTTTCATTTGTAATTTCGTTCCTATATTGATTGTACTGACTTGTTTTGTTTTACCTTTGTTTTTCTTTTCGCATTGCATTTTCATCAAGAAAAGGTGTTGATTCATACTCGATTACCAAATAGAGAATTTAACATGGAAAATGGGTTTTTTAATAAGGTAGAGGACAATATGGTTGTACGTATATGATCAAAGAAAAGGCGACAAGGAAAAGGCGACAGCCTGTAAGACGAGTAGGTCATAAATGAAAAACTATGCGGCAGGCAAAGCTTTGACCTAAGTATGAGAAGTGGCTAACCACTTGAAGGCCTTAGCCATTCAAGATCGGTGCCTTAAGCCTAAAATCGGAGTCGAATCGAAGAAAAAATTAGTTTGGCTTTGAGCATTAAGGCACGACCATGTATATATCTGCCTTATGTAAAAAAATTTATTATCTAGCAAAGTTGTTCTAATGGAATTAAATTAAGAATCAACGCCTTTCTTACATATGCATACATGCATTGCATTTTTACATGCATTCAGTTTCAAGAAAATATCCCTAAATTAGTTAAAATTTTAATAGTTACATCAGAAATCAATGAGAACTTGCACCGTTATGTACCCGAAAATCAATGGATCAAATGATAGAAAGATTAGAACAGGTGCAGAAAGAAATGGAAGAACAAATGCAGAAATAGCTGCAGGACCAATTGGCAAGGGTCCAACAAGACATGAGAGACCAAATAATCGAGTCTCAAGAAAACATAATCAATCAGTTGACTTAACTATTAAGAGAGGGGATAGATAAAGGAAAGAACCCTACAGTGAGCCCTAAGGAGGAAAGTGAGGACCTTAGATACCCTTCAGGCTCTACCACCATACATAATCAGGTTCCACCAAAAACACACTCGCGAGGAGCTCCCGTCACCATCAGAACACAGCAACATCTCGTTGGCACTTCAGGCCCGGCCAACTATCGGACTGGATCAGGATCTAACCCAAGGGACAATGTCATGAACCTCGTCGTCCTCAATTTTGATGAAATAACGGAAACAAAAAGGAAAAAATTAGAGCTTTCCAAACAGATGGAGGAGCATTATAAGTTGTTAGAGGACAAAGTGAAAGCGATAGAAAGGAACCGAAAATTGCTACGGGATGGATGTTAGGGAATTAAGTCTAGTCTCAGACCTGGTGCTTCCCCCAAAATTTAAAGCTCCAGAATTTGAAAAATACAATGGTACGAGTTGCCCAGAGGCATATATCACCATGTTTTGCAGAAAGATGACTGGATATGTCCACCACAACCAACTGTTAATTCACTGTTTCTAAGACAGTTTAGTAGGATCCATGGCAAAATGGTACAATCAGCTAAGTCGTGCGAGGATTAGTTCGTGGAAGGACTTGGCCCAGGCCTTCATGAAACAATATGGCCACGTCACTGACATAGCTCCCGACAGAATTACATTGTAAAACACGGAGAAGAGGCCAAGTGAAAGCTTCAAGCAATATGCCCAAAGATGGAGGGACATAACAACACAAGTACAATCACCTCTGTTGGAAAAAGAAACAACCATGTTGTTTGTCAATACCCTGAAGGCTCCATTCATTAACCACATGCTGAGAAGTGCTACTAAGAGATTTTCTGACATGGTAATGTTTGGAGAAATGATCAAAAACGCTATCAAGGGTGGGAAGATCGATGCAAAGGAAACGGTCGAAAGAGTAGCCGCCAAGAAAAAAGAAAATGAAATAAACAACACGGGCCTATATAGTAGTACAAACTACTTAAAGCCGATAGTAATGACACAACTTAGGGTTATAACAACTAACAACAAGGGTGCCCCGAGACAGGAACCTAGGCTAAATAATGAAAGGCTTTAGTTTACCCCTATCCCCACCACATGTAAAAAGCTGTATCAGAACCTATTCGATACTCATGTTGTGTCGTCATTCTATGTAGAAGCATTGCAACCCCATTCCCAAAATGGTACGATGCGAATGCCCAATGTGAGTTTCACATGAGACTAGCAGGGCATTCGATCGAAAACTATTGTACTTTTAAGAAGTTGGTCGAAAGACTTGTCAAAAGGGGAAACTTGAGGTTCGATGTCGTGGCAAGGTCCAACACAGCGAAGAATCTATTACCCAATCATCTGAATCAAGGGGTAAATAAGGTGTTCGAAGATGGGAGCGTTAATACTATATCCGAAGAAAAGAGTGGAAATGGAAATTTATAGAGAATACGTCCTTATGCTCCTAGAAGCATTCTAAGTAATTGGACTGTAAAGGAACTCTCTGTAGCTTTTGGGACATCTTCGGAGTAATACTCAAAACATACCTATTGTTCTAAGCCCAAGAGAAATAAGGATCCTTTGTAAAGGGCATGTAACCATTATCTTTTATTTTAATGAGAACAATGCATTTTCTATCTCATTTGACAAATATATTAAATTCATTTGACAAACATTTTTATTCACACCTTTCAATTAACCATTCTTAAATTCATTTGTTCTTGTTCAATTTGACAAATATTTTATTCTTGTCCAAATTGATAAAATGTTCTATTCATTCATACTCATACCATACAATTAATCATTCTTAAATTCGTTTGTTTCTTAGGATCTCCTTTGGTTCCTCTAACAGGTACCTTGATATTAATGATATGAGTGACATTGTTGTTGACTCAGAGCCTCCTTTTAAGAATGACATGTGTCTAAAAAAAATCGTAGGACTTCGAAAATGATCAAGAATGCAATTTGTCTCCCGATTTGCTACAGATGGTTAAGCAAGACGAGGAACAAAATCACTTCACAAAGAATTAGTGAAAATGGTGAGTTTAAGAGATGAAAATGGTAAAGATTGAGGCACGTATCTCTATGGAAAAGGCAAGCTTTCATAGAGTTGCTTCGAGAATATGAAGAGGTTGTCACATGGTCCTATCAAAGCATGCCAGGTTAAGGAACTGATGTCGTAATACACAAGTCTCATAAAAGAGGAATGCAATCCAGTTCGAACAGAAACTTCAAATAATTAGGTCTAAGTGCTATTTTAAAAAAAGGTCGAAAAAAAAAAGAAAGAAGATGAAAGAAAGAAAAAAGTAAAAATGAAAACCCGTAAAAGGCATCTTCAAAACCTCTTCATGTCATGGCTTCTTTTTATGTGGGGCATGGACTTCATCCAGTCAATTTTGCCAAAAGTTTTCAATGGGCATCATCTCATCTTTGTGGCCATTAATTACTCATCAAATAAGTTGAAGTTGCTTCTTGTGTAGATTTCACAATATTAACAATGAGTAGACTTTTGAGGAAAACGATTACATGTCAATATAGGCTGCCAGGAAGGATCATATCTGACAACGCTTTGAATTGGAACAACAGCATGATAGCAAATGTCTACAATCAACACAAGATCAAGCGTCATAACTCTGCACCATATTACTCAAAAGTGAATGAGGCAATGGGGGCAACCAATAAGAACATTAAGAAGATCATGTTTAAAATCAGCATGAGAAATCACCATTTTCTCTCGATGCTTATCAAATCTCTGTCAGAACATCCACCTAGGCAACATCTTTCTCACTGGTTCATTGAATGGAAACAGTCTTACCCATTAGAGTTGAAATTCCTCTAAATTTTGTTAGAATTGATGAAGCAGAATGGATTCAATTCAGATATTGTCAGCTAAACTTGATTGAAAAAAGAGGCTAAAGGCTATCCATCACGATCAAATGTGCCAAAAATGAATGACCCAAGCTTATGACAAAGAATGATCTACCCTAGAGAATTCCATAAGGGAGTTCTGGTTTTGAAAAGGATCCTGCCTATACAAAAAGACTTCTGAGGAAAATGAATGCCAAATTGGGAAGAGCCCTATGAGGTGAAGAAAGTCTTATCCAGAGAAGCTCTGATCTCGATAGCAAATATCTGCTCAACCCCGTGAACTCAGATACAGTGAAGAAGAAACTTCACCCAAAAAGAAAGAAACATAAAAAAGAGAGGTCGTGGTGAAAACTCATAAAGGGCATCTCGAAACCTAAGGAGATTTGAGTTGAAAACCTGAAAGGGCAACTCAAATTTGAATAAAAAAAAGGGCATGAAATAGTCTTCTCTCTCTCAAAGGTAACAACGTGGAGAAACTTTACACCTTGAGATATTGATGAAGTACTCCAGGTTTCATGGACAGATTCAGAATGGTCCTCATCAAGTTTGCTCAGCGAAGCTTATACTTTGATATTTAGGGCACCTAATTTCATTATTTGCTCACCTTATGTTTGACAATTTTTTAGCAATGTATGCCATTTTTTCGATATTTCTTTCATTGGAGCTTTGTCTCCAATAAAATTCAACTTTATCCATCTTATGACCCTGCTCGAGCATTGTTGCATTGAAATAACAGATAATGGATTAATATGAAAAAATTTTTGCGTATCACTTTGGGAGATTCTTAAATAGTATAGGGACCTGAAACAGAACCACCAGTTGGAAAGAACCACGCTTGAAGGTTGGAAGTTTCCTCGAAGCTAGTAGTTTAGACTATAACTACCTTATTGATTTTCATGTCAAAAATACCAAACCTGAAGGGGGAACATGGTTACACATCAGTCATAGGACTTAGAGAAATGACGAACAAGTCGACCTAAGGACTATAAAACAAAACATTCTCAAAGATGACATTTTTGCATTCATCATTCATACCCATCTAGTTAGGAGCATTTGACTCATAACAATCATAGCATCCTAAGTGCATGGAAAAATGCTAAAGAATCATATTCTCCAGGTTTCATTCCTTAGAAAATGGCGTGATGGATCAATGAAACAGCAAATTCTATATCCCTAAAGTTAGAGTGGATTGGATTAAAGCCATAGTAGCAAGTTTTACCTCTCTAAAGTTGTAGTAGAGTAAGACGAAGCTACAAGCCAAGTCTTATACCCTTAAAATTGCAGAAGGGCGGAGTAAAACAAGTAACGGACCTCAATCTCCCTGAAGTTACAGTGGAATAGATGAAAGTTACTACCTCAAATCATATACCTTCGAAGTTGTAATAGGTTAGATATACATAAGCAAATCTTTATCTCTCTGAAGTTGCAGTAGAGCAAGATGAAGCTTTGACATCAAATCCTATCTTCCTAAAGTTGTAGTGAAGCAGATTAAATTTAGAGTAACGAATCTCAATCAACCTGAAGTTGCAGTGGAATTGAGTGAAGTTACACCACCGTCCAATATTTTACCCCTAAGTCAAGAGAAGCAGATTAAATAATATCTAATCTTTTACCCCTAAGTCAAGAGGGGCAGATTGAAGACCATCCAATCTTTTACCCCTAATCCATAGTGGCAGATTGAAGCCATCCAATCTTTTACCTCTAATCAAGAGAGGCAGAATGAAGCCATAACCTAATCTTTTACCCCTAATCAAGAGAGGCAGATTAAAGCTATAGTCCAATCTCATACCCCGATCATAGGGCAGATTGAAGCATCCAATCTTTACCTTAATCAGAGGGTAGCTTGAAGGCACACCAATTTCTTACCCTGACCATGGGACAGATTAAAGACACACCAATCTCATACCCCGATCATGGGGCAGATTGAAGCATCCAATCTTTTACCCTAATCAGAGGGTAGATTGAAGACATACTAATCTCATACCCCGATCTTAGGGCGGATTGAATTATTCAATCTTTTATCCTTAAGTTCAGAGAGACAGATTGAAGTTATCATCCAATCTTTTACCCCTATTCAAGAGGGGCAGATTGAAGCCACCATCCAATCTTTTACCTCTAATCAAGAGAGGTAGATTGAAGACACACCGATCTCTTACCCTGATCATGAGAAAGATTGAAAAAGTCATCCAATCTCTTACCCCGATCATGAGGCAAATTGAAAAAGTCATCCAATCTCTTACCCCGACCATGGGGCATATTAAAGACATCATCCAATCTACCATGATCATAGGGCAGATTGAAGCCATTATCCAATCTTTTACCCTTAATCAAGAGGAGCAGATTGAAGCCACCATCCAATCTTTTACCTCTAATCAAGAGAGGCAGATTGAAGACACACTGATATCTTACCCTGATCATGAGGTAGATTGAAAAAGTCATCCAATCTCTTACCCCAACCATGGGGCAAATTGAAGATATCATCCAATCTCTTACCCCGATCATGGGGCAGATTAAAGCCACTATCCAATCTTTTACCCCTAAATCAAGACGGGCAGATTGAAGCTACCATCTCATAGAAGCGAATCTCAATCTCCTTGAAGTTACGGTGAAATGGAGTGAAGCTTCAACACCAAATCCTATATCCCTGAAACAGCAGTAGATTGAATCAAGACCACGATAGCGATTTTAAATCTCCCTGAAATTGCAGTTGGAATGGAGTGAAGCTACAATAGCAAAATTTATCTCCTTTAAGTTGTCATGGGGCAAGACGAAGTCGCGATACTAAAGCCCATCTTCCAAAGTTGTAGAGAAGCAGTTACAGTGAAGTAAGAACCAATAAAGCGAAAAGCGGATTATTTGAAGAAGAAGCGTTAAAGAAGCGAAATTCAATGGGATCGGATGAAATTGATCCTCTTTTTAGTCTTTGCTCTGTTCCCGTAACACAGCAATGAACAAAGAGGGGCAACTATTAGAGCCCAATTTGTCCGGAACCAAACCAAGTCCAAAACAAATAAACAAAAAAAAAAAACTTAAAATCCATTTTAAATTTAAATGTCCAAATTACCAAAGACCCAAAATCCAAATCCATTTACACAAAATACCCAAACCCATTTACATTACACACCCAAACCCATTTACATTACACACCCAAACAAACCCAAACCCACTAAACATATCAAACCCAATAACCGAAGGGCCCAAATCCTAAACTAAAGAGGGAAACCCTAATTTGCTAGGGTTTCCAACTGCCACTACTCACCCTTACACCCTTCATGCCACGTCAGTGGGCACATAGGTTGAGTCACCCACGTCTCGAGGACCCTCTACTGTTTACCCGAAAATTACGCTGCCATTATCGTTGACACCCTGCCACTATCATGAAATGTACAAAGACAAAAAGTAAAGAAACAACGGGCAAAAAGGCATAAAAAAAACTAGAGGATAATTATATGTATTACAATTGGCTATAAAAGTCTCCATTCAAACATGTATATTTTTTTACAGAGAAAAAAATACAAAAATAGACACGAACACAAGAGATTAGTAATAAAAATCAGATTTTTGCAAGGTATGCACTGATTTTGTATATAGATATATATTATTATTTTATTTTTATTTCTTTTTTCATTTCGAAGCAAACAAATCAAAAATAAAAGAAAAGAGGTTAGGGTTTTCTTACCTGAACGTCGTCGCCGTTGTAGCCACGAGAAGCCTTCGAACGTCTCTATATTCGTAAGGGATTTTCAAAAGAAAAAATATAAAAAAAAAAGGATATTCTAAAAAACCTAAGGAAACCGAATACTTGTGGGCCTTTTTAGGATTTTTGCTTGACATTTTGGTAGATTGAAGCCCAAATCTGACATCGGGGCTAAAAAAGGAAGCAAAGGGACCTTTCAGAGATTTTTCAACCATTGGGGGCGATGGTTGCCGTCATTAGCGACCAGTGACCGGCGGTGGAGTAGACGGTGGCTCCCATGGCCGGATGAGGCTAGGACTTTGAGAGCTTGAGAGAAAAAAAAAGAAAGGCTTTAATGTTTTTTTTCAAATGAAAGAAAGAAATAAAATTAAAAAAAATGGTATAAATAGCAAACTAATACGGTGTCATTTTGGGGTATGAAATTTAACCCTCAAAACGACGTCGTTTTAACGCTCTGAACAGAACTTGATCGGATCCCTCTGGGATCCGCATTTTTTGTAAAAAGGGGCACTTTGCCCCTTTGGTCCTTCCGCGTTTTTGTTTGTTTCAATTTAGTCATTTTTTCTATTTTTTAATTTATTTTAAATTTGCCTAGTTATTTTAAATGTTTTTAATTTAGTCTCTAAATTTCGAAAAGCGTAGAAAGCTGCCACGTGTCAAAATTTTTGGGTTTATTGCCTACGAAATCCTTGTTTTATTTTAAAATTATGTTTCAATCCCAAACTTTCTAAAAATTACATTTTAACCCCCAAACTTTCTAAAATTTTAATTTTGACCCAATTTTTCCTTATTTTTACATTTCCACCCTAAAACTTTCATTTTATTTTAATTTAATCCTTTATTTTTTATTCCTTCTAAAATTAACCCCCTAAACTTTATTTTGTTTCAAAATTGGCCCTTCCTTTTTTACCTTATTTTTAAATTAATCCTTCCCTTTAAAGTAAATGATTTCAAAAATGGGAAAATGTTCGTTGTTAAAGGAATTTAATGAAATTGTGTCCCAACTCACGGGATATGATTTTGTTTGCGAACTTTTGTGATCAAACATCACATTTTAAAACAAAAAAAACACAAACTTTTTTTAGTAAACTGAAAAATGTTCTTCATTCTCGAGTATCCAAAAGGTCATGTTCCTAACTTACGAGGTATGACTTGATTTTCAATTTTGTCGAGAAAAAGATTATTTATTTGTGAAATTTAATTTTCAAATAACACCTAACATACGATTTCTATTTTTAAACAATTTTATGTTCGGCTATATCTTAAAATTTTCTTGACCATTCGATAAATGGTTTTTATTTTTTCAAGGACTTGAATATCGTGCCCTAATTTACGGGGTATGATTTTTCTCAATGAACTCGGAATAAAAGACCTTTTTTTTCTTGAGATTACAATTTTAAAAAATTCATCAAATTATTTTTGTTTATTAATTCAAGGATCGTGCTTCAAATTTTCCTTGAGTTTTCAAATTTTCAATAACCATGACCACAAATGATCGACTAGGTACTAATTTTGGGCGTGTGAGGGTGCTAACCCTTCCTTACTCGTAACCGACTCCCAAAACTATTTTTCTAGATTTCGAAGACCAAATTGTTCTTTCTAAAATAAATTCAAACGTTTCAAGTGATCCAATCACATCGAATTAAAAGATTGGTGGCGACTCCATTTTCAATTTTAAAAATATAAGTCGAGACTTTAAAAAAAACGTTTCGACAATGGGTGACACACCTTAGTAAATAATACTAAGGTTGCGGCCTCTCTCTCTTATGATGAGGGGATATGAGTCTATTTTGTATTGGTCCAATTATATGTGTTTCCTAGACTTTTAGCCGAACACTTTTTAACTTAATTCAACCTAATACATGTTTTCTATTTCCTAAAATAAATATTATTTATTTAATTAGATAAACTAATTTCTCAAATAAATAAAATTTTCAACTCAATTCTATTTTTGTTAAAGGCATGACAACTTTACTATAAAAGAATCTATGATGAAATATATTTAATTTTCATATTCAGCGAATTCACAATAACTAATTAATTTCATTCCATTTTTGAACATCAATTAATTAATTAATTAATAATTCAAAAACTTTAAATTAATTCTCAAGTCATTTCTATACTAAATGAGAAAACTCGTTCATTTGTGAATGTGACCCATTTTTATATCTTCATCATTTTAACCCATTTATGTTTATTTGGTCTACATGCAATTCATTTCTGATTTCAACGGGCTACCAAAGGGACCGATTGAATATATGTAATTAAGGCTCAAATAATTTATAATTAAATTTTAGCTTTTCATCTATTAATTATAAACTTATTTAGTCATGAAGTCATTCTACTATAGTTGTTACAGCTCAATTTCGTCTGGACTTTTAAGTTCAATTTTTCACAAGGCCCAAAAATTAAAAAACCTAAAATAAAGATGGAAAAACCTAGCAGTTGCCCTTGGAAGCTAGGCCACCACTACTCTTACTGGGACTTGAAGATTTGCAAATCTGCAAAAAAGGAAGGAAAATCACAAAAAGATGTACATTTTGTGTTATAAATACACGAAATAAATTGTAATAGGGGAGATTTTTTTTCTTTTTAAATAAGACTGGAAGGAGGTTTTTTTTTCTTTTTGAATAAGATAAAAGAAGATTCTTTATTCAAAGAAGGATTTTTTTTTGTTCAGAAGGGAATTTTTTTATGAGATTGAGAGATTTTCTTTGAGCACTCATACACACATCAATAGAATCAAAGCAAAATTTTGAAGGTATAGATTTGTATTTGTATTTTTTCTTCTTTTTTTTTCTTCTTTTGAAGCTAACAAAAACAAATATAGATCTTTTTTTTTTTTACCTTTTTAAATGTTAATATGATTTATGCTTAAATATTACTGTGATTTTTTCTTTAATATTAATGCGATTTATGCTTAAATGTTAATATGATTTATGCTTAAATATTAATGTGATTTGTGTTAAATATTAATATGATTTATACTTAAATGTTAATATGATTTATACTTAAATATTAATGTGATTTGTGCTTAAATATTAATGTCATTAATGTGATTTATGTTAAATATTAATATGATTTATGCTTAAATGTTAATCTGATTTATATTTAAATATTAATGTGACTAAATGTGATTAATATGCGATCTGATAAATGTTGAAATATTCATATAATTAATATGTGATATGATAAATGCTGAAATATTCATGTGACTAATATGATTAAATGTGATTAGTATGTGTTGTGTTAAATGCTTAAGTACTCATGTGATTAATGCGATTAATGTGTAAAAGAATGAATGAAAGATGATTAAACATGTAAAATCTGTTAATAAATATAGAGACGATTTGAATATGTTATATGATTGTCTTATTGATGCATGATGACTCGCTTGTGTAGTGGTTATTCTGGGCATTCACTAAGCTTGTTAAGTTCACCCACTCCTTTTTAACCACTGTAGATCAGTAGTGTCGGTGTGAGCAATGTGACTTTCGAGGGGTGATTCAAGTCGAGAAACTTTAGCATTTTAGTATGTGTTATTTGCTTATTTTTAATTGGGGATTAAGGAAATGTGATAGATTTAATATTGGTTTATCATGAGGTTTTTAGTTGTTTGCATGTCTATTATACTTGGTAATTTGTGGGCTTTAAATATGATGTTTGATATTGTTATTTGGAAATTTTGCTAAGTGGTCCTAATTTATGTTTAATGCTTAATTTATGATTATTCGATGATTTTTTTAGCATGTTTAGAGTACGTATGACTTAAAACTCATATGAATTCTTTAATTATAGAAGAAAAAAAGCATGTACATTAATGTGAGTTTATGATGAAAATGATGTGAGATGGTGACATAGTGTCTTAGTATTCGGGCTCGGCGATCGGGTCGGATATAGGGTGCTACAATATCCCTTTCAATGGTCAGAGAAGTGCTAACAATCATTCGAACAATTGAAACAGTATCTTGGTACCCCTCCTCTATTGGTAGCACTATTGGAAAATATGGACATCACATATATAATAAGGGTAATTACATATTATTATTTACTATCATAATAGGTTAGCCCAAATTAAAAGTGATCTAATTTAGTTAAAGTTTATTGGGCTTTAATTATTAAATAAAGTATGGGATAAATATGTGTAGATACTCTAGTAACCAAATTCTAATTGAAGACTAATTTCTAATTGATGATGGGTTGATTAGGAATTAGGGCTATGTGCCAAAGTTATATATATTAGGGTTATGGTCCCCAAATTACACACAAGAAAGCTTTTCTAATATCCCATCATTGAAAAAGAGAGAGTCACCTTCTCAAAATTGCTTGTGTGCTAATTTGAAAAATCAAAACTCAAGATCTATAGATTTCAAGAAACTGATGAATTCAGGTATGCTTCCGTATCTAGTTCTATTATTGTTTTGTTCTTGATGATTTGACATGAAAAATTTTGGTTTATGATTTATTAAGTTTTATATCATATCTTGTATTTATGATTCTAACAAGTGGCATCAGAGCCTCGTCATGTTGAATCATTGAGAATTAATTGATTTTCTATTATTTTTAGAATAATTCGTTCTTGAGAGTTTATAGATTTGATATATAAATTTGGTGTTTTGAAAAATTTTAGGGTTTTGATTTTAAATTTTTAACTTCGGTGTTGGATTGCTATCCTTCAATTTTGAATAATTATAATCAAAACATAATTTAAATTTTAGGGTTTTCATGATAATTTATGTTGAATGCAATTGAATAGTATTTTATTCTTATAATTGTGATTGAGAATATCTTGAAATTTTTTGTTGGATTCCAAATCAACGATTTAAGATTAATTGTTTCTATGCAGTTGAGATCTTTAAGCGAACCCATTTTTTAATCACAAATTAATTCAGATTTGCTAAAAAGTTGTAATTTATTTTCGACTTGTTTCATCACTCTACTCTTGCAACTTTATTAGCTTAATGGTTCCATCTATTTGTGGGAATTATGGCTTTACTAGGATTAATGGTAATAATTTGATTTGATGGCCATTAAAAGTTTTCAATAAAGATCAAAATTATATTGATGCATCATAACTGCAAGTTTATTATTAATATTTTTAAAGACATGTGGTAAAGTGCCATAGTTTTTTAAGGTTTGGCTGATATCTATTGCTAGTAAATTTTATGGGTTCTGATTTTATATAGTGACTCAATTATGTGTATCTAATTGATTATATTGTTAATGTTTAAGGTTTATATATATTAAAAATTAATTAAGATTAATGATGGTGATTGGGTTTCGTTATGAAACTATACATATTGGTTATTTGTTTATTTTTAGTATATTTAGTTTAGTTTGATACAAATTGTATATTTGTATTATATTAAGCTTTAATGGATTGAAGTTATTAATTTTTATATTATGAATATTGATTCATTTTTTGAAAATTTTGGAGTAAACTCATGTTAATAATAATATATGTTTAAAGAATTTGGTTTTCAATTTGGTTCTATAATATTAGGTTTTGGTATCTTATGGTTCCAAATATTTGATTAAATTGCGATTATATGATTTATTGTTTGAATTGTGGGATATGCCAACTATTATGATTTTATTTTTCAGATTTATTAGCTTGAAAATATTTTTCGTATTTATGCAAATCTTTGTTCAATCATAATTACAATTTTGGATTTACATTGATATATTCAGGGTAAGTTTTTCTATTTGATTATGAATACATGTATATGCTTGAATTGCTTTGGTGTTTTTGTTTATGCCAAAATTATGAATACATGTGCTTGTAATTGTTTGGCTTTGAATCACTACATTATTTCTGTTTGGTTTTGATATATATGGTTTTGAAAAAAAAGAAGTCAAAGATTAAAGTTTTCAGTTTTTATTGCATTATTAAGACAACCTTATTTTAGGTTATTTCGGAATCTATAAAGCAATAAAAAAATAGTTTTGATCTTTGACTATTGGATAAATTTTAAATTTGAATATTGGAATGTTTATATATTTTAAAATAACTTAATTGCAGTAATAAGTCGTCAAAGTGATCTTTTTTGCGTAAATTATTTTATTTTAAAATATTAAAGGTTGTGTGCATGTAACTTAAGTTATATTAATATTGATCTTCCTAAAGTAAGGTTAGTAATATTACATGTGCAACTATAGTAATAAACATGTGATGATTATTTGGTTTTACATGTGAGCAGTAAATCGGCCCAAAGGAATATTGTTCGACATGTTCTTATTGTCAGTGTTTGATTACTACACCAAGATATCACTTACAAATTAATAGTTTATTCAAAGATGAAATATTAATGGAGTGTCTGATATCTTGATATGAAGTTTTCCTTTATTCTGATTATTTTGGTTTAAATTTCAAGTCTTATGTGAAGTTATTTTGATTTATTTAGCTATTATTATTTTTGTCAACATCTCTGTATGTTGTTTTGAGATAAATATATATACATATATATGCTATTATCTTTTAATTTGATTAAAAAAAATTAAGAGAAATGTTTTGAAACAAATAAATTCAAATTTTGGTTTTGAATTTTAATTAAGGATGTCTAATATTTTAAATAGATTAGTTGAAACAAAATGCCGCCAAAGTGACCTCTTTTGCGTAGATTAGTTTATTTAAAATATTAAGATGATTATATGTTTTTTGTGATTCATGCGTTTATTAATTGACCCAAAGGTAAGTTGATATTTGGCCGAATTTCAAAGACATTTGTGGTGATAAATGTGTGACAATTATAAGGTACTTTATGTGAGCAATAAGTTAGTCCAAAGATTAATTCATTGTTTGACATAATTTACTGTCAATGTTTGATTACTACAACAAGAGTACTGCTGACAGTTAGTATTACTGTCCGAATGCTTGATATTAATGTTATGTTTGGTATCTTGAGATGGGATTAGCCATTATTTTGAATTTATTGTTTACTTATGAATATTAATGTGAGCTTGTTTCTACCTATTTTGTTCTATATTTAGTTATCATCTTTTGCTACCACAATATCTACTAATATAAATTTTATACTCATTTTAAATGGGACTAATTTTAAGGAATGGAAAAGGCACTTATGGTGCTTGGTTGTGTGGGCATATAGACCTTGCACTAAGGGAAGAACAACCCACACCTCTCACTGCGGAGAGCACCCCTTATGTTAAGAGGGATATTAACAGGTGGGATCATTCAAATCGCATGAGCCTAATGATCATTAAGCACAGTATTCCAAAAGCCATTAGGGACACAAAATCTAAAGAGATTACTTAGGTTAAGGTTTCCTTGATGAAATTGAGAAACGTTTTATCAAAAACGATAAGGTTGAGATGATATCACTTTTGAATTTTTTGATGTTTATAAAGTATAAAGGGTCAAGGAAACGTGAGGGAGTACATTATAGAGATGTTTCATGTTGCTGCAAGACTTAAGGCACTTAAGATCAAGTTTTTTGATGAATTGCTTGTTCTTATGGTTTTGATATCGCTTCCTGCACAGTTTAACCAATTTTAAATTAGTTACATCTGTCTAAAGGAGAAATGGATTCTAAATGAGCTAATTTCTCATTGTGTACAAGAGGAAGAAAGGTTGGAACATGATAACTTTGAAAGTGCTCATTTAAACTGGTGCCTCTAAAGACAACAACTTACATTCTGAATAGGATACACACTAAAGTAGTTGCAAAAATACCTTATGAGCTTTGGATGAGTCGATAGTCTAATCTAAAGCACTTACATATTTGGGGATGTCCAGCTGGGTAAGGCCTTATAGGACACATGAAAAGAACTTGGACTCTAAAATAGTGAACAACTACTTTATTGGTTATTCTAAGCAATCTAAGGGTTGTGAGTTTTATGATCCCACAATTAGAAATATATATATATATATATATATATATATATATATATATATATATATATATATATATATATATATATATTAGACGAGAATTATAACATTTTTTAGGATGTTGAGTTTGGAGGGAGAAATAAGGTTAGAGACATTACTTTTGAGGTGAAATTGGACTCTAATTCAGTTCTTATTATCACTTTTGATGATGTTTAGGTTCTCATACCTATCATTGATCAAGAAGTGAATCCAAAACCTCAACAAGACAATGTTGAACAACTCCCTATTCAAGATGAGGTAATTGTTCTAAAAGAAAAAACTCAACAACCTCAAGAACAAATGTCATTAAGAAGGTCCACTAGAGAAAGGATTATAATGGCTTTAGTGGAATATTTTGACCTTAAGCTGCATTAGATGAATATTTAGTTAATGGTTTCTCAATGGTAACATTGATCTTGCATTTATATGGTGCAACTAGAGAACTTTGTGTCTAATGATGAAAAGTTAATGATTTGCAAATTAAAGAAATTCATCTATGGGCTTAAGCAGACTTCTCGTCAGTAGTATTACAAATTTTACGAAATGATTATCTCATTCGGTTTAGAGATAAATTTGGTCGATAATTGTATATACATTAGTTTAGTAGGAGTAAGGTTCTATATTTGGTTTTATATGTTAGTGACATACTGCTTGTCAATAATAAGTATAGTCTCAATCAATGCCCTAAGAATGATTTTGAGATTGAAGAAATGCATAAGATTTTTTACACTTTAGCAGTGGGAAGTCTAATGTATGTTCTGGTTTATATACATTGAAATATTGTGTACACTATTGGGATGTTAAGCAGATATTTAAGCAACTCTGATTTGGACCATTTGATAGCATCCAAGACGGTTATAAGGTATTTTCAGAGAACAAAAGATTACATGCTCACATATAGGAGGTCTGATCAGTTAGAGATTATTAGGTATACAGACTTTGATTTTGATGGAATATGGATACATGATTTTTGTCACTAATGTGAAAATTATGAAAACAAATTGCGGTCTTTTATTCCAATAGCAACAGGAGCATATCAAAGTCAAAACACAGACTTTAAGTTCTTGGTTGTTAGAGTAAAAGTTCAGAGTGGTTAGGTGTCTATCAAGTATATTGGGACAAACTCCATGATTAAGGGACTACACCTAAGGTTTTATAAGAGCACAATGCTCATATGGGTGTAATGTTATTTAAGGATATTTGGTTTTAGTGGGAGTTTGTACTTTAAATGCTTTTAGGTTATAGAGACATTTTCAGTTATTTCAGTTTATGGATATTAGGTTTATTTTTTGCAAAAATAAAGTTTATTTGGTTTATTCACACTCTGATTTTGGTAAAGTTTGATCTCACTAAGTTTAAGGAGGACCAGTTGGAAATAGACATGTTTAGATCATATTGCAAGTAATTTTCATGCTACACATACATGATTGATCTATGTCACTTGGTTGTGTTAATATACGTGATCAGGGAAGATTTAGTTACGTTATATGTAACGAAAGTTGCCTTGGTTCTATGTTAACATAATTAATAGATGAGATTGTTTGGAATACCTTTTGGATATGATAGTAAAGTTTTGAGCACATAAGGTTATATAATGACATTTAATTATAGAGTAATTAGTATATATATATATGGTCCAAGTGGAAGATTGTTGGAAAATATGAACATCACATATATAATAAGGGTAATTACATGTTATTATTTACTATCATAATAGGTTAGACCAGATTAAAAGTGATCTAATTTAATTAAAGTTTATTGGGCTTTAATTATTAAATAAAGTATGGGATAAATATGTGTAGATACTCTAGTAATTAAATTCTAATTGAAGACTAATTCTTAATTGATGATGGGTTGATTAGGAATTAGGGTTATGTGCCAAAATTATATATATTAAGGTTATGGTCTCCAAATTACACATAAGAAAGATTTTCTAATATCCTATCATTAGAAAAGAGAGAGTCACCTTCTCAAAATTGCTTGTGTGCTAATTTGAAATATCAAAACTCAAGATCTGTAAATTTCAAGAAATTGATGAATTCAGGTACGCTTCTACATCTAGTTCTATTATTATTTTGTTCTTATTGATTTGACATGACAGATTTTGATTTATGATTTATTAAATTTTATATCATATCTTGTATTTATGATTCTAACAAGCACTACTCCTAGGAGATACTCTATATGTTTATTTAGTAGCTTCAGATGAGACAGTTGCCATTGTACTGGTAAAAGAGATGGAAAGTCAGCAACATCCCGTATATTATGTAAGTAGGTTCCCAGGAGGGTGACCTACGATACCCTAAGGTGGAAAAATTATTTTTGCTTCAGTGATAAACGCTCGGAAGCTCCGCCCCTATTTTGAAGCCCATCCTATCATTGTTCTGTCAGATTTTTCGTTGTGGGAAATTTTAGGGAAGATTGATGTGTCTAGTTAAATGGTAAAATGGAGCGTAGAACTCAGTGAATTTGGGTTAGACTTTTTATCACGTAGGGTAATAAAGGCACAGACTTTAGGAGACTTCAATTTCAAGTTTTCTTTTGCGACTTAGATAGAGTTGAATATTAAAGTAAACCTTTTGGGAAGTCAAGAGACTATTGTAGAGCCTTCCATAGAAAAGTCCTCAAGAATAGTACCAATGGGTTTTGTATGTGGATGGTTCCTCAAGTAAGATAGGTTCGAGGGCATGTATCTCGTTAGTTGATTCGAATGGTAAGGAATGAGAGTATGATCTCTCTTTTTCATTTTTGTGTCTAATAATGCTGTCGATTATAAGGCAATGATAGTAAGTTTGGAACTTGCACAAAAATTGGGAGCTCAGAAGCTTCAGCTCATATTGCTGCCTAATTAATGGAAAAGCAAATACAAGGAAAGTACGAAGTTAAAGATCCCATTTTAGGTAAATATTACTCTATGGTGGTGAAGCTTTTGAGGAGTTTCCCAAAGGTCGAAGTTGACAAGGTCCCTTAATTCGTGAACACAAAGGTAAACTCTTTATCCCTGGTTGCATCCAGAGTAAGAATTTGGCAAAGAGACAAGATCTTGTTAAAAAACAAAGCGGTATCCAGTTATTAGGCAGTAGGGCACGTGTTTTCAAATATAGATTTTGGGAGTACATGGATGACGCCTTTAGTGGAGTTTTATTTCTAGTGATTCGATGCCTTTTGACAAAAAAGAACTCAATCACATTTCTCACTTAGACTCTCGATACCTTTCTGAGAGTTCCAAGGAATATACAGCCACCATCCGAGAGCAAAAGCCTTGGCACAGAAAATTCTGAGGCAGAGATGCTATTAGCCCACCATGCAGAATGACACAACAACATTTGTTTAGAAATGTGAGCCATGTTAGAAATTCTCATAAATTCCTTGCATGCTTGCTAAAACCCTGCACATCATTTCGAGCCCTTGGCCCTCTGCAATGTGGGGTATCGACATCATAAGGCCTTTTTCGTAGGCCACAACACAGAAGAAATATATTGTAGTCTCCATAGAATATTTTACTAAATGGATGAAAGAAGAAGCATTGGCCACCATCACAGAAAAACAAGTGGAAAACTTTGTCCGGAAAACCATCATCTGCATATACGAAATCCAATGGTTCATAATTGCTAATAATGGGACACAGTTCCAAGGAAATTTTAAAGAATTCTGTGACAACCTCCACCCCGCATTAGTGCCTAGCTTAATCAAGACCCACCAAACAAATGGGCAAGCGAAAGCCACAAACAAGAAGATCCTCGAGGTTTGAAGAAGAAGGTAAAAGATGAAACCTTTTCAACCTCATATTTGGCACTAAACCTATGATACCAGCTGAGATTGACCTTAATACACACCGAGTGGTTCACTATGTTGATCAGACCAATGAAGCTAAGCTTTTGGAGAATTAGATTTCTTAGATGAAATAAGGGATCAAGCATCAATACGGTTGGCCATTCAAGCTCAATAAGTGGCATAGTACTATAATTTGGAAGTCCACAATAGAGAATACCAGGTGGAGGGACCTAGTCATACATAATGTTAACTTGATGTCTAATGTAGTAGTTATTTTAGGTCATTTCCATACTTAACGAGTTTGTTTTATTGGCATTCTATAATTAATTATTATATTTTAAATATTAGTAAGTTAGGAATTAAATAGTAATAAAATAATCATTTTTACGCATTTTTATCGTTTCGATGACTTGTAAGGTCGACTCGGGCCTCAAGAGGTTTTAATAGGTTAATTAAGTGTGTAAGAAGTCATTTCAGGCCCAAGATTGGAAAAAATGAATATCGTGGTGCAACACAAGTATCTCATGGTGCAGGACGACTCTAAGAAACATACCAGGCTAAAGTAATGTGTGACGTCTCAATGTGAGAACATTCCACGTCTCGACGAGGCAACATCTCGACGAGATCTTCCTTGACATGGTGACGTGGCAACGATGGCAGGCCAAAATATGGTTAATTATCTGGACGGCAATTTTGGGAAATTTCCTTATTTGGACCCTAGTATTTATCAGAATATTGTATTGATTTGTATCTAAGTGCATTAGGGTTAAGTGGTCACCAAGTAGCCCATTGCCAATATAAGCAATCTTAGGGTCACTGCAATTGTGTGCAGACTTAGACAGACAATTTTTCTATTCATTTTTTAGTTTTCTTTTTTTTTTCATGTTCGTTTAGTAGGAACTTTTCTATTCCAATGTGAAAACAATTGCGAGTGGAGATTGCTACGGATTCGTGCTTTAATATATAGTCATGAGCATTCTCTTATCTCTTCTCTTCTATTCGTTTATTTATCTACTATTAATTTGGTTATTTGATCATTGTATAAATATTCGAATAGATTATTATACTTTATTTATATTTTGCATGTTTCAATTCTAATATTTTTAATGGAGTGATGCACAAGCTTCCCCGGATGTCAAAGCATGAAACGAACCAAGATTGGCGTGGAACACATGTCGTGTCTTACCATAGGCATTGCATGGTGCGCCACAGGTCTTGCTGCCCAAAAATATCAAGGCTATTTTCGTTCGCACAATCGAACTTATACAAAGACCTAGGACTTGCCAAAGACCTAATTTGGGCTACCAACACTTTTATAAATAAGACATTAGGGGTTTGATGTAACTAAGTCATCTTAGACGTAATAAAAAACCCTAGTAGTTTAGGACTAGGATTAGATTAATTTTCTTTTGACTTTTCATAAACTAGTTGTTTTTCCTCTTGGAATCGGTTTAGATCCAAGAGTTTACTTATTTTATTAAAGTATTTTAGTTTATATTTTCTTTGCATTCGATATATTTATTTATTCCAATCAATTGATTTGCTACTCTATTCTCCATTCGATATCAATCCACGATTATTCTAATCTCGTTTTTCTTCCAATTCAATCGTGCTATTCACATGATTTATTCAATTGGGATTGAGATTATGAATAAAATGTGTGGCTAAATCCCTTAGGGGAGATTAACGAGTGGATGAGGATGTGACTAATAAAGGATTTAGGGTTTCTTGATAGGGTTAGTTGATATACATTACGTGTTCTTAAACCTTAGGCTTGACAACCCTAGGAAGCTATCATAGGCTATATGAGGTAGAGAGATAAGTCGTACAGAGTAAATCGTAATTTATCCTAGTTGAGAAAGTGAGGTCGAGAGATAAGTGAGTATCAACCAATTGATTAATTAGTTAGAGACCGGGAGTTAATAATTGGTTAATAGGTATCTAATCCACACTAAACCCTAATCCAAAATTAATTAAAAACCCTAAAGCAAGTTAATCTTCTTGATTGGTTTATTTATTTAAGTCGTTTGTTTATTTTTCTTGTTTATCTATTTTAGTTATTTCTCCCAATTA
Source organism: Kokia cookei (assembly GCA_039519145.1). Lineage (NCBI taxonomy): Eukaryota > Viridiplantae > Streptophyta > Magnoliopsida > Malvales > Malvaceae > Kokia > Kokia cookei. The sequence goes on from CM076908.1 coordinate 15,986,236, forward strand.
TCTATTTTATGGTTTATCGTAATATAGTATTTAATTATTAAAAGTTAGACTTATTATTGTTAAAAAGATTTTTATAATTTATTCCATCCTCTCTTGGGTACGATATTTGGAGTATTTCCAAGTGTTTCGTTGTTTTAACTATATTACAATTTGACCCATACACTTGCAGACATTGCCGTTCTAAACCCTTATATATTTTTGGTGTTATATTTTACTATAAATGATAATTGGTTTATAGGCGGTCAATAGGTAAAAGATAAATGTAGAGATGAATTGAGGATTGCAACATCGATTTGGATCACATCACCCAACAAGCTCCAAGGTCAAGTTTTGGTATATAAATGTTGGACTTAATGGCATGTACTTAAGTTTAAATATGGTATTTGTATGTGTGTACTAGTGGATATACTTGATAAATTTTTAAATATTATATTAGCATAGTGACTTGGCTAATTTAGTAACTCGGTGAGCAAATGTGAAACCTATTGTTTGGGTTATTGGTTTAACCCGAGTGTGAAGTGCTAAGACACCTAATGATGCCTATGATATGTTGGTTTGTAATGTAACACCCATTACTCGTACTAATGTATAATACGAATGGGAGATGTGATTAGAGCACTTATCGAAATTTTAAAAGTTCTTTAAAATTATACTTCAAATATTTTTTATAAAATAAAAACCAAGTTTGAGATAATTTTGGGACTTTAGAAAAAATTAAAATTATTTAAAATGTTTAGAAGCGATTGAGGTTGTTTGGGACCTAAAACAAACCTCCGACCTCCAAAACAATGCAGTGACCCAAGCTTGAGGTGGTGGTATCGATACCACTATGTAGTTGTTTCGGTAAACTGCGCCAATATGCAAGTTTTTGGTTTGAAACAACTAAGCAAAGTTCCAACACTTGAACCCCTATAGCTAAAAATGAGATAGAAAAACTCTAAATCTTTATAATTATAATTCAAATTTTAAACTGATTTAAACTCAAAATATAATTTATAAACACATTCAAGGTAAAGTACGAAACAAAGCTTGATTAAGAACACCAAAAAATACTTGAATTACATTTCAAATTTTACAAACAGAAAATCCAAACTAAATCTTTATGTAAATACCAAATACATCTAAAAATTAATTTACAACTTCAAAACTTGAATGGTGATGTAATACTCCAAAATTGAAAATAAAAATAAAAAAAGTTAATTTTTTAATTTTTTAAATAATAATTTTGCAATCTAAATAAGTGATTAATGATTCAAGTTTATAATACTAAAATATGTTATTTTTTATTATTTTTCGTTAAAAAAGTTTTCAAATATATATGATTTCAAATATATGTGCTCTAACATGGAAATAGTTATATTGTAACAAGATTTTAATTTAACATTATTAATTTTTCTAATTTAACTCGAACAATTTCACTTGATTCGACCGAACGCTCACCCTTAATTTGAGTTATCCGAAAATCCAAATAAGAAAAGTCAAAACTACGTTGCTTTGATAAATGTTTACCTTTTCTAAAGTTAGAAGTCAAAACTATCAAGTTAAAGGGCAAAACTACGTCGTTTTGATAATGTTTACCCATTAGTCTTATTTTCCTTCCCGAATCGCCTCCTAGTTAAATAATCGGTCCATGTAAATACAACATTGATTATAAATAATAAGATTTGTTAACTTGACTCGAAATTTTTTTACTCGATGCAAAAAAATTTTAAATTGAGTTTGATTGCTAAAATAGGATTCGTCAACTCAACTAACTCGAAAATTTTTTACTCGATTCGATCGAATACTCACCCTTAAGTTTAGTAACTTTCTCTTATGTTATTATATTAATCTTGTAGTTTTATTTAAAGGTTTGTCACTTCTTTTTTAATTAATGAAATATTTTAACATAATAGATAAATAGTGAGAGTATACATTTTATATATGTTTTTCTGTGCATTAAAGGATTGTGTGTATAAAATTAGCACTCTTTCAAATCTTTATGCATGAGTTAATTTATAAGATATGAACATCTTCTTAAATTTAAACATTCTATGTATCTCTCTCTCTCTCTATATATATATATCAAAACTATTTTTTTGAAAAACGTCCCGATTTTTATTTTTAAAATTTAAAATTGAGTCGTCACCAATCTTTTTTATTTGGTATTATTGGATCACAATAAAATATTTAAATTTATTTGAACAAACATTTTGGTCTTCGAAATCAAAAAAATATGCTTTGGAGTCGATTATGTGTAAGGAAGGATTATCACCCTCACAAGCCCAAAATTGGTACCCGAGTAAAATTTAAAATACATCCATAAATACACATATGAGATATTTTAATGTCATTTTAAAAATCGAATTTTGTGCAGGAAACTCATTTATTTTGGAATCAATTGAGAAAAATCATGTCCAGTAAGTTAGGGTAGAATATTTTCAAATCCTCAAAAACAGAATATTTATTGATTTTAAATAGAATATGCAATTACTTAGGTTCAAAGAAAAATTATACCCAATACATTAGGACACAATTTTTGAATTCCCTAAAATAACAGAACATTGAGCATTTATCAATTAAGATACTCAATTATTTAGGTTCAAAGAAAAAACCAAACCCAACACATTAGGGAACAACTTCTCGAATTTCCTAAAAAAAAAAGAACATTCCTTGATTTTTTTAAGGCATAATGACAAAATTAGCCCCTAACGTTTGGGTGTTTGGTCACTTTGGCCTTTAAGTTTTTTTTGGCTCACTTTCATACATAATCTTTGTTTTTTTGGTCAAATTGGTCATTTTTCAATTGTTTTGCTGACGTGGCTGTTAGTTGACTAATGGTGCTGACATGGCAATTTTTTTCCACCTGGGCACTTCCACGTATACAACTACTGACATGGCATATTAGACAAAAAATGTCACATCAGCAAAAAAATTTAAACTTAAAAACATAATTGAAATTAAAAAAAAAAACCTTTAAAGCACCCTAACTCAAACACACGCACACGGACAAAAGTAAAAAAATTAACATTGAAGTTGAAGAACCTTAACTCACCCTTTGAAGAACCCTAAATCCCAAATTCTCTCCTTCTCCATTCAATTTCTTTAGAAATTGAAGTTTGAAATTTCGTGGGTTTCCATCTTCTTCAAAAATATTGTTTGAAAAAAGTGATCGGAAACCATCAATGAAGAAGTTTTCTTATTCAAAGTTGGTTTCATCATCTGCAAATGAGTTTCTGAGTTTTTCTTTTCCTCTCTTCAAATCCTTTTATTTCTTTATTGAATCCATCATAGATCATCTGCAAATCAGTTTTTGTACGGTTTGTTTGTTGAGTTTTTCTTTTCCCAATTTTTTTCATGATTTAGATAGAAGATTCTTGTGGTGTTTGAAGAGTTCCTAAAAATTTTAAGGTTTTTCTAAATCTTTCTCAACACCATGAATTGTTTATGGTTGTCGAATTTGGAGATTTTAGGTTGTTGAATTTGGGGATTTTGAATTTGGGTAAGAGTTTTGATTTGGGGATTTTTGTTTAGGGTTTCTGATTTTGGAGATTTTGGGTTAGTGCTCTTCAAACCTGGGTTAGTGCTGCTCTGACGGATGAAGATACTTGCATGGATTGATTGTCAAGCAGGGCTATGAATGTGACAAGTTCCATTTAGCTTGAGTGGTAGGTTTAGTGGCTTTGATGGAGAATGAAGGTGGAAACTATGCTTGATGCCGATGGAGGTCCAAAAAGAGGAAATTCGCTATCTTTGATGGAGCTAAGTTATGGGGTTTGGAGCATACCAGATAGGGCATGGATGGGAGGTTAATTCTGGATAATGTTTGAATAGAGACTAGTTTGAGATAGTTGTTGATGATGAGGAATTGATGGTGTGCTGGTGATGAAGAAAAGATTTGCTTCTTTTTTCATAAGATTTGTAAGTTTTTCTTTTTGTCATCGTTAAGGAATGAAATACATTTAAAAGTTTTGATGAAAGAAAATTAAACAAAGAATTTGAAGAAAAATAATGGGGTTTTGATTTTATGAAAGGAAATTAATTTTATTTGAATAAGGAAAAAATTAAAAGGGACTAATTGCTCATATATCCTTGTGCTATGTGGTCAAAAGTCAATATAAGGGCACATGTCAGCACATAAGTGGTCAAAGTGCCATATCATTAAAATTTTTAACTGTTTTTTAATTTTAATTATGTTTTTAAGTTTAATTTTTTTTGCTGACGTGGCATTTTTTGTCTTATATGCCACGTCAGTAGTTGCATACGTGGAAGTGCTCAGGAATTGCCACGTCAACATCGTTAGTCAACTAATGGTCACGTCAGCAAGATCGTTAAAAAATGACCAATTTGACCAAAAAAATAAATATTATGTATGAAAGTGAGCCAAAAATACCTTAAATCATTTTTAAAAACACTCAAACGTTAGGGGCTAAATTTATCATTATGCCTTTTTTTAAAAACAATTTAAAGTGCCATACAATTCGTTTTATTAAAACATTTTTACAAAGTATGAATGATGATGGACATAACTTAATTTATAATGACTAAATATAACCTGCATTCATGAAATAATTAAATGAGCACAACTTAATACAATATACAAAAAAAGAAATAGTAATAAAATAGCAATAATGTGGTGAGCACTAATTAGTGACGCAATAACAAATATAATTAAATTAAATTAGAGGTTAAATAAAGTAAACAAATAAATTAAAAGAAAAAATTTGAACTATCATAACATAAAAAAAATAAAGAAAAATAATCATAAAAATAATACATGTATATTAAAATCAAAATGAATAAAAAATAAAAAAATAAATAAAAGGGATTTATTGAAAATAAAACAGATTAAAGGAGAAAATTTAAAGAAGGGATTAAATTAGAAATCAAAACAAAATAGAGGGCCAATTTTAAAAATAAAATCAGTGGGAGGACTAAATTAGAACCAAAATAAAATTTTAAGCAAAAATAAACAAACGGGGTCAATGCCAAATATTCAAAAAGCTCAGACGCCTTATGGGAAATTTTCCCACACTTGACACGTGTCACGTTCATATGCACCCACAGTCAGAGGACCGATCTGAAAAAGAAACAAAATTAAGTAGTAGATTCGAAAAAACAAAAAAGGTAAAAGGACTAAATTGAAAGCTTAAGGAAAAGCGAAAGGACCAATGCAATAAATAGTCCATCCTTCCAAAAACACGCAGACCCTTAGCAGTTCGGGTCAGATCCGAGTCGGGTAGCATAAAATGGAGTCGTTTTGGTGCTTTGGCACATAGGCCAAAACGGCATCGTTTTGGTGCCCTATTTAAACCAATTTTTTTTTAAATTTATTTTCCTCCTTAGTTTTAAAACAAACAAACCTTTCTTTCCCTTTTTTTTTCCTCTCAAGCCTCTTCAAAGCCAACCTAGTTGCTCGTCACACCTCCATCGTGGATTCGTCGACCTCCGGCGCCGACGACCACCGTGTACGGTGGCCAGGAATCCCAAAAGTTTACCCTTTTGTCCTTTTTTCAAACGAAGCCAGATCTGGGATTTATGCCCTCAAAAACGAGCCCGAAACCCTGAGAAAGTTCAAAACGTTTTGGTTTACTTTGGGTTTTTTGAAAGATAGGAGAATAGAACTCCATTCCTCCTTTTTGTCGGAGCCTCACGCGAATACGAAGAGATTCAGGGGGTTTCCATGACGGTGAATGGTGGACTAAAAGGTAAAACCTTAGCCTTCCCTCGTTTTTTATTTATTTATTATTTATTTTCGAAATCAAAAGAAAAATAAAATGAAATTAAATAAAATGTGTAAAACACAAATCTCTCTTTGAAATTTTTGGTTTTTATTTCACCGGGTTCCCCCATTACAAAGGATCAATGGGGTTTTTATAACCCCATCAAAATACATATTTTTAGTTCTTTTGCTTTTGTTTTGCTTTGCTTCTATTTCTTTTGCAAGTCATCATCAAAATGGCAAAGCCCTTGGTCAATGCCGACCATGGGAGGTGCGCCCTTGCCATTTCGATGAAAAGGGAAGAGGAAAAGTTGAAGGAGCCTCGTGGCCTGATGTGGCACTGACGTGGCAAATAAGGGGAGCGATGTTGGAGGTTATGGAAAAATTAGGGTTTTGACTGATGGAAGTTTATTTTTAAGGTTTGGATCTTGTGAGCTCTTAGGGTATTAGGTTAGGATAGGTAATTTGGGCCTGTAAGTTAGTGGGCATTTGGGTTTTGATTTCTTTTTGTAAATGGAATTGGATTTTAATGGATATATTTTTTTATTTTATTTGTTTTATTTTGGTTGGTTTGTTTTGTTTAGTTTAGGCCGGACGGAAATGGGCTTCTACAGTTGCTCTCTTTGCTCATTATCGTCTAACCGGAATGAAGCAAAGACTAAAAGGAGGACCAATTTCGTCTGATCTCATTGAACTCGTCTTCTTTGGTGCTTCTTCTTCAAGTGACCTGCTCTGTCAAATCATTGGTTACTCAACTACACTGCATCTGCTTCTCTACAAATTTAGGAAGATAGGATTTAGTGTCGTGATAATATTTAGTGTCATGATTTCGTCTTGCCCCAAAGCAACTTCAAAGAGAGAAAATTTGCTACTGTACCTTCACTTCATTTCATTGGTGTAACACCCAAAACTCGATGCCATCATCGATTAGGGTCCTGGTGTCTTTTTTATCATCTTCCACAGTTTACCTCACTTCACTGTTCTGCTTAACCATATTCTAATTGAGTGATGCAATATGCACAATATGAATCATCAATTGAATGTCAACATAACTTAGAAAAGGGAAATTTTGTCATTTCCACGAATTTTGGAGAATTCAACCGATACCTATTGGATAAGTATCAGTAGTAGTCAAGTCAATAAGAAATTTAGAAACAGTGCAAACTTCTAAAAATACTTGTGATACTTCTACCAATACAAGTATAACTTCTACAAAACAATTCAAGTATCTACCGATACCAAAAACTCCAAAGAGCTAGGAAGCCCTACCCTGTAACTTCTACCGCATTTTAACTACAGATATCCACTATGAAACTACTGATACAACCCAAGTCAGTAAACAACCTCTCTCCAACTATGTACTTGTACTGAAACATGCATAGGTTCTACCAAAACAAGTATGCAGAATTTCAATAATCAATTAAAACACAAGTTCAACAACATATAACATTCATAAGCTCAAAATGCATCAAACTAATGCATAATTTATAGTTTTCCATGTCACTACATTATACTTTCAAGTCTAATTTCTAGGTTGAGCAAACATATAATACAACCATTAATATTCTTTTATAACACATCAAGTTCATCACAATCTTAAAAGAGCAAAACAAAAGATAACATCATCCTAGTGTCACGGGTCAGAGTTTCGAGCCCGTGATTAATGAACAATATGAGTCCCATTAAGGTTTGTCATTGACATTGGGATCATCCACATGAGTTGGCCTGATTCAGAGAGCTATTGGTCAAGCCTATCAAATTGAAGCTTGGATAGCCCAATGATGAAGATTTGGCAACTTAAGGCATCTTGGCAAATATGGGAGCTAATCTTAGAAGATAAGAGGGAATCATATCTTTAAGATTAGATTGGATTAGATTTGATTTTATAATCATGTAAGTCCCATGAATTAAGGGATAGGCTAATCTTGATCGTCAATATAATTTGATCTTAACCGTTGGTTTTGGAGGAGCTCAATTGTAAATAGAGAGCCTCCCCTCATTTGTAAATCATCCATTGTATGTTGAATTCTTAAGAGCAATAGAATTCTTGAGAATTTACTCAAACATCTTGTCTTCTTTGTTTTTTATGTCTTTCTGCTCTTTTAAGTCTTCTTTTGGCTAAGTTGCTTCTGCTATATAAGTGGTGCCTTGGAGGAATTCCTTTGAGAATCCTCAAATCATAATGGTTAGGCTAACTTAGGCGTGTTTGCAAGAAAGGATCGCCTAAGTGTTGCACGGATTGTGAGACTAAAGGTCTAGCCTTGTGACAAGTGGTATCGGAGTTAAAGATTACAAAGGCACCATCGTGATGTCGAAAGAAGTTGCCGATCAGAATGAGCCAATTGAGACTCATGGGAGGGCTAGGAAAGTGAGTCATTCGAGGGACATGATGTCAACTTTGGAAAAACGAGTGGTCAGTCTCGAAGAGTCCATAGGGGACATGAGGGAAACGCTCGAGTTGGTTGAGGGACGTATAAATGGGTTTGACACAATGATGGAGTAACTCAGAGATTTTGTACTGGATTCTCTTGGTTCCAATATGGAAAAGTTCAATGAGATACTCAGCACCAACATGGAGAAGTTGACAGAAAGGGATGACTCTCTCGAGGCTATGGTGCTAGCCACGAAGGAGGAGATTGCAGAGTTTAAGGGGGAACTCACGATTTACAGAGCTGCTTTGGGTAATAGGATGTTGTCTTCAAGCCGAAGAAACAAGCAATGGATGTTCCCAAACCGGAGAAATTTAAAGGTGCAAGGTTTGCAAGGGATGTGGACAACTTCTTGTGGGAAATGGAGCAATACTTTCGAGCAATGGGCATCGAGGATTATGCCACCAAGGTAAACACAACTTCGATTTATTTTACTGATGTTGCTCTATTATGGTGGCGTCGTAGGTCCACGGATGAGAAACGTGGTGGAAACGTAGTTGCATTGGTAAGGTATCACCGAATTTACTGTAACAATTACCGAGGCAGAGTCCTTTGTCGAGCTTGGTCCAGAGAAAGACAAGTTTGAGTCATCTAAGCCCAATGAAAGGGGTAATGGTGAGGAAAACCATGAGAATGACTAAGAGGGACATAGCGATAATGGCAATAGTATTGATAGCATTTGTGACAATAGGAAACCACGAGATGAGAAGTGAAGATCCAACAACCCAAGGGACAAGAGGAAGAAGATAAAATGTTTCCTTTGTCAAGGACCACACATGGAGCGAAAATGTCCGAAAAAGGCGATGTTTGCAGCTATCAAGAAGACTAATGAGCCAAAAAATGCAAAGCCTGTTGAGAAAAAGACATCGACGGTTAATTCGATGATAGTCACTCCTGCCAAGAGAAATGGAAGGAAGAGTTGATGTTTGTGGACATCAACATTGCAGGTCAGAAGAAGAGTGCTCTAATTGATACAAGAGTATCAGACTTGTTCATATCGGAAAAAGTTGCAAAGAAACTTGGTCTCTCGATTAGGAAATTGAATAAGATGATCAAAACGGTAAACTCTAACGAGGTACCAACCAAAGGAGTAGCTCAAAATGTGGAGCTACAAATCGACAAATGGAAAGGAAAGGAAGACTTTGAGGTAGTCAAATTAAACGATTACAATTTTGTGCTTGGCTTAAACCTCCTTGACAGGATTCAAGCTACTATGCTTCCATGGGCCGATCAAATTCATACTGGTACCGGTGCATTATCACGAATCATTATGTCGGTATATCAAGATATGACAGGTGAGACCAAAGTGTTGTCATCAAACTAATCAGTCAAGGATGTTTCGTATGGGAAGAACCTTGACTCTGTAGGAAGGAGTGTTACGAAAGCCCCTTTTAAGATTGTAGTGGAGTGTGAAACCGATATAAGGCCTGTAGGGTCGTCTACGAAGCTACCACCTTTAGGAAAGATGGGATGTGCATCGGACTTCGTGGGGAAAGTAGCGGTGCAAAAGCGACAGACGAGATGAGTAAATGCTGCGATAAAGGTACATTTCGAGCATTATGGTAGTGTTTTGAATTCTGAATTATTGCTTTGGCAAGATCATTGGGACCCTTTCAAAGTTCTTAAGCATGAAGGCCGAGAGACTGTAGGCAATTTGAAGCCAAGTTGTGAGAATCAAGTAGATTCCTATCGGAGTAAGTCAAAATTGGGGCAAGGTTGTGAAACTTCTTGCCAACAAAATGTACCAACAAATGCAACAGTTCGAGTTAAAAGGTGACAGAAGCCGAGACAAAACGTTCAAGAGAAGGAACGACCCGTTAGTGAGACTAGTAGGGAAGAAGCCAAGGCAATGAGACAAGACCAAGGTGAATCAAGTGAATGTCATTCTGAAAACACAATGAGGGCGTTGCAAGAATGGGTAGGGGAGAATGTCACAGGTCAGAGTTCCAAGCCCATGATCAATGCATAATATGAGTCCCATAAAGGTCTGTCATTGACATTAAGATCGTTTAGCCCACATGAGTTGGCCCTATTCAAAGAGCTATTGGTCAAGCCTATCAAATTGAAGCCTGGATGGCCTAATGATGAAGATTTGGCAACTTAAGGCGTCTTGGCAAATATGGGAGCTAATCTTAAAAGATAAGAGGGAATCATATCTTTAAGATTAGATTGGATTAGATTTGAGTTTGTAATCATGTAAGTCCCATGAATTAAGGGATAGGCTAATCTTAACCGTCAATGTAATTTAATCTTAACCGTTGGTTTTGGGGGAGCTCAACTATAAATAGAGAGCCTCTCCTCATTTGTAAATCACCATCGTATCTCGAATTCTTAAGAGCAATAGAATTCTTAAGCATTTACTCAAACATCTTGTCTTCTTTGTTCTTTGTGCCTTTTTTTTCTTTTAAGCCTTCTTTTGGCTATGTTGTTTCCGCTATATAAATGGTGCCTTAGGGGAATTCCTTTGAGAATCCTCAAATCATAGTGGTTAGGCTTACTTAGGTGTGTTTGCAAGAAAGGATTGCCTAAGTGTCGCACGGATTGTGAGACTAATGGTCTAGCCCTATGAAAATAGTACATGTCATATAACTAAGTAATGTAAGAACTAGCAAACTAGCTCCTGGATAGTGTGATGTCTTCGAGGTAATCTAGTCTTCCAGCAAAAATGAAATTTACAAAATAGCAACAATACATAGGTAAGCTTCTAGCTTAATAAGTTAGCAATTAGGATGTCATAGCTCATCATTAAGCAAAGTGACAGCAATTAACATTAGAGTCGTAAAACTTCCTCTTTAATCGATCTCAAACTTCACAAGTTCAGAAGTCTTTCTTTTTAACAATCTTATGCTCTACCGAGTCATAAGTCTTCCTTTTAAAACATATCCTCACACTCATTCTGAGTCGTGAGTCTTCCTTTAATATAATCTCATTCTCATCCTGAGACATGAGTCTTCCATTAACTTATTCTCATGCTCGTTCCAAGTCACGAGTCTTCCTTTCATATAATTTGTCATGCTCAACCCGAGACATAAGTCTTCTTTTCATCCATCAAGATTTCCAATGTACTTCTTCAATAGATAACGATTAGTAATTCATATGTAAAATTGAATAAATGAACTTACCGGACGAAATTACAGTTCAGGTGGAACTTCAAGGACTATTCTATGATTTTCCCCTTCCCACGATCTGTGGCTCAATCTCGATCTATCACAAGAAATAAATCAATTCTTCAATTAAATCATATAATTTAATCACTTAACACATATAAATCCTTTTTAGGAAAAATTACAAAATTACCCCTAATCTTTGCATTTCTATTCACTTTAGTCCTTAAAGCCAAACCAAACAAAAAAACCATTCCCAAGTTTACTCATAGCTAACCGAATACTCTAGGACCCAATCTTTACTCATTCTCACAATTATTTCTTAACAAGGACATGTATTTTCACCACTTTCATAATCTAGTCCTCTAACCTTAAATTCATCAAAGATAACTTCACAAATGCATATAATCTATTCATCAAACACACAAATCCATTAAAAACTTTCAAGAATAAGCTTATTCATTCAAGACAAGTTTTATAACGTTTGATAGATTTACAAATTAGTCTTTGAGTTAACTAGATTAAGCTAATACGGACTCAAAACATAAAAATTATTAAAAACGGATAGGATTTACTTACTCAAATGATGAACCAAAGCTCAAAAAGCTCCCTTAATGATTTCTAGGGTTTTCGATCAAGAAGAGAAAGAAATTAAAGAATTTTGTCTTATTTTCCTTAAGTTTAAAGCTTAAACATTATAAAATTCATTTTACCATTTTGCCCTTTTAAATTCTCATTCTTTCTTCTTGATTTCTAACTCATAACCGTCCACACATATCTCCATGCTCTATTTCCTATTTATGGACTTTTGCTTACTTTTCAATTCACATTTAATCTACATATTCAACTTTCAAACCTTTACGATTTAGTCATTTTATTTAATTAACCATCTAAACGATAGAATTTCTTAACCAAAAGTTAATAAAATTCTAATGACACCATAATCAATAAAATAAATAAATTTATGACTCAACTCATCAAAATTATGGTTCTAAAACCACTGTTTCCAACACCATTAAAAATTGGGTTGTTACAACAGCAACTTCAGGGAGATTAAGATTCACTATTGTAGTCTTTGATTCAATCCACTAACACTTTAGGGATATAGGATTTGGTGTTGAAGTCTCCATTCCACTGTAACTTCAATTGAGATTTGCTTTTGTGAGATGGTAGTTTCAATCTGTCCATCTTGATTTACGGGTAAAAGATTGGATGATGGCTTCAATCTACCACTCTTAACTACGAGTAAAAGATTGGATGGTGACTTTAATCTGCCCCTCTTGATTAAGGGTAAAAGATTGGATGGTGGCTTCAATCTGCCCCTCTTGATTAGGAATAAAAGACTGGATGGTGGCTTCAATTTGCACCTCTTGACTAAAGGGTAAAAGCTTGGATAGTGGCTTCAATTTTCCCTTCTTGATTAAGGGTAAAAGATTGTATGATGACTTCAATCTACCCCTCTTGATTTAAGGGTAAAAGATTGGATCGTCACTTCAATATGCCTTTCTTGATTAGGGGTAAAAGATTGGATGGTGGCTTCAATCTGCCCCTCTTGACTTAGGGGTAAAAGATTGGATGGCCTCAATCTACCCGATAATTAGGGTAAAAGATTAGATAGTCTTCAATCTGCCCGATGGTTAGGGTAAAAGATTGGATGGTCTTCAATCTGCCTTCTGGTTAGGGTAAAAGATTGGATGGCTTTAATCTGCCCCATGGTCGGGGTTAGATATTTGATGGTGTCTTCAATCTGCCATCTGGTTAGGGTAAAAGATTGGATGGCTTCAATCTGCCCCATGGTCGGGGTAAGAGATTGGATGGTGTCTTCAATATGCCCTCTGGTTAGGGTAAAAGATTGGATGGCTTCAATCTGCCCCATGGTCGAGGTAAGAGATTGGATGGGATGATGTAACTTCACTCCATTCCGTTGCAACTTCAAGGAGATTGAGATCTGCTACTGTAATTTTAATCCGCTTCATTACAACTTCAAGAAGATAAGATTTGGTGTGGCTTCATCTTGCTCCACTACAACTTCAAGGAGATAAAGATTTACCAATGTTAGTTTTAATCCGATCCTTGCAACTTCAAGGATATAAGATTTGTTGTCTTAGCTTTCATCTTGCTCTATTACAACTTCAGTGAGTTAAAGATTCGCTGATATGGTTTTATTTTACTTCACTGAAACTTCAGGAAGATAGAATTTGGTTTTGAAACTTCACTCCATTTTGCTGTAACCTCAGAGACATTGAGATATGCTTCGTTGCTTTAATTCGACCCACTATAACTTAAAGGTATAGGATTTGGTGTTGTAACTTCTCTTCATTCCACTGTAACATCAAGGACATTGAGATACATTACTCATTTTAATCTAATCCACTACAACTTCAAGGATATAAGATTTGATGCTTAATTGATCCATCATGCCTTTTTTTGAGGAATGAGACCTGTAGAATATGCTTCTTTGGCATTTTGCCATGTACTTAGGATGCCATGATTGAAATGAATCAAATGCTCCTAAGTAAGTGGGTACAAATGCAAAATTTTATCCTCGAGGAATGATTTCATTTTAGTCCTCAGGTCGATATTATTCGTTGTTCGTCGTTCGTCAAAGTCCTATCACTGATGTGTTACCATGTTCTCCTTTCGAGTCTGGTATTTTGACATGAAGCTCGATGGGTAGTCATAATCTAAACAACTTGCCTCGGGAAACCCTTCAACCTTCAAGTTTGGTTCTTTCCAACTAGTGGTCCTGTTTTAGGTCCTTGTACTATTTAGGAATTTTCAGAGTGACCATTCTTTACATTCGATTCAAATCTCCTTAGGTTACGAGATGCCTTTTGTGGGTTTTCATCTCGACCTCTCTTTTTTTCTTTTTTCTTTTCTTTACTTTTCTTCTCTTTCTTTCCTTTTGTTGGGTGAAATACTGCATCAAATCTGAGTTCGCATGGTTAGAGCAGATCTTTGTTGTCCATCTTAGTCAGAGTCAGATCTCCTCTAAAAAAGGTTTTTTTACCTCATAAGGTCATTCCTAATTTGGCATCCATTTCCTTCGAAAATCCTTTTTGTACAAGGAAGATCTTTTCAAAACTAGGTCTCGCTCATGGAGTTCTCAAGGACAGACCTTTTTTTTCATAAGCTCGCATCATCCGCTCATGGTGCATTAGACCATACCTTTCAGCTTCTTTTTCTTGATTAATGTTTAACTAATCAAATCTGGATTGGTTTCGTTCTGCTTTGTCTAAATTTACTTCTATCAAAATTCAGATGGAAGCAATCTTGACTTCATAGGGGTAAAACTGCTCCTATTTTCAAACCAATGAAAGAGGAGCAAATGTTGACTTCTCATGCCAAGCCTTTATAGGTCTCTGTTATTTTCCAGTAAATCCTTTAATGTTCTTATTGGTTACCTCCACTGCCCTATTCACTTTTTTTTGGCAGTGTGGTGCTGAGTTGTGATATTTGATCTTGAATTGGCTGCAGACTTCTACTATCATGCTATTGTTCAAATTCAAATCATTGTCGAATATGATCCTTTCTGGCATTTAGTATCTCGACATATAATCTCATTTTTTCAAGAATTTGCTTAATTTTCGATTGACATCAAAAGCAGCTTCTACCCATTTGGTGAAGTAATGAATTGATGCTCATTAGAAGCTTTTGGCAAAATTTACTTGATGACATTCATACCCCACATAGAAAAAGGCCATGACATTAAGATGCCCTTTGCGGGTTTTCATCTTGACTTTTTCTTCGTTCCTTTTTCTTTTCTTCTTTTTTTTTGGGTTTTAAGATGTCCTTTACAGGTTTTCATATTGACTCCCTTTTTTTATCTCCTCTTTTAATAACGTGTCAGGCTTCATTCTTCGAAGTTTCCATTGGATTGGATTGCATTCTTCCTTTATAAGAGCTTGTGTGTTACGACATCAGTACTTAACCTGAAATACTTTGATTGGACCATGCGAAGACCTTTTCGAATTCTCAAAATACCTTTATGAGATTTGTTGTAGCCCAATTTCGTTCGGGCTTTTAAGTCCAATTTTTTTACAAAGCCCAAAAATAAAAATAAAAACCTAAAATAAAGATAGACAAAACCTAGCAGCTGCCCTTGGATGCATGGCCACCGCTACCCTTGCCTAGAGAATCTCCAAGATTTGAGAATCTATAGAACTAGGAAATAAAATCACAAAAAGATTTAAATTTTGTGTTATAAATACACGAAATCAAAAGTAAGAGGAAGGATTTTTTTTTTTGTTTTTTGTTCAGAGAGGAATTTTTTTTAATATAAATTGAGAGATTTTCTTTGAGCATTCATACATACATCAATATAATCAAAGCAAAAATTTTAAAGATGTTGATTCGTCCTCGGCCTTCTCCGGGTATGTGAGACCCATGGCTTCCTTCGGAGTTCATCGAAGTTCATCGGAGTCTGTATTCTTTTTTTTTTATATTTTGTTGTTTAGCTTGACCTTTAATTTATTATCTTGTTTGTTTATCTATTTATTTATCATTAAATTTTCTATTTTTTAATTACATGTTGCCATTTAATCCTTAATTTAATTATATTTAATTTTGTGCATTCCATATATTTTTTATCATTTTTTATTTTTTCATTCTCTTTGTTAATTACTTGCTTGCTTTCATTTAATTTTATTTATTTATTTGTTATTTTCTATGCTATTTGTATGTTTGCCTTCATTTAATTGTATTTATTCATTCATATTTTTATTTATTTACATGTCATATTTTTGTACCTTTAAATTAATTGCATGTCTTATTGTATCTTTGACTTAATTATTTTAGAGTTTTTTCATTTTAGTGTTTTATATATATTTATTGTTGTTTAAATTATTGATTAATTAATATTTATTGTCATTATTACTATGATTATATTGTTATTTTATTTAATATTATAATTATATCTTTATTTTGTTATTAATTGTATTTGATTGTCTTCATTTAATTATTTATATTCATATATTTTACTATTTTGTCATTATAATTGAAAATTTGAATTGTTATGTCCTAACTTAGTAGATGTGACTTTTTTCGATTTATTCGAAATAACGAGCTTTTTTCATAAAATTTAATTTAATTTTCCTCGAGTTTTTTTAATTTCAACAAATAAGATTTTAAATAATCAATTACATATCAATTTTTAGGCGTGTGAGGGTGTTAATCCTTCCTAATGCATAACCGACTCCCAAACTCGTTTTATGGTTTCAAAGACCAAAAATGTTATTTTAATGATTTTAAAATTTTTAAGGTGATCCAATCACACCTATTTAAAAAAGGTTGGTGACGACTCCATTTTCATTTTTTCAAAATATAAATCGAGACTTTTTCAAAAAACGGTTTCGATAGCTTGGCGACTCCATTGGGGACTTTTTTTAGAGGGTCAAGGCACAAGTCGATTATTTTTTATCTTTTTGTTAAAAATTAAAATTCGATTTTATTTAATTTGTGATCCTTTGCTTTTGATTGATTTGCATTTTATTGTATGTATGTTGTATTTAATGTTTTTGCATACATTTGCATATGTTACTATACCTTCTGAGTGGAAGTAAGAAATTACTCCTTCGTGAGGTTTTCGCCTCCGTGCAGGATAGTGGATTGTTTTCGGGATACATTCGTAACTATGTTTCATGAGGTTTTCATTTCCGTACAAACATATGGGAAATGTGTCCCCTTGAACCGACCTCGTTCATATGAGCCTATAATGGGTGAGGATTGAGGAATCTACTAGTTTGGGTACCCTTACTTTAGAACTCAAACTACATATAGTGAACCTTAAGTGCCTATCCTAGGTAGAGTCATGCCGAACTTTTAATGATTACCCGAAATAGATGCGTAGGTTCTTTATTTATGCTTGTAATTTGTTTTTTACAATGATTGTACTAACTTTTTTTATTTTTTATTTTTTTTGTTTGCATTGCTTCTTCATATTATGAAAGGTGTTGATTTAAGGTCAATTTCTAGTGGATAGCTGGTCATGGAAAAAGGGTATCTTGATAAGGTGAGGACAATATAGCCGTGCACATGTGGTCAAAGGCTAAGCAACTTGAGAAAGGTGATAGCTTGACTGATGGACATGTATCAGATTGCTGGGATATTACTCAGATTAGTGTGACTCAAAATAATCTATAGGAGTTGAAAGAAATATGGGATTAGTGGAACGATGGAATGAAGCAGACTTTTTACTGTGAGTATGGAGATTTACCGTATTTACTTGATGTTAAGATGGACAAGCATCTCTTTCAAGCCCTTGCACAGCACTGGAACCCAGCTTACAGTTGTTTCACCTTCGAGAACATGGACATGGTGCCTACGATCGAGGAGTATACCGTTTTGCTTCGTTACTCAAAAATTCAAGTAAACAAGATTTACTCGAGAGCTGCTAGTATTCCAACTTTTCTTAAGAAATTGATGAATATTAAGGGAATGAGTGAGCAATGGGTTACATCTCAAATTAAGGTAAAGGGCGATAACAAATGTATTACTTGGAAGAGCTTGCGAGATTTCATCTTAGTATATTCGGATGCAAAAAAAAAAGTGGATATATTTACTCTCAGTTTATATGGATTGATTATTTTTCCTAAGATGTTGGGGCATATAGAGGAGGCAGTCACTGATTTATTCGACCGTCTAGATAAAAGGGTCACACCTGTTCTGACAATTTTGACTAAGACTTTTAGGTCGTTGAACGCATGTCGAAGGGAAGGAGAAGGAAGATTCATAGGTTGTGCATTACTGATAGTTTGGTTCCATAGTCACTTTTGGAAGGTGGAAAAGGTCTCCATTCAAGTTTTTTTTAGAGTTATTCTCCTTTGAGAGAATTTGTGACTACGCAGAGGTAAAAGAAAATTACTAAGGATAAGTGGATGGCAATACTCCATAGTCTCCGAGACGAAGACATTGAATGGCGAGCACTATGGTTTATTCCTGATGAAATACTTTATTGATGTGGAGATTTTGGTTGGGTACCACTACTTGGGATATAGGGAGCTATAGGATATGCCCCTTTGTTAGTGATGAGACAGTATAGATCAAGGCAGTTCATCTCGGCGACACAAGGTTTGGCTTAGTGTGAGTTTGCATATAAGGGTGAGAACAACAAGAAGAAGGTTTGAGAGATATTGAATGCTTAGAATCAAGTTCGCATAATGAAGATGTTTGCTACAAATCCCATGGTAACCTCGAAGTATGATGAGTGGAGGAATAGAAAAACCAATGACAACATCCCTGTACCAAATCCAAAAAATGTTCGCTCAGTTCAAAAGCATTTACAAGTAATTTCATCAGAATTAGAACTCATAAAGCAGGATATTGAGAAAAAGAGTTTTGAGTTGGGAAAGAAGATAGAGATACTAGAAGAGGAAAAGATGCAACTGGGATTGGATGTTGATATCCAAAGATTAGAGGTCAAAAAGTTGAGGAAAGGAACGAGAAAGGTTGAGGAGGACTTGGATAGTTTGATAAAGGACTACAAGAAGCTTTGTCTGTCAATGAGAACCATGGGTTAGGTAAAACATCCGAACAATGACAATAAGAAATCCAAGAGGAAAGATTCGAGCGGAACAGTGGAAGAGAAAGTTTCAAGATGCTCAAGTCCAAGAGAATGTCGTAAATAGTAAGTTGTTGGAAAGTCAATTAGAGAAAGCTAAGTTGAGAGCTCGAGTAGCTGAGTTGGAGGAATCTTTGCATAGGCATCGTAGTCGTAACTCTGTAACCAAGTTGAGGGGCAAGTCAAGCTGTGAATGAGGAGCTGAAGAAAAGAGTAGAAGAACTTGAAACTTCTTTGCAAAATCGAGATCCGGATTGAGTTCCTTGAAAAAACCTTAAGAGACAAATCATGGGCAACTTCAACAATCTCAGAGGCAAGTCAGAGATCAAGACCATATAATAGGTGAAACATTAACTCAAGTAAGAGAAGTGACGAAATACTTGCAGATGTTAGCTATTCAAGCCGATGTTTTGAGCTTAGAGTATGAATTAGAGTTTGATAAGGGCCAAAAGTTAGCATGTCTCATTCGAAAGATTTAGACTCTAAGCAGTAAGGCAATACTTTATATGTAATTTATCTTATGCAAAGACATTCATTTTCTAGTAAAGTTATTCTATCAAAATTCGACCAAGAATTAATATCTTTCTTGAATATGCATACATGCATTTATTAGCATTGCATTGCATTTCATTACATTACATGCATTAAATTTCAAAAAAATAAATAAAATAAAAATAAAAATCCTCACATATTTAAAACATTTGTACCAAGGGGAATGTTATCAACTTTAAAAAAAAATTGAGAGAATGCAAGATAATCAAAATAATGGGGGGAATGTTGAAAAATTTTGAATGTTAAAACCATATCCAGAAAGGGGAATAGAGAGGGGAACAATGCAAGAATTTTTCCTTACACCCTCGAAAGCTTTTTTGGACAACTAGACTGTGAAGGAGCTTTTTATAGTTTTTAGGACTTCTCCAAATTAATATTCATAACACACATTTTGGTTTAAGCCTGAGAGTAATAAGGATCCTTTTGGAAACGGCACATGACCACTAGCTTTTATTTCAATAAAAAGATGCATTGGCAAACATTCTTGTTATTCTTTCCATTCGTTTCATACTATAATTAATCATTCCTAAATTCATATATTTCTTTGGATCCCCTTTTGTCCATATGTTGGATCCCTTGATATCAATGATATGAGCGACACTATTGTCGACCTAGAGCCTCATTTTGAGCAGGATGTGTGTTCAGAAGAATCTTAGGATTTTGAAGATGCTCAAGATTGTAATTTATCTCCTGATCTATTGTAGATGATTGAGCAAGGCGAGAAACAAATCCTACCTCACAAAGAATCAATAGAAGCTGTGAGTTTAGGGGGTGAGACTGATTAAAAAGAGAGGTGAATATTGGGACTTGTTTCTCTGTAGAAACAAGGCGAGATCTTATTGAATTGCTTCGAGAGTTCAAAGACGTATTTGTATGGTCTTATCAAGACATGCTTGGTCTAAGTATTGATATTGTGGTGCACAAACTCCCTATAGGAGAAGAATGCAAACCAGTCTAGCAAAAGCTTCAAAGAATGAGGCTTAATGTATTGTTGAAAATAAAAGAAGAGGTCAAAAAACAATTCAATGTTGGTTTCCCACAAGTGGTTAAATATTCAGAACAAGTAGCCAACACAGTGTCAGTTCCAAAGAAAGATAGGAAGGTACGAATGTGCGTGGATTGTAGTGACTTAAACAAAGCTAGCCCGAAGGACAATTTCTCTCTAACTCATATTGACACTTTGGTGGACAATACAGCAAGACATTATTTTTTCTCCTTTATTGATGGTTTTTTTTTAGTACAATCAGATAAAGATGCATCTTAAGGATATGGATAAAAACACATTCATTACACGTGGGGGACAAAGTCATGTCATTTGGATTAAAGAATGCAGGGGCAACATATCAAAGGGCTATGGTAACTTTGTTCCATAACATGATGCACAAGGAGATTGAGGTCTATGTCGACGATATGATTGTAAAGTCTCGAACAGGAGAAGAACATATAAAGGTTTTGAGAAAATTATTCTTGACATTGAGAAAGTTCCAGATAAAGTTGAAGCCAAACAAATGTACTTTCGGGGCTACTTCAGGCAAGCTGTTAGGTTTTGTGGAATTGAGATTGATCCTGATAAAGTCAAAGCTATGTAAGAGTTACCATCGCCACATACTCAAAAGGAAGTTTGAGGTTCCTAGGGAGATTGAATTGCATTGCTCGATTCATCTCACAATTAATCGAGAACTGTGATCCTATCTTCTGTCTTCTCAAGGAACACAATCCAAGAGTATGGGATTATGAATGCCAAAAGACCTTTGACAAAGTTAAACATTATTTGTCCAACGCTTCAGTTTTAATGCCACCAAATATGGATAAACCTTTGATCCTGTACTTGGTCATATTTGAAAACTCTATGGGATGCGTATTAGGCCAACATAGTAAGTCAGAAAAAAAAAAAGAGCAATTTATTATCTCAGCAAGAAGTTCACTGAATGTGAGATAAGATATTCGTCAATCGAGAAATTGTTTTGCACTTTGGTCTGGACTACTCGAAGGTTGAGGGAATACATGTTATACCATACAACTTGGTTGATTTCAAAACTGGATCCTCTTAAGTTCATGATAGGGTCGATTGCATTAAATAGAAGAATGGCTAGATGGTAAATGTTGCTCTCTGAATTCGATATAGTCTATGTGAATCAAACAGCAATAAAAGGGAGTGCAACAGTGGATTTTCTGGCTAGCAGAGCTCTTACAGACTATGAGCCATTAGACTTTGATTTCCCAAATGAAGATCTAATGTATGTTACGATCGCAGAAGAAGGGCATTCATGGAAGATGAATTTTGATGGTGCTTCAAATGCCACTGGTAATGGAATTAGGGCAATTCTAGTATCCTTATAAGGAGATCATTACCCTCTCACAAGCAAACTAGACTTCATTGTTCAAATAACATGACAAAATATGAGGCATGCATCCTGGGTCTCTGTGCAGCTATATAACGCAAGATCTAGGTTCTGGAGGTATATGGACATTTTGTATTGATAATTTATCAACTCAAGGGTGAATGAAACGAGAGACTCTAAGTTGATTGATTACCAAAAATTGGTTCTCGAGTTAATTAAAGACTTTGAGGACATCACCTTCTATTACCTCTCGCGAGAAGAAAGTCAGATGGCTGATGCTTTGGCTACCCTTGCCTCCATGATTACGATAAATAAACAAGAAGATATGAAGCCCATTCAGATGAGCATCTATGAGGTTTCAGCTCATTGCTATAACATTGAAGGGGAAGAAAAAGATAATCATCC
Source organism: Kokia cookei (assembly GCA_039519145.1). Taxonomy (NCBI): domain Eukaryota; kingdom Viridiplantae; phylum Streptophyta; class Magnoliopsida; order Malvales; family Malvaceae; genus Kokia; species Kokia cookei. The sequence continues at coordinate 16,008,327 of CM076908.1, forward strand.
TTGGTACGAGGAAGTATTGCAGTACGTAAAAGACTGCAAGTACCCTAAGCAAGCCACTGAGAATGATAAAAGGACGTTAAGAAGGCTCACAATTGATTATGTCCTTGATAGGGATATTCTATACAAAAAGAGAAAGGATCAGGTTTTGTTGAGATGTGTCGACACTATTGAGGCTCAAAAAATTCTAAAAGAAGTCCATTAGGGCATTTATGGAATGCTTGCCAATGATTTTACAATGGCCAGACAGATCATGAAATTCGAATATTATTGGTCAACCATGGAAGGAGATTGCATTAGATATGCTAAAAAATATCACAAATGTCAAATTTATGAAGACAAAATTCATGTACCTCTTTCACCTCTTCATGTTAAGACTTCCCCGTGGCCTTTTTCTATGTGGGGCATGGATGTCATTGGGCCAATTTTATCGAAGGCTTCTAATGGGCATAAGTTCATTTTTGTGGTCATCGATTACTTCACTAAGTGGGTAGAAGCTGCTTCCTACGCTAATGTTACAAAATCAGCGATCAACAAATTCTTAAAGAAAGAAATCATATGTCAGTTAGGAATGCCAGAAAAAATCATATCCGATAATGCTTTAAACTTGAACAATAGCACGATAGCAGAGGTCTGCAGTCAGTTCAAGATCAAGCATCATAATTCAGCATCATATCGCTCGAAAATGAACGGGGTAGTGGAGGCAACTAATAAGAACATCAAGAAGATAGTTGGGAAAATAACAAAGATCTACAAAGATTGGCATGAGAAGTTATCATTTGCTCTCTACGCCTATAGAACGTCTATCAGAACTTCTACTTGGGCAACATCGTATGGAGGCAATTTTATCCATTGAAGTCGAGATTCCTTCTCTCCGAATCTTATCAGAAGTAAAGTTAGACAAAACAAAATGGATCTAATCAAGATATGACCAACTAAACCTGATTGTGGAAAAGAGGTTGAAATATATCCGACACAGTCAGATGTATCAAAAGCAAATGATCCGAGCTTATGACAAAAAAATTCGCCCTAAGGAATTCCATGAGAGAGACCTAGTTTTGAAAAAGATTCTTCCTATATAAAAGGACTTCCGAGGGAAATGGATGTCAATTTGAGAAGGCCCATATGTGGTAAAGAAAGCCTTTTCTAGAGGAGCTTTAATTCTAGCTAAGATGGATGACAATAATTTGTCAAAACCTATGAACTCAAATTCACTAAAGAAATACTTCGCCTAAAAAAAGAGTGTTTGAGCTGAAAACCTGAAAGGGCGGCTCAAACTAGCAAAAAAAGGAAAAAAAAACTAAAAAATTCGAGTTGAAAACCTGAAAGGGAAACTCAAACTAGAAAAATAAAAATAAATAAAAAGAAAAGAAACAAAAAGAAAATAAAAAGAGAGTAAAGAAGAAAAAGAAAAAAAAAGAAGAAAAAGAAAAAGAATGGGCCAAGATGAAAACTCGCAAAGGGCATCTCAAAGCCTAAAGGAGATTTGAGTCGAAAACTCGCAAAGGGCGACTCAGATTTGGATCAAGATTGGGCATGAAATGGTCTTCTCTCTCAAAAGTAACAGGTTGGAGAGACATTACATCTGGGGCATCGATGAAGTACAACAGTTTCCATGGGTACACATCAGGCTCAAAATGGTTCTCGTCAAGTTTGCCCGAAGAAATTCATACGTTGATATCTGAGGCATCTAGTTTTATTCACCTTAGCAACTTTTGATTGATGTTTGCCAACATTTGCTATTTTGACCAATGTTTGTAATCTTTTTTAATCAAACCCACTTTTTGATCAATATTGATATTCTTGACCAATGTTTGTTATCATTCATTCTCATTTAAGTTTTATCTTCCATAACTTCAATTTTGTCCATGTTTAAGGCATTCCTTGCATTGAAATAACGGTTAGTGGACAAGACGATATAAGGTACAAAAGGATTTTTGCATATTGCTTTAGAAATTTTCTAAAAAGTATAGGGACCTGAAACGGGACTACTAGTTAGAAATAACCAAATTCGAGGGTCGAAGAACCTTAAAACAGTGGTTTAGAGTATGACTACCTTTTGGATTTCATGTAGAGGACACCATACTTGAAAAGAAGACATGGTGATATATCACTGATGGAACTTAGGCAAATGATGAACAATGTGAATCTAAGGACCAAAATAGAAAATCATTCTAAAATATGACATATTTGCATGCATATCAACATCATTCATATACATTTAGACAGGAGCATTTGATTCATTCAGATCATGACATCCTAGTTGCATGGCCTAGATAGAGGCCCATAAGACAGATTCTACAACTCATATCTTCGGAGAATGACGTGACAGAACAACTTCCATAAAATGATAGGAGGAGTAAAACAAGTGACAAATTTCAATCTCCATGGAAGTTACAGCGGAATGGAGTGAAGCTACACCAAACCATAGAGTTTGAAGAGGAATAGGTTGAAGTAGCAACGGCAAACCTAACATCCTAAAATTGAAAAGGGATAGGTTGAAGTCGCAACGATGGACCTAACACCCTAAAAACGAAGAGGGATAGATTGAAGTCACAATAGCGGATCTAACACCCTAAATCGAAAAGGGAAAGATTGAAGTCGTAACGGTAGATATTACACCTTAAAACTGAAGAGGGAAAGTCGCAACGATGGACCTAACACCCTAAAAACGAAGAGGGATAGATTGAAGTCACAATAGCAGATCTAACACCCTAAATCGAAAAGGGAAAGATTGAAGTCGTAACGGTAGATCTTACACCTTAAAACTGAAGAGGGATAGGTTGAAGCCACAACAGCGGACTTAACACCCAAAAATATTTTATTTTAAAATGATCCCTAAATGTTTCCAAACTTTTTTTAAGGCCCTGTTAACTCGATTTAAGACTGTTAATGTGTTTTTACTATGATTAAATTGAGTAATTAATTGTTATCATTTTAATTTGTACAATTGTTCTGTTTTGAGATTAAATATTAAAAGAAATTAAAATGACTATATGTGAAATTATATTAAATATTAAATATAAATATAAACATAGATTTTTAAAATAAAAAACAACAAATGAACCAATCTAAAATAAACTTAGATTAATTATTTTCAAATGTAAATAATCTTAAATAAAATTTTACTCATATTTTAGATTAAATCATATTTGACAAAATATAAAATATATCCATATCATATTTAACTTCGATTCGGACCCAGCCCTGAACACCTCTATCCCAAACTTCCTCATTGTCAGAGATAGGAACATATTGAAGTTTTGTTTATTAGGGTTTTTTAAAAATATTTTTTTACATGAAAAGCATTTTTGAAGCAAAAGAAATGCTAAATAAGCAATCTTTGAAGGAAATTTTTAGCTTTTCAAAAGCATTTTCCCCTAATGGAGAAGTTAATTTTTTTAGTTTTTCTATCTCAAAAACACTTTTAACAACTTAGTTACGTTTTCACCTCTCTAACATATGATATTTTCCCTTCTCTGGTTAATTGCTTAAAGAATATTCAAAATTTATTTTCATATAGTAAAATATTAACAATAAATTATAATAAATTATTTTCTATATTCTTATTAAAATATCATAATATTAACTAATTTGAATATTATTTAAATGTTTATCTATTACTCTATAACACTATGTCTAAAATGGACATTTTATTTCTCAAAAGCACTTTTTGACAGCAATACTAAACATTTAAATATTAAACCAAAATTTTCAAAAGTATTACTCAAAATCATTTTTTTAAAGCACTTCTCAAAAGCAATGTTAAACTAGTCCTAATTATAGATGAAATTAGGGGTGAGTATTCAATCGAGTCGAGTCAAATCGAGTAAAAAATGTCAAGTTAGTCGAATTGACGAATCCTATTTTAGAAACCGAACTCAATTTGAAATTTTTTCGAATCGAGTCAAAAATTTTCGAGTCAAGTTAACAAATCTATTATTTATATTCAATGTTGTGTTTATATGGACCAATTATTTAACTAATAGACGAAGTAAATATTATTTAACTACATAAATAATATAATGGTTTTGTCTTTTAACTTAATGAGTAAACATTTATCAAAACGACATCATTTTGCCTTTTAATTGAAATATATCTCAAAATTATACATGAACTTTGATTTAATGTGCAATTGATACATGAACTTTAATTTGGTGCAATTATACACGTGAAACTCTAAATGAGATTCAAATGTATACTTAAAACTTTAATTTTGATTTAATCATACACATTTAAAGAAACAAATACATCAATTTATGTTTATATTGGATACATATAATTATTTATGTATGCAATATATAAACATAAAATAATGTTATATCAATAATTGTATTAATAATTTGCATGGATTTGATCAAATCAAAATTTCATGTATAAAATTATACAAAATCAAAGTTTATGTATACAATTGCTTATTAAACCAGAGTTTGGGATTTATTCTCTTTTAATTTACTGATTTTGAGTTTTAACTTTAGAAAAGGAAAACATTTATTAAAACGATGTAGTTTTGCTTTTTTTTATTCGAATTTTCGAATAACTTGAATTGTGTAATTCATATTCGAATTAAACCAAAAAATTTGATTTTTTATTCGAGTTGATCCGAATAACTCAATTAACTCAAATAACTCGAACTATTTAATTTAAATTTTAAATTTTTTATCGAGTTTTTCGAAACGAATAGGATTTTGCTCAAGAGTTTGGGATGGATGAAAAAGATTTTGGGGTGATTTTATCCACGTGTAACCTTGAAATTGTGATTCCACATCATCCTTATCCCTTTCTAATAAGGGAATGACAATCAGATTTTTCTTCGTGATTTTTAATATTTTTAGTTGAATTTGAATTTTTCAGTAGTAAAAAGCTGAAAATGAAGAGGAAAAATCTGATTTGTCATTTCTTTACTTAAAAGAGATAGAAATAAAGTGAAATCATAATTTTATATAATTTTTTTTAAATGAGGTCTCAAAATTCAAACTTGCGCAGCTTACTATTTCATGGAATCAATATAATTGCCTTATTGCTTAACGTTTCACACTTGCAGAACTTATATATTAACCTAATTCATTTCAAACTTTGCAAAGACTTAAATATTTCTATTAATTTGAAAACAATTAAAATGTACTTCTCGATAGGGATTCCTGATTAATTTTAACCTATAATCTCCCATTCTACATTTATGTCCTACTATACTATTACTATTTTCCAAAATATCTATTCTTTAGTTGGAATCATCTTCACTATTACTATTTTCCAAAATATCTATTCTTTAGATGGAATCATCTTCACGGGTACGAAAACAAAAATACATCACCATCACCATAAAAAAAAAAGAATGATTCATAATTAAGGATGGGCAATAGCTTCACTGAATCTCTTCTCATTCATTAGCTTACTCCAGTATTCAGCATGTCATCTAAAAACCATTGCCCTGAAGCAGCTGAGAATGACAACTTGGAGATTCAAAGCATGGTTTCTGGACAAGTCGGTTCCTGCAATGAAGTGGCGTCTTTCAGGATTGAGATGGAAGCAGGTGATGGCGTTTTCTTGACATGGGCTGATCTTTGGGTGACTGTTTCTAGGGGGAGAAAGGAAAGCAGGGCGATCTTACAAGGGCTCACAGGATATGCTGAGCCCGGGGAGGTGTTAGGCATCATGGGACCTTCAGGGTGTGGCAAGTCAACTCTTCTTGATACACTGGCAGGTCATATATATCTTTACATTTTTGCTTCCCTTTTCCACAACTTCGACTAGTTTTTCACAACTTCTGGTCCAAGATAATAGTAAACATACAAAAAGTTTGTGTAAGAAACGGGTTTAAGTAAGCTCATTTATGAAATTATTTACGGAAATAAGTTAAAGTGAAAAAAATTACAGGAATAGGCTATTTTTGTAAAAACACGCTTACGTGACGACGTTTTCAGGGAGAATTTCAGAAAGCGCTTCCACGTAAAAGCACTTTTCCTTGACTCAGACAAAAACTCTCTTACGTGGAAGCACTTTACAAAAAAACACACTGAAAAACATGTCCACATGGACATTAATTTGAAAAACGCTCTGACGTAAAGGTGTTTTTGTCTCAATCAAGAAAAAGTATTTTCACTTGGAAGCCTTTTTTTTTTTGAAATTCCCCTTGAGAACATCGTCACGTAGATGCGTTTTTGTAAAATTAACCTATTTCCTATAATTTTTTTTCACTTTGACCCATTTTCATATATAATTTCGAAAACAAACTTTTATTGATACATAACCCGTCAGAACCGCTTCACCATAGCCACTAGCCACTGGGAATTGTTGATGGGATCGTCAGCTCTCAAACCTTAAAACAGATAGAGATATGATATAGTGGGTAAATTTAATATGGATTTATTTATGCGGTTTAATAAAGGTAAATTAGTTTATATATCTTTATTAAAAAATAAATTGATTTTTATTAAAAATTTTATTTATTTTTATTATTTAAGATTGATCTTTATACGTCAACATGAAGTACATGTGACACATATACGTAATTGTCTAGTTATTTTGTCCTTTATACTAGTTTTTAATAGTAGAGATAGTGGAATTTTCAACAGAAACTTTCAATTTATTTTTTAATCTAACATACAATAATTAAGTTTCTCATTTCTTGAGTAAATGAAATAAAATGTAATCTTATTTTTAGTATAAAAAGTATCATGATACTTTTATCGATCTAGTCATATTTGTTTGTGTGTATAAATTTAATGATAAACTACCAAAATAATCATTTTTGTTTGTCTCAAGTTACATTTTAGTCACTTATGCTTTAAATGTTACGTTTTAGTCACTTACGTTATCATATTGTAACATTTTAGTCACTGAGTCATTAATTGTGTTAACAGTGTAACGGTAAACTGACCTAACACGTAAAATCATCATTTTAAACAAAAATTTTAGGTTAAATTATACAATTTGTCCCTATACTTTTTCATTTTGAGCAATTTAATTCTTTTCTTTTATGTTCTTTTAATTTTTTTCTTTATTTTTCATTCTCTTTTGTTTCTCTCTCTATTTTCCTCCCTTCTCCATTTCTTGTAACGTATTTTTTTATGTTTTCTATGTAATCAAAGATATTTGGCTTTAACAAATAAAGAAATAAAAAATTAAATTGTTCAAAGAAAAACTAAAGTATAGGGACTAGTTTTAACAAATAAAAAACATAGAAAAACTATGTTAAAATAAATGGAGAAGGGAGAAAATTAGAGGGAGAAGAGAATGGAAAAAAAAAAGAAAGTTAAAAAACATAAAACAAAAAATTAAATTACTCAAAACAAAAATAATAGAAATTAATTGTAGAATTTAATCTAAAATTTTCGTTTAAAATGATGATTTAACGTAGCACGTCAACTTACCGTTATACTGTTAATGATAATTAAATGCTAATGACTAAAATATTATAATACGATAACATATGTAATTAAAACGTAATATTTCAAATATAAATACTAAAATATAACCTAAAACAAACAAAAGTAACTTATACTCTAAATTTAAAAATAAAATAATATCTTATTGAATAATAAATCAAGAATTTTATAGGGGGCCGGCAATAAATAAATAAATTATAAATTTAGAAAAGTCAAAACTTTTATTATTATTTAAATGTGAATCATTTCAAAAGTTGAGAAAACTTGAGCAAGAATTGGAAAAGGATCCACCAAGCCCCTCCCACGGATAGTAAGAACAATATTTTATTTAAAAAGATATGGATGTGTACCAAAAGTAAAATGTTAAGGTCATGGATCACACTTGTCTCCTAAAGTTTTAAAATAATTAATGTTAAAATGACTTTTACATAATTCCATTAAACTGCTTCTTTCTTTTAAATTAGGGTGATTTAAATCTGAATCATATCTGGAATAATAAACACCTTTAATCATCAGATCAACACACAGGATTCAATTCAACTTTGTTTGCAAACTGCTTCTTTCTGTTGAAATGATAAAAGAATGTTTGATTGGCAGGAAGGCTGCTAAGTTTGCGTATGAATCAAACTGGGGAGATCCTAATTAATGGCCGCAAGGAAACACTTGCTTTTGGAACTACGGTATGGAAATTATTAGAAGAAAATAAAGGAAATAAAGTATCAAATATATTGTTTGGTTAAATCCTGAAAAATAATTATATAATACACCACCGTTTTTTTAATGTTCAATATCAGGCTTATGTTACTCAAGATGATTCTCTAATGACAACGCTTACAGTAAGGGAAGCTGTTTTCTACTCAGCACAGCTTCAGCTGCCCGATTCCATGTCAGTATCTGAAAAGAAAGAAAGAGCTGAGATGACAATCAGAGAAATGGGGTTGCAAGATTCCATGGACACTAGAATCGGAGGCTGGAGCAGCAAAGGACTTAGTGGAGGACAAAAGCGGAGAGTTAGCATTTGTATTGAGCTCTTAACATGGCCCAAGCTTCTCTTCCTTGACGAGCCCACTAGTGGACTAGATAGTGCAGCATCCTACCATGTTATGAATCGAATTGTGAGGCTAGCTCGCCAACATAGAAGGACTGTAATTGCATCCATTCATCAACCTAGCGGTGAAGTTTTTGAGCTTTTCGATTATATTTACCTTCTCTCTGCTGGCAAAACAGTCTATTTTGGTCCCGTTTCAATGGCTGAGATGGTATGCATACATATATCTTTCAAATATTCGTGCAAATTGGAAAATAATTATGAGTGTTGATTTTTTTTTTTCTTTTGCAAACTAAACTTGTTTCTAGCATTTTGCTACAAATGGCTTCCCTTGTCCACCTTTAAAGAACCCATCAGATCATTATCTGAGAACCATCAACAAAGACTTTGATGAGGTAAGTATCTGCTACACTCAAAGTATAAACTATGCAATTGATATGTTAATTAGCAATTTTTTAATTTGCTTATTGATGTTGATTAGGAAGTAGAGCAAGGAATAGGTACCAATAACACACAGGAAATCATCAACACACTTGTCAAGTCTTACAAGTCATCAGAGATATTCAAGGAAGTTCAGCAGAATGTATTAAAGATATCCCAACAAGTATGCTTAATTTAAACTTAAGTCTTACAGATACTTAAACCTAAAAAAAGCCTATTACTCCAACTTGTAAGGGTTCTTTACTTGCAGAAAGGGGGGCCTCTAGGGAAGAAGGGAAGCCAAGCTAGCTTCATTACCCAATGCATTGTTCATACGAAGAGATCTTTTACTAATATGCATCGTGATTTCGGCTACTACGTGCTTCGCTTTGTAATGTACTGTGCATTATGTTTATGTATTGGGACTATCTTCCATGATATTGGCTCCTCCTACAGTTCAATTCAGGTAACTTGATGACATACTAGAAACTATTCCATGCTCTAGTAAAGATAATATAAACCGATAATCAAAACCTTGGGATTTTCAGTCTAGAGGATTCGTGCTCTTGTTTATTTCGACATTCTTGACTTTCATGGCAATCGGAGGATTCCCTTCTTTTGTTGAAGACATGAAGGTATTATTGTTCTTTTTTCAATTTCTTCACCATTATGTACATGGTTCATTAGTTTTTGACATTCTTTTTCTCCCCTTTCATCAAAATCAGATCTTTGGTCGGGAAAGAATGAATGGACATTATGGGGTTGGAGCATTTGTCATTGGAAACACAATGTCATCCATCCCCTACTTGTTTATAGTCTCTTTAATCCCAGGAGCACTAGCCTATTACCTGGTTGGACTTCAGAAGAGTGTTGATCACTTTATCTTCTTTGTCTTAATGCTCTTCGCTAGCATGATGGTGGTCGAGAGCATAATGATGACTGTTGCAAGTATTGTGCCAAATTATCTCATGGGAATCATTACAGGAGCTGGTATCCAAGGGATAATGCTTTTAAATGGCGGTTTCTTCCGGTTGCCTGACGACCTCCCTGACCCAATTTGGAAGTACCCCATGTACTACATCGCATTTCACACGTATACAAATCAAGGATTCTACAAAAATGAATATACAGGATTGAGTTTCAACAACGATCGAGCTGGGGGACCTCCTACCATTTCTGGTGATGAAGTCTTGAGAAACTACTGGCAAGTTGATATGGGATACTCTAAATGGGTTGATCTTGCAATCTTGTCTAGCATGGTGGTTATATATCGTTTCATGTTTTGGGGAATTATTGTCACTACTGAAAAGGTTAAGCCTCTTCTCAATTATTATATGGCAGTCTCTCCTAGCCAATCAAGTTAGATAATTGAGAACCCTACTCCTATTCCTTCACAACAAGAAATGGTTTGAGATGTTGTGTATTAAGAATTTATATAGCTATGGCTTTGTCTAAGTTTGCAGTTGAATAGAACTTAACTACCCTCCTTGTCTGACATAAACATCAGATTTTATGTTTTTTATTTCGATGTCCATTTGTAACCGACAGAATATGTTTTAAAAACGAAGTTTTAAAAATAGAAAGAAACTTTAATCTTCCAAAATGTTTCGCGTGCTGGGTTCGCGGTTCTCACATCCTGTCAGAAAACATAAGTTTGGAAAACAATTCGAACATTTTATTAGCCTTTTCTCAAAACATGCTTAACAAGGCTCGCCTTAAATCGCGAGGTCTATTTCGTTTAACAATAAAAAAACCCGAGTCTGGGTTCGCCTTAAGTCGCAAAGCCAGCTTGCACATATTTTTCAGAAAATACTTTTCTTTGAACAGGGTCTGCCTTAGATCGCAAGACCGGTTCACACTTACAAACAATGTTTGCCTTAGGTCGCAAAATTGGTTCGTTATCTTTGTCCCGTTGGATATGATATATCCAACCTAGCTCGCAGTGGAGCAGGTAGAGTGAGACATATAGAAAGCTCATAGAGCTAAACAGAAGACACGAACAGGGTCCGCCTTTGGTCGCAAGACCGGTTCGGTCACAGAAGTCTCGTTGGATATGATCAGGGATTTAAATTGAGGTTGCAGCCGTGTTTTCGGTTGCGTTGCGTTTATCACGATTGCGGATATAATGAACGCTATTGTGGTCACTGCGGATATCACGGTCGTGAATTTTATATTAACTAAAATCATTAAATAGATAAAATCATATAATTTAAATTATATAATTTTTTTAATTTTATCATAACGGAACAATAGCGAGAATAGCGGCCCGTTATTACCGCAATTGGCCTTTACCCGTTAAATTGCGGCCGCGATCCACCGCTATTGGTGTGATTATGCTTCACACCACTATTTTCGACAATAACGGTTTCGGACGGTACCGCTACCGCTATATAGCGGCTGCTATTTCGCTATCCGATCGCTATTTAAATCCCTGAATATGATATACCCAACCTAGCTCACAGAGGAGCACGCAGAGTGAGACATACAAAAAGCTCATATATACAGCTAGGCTTGCTAAGGAGCGAAACCTTATCACAGAGAGCTCGTATAGGGAGCTTGGCTGATACATAGCTTATTATCACAAAGAGCTCACATAGGGAGCTTGGTTGATACACAACTTATTAAAACCGTTCCGTAAAAACATTCTTAAAAACATCAAGTCGTTTAGGAACTCGCACAAAATTAAACTTAAAATCGTATTTTTGAAATCATATTTTGAGAACAGTCTCGTAACTTAAAACAGAGCTTTTCAAATAACTTCATTTGGAACTTGGTTTCGAAAATAGAGTTCTTTAGAAACTAATACCATTAACCTGAAAATCATGGCAGTTGACATACTCATATCAAAACTTGATCACACATCAGAAAACGAAGAAATTTAAACAAGTTTAGCCTTGCCTTTATCCTTGTTTGTAGACGGTCCCACTAGTTCGCAAGAAACACACATATTAATTAAACATTACAGAACATACATAATTCATGCAATGCGAACCTGGACAATCATAGCTAGCAAGACAGAGGCTTATCCTAATAGCTATGAACAGAACTTAGAACAGAGACTTTGACAGTAGAATATTCAGTGTAATTTTCAAAATTTTGAGGATCGTATTTATAGACCTAAGAGTCTTGATAATCTTAGGATACTCTACTTGACTTAGGGAAGATGTTACTTCGTCGAAATACTGACGAACACTCACCTGCAAAACCAAAACTTCCAACCACGACTTCTGGTTGTTACAAATTCACTCGTTATATTTAACTTAGAACTAGTTTAGCATTACTTTTTTGAAAAGTGCTTTTAAAAGTGTAATGGAAAAGTATTTTTGAGAAGTACTTTTGAAAAGTTTAGTTTAATATTTGAGTGTTTAACATTGCTGTCAAAAAGTGTTTTTGAGAAATAAAATAACTATTTTGGACATTTTATTATAAAGTAACAAATATGTATTTAAATAATGTTAAATTAATTAATATTATGATATTTTAACAAGAATATAAAAAATAATTTATTATAACTTATTGTTAATATTTTAATATATGAAATATTAATTTTAAATAATTTTAAATAATTAATATTAATTCTTTATAAAATCTAATTAGAATATATAAACTATATTTTTAATATTTAAATATAGTCATTAAATATTTGTAATTAGATATTAACACAGTTTTATTATTTTAAAAAACATTTTTTATTTTAAATTAATGATTTTAAAATATTTATATTATTTTATTTTAAAATTTAATTTGAATATATAATTCATATTAAATATTAACATAACATAGAAAACATAAACCTAATAAATTAAAATATTAATTAAAATTTTTAATAAGTTCATATTTTCCCCCAAAGATTTTATGAAGGCATGTTTAAGAACACCAAGCTTTCTTAACATTTAAACAATTATTATCATCTCCAATAAGTTACTAACATAAATGTAGCTACAACTCAACAATATTATAATTGCAAATAACAACTGTTCAATTCTGAAATACAATTGATTCTTCATTTCAAAACAAAATATCAGAAGAATCTTCAATCAACTTCAGCTAACAAGTCACTATCTTTGCAAATAACCTTTGATGTATTTTTGTTTAAGTAACTTTTCAAAATCCGCAAGATCCCTTCTTTGGCATGGATTCTGATATTATTTCCCCTTGTAAAATTGGGAGCCCTCTTGTAAAAAATATTGAACTGGGAGCACAATGCTTTGCGACAATAGAAACACCAGCTGAGAACTTTTTTATATCATGTGGCAATTGGGAAAACAGTTTTCAAGTCATATCTTTGACAGCTGACTTGGGCAACAAAACTCCACCAGCTGATTTCTGTGGTATAAAAATTGCAATTTATTTCCTCAACAATTGGCAACAATAGAGGGACAAAGTAGAAGATATTCATCACATGAGACTAACACAAAATAGATAATCTGTCAAAGAGAGCCTAATGATTTACAAGTTTATACACCACAACCTAGAAATGTGCATTCATCCACCAATAGGTCATCATGTAGATATACTTCTATGCTTAAAGTGCTTCATTGAGTTAATGTCAAGAGTTAACAAGATACAAACTCACTTAATGAAACTACTTAGCAACCTAAATATAGAGTAGTGAAACCAGTATCAATTAAGAATAGCAAACTTATGTAATTCAATCTTCATATAAACTCATAACAGAGAAACAAACAATTCTCATAGTTGCATTTAAAGGAACAAGCTTGAAACTAAAAAAACTCGGATTTGGGATAATCCAACTAGTTAGAACAAGCAACTTCAGTACTAACAAAAATGAATAAGATACAACCAAGACATCAAGACAAACACACAAATAGACATCAAGAGAAAACATGTGAAAGTCAAAATTAAATTGTTAACTGAAAATTTTGGTCAATCAAGACATGAACTTGAATGATGAATTATGTATTAGAAAAGATACAACCATCAAAGAAGGATGTCAGATGCATAGTACTCTAAGGAGAGAGAAAAAATAGTAAATGTTTATTGACCATCAACCATCAAACAGTAAAGTCATCTTGAATTCCCGATGATAGTGATTGTTGATTCTATTATTCATAAGGAAATCCGCAATAACATAATTCTAACCAAAATGAAAAACAACATAAATATAAGATAACCAACGCCCTTTTAATAATCAATATTAGGCTTATGTTACACAAGATGATGCTCTAGTGACAACGCTTACTGTAAGGGAAGCTGTTTTCTACTCAGCACAGCTTCAGCTGCCCGATTCCATGTCAGTATCTGAAAAGAAAGAAAGAGCTGAAATGACAATCAGAGAAATGGGGTTGCAAGATTCCATGGACACCAGAATCGGAGGGTGGAGCAGCAAAGGACTTAGTGGTGGACAAAAGCGGAGAGTCAGCATTTGTATTGAGCTCTTAACATGGCCCAAGCTTCTCTTTCTTGACGAGCCCACTAGTGGACTAGACAGTGCAGCATCCTACCATGTTACGAATCGGATTGTGAAACTAGCTCACCAACATGGAAGGACTATAATTGCATCCAATCATCAACCTAGTAGTGAAGTGTTTGAGCTCTTCCATAATCTTTGCCTTCTCTCCTATGGCAAAACAGTCTATTTTGGTCCTGTTTCAATAGCAGAAATGGTATACATAGATCTATCTTTCAAATATTCGTGCAAATTGGAAACTAATTATGACTGGTTGATCATTTTTTTCTTTTGAAAACTAAACTTGTTTCTAGCTTTTTGCTACAAATGGCCTCCCATGTCCCCTTTAAGGAACCCATCAGATCATTATCTTAGAACTATCAACAAAGACTTTGATGAAGTAAGTATCTGTTACTTTTCACTCAAAGTATAAACTATGCAATTGATAAATTCATTAGCAACTTTCGAATTATTGGTGTTGATTAGGACATAGAGCAAGGAATAAGTAGCAATAGCACAGAGGAAATCATCGACACACTTGTCAAGTCTTACAAGTCATCAGAGATATGCAAGCAAGTTCAGCATAACGTATTAAAGATATCCCAACAAGTATGCTTCTTTTAAACTTAAGTCTTAAAGAGAATTAACCCAGACAAGCCTATAACTTGTATGAGTTCTTTACTTGCAGAAAGGAGGGCCTCTAGAGAAGAAGGGAAGCCAAGCCAGCTTTATTACCCAAAGCATTGTTCTTACAAAGAGATCTTTTATTAATATGTATCGTGATTTAGGCTACTACTGGCTTCGCTTTGCAATCTACCTTGCATTATGTTTATGTGTTGGGACTATATTCCATGATATTGGCTTCACCTACGGCTCAATTCAGGTAACTTGATGACATATTATTAACTATTCCATGGTTCAGTGAAGATAATGTAAACCAATTACTAAAACTTGGGTTTTTCAGGCTAGAGGATCCATGCTCATGTTTGTTGCGGCATTCTTGACTTTCATGGCGATAGGAGGATTCCCTTCTTTTGTTGAAGGCATGAAGAAACTACTTTTTCTTTTCAATGTCTTCACCATTTGGACATTATATGTACAAGGTTCATTAGTTTTTGACATTCTCCCCTTTTCACCAAAATCAATCTTTGGCCGAGAAAGACTAAATGGACATCATCGGGTTGGAGCATTTGTGATTGGAAACACAATTTCATCCATTCCCTACTTATGTTTTATCTCTTTAATCCCAGGAGCACTAGCCTATTACCTGGTTGGACTTCAAAAGAGTTTTGATCACTTCATCTACTTTGTCATATTGCTCTTCACTAGCACGATGCTGGTCGAGAGCATAATGATGACTGTTGCAAGCATTGTGCCAAATTATCTCATGGGAATCATTACAGGAGCTGGTATCCAAGGGATAATGATTTTAAATGGCGGTTTCTTTCGGTTGCCTGACGACCTCCCTAAACCAGTCTGGAGGTACCCCATGTACTACATCGCATTTCACAAGTATGCGAATCAAGGATTCTACAAGAATGAATTTGAAGGATTAAGTTTCCCCGACAGTCAAGCTGAGGGACCTCCCACCATTACTGGGGATGAAGTCTTGAGAAGCTTTTGGCAAGTTGAAATGGGATACTCTAAATGGATTGATGTTGCAATCTTGATTGGCATGGTGGTTGTATACCGTCTCATGTTCTGGGGAATTATTATCACCATTGAAAAGATTAAACCCCTTATCAAAGATTATATGGCGGCCTCTCCTAAGCAATCAAGTCTGATATTAGAAAACCCTTCCTCTGTTTCTTCACAAAAAGAAATGCTTTGAAATGTTGTGTATTAAAGTTGAGCTGGGATGAACAGTATGTTTACTATAAAAATAGTTGTGACAGTAAAATTAAATATTGCATTCTGAAATTAGATATAATAAAATCTGTATTTTTTATTATTATAATATTGAGAAAGAAAATGGATGACAATGTTTAAATTTATGTTATATAAGTATCAAACGAAAATTCTCCAAATTTTACAATAAATTAAATTAAAACGATGGAAGTAATACTTAAAAATATAAAATTTAACTTCTTCATTCGAAAATATATATGTGTGACAATTAATATAGAACAAATGAATTAAAACATAGTGATCAACTTCTATTATAGAAGAATTTATAAATCATGCAAAAATAGTACATGAGATGCGACTACCAACTTCTAAAAGAAAATAATTTTTTTTGATAAAAAAATAATTTAATCTCATATAGTGGTGGACATTTTTATTTAAATATGTTTTTCTAAAAAGAGATAGTCTCATTTCTTTACTTTTTCACATAAAATTGTATTTATCTCATGAACTTTAAACTATTCTACTTGTAGTACTCCTCATTCGACTTGATGTACGGTACGAATGATATTCTTTTTGGAGGATTTTTAGATTTGATTCGAAATTTTCTTTGAATAAATGTTCAATTCACAACATTTGAATGTTTGCCAAATCAAATGGACCAAATTTAGAAAGTGATGTAGGCGAAATTAATTAAAAATATGACTGCACTTATCTATTAATAGTATAATTACGGTGAGCATAGATATCGTTCCAACGAAGACTAAAAGTACTAGTAGTAGTTGTCTTCCTATTATTTAACCAAAAGAATGAAGTGATTATTTAAAACTAAATTTAACTAATTTAATAAATTAAAATGACGACAAAAAATAAATCAAGAAATAACAAATGTTTAATACTAAGAAGCAAGACAATACCCAAGAAAGAATCTACCTATATTTCATCTGCCATTATCATTCTGAATGAAGCAATTTATTCACTTAATATCTTGATCCGTAAAAATGCCTAAATTATGCTAATATATCTATGCAAGCATAAAAGCAATTGACTCTAGGTTGATTAATTGAAATTTATTTCTAATTAAAACCCCTATTGTCGCATTAATTCGATCTATGGATTTTCCTGTTAGATTTGACTCTAATATGGTAGATTTATGTCGTCCTATTTCTAGAATTGCATGCAACTCTACTCAATTATGCTAGATCTACTCTTAAACAGCGTATATTCCTCTTCTGATTTAAGCACATCAAACAAGAATTAATATCCAGGAAATACTAAATCAAGAATTAAGCCCACACAATTGAAAATAAAATCTAAGTATTTATTTCGTAAAATCAGAAATCAAATGACAGAATTCATTATTGGGTTCATCTTCCCTAGGTATTTAGAAAATTAGTTCATGCTAACGAATAAAAACATCTCAAAGACAGTATAATCGCAAGATGAAGAAAAACTCATAATAAAATCAAAAGAAATTAGAAAGAGGTCTTCAACTTCGTGGAAATCTGCTTCAAAGACGACTTCTATGGTGTTCCTTCAGTTGTTTTATTGAATAATCTCTGACAGACTTGCTCCCCTCTTATCATATCTTGTATATATAAGTCTTAGAATGCCCAAAAACCCTAAAAATCACGTTTTTTGAGCTATTGTAGTGCAAATCACGAAATTCACACACCCTGAAACATGCCCGTGTGTCAGCTCGTGTGGCACACACAACCGTGTGTCTAGACCGTGTGGCACGGGTGTAGCTCGTGTGTCACTTATTCCTTGAGCAAATTTTCGGGTTTTCGCTCGTTTTTCACTCCTTTTGCTCCCAAATGCTCTCCTAAGTGTAGAAACATGAATTTATAAGATTAAGAGCATAGAATTCACCAATTTACATCAAAACATCAAAAAAAACGCATAAAGAATGGAATTAAAATATATTACTTTTATCACTTGTCAGAAAGATTTCATGTGATTAAAAACCATTTCAAATCTTTGAAAAGATATATGTACATTACGAAATCATAAAACAAGTGTCTGCAGTTTTTTGGCTTAAAATCAATATTATTCGAATTGAGAGATATAGTAGTTTTGCTAAAGCTTAAAATTTAGTTTTTTTCATTATAAAATTACTGATTCATGTTTTGGACAATTAAAAGATTTTAGAACTAATTAAAAATCATTTTGAAGTTGGTCAAGGTGATTGGAGGTGTTCGAGGCCTAAAATGGACCTCATAAAGTCAAAACAATGCAAAATAGTGTAGTAGCTTAGACCTAAGGCACTTGTTGCTACAAAAACCTTCAATTGTGCTTATACGAGTCCCTATTATTGTAGATGTGAGCATTCTATTTGACTTGTTGTGATACCACAAGGGTCAAAGTATTGATACCAATACCCTTGGAGTTGAATTTTTTTTTTTAGAAAAACACACCAAAACTTTCTCAAATAATACCACATGGTGTCAATATGTTTCAATCAATTTTAAACACGTTAAAAGGACTATTAGACTCATTTTCATTCATAAAAAAAATGTACCACCTCCTTAAGAAACAAAATATAACTGATCATTCATCAAATTGAAATCATTCATACAAACTTATTAATGAACGAAACTCAACCTATGTACATGCCATGTCATAGTAGACAACAACTAAGTATTATTACATACTCTTCAACCTTGCAAAGGTGATGGAGACTTTCGAATTGAATATGGCTTCAGGTAATCCATAATTGAACCTACATAAAAGAAACAACAGTCCATTATGTTGGATATGGTGCCTTAAGTGTAGTGTTTTTGTATTTCATCAAAGTGTTAGGCATCAAGGTGTATCGGTTAAAAAAAGACATTGCATGGCTTAAATAGATGCCAATATCTTGGTACAGTAAAATTTATGCATATTTACTTGACTTAGGTTTTGAAAAATGCCTACATAAATTTACTTTGTATATCAAGAAAAATGGTGATGAATTATTTGTGGTGTCTTTTTATGTTGATGACCTACTTGTAAAATGAAGTAGATTGGAGCTGATAGACAAATTCAAAGAGGAGATGAAAGAGGTCTTCGAAATGGTGGATCTTGAAGAAATGATGAATTATTTGTGGTGTCTCAGCAAATTTAACATGGAAGCTTGCAAGCTAGCCGCAACTCCAATGAATCAAAAGGAGAAGTTTTCAAAAGAAGATGGAGCTAAAAAAGTTGATGACAAACTATATATAAGTTTAATTGGTTGTTTAATGTATTTGACAGCAACCAGGCCAGACATCATGCATGTTGTGAGTTTGTTATCAAGATACATGAACTGTGCTAGTGAAATTCATTTTAAAGCAGCAAAAAGAATTTTGAGATATGTTAAAGGTACAGTTGATTATGGTATAAAGTTTAGTGAAGTTGAAAATTTTAATCTCCATGGTTATTCAGATAGCGATTGGATTGGATGTGCTGATGATATGCTAGCACCTCAGGTTACTGTTTTAGTCTTGGTTCTGGAATTTTTTTTCTTGGTTTTTCGAAGCAAAAAAATTGTTGCACAATCCACAACAAAAGAAGAATATGTGGCAGCTATTGCTACTGCAAATCAAACAATCTGGATTAGAAAACTTTTGAAAAATTTCCATATGGAGCAAGAGGAAAGCACACAGATATTTGTGGACAACCAAGTTGTAATATCAATAGCTAATAACCCAGTGTTCCATGGCAGAACTAAACACTTCAAAATAAAATTCTACTTTCTTCGTGATGTTCAAAAGGAATGAGAAGCGCAGTTGGTTTATTGCAATACAGAAAATCAATATGTTGATATTTTCACAAAAGCATTGCCTAAAGCCAGATTCGAGCTCTTAAGAAAAAAGCTTAGAGTTTGCAGCTCCAACATTAAGGAGTATTAACTGTTATGATTTTTGAAGCTGCAATTTGTCTTGATCTTTAGGCAAATATCATCCTCTATTTTTAAGGAAATAAAATAGTAAAAAAAAACAGTTTAGATTATGATTCAGTAACAGATTTTTATGCATTTTAAATTCATAAACTTGGAGTATAAATAGATAACTTGACAATTCAAAAAAATACAATGATTTCAACAAGTTATTTAATATACTTTCAGTTGTAATTTACCTACATTCTTCCCCTGTGTTTCCCAATGGGTCTTCCTTATCTTTCTCTATTTCTTCGTCTTTTTCTTCCTCAGGATCCTTGGAGAAAGATTCTTTTCATCTTTATCTTTTTCTTCTATTTGATCCTTTGTTCGAATAGGTGTCTCATCATGTTCATCTCTAGGTTGTTTTTCACTCAATGCTTCAATATATTGTTCTGTTAAGGAGTCGATCAAACGATAAATCTACGGATGTGCATCTTGATCAATTGATGGAAGACTTTCTTTCACAATTTTGTTAGTCTCCAAGGTAGTTGTTTCATTCTTAGATATCTCCATGGGAGTGGAGGAACTTGTATATAATGGATTAAACCATCAGTTGGGTGGTGCAAATTGAAGGAATTTGCGCATTAACTAGCTAGGTTTACTTGTATGGTGCCACGATCCGTTAACTTGTATGGATCTTTGGCTTTGTAATCACAATTTATTTAATAATCATTTGGATGCATTCATTTTGATGACTACTTTTTTTAACGAGAAGTAAAAGCTTTTAGCTTTTTTCGATATTTGTTTCATATAAAATAAGATAGTCAATATAAAAGGTTTTTCGGTAACGTAAAATTACTCCCTTATCCCCGTAAAATGTCTTACCAATTTTTTTCGTACGACATTTTCTAAACCGATAAAGCTTTGTTCACTGTAACACCCCCATACCGGACTCGAACATCGGATCAAAGCATCAAGATGTTACATTCTCTACTACATTCTTCACTTATCAAATATTTTCTTATAAACTTTCATAAATTTTATATTTAGTCCCTTTTTGTTATAAAAGTTCAATATTAACTAATTAATCATATTAAATCAATTTTCTTTCTTGTTACACTTTAATCACTTAACTTATCTCAATATCTTGTTTCACATATCAAATTTTTATGTAATATTTCACTTCTATTATTTCATCCACATATTTTCTTAAGTTTAACAATTTAGTCATTGTCATCATAAAAATTCCATATTTTTTCACAATTTCACTTTTACAACACTTTATTCATATTTCATCATCTCATAACACATTCATTAAACTTTTATCATAATTTCCTTATTCACATATTAAATTGTTTAACACTTAAACTTTTGTCCATTTTTCAATTTAATCCCTATTGCCATGTAATTTATTTTTCACCATATAAGCACTTTAATCAGATAATTCATTATAATATCTTATTTCACATAACAAATTTTCGGCATATCACTTCTCTTGTTTCAATTATAAATTTCACAAACTTTACAATTTAATCATTAACGTCATGAAGATTCATTATTTACTATAATTTGACCTTAACACCATCTTGTAATCAATTCACTACTTATCATAAATCTCAAATGTATATTCGTTTCATTGAAAATAATTTTTATGAACCATTCCAAGAAATCTATCAAACAATATAAAATATTTTACACAAATTCATCCAAACCCAAAAAATATTAACTTTTCTATAAAAGTGAAACAAATAGAGCTAAAAGCAAGAAGAATATGCCAAAACTTTGTAGCACCCTTGCCTAGGATTTGAATATATATTAATGTTTGATAACGTGTACCTATATCAATCTGAATATGTCATTAAGCTATTATTTAAAAATAAAAAAAACAGAACTTTTTGTGTTGGCCTGATGGTCAAAGGTATTCATTGCCTCATATATTATTTAGGTTTTAATCGTGTTGTTATTAAGATTTTACCTTTTTTTTATAAAAACAAAAAAACAAAAAAGAATATGTTGAAGAGGAAGTCTCAAAACACATATTTATTGGAGATTAGTATAGAAAATTAAATTAGTTTAGAAAGGGTTGGAATGGGGAAGTCAATATCGTTGAGTGGATCGAATCATCAGATTTATGGGAACCTCTTTATACCATGTGATTCTCATACGTAACCTCCCTATGACAACTCCTCTGCAGCTTTCAGATTCTGCTTTTCTTTTCCATCTTATTTCTACCAAAAACCTCCTAATTATTATACTTCATTTACTATTTATGTGGATTTTGTCTATTTTTTTTTATTTATTTAAATTTAATTTCCTTATTTTTCGAATTATTCACTGTCAATTACATCTTTATTTTAATAAATAAATTGATCAAATTTTATGAATTTTGAAAATGATGCTTTAAACATTTAGAATATAGTAAGATTACATTTGAGAATGTAAAATTACTTGTGGAAAGTAGGCAAGGGAGAATATAGGGGCTGGTAGGGTCTGATCCTCTCTAAAATAAAAAATTGTTATTGAGGTTCTTTAAAATTTTTTAAAATTTTAAATTAATAAAAATAAAATATTTTAGCTCCTTAAAATTATAAACTTTTGATTTAATTTTTTTTTAAATTATAAAAAATATAGATTATTAAAATTTAAAATTTAATTTCGACCTCCTAAATAAAATTTTTGGCTCTGCCCCTGAATGTAAGATATATTACATTATCATACTTGGTTTATTTGGCGAGAATATGAAATTTTAATATTTGAATATAAATTGTACTTATGATGAATTTGTTTTTAGAAATTTATTTCTTTTAATATTTTTTAGCTTTAATTTTCATAAAAATATAATAAATTATTATTTTAATTCTTGTTTTTATTAAAATTTATATATTATTAAGTAAATATGTAATGTTGAAATAAATTTATAATTTTAATAATTCTAAGTACATCATCAATCATAATTCATGACTCATAATTATAATTATAATCATAATTATAATTAATATATATTATTAAATCAATATTTAGTATAAATCTATTTAATTGGAACTAAATTTATTTGAAAAAAAAACATATTAGAATTATAAAAAATAATAATGGGTAAATTTGTCTAAACATTTAGATTTCATTTGAAATTTGAGATAATTTCAAGAATAGTTATATTTTGATATTGTAACAATATTTATGAATGCGAGATCATGGACCGTGTAGGGGCGAATTTAAGATTTGGCATGGATCTCATTCCTTTTAGAATGAATTTTTTTTATTTTGACTCTTTAAAATTTTTAAAATTTTAAATTAGTAAAAGTAAAATTATATTTTAATCCTTAAAAATGATACAATTTTGATTTAATTTTTTAAAAATTATAATTTTACTATCGTAAAAATTACAATTTAATTTCGACCTCCCCTAAAAAAAATTTCTAGCTTCACTTGAGACTGAAAATGTTTTGAATCCAAATTAGGGAGGTAGCAGCCTTTGGCCCCTTTACTAAATGAGAGAATTATCTTCTAAGTCTTCTGATAAATTAAAACATTAAATTTAAGGTTTTTTATCCTTTCGGAACAATTGCATTTTTGGTCCCTACGGGAAATTAGTAAATTAAAATAATATGTTAACACATTTTTATTTTTATTCAATGTCTGATGATAAACTGCTTTAACACTGCGTATAAAACACAAAGAAAAAAGAGAGGTTAGTTTTGTTGTGTTTTTTGGGGTACGTTATGTTACTGTTTGCTGAAGAATGACTAATGGGGGAGGCATCTGATTAAAAAGCAAAGAATCGCAGCAACAAATCAGGAAAAATAGAGATAAGTAAGTGCTGGAAAAAAATAAAGCTCACAGCACCCCCTGTCGGTGTACATTACTTGGAAACTCGGACACAGCCAGCCACTGCTAAGTGCCAATTTTTCTGAGTTTCACGCGTTGCTGTGGCACGTATCCAGTCACGAAACTACCTGATTCGTTCTGTAATCTGTAATGAATATCTCTTCCTTTTTTTTTGTTCTTTTAATATATATATATATTGGTTTTATTTGGTTAAAAAGATTAGCATTCTCTCGTTATGGCAACTTTTTCTAGTATCTGGATTGGAAGTTCACAGTTCCAGGTTAAAGAAATGGCAGGGTTGAATATGGTGCTACTGCTAAGCAGATCAGTTCTAGTCTGTCAACGCCAAGTTGAGTGGGATATGGATTGAGCTGTATTTGTATAAACTATAAGAAACAAAATTACTCCTTAAAATTTGACATACAAAATCCTATAATATGCATATTATGGTGGGATTTTCTTCAATTCTTGTTTGATATACATTCCACATAATGAAAATGAAAGATTGAACAAGTCAGAGTCAAACCCTTAATAATATACAAATAAGAAACAGAAAGTGAGTGATGGAGTGGAGTCTGTAGTTATTAAATGCTGAAATAACTATCCACTGCTTCCCCAGCTTTCAATTTTCAACCAAAAACTCAGACACGATCCTTTCGCTGTCTCAACACCTACCAGCAATTGCACCTCCAATCAATCCAAAGATTAAAAAAAAGTAGGCCAATTGGGGTCCCCTTCCATTGTGATGTGGATTCTCCCAATTGTGTCTTGTACCTTTCAGTATCTCTCTCTTTCAACATTGAGGTCAGACCAGCAAGTACCACCCACACTCCCCCCCCCCCCCCCCCAATTTATTAACCCTTCTCTTCCATCCCCATTCTCATCATAGCTACCCAACAGTTCCAAACCCAGTTCAGTTTTCTCTTTCTCTTTCACTTTGTCAGATTAATTTCCTGTTCAGATTTCAATTCATATTTTTTGTTTCTTGGTTTCTGTTCAAAGCTAGTTTTGGGAGCCAATACTGTGATATTACCACGACTGACTTCATGGTTACATGAAATGAAAATAATCCCTTCATGATGATTACCACTTCACTTTTTACTTCCCCCCTTCTTCACACCTCTACCTTGCTTATTATTTCCCTTTGCCTTCTTCTTCTTTCTCCGGTCTCTTCCCTTCGCCACCTGCAGTCTTCAACCTCCCCTGATCGGGTTAGCATTCAACTCCCCCTCTCCCATCTCTCTCTTTCTTTTCCATAAATTAATATTTAAAATTATGATGACATTGGGTTTTTCTTAATTAGGGACTCTCTTTTGTGGAGAAGATCAGGCTGGGATCAACCCCTCCGAGCTGCCATAACAAATGCAACGGATGCCACCCTTGCATGGCAGTCCAAGTGCCTACAATACGCAGCCGCAACCGATTTCAACCAGGTTTGAGCAAAGCCATCAGTAACCCATCAACTAACCAGTACTCCAATTACAAGCCTCTTGGTTGGAAATGCCGCTGTCATGATCACTTCTACAACCCTTAAACATATCATAATCTCTTATATTACTGTTAGTTGGTTGGTTCCAAGATTCTGTAAACCCTTTTTCCCTGTTAGGGTCTAGAATTAAATCGTTTAACATGTGGGGGGGGGGGGGGGGGGGGGGTTGATGGGTCGCTGGGATTCTTTGCAGATTTTCACCATTAAATGTATAATATCAAAATAGCCATGTACAGATAAGTTGCAACAAACCCGTGAATTTTTATCCTTAACAATATTAAATATTATGTTCATATTTACGTTAGCAAAATTTAAATTAAGACCAATAAGTTTTTTAAAGTGATTTAATATTTGATCCAATGCCATGTCAACTACCGTTATGCTATTCCTTTCCATTAACGATTAGGAATTAAAATGTAATATTTTCAAATATAGAAGGATTAAAAAGAAAAAGATGAAATCAAAATTCAAAAGCAGAAATATTTATAAAAGCAGGGCAGCTCATGTAAAATGGAAAAGTCTGTAATCGTACAGATAGTTACGCCGCTAAACTAAAGCAGAGATTCTACAACTTCGTTATCTCTGTTTTGTTGTTCCTTTGGGGTAGCTTATCGTGTAGGACCTTCTTTACATATTTATATGTATATATATTTTGAGATGGTAAAATATCAAAATTTATTTACTATTTATTTTAAAATAATTGTGTGAATTAATTGAATTAAAAATGTTTTTTTATTGAAAACGATACCAATTGAATTTTATGAGAGAAAATGAAAAGTATAAAAAACAATCATGCCCTTTGTTATACTTTAGTAATCGTCAACCAGAGTTCTAGAAAAGATTCGGATCTTCAACTCATGATCCGAATAGGTCATACTCGAAGATAACAAGTTCACAGATATAGCTTGCAAGAAGGGTTCGCGAGCACGGTTCGCAGAGTGGGGTTTGCGAGGAATCGAAGAGTGAGCTCGCGGGAAGCTCGCACATACCCAGGGAGCTCTTAGAAAGGATCGTATGCCTCGCAAGCCATCCAAACATGTGACCAACATGTAAGGAACTCACTAAGCACATCAGTTCCAGAAACAGAAAGGACTGCGTGCTCCGTAAACACGCGTCCAACAGGTTACGGAGATCGCACAGAATGTCAATACTAGAGATAGGAAATGTCAAAACCAAAGACCATAGTCGATACAAAATAGTGAGCCCCGTTATGAGTTGTAATAGCACCAGTAGAAACATGTATAAATACTACCAATATCCTCATCAATAATATACGAGCAAAATATTACTCAACACCCTTAAAATAGTAAAACTAACAAAATAGAAAAAATTAAGATTTTACTTGGTAGAATAAAAATAAAATTGTAAAGATGGGAAATTCAATGGATAAAAAAATAGGAAGATGAAAAAATGGGGGAGAAAAAGCTTTTTTTTTTTTCTTTTTATTTGTGACTTAATAGAGTTGGAAGAATGAAAGTAAAGAAAATAAAATCTTTAAAAAATGCAAAATTTTAAATTAACATACACGTCTCATTCATTTTCTCTCCTCTAATTATTCTAATTTGAAAAGGTTGATTAAGCATTAAGATGGAAAATAATCATTCCTCTAATTTTCTTTCCTCTCATTTTTCTTTTTTATCAAACACACTCAAAATATTTTTTCTACTTTTTCATTCTCTCCTCTCACCATTCCATTTTTTCACTTAACCAAGCACACCTTAAAACAACTAAGGTCTCTCCCCTAATAGCGCAAAGAAATCCAGCTAATTTTCATCAAAAGTCACCAAAACTCCTTGAGTAGTTGTAGATTGAAAATTTTATGGTGAAAGAAAATAACATGCAACCCGTTCCTGCGATGGAATCATTGTATGTCAGAGGAGTCCAGAATCATTTCTAATTGCTAAGTGCTCAATTGGGTGGGTTAACTCCATAGTGGTCAACCACCAAGCACGATAGTAGGTCTGGGAGCAGTTCCTCCATTTAAAGGGTGTTCTCATTTACCGTGAGTACTTTCTTTACTAGTGAATGAGCTGCAGTGTTGGTGTGAGTTTGTCTTGAAATTATTTTCCCATAGATGATATCAGCATTGATTAAGGGTTTATCATGTTCCGCAACTTTCAACTTAAATATAATCCCCAAGTTATCTCCCTTGACTTCAACATGATTGAATCCAAATTTGGAGCACTTGAACTGTGCAAAACCTTCTGTTTCGAAAGAGTTCCAGGTATGTTACTATTTTTCAATGCACAATCTGCTAAAACCAATCCTTCAAGATTTCTAATTAATTACAATCTTGGTTCCTGGTAAATTTGTTGTTGTTGGATTTAGTGCTCTAAGTATAATATATTCGTTATAAATTTATAATTTTTTCGAACAGATTGATTAATAAAATAATTCAAAGATTACATTAATATACTTTGTATAATGTCTTCATGTGATTTTTGCATGCGAAGCAAAATAGAAGCAAATATTGGCTCACTGGTTGTCTAATGTTTAAACTAATACTAAACGATATTACGTGGAAGGATCATAATACAAAAATACAAATTAAATTAGTAGATGAACCTAAACATGTCTTTATTCTAATAAAAAATGAACAAATCGACTGAAAGGCTGATATGCCATATATCAAGTTCAATTGAGGAGATGACATGTCTTGGGCATCGAAGCGGATGACTCTCAGAAGATAGAGATATAGATATGACTGACTAGACTGATTGAACATCGGGCAAGACCAAAGAAGAATAGATCTTGAATCCTTTTTATAGATTTATTCACTTTGTGATATTCATAGTGTGACATATTTTAATCCTAAGTGGATGACGGACTATGTATGCGTGACTCATACATTTTAATATAAGTAAAAGCTTGAGTACAAATAGATAAAGAATCGGAAGTTAATCTGTTGGGTATACGACTTCTGCAGTATGTAGCATTATTCATAATAGTGGAATTCATAGCCCGAGATATGGGTAAATGATATCCTCTCATTAGCATTACATCATAGATGAAAAGTAAATGTGGTCACGGTTCGTTCATCTTTGTGATGAATGACTTGATTACTATTTTATAATAATTGACTTTCTGTTAGGGATCGACTCGATTAAGCAACGAACAAGAAAAATAGAGGAAGAAATTGAGAAATTGAACACACAAATTTAACGTGGAAAAATCTCTCCAAAGAGGATAAAAAATCACGGGGAAAGATAATTTTACTATAATGGCAAAAAAAACGAATAATACAAAAGATAGAGATAAAAAAATAAACTCCAAAAACCCGAAAACAAAGAACCCTCAAAACGTAAACACAAAATTCTCCAAAAGTGTTAGAAGTTCTAATCTCTAATGGGTATATTTTCTAAGGTTGACTGAAACAATCTAAACTAATAAGAGTTTAACTGAAACAAATAAACAGAGTTCAATGAAACAAATAAACAGAGTTTAATTGGAAGATTATTTCTCAAATTTAACTTGAAATATGAGTCATACTTAACAAATCTCCACCTTGACTCGTATTTCCATGATGCCATCTTTGCCGAAGCCCGCCACAAGCTTATCTTGAACTATACAGGGAATTAACTAAGTCGAATCTGTGTTTAGAAGCAGGAAGACTTCTATCCTTCAACTTGTGCACTGCCAAATCAAAATTAATCGAGTCTGATTTTCATGAACATAGTGCCCTAAATTTTCAAAACCTGCATCCAAAAAAGAACCTCTCTTCAACGAAATGATCATACATTTTTCCCTCCTATGACCAAGTTGCCTCCGCTCCAAATGAGTTGACTTCAACTCCGTAACGGATAAGAGACGTCTGATTTCACCGGTCACTGTAGAACCTTCCAAAATATAAAGACTACAGGTCTTTTTACCTTTTAACAAAACGAGAGCTCCACAAGACACCTTAATGCCGCTAGACTCGATGTTGATCCTACAGCATTTCGAGTCTAAAATACTCATGGAGATGAGATTCTTTCGTAAATCATGTACATACCTGACAACTGATAGTATCCTGATCATACCATCGTGCATCCTAAATTTAACAGTACTAATACCAATTACCTTACTGGATGAATTGTTTCCCATGCGCACAACTCCACCTTCAACCAAACTGTAAGTGGAGAACCATTCTTTGTTGAGACACGTGTGGAAAGAACATCCTGAATCTAGGATCTACTCGACATAAGCTCAAAGCTATCGTTCGTTGACACTAACAAGAAATCACCACTGCTTTCTTCGGCCAAATTAGCACCAACTATATCTTTCTTGTTGCTCTCAGCAACTCTTTTATTTTACAGTTTGTAGCAATCTGCTTTGACGTGACCTAACTTCTTACAATAATGACATCTTTTATCTCTCTTCTTTGATGCTACCAAAACAGAAGCGTGCTTATCTATCTTGCTATCCGAACCAAACTCATTGTCAAATTTGTCTTTACTTAACAAATGACCCTTCACATCCTCGAACGAGAGTTTGTCTCTGCCATAAATCATGATCTCCCTAAAAGACTAGTATGAAAGGGGTAAAGAACACAATAATAGCATAGTCTGATCTTCATCGTCAATCTGAATCTCAACGTTATTTAAATCATTTAAAAGAGTAATGAATTGACTGATGTGATCTTTAATAAGCTCACATTCATTCATGCGAAATGTAAATAGACGTTGTTTCAACACTAAACAGTTAGCTAGAGACTTAGTCGCATAAAAAGTTTCTAGCCTTTACCACAAGGCAGATGAGGTCTTCTCCATCAATACCTCCTACAATACCCTATTTGCGAGACACAATTGGATTACAGACAAGGCCTTTTCATCAAGATCTTCCCATTCTGACTTATCTAGATTATCGGGCTTTTTCCCGGTAACAATCCTTTTCAAGCCAATCTGAACTAGAATTGCCATCGTTCGAACTTGCCACAGATTGAAATTTGTGACACCATCGAACTTCTCAATGTCAAACCTTGTTGTTGCCATCTCTAAATGGGTTGATCTACGAAAATTGAACTAATTCTGATACCACTTGTTGGGGATCGACCCGATTAAGCAACAAACAAGTAAAAATAGGGAAAGAAATTGAGAAATTTATGTGTTCAATTTCTCAATTTCTTCCACTATTTTTACTTTTTTGTTGCTTAATCGAGTCAATCCCCAACACTTTCCATGAAGGAAGATGTAATGGTTACCATGAGATAAAATAGGATCATGATATCCCAAAAAGATTAAGGATATCCTATGAGGGTAACACACTTATGATAACGTTATTGATGAGCACTGATCGAGTTATTATCATAATGGTATTCCATTAGGAAAAGCTAAGTCACAATACTATAATGGAATGTGTCACACCCCATACTTTATTTGTCTTATCGCGTTAATTTATGACACAAGGATTTAAATGGCTCAGTGGTTACGTCTGTGACTTGTTTCCCAAAGGTCCTATGTTTAAGCCCCACACTCCCACATTTTTATTTAATTTTTTTGACAAATTTAAGTGGGTGAGGATTCATTTCTTTTTCTTTCTAGTCAACTTACCTTACTTTGCTCATTTTTCACTCCCATGATCCACTTTTGGTGCCTTTGTCCCCTTATTACCTTTTTCCCTCCCGTACCATACCTTAACCAGTCATGCACTTAGACACTTTTATTTTTATTTTTTTCTCATCTTTTATCCCCTCCTATCCTTTTGGTCACCCCTCTTCCTTGCTCTTCCTTTTTCTCTTATTTCTTTTCCTTTGTTTTCATTACCTAAACCACCACCTCACCATCATCGCTGTCGTCTCATTGCCGCCATCGATCACACCAAAATTCTTCGATTCTTCTTCTTTTCTCCTCCTTTTCTCATAATTGATTTCTCTAATCCTTAAATTCTGATATTTTGTTCATAAAAAGGTTTGTTTCACATCTTATTTCTAATTTTTTTTATATTATGTTATTTTTTGTCTAGTGGCAAATCCTCCTCTCTAATCAACTCTTCATGGGAAGTTGTTGAACCCCTTTTTCCTTCAATATTATGTAAGTTTGGACAATCCTCCAGTTATGCTACTCTTTCACATATTTTATACATATATACTCGATTAGGACAACACTAACCATTTTAGTTTATTGGCTATATTGAAGTGCTATTTTTAAAATCCTAGATTTGTACCCCCACTTTTGGAAGAGTGCGATTAGACGAACAATTACGTAAGTATTTACTGAATTTTGCGTACAACTGCTTCTCACACAAAGTCATTGTCAGACCAACTATGGTAGAATAACATGCAATGTAAACATAAATCATACAAGCATCGTCATTACATATCATAATTTCATTATACAGTCTTTCTTGGGTCTTATACGAGCCTAACTATGCTCTAGAATTAACCCGGAATCGTATAAGGACCAAATTGTAATATAAATTTACAAAATGACATCACAACATGACCGTCTGTTTTGCCTCGTATGATGACGAGGTTCCTCGTCATGCCTTGGTCCAAAACCCAGATCTTGTCGCAACAACCATCGCTTGACGTAACGACGTAGACTCAGGTTTTGGCACAAAATAGGCCTTTTGGTACTTGTATCAAGCCATACTTCTGGTACATTTGTGCACCTTTAAACCTGCACAAAACCAATCCAAACCATCTCTAACCTTTTTATTTTAATCAAATGCACATCATTCAAACCAATATGTCATCATTTGGCACAAAACATACTTAATCATCCTATTCAAATTCAACCATTTAATCATTTATTCAAACCATTCAGTCTCACTTATAAACATGTCATATCAATGCTTATTTATGCTACCAAATTACCACCCAAAATATCAACAAGTTACCAAACATACATTTAAACATTTGATCATTAACATTCCATGATTGAAGCATTAACCAAGTTCAAAACAAACTATCCATCCAAAGTAAACTCATATATATAACACTTATGTACATGCCACATTACTGAGCTTAAAATGAGTAAAAGTCTACCGAGTTGATAGATGGATATTATGAGCTTTGAGGTGATCCAATATACGAGTTCCACAAATCAACAATCTACAAAAAGGGAAAAAAAACAACTAGGTAAGCATTTTGAATGCTTAGTAAATTCATAGGTATTAAAACGAATAACTTACCTTGATTTATAATCAAACATAACAATCTAATTAACTTGATACAATTTTCCTGACATAGCATTTCACAAGGATAAGGTGAGCCGTCACATAAACGAGTCATATAGCAATTCAACATTAATGCGCTATTCAATTTAGTACAATTCATATAAAATTCACAATTCAATTCCATTTGTGATATCAAAACATCAAATTTCCATTTTGAACATCAAACTTGTAACATTTCATTTCCATTTCTCTTTTGCATTAATCATTTAGCCTAATGAACTCTAGTAAATAAACTCAGATACACGGGTAACTACACTAGAGAGCCCCATAGTGCTAAATAGATAGCACCGAAGTGCTAAGTAGAGAACACTGAAGTGCTGATCAGAGAGAATCGAAGTGCTGAGTAGAAAACATCGAAGTGTTGAACAGAGAGAATCGAAGTTCTAGACTCGTACAAGCACGTTAATAACCCTTTTGACATGTCAATCATATCCTAATGCGTTAATTTTGTATGCGTAACATTTAAATCACTATAGTGTCATCATATACATATCACCCCATCATAAAACATTTCGTATCCACTCAGGAGCATATAGCACATATCACCATTTCTTTACAATTACACACAATATGAACTTACCTAGAAGAAATTGTAATAACAAGATTTCTGGGGCTAATCTTCAATTTTTTCTTTTCTCGATTATCTTCCGGTTGGTTCAGTTCCAAATCTATATGATAATTCATTTCAATTTATCAATTCCAAATTCTTCATATCATCATACCATATGCATATGAATTTTAAATTTCATTTTTTTAATATTCCCTAAAGTTTTATATTTTAATCAATTTAGTCCCTAAAACTGAAATTGCTATAACTTTCAAATTTGAGCTTCGATTTCAAAACCAACTTCAATTGCATCCTTCTACAGCCCTCTAATATCTAAAATTACATAAATTAAACATCAATTTTGAATTCTTTACACTTTAGTCCCTATGTTCAAAATTAACAACTTTCACTTTACAAATTAATCATTTTTCACTTCTAAGCATAAAATCTAACAAATTAACAGATTTATAAATTGATACACAGGCTAGCTAAATTAAGTTTTCGAGTCCTAAAAACATAAAAATTACAAGAAAAATAACTAAATTGAACTTACAATAATTGATCGAATGTTGAGCTTCAAAAATAGGGTTTCCGTTTCTTTCTCATAGTTGAAGAAGAAGATAGAAAGAAAATGATACTTTTTATAATTTTAAGAAAATGATATTTTTTACAATTTTTCTACTTTTATACCTTAATTAAATCTAATTAATCTTAATTAATTTAATTAAACCTAATTAACATAACTTTAATGATAATTAATCAAATTGGTGGATGAAAGTTGTCATCCACCGTCTGGTAACTTAAGATATGTTTAATTGCTCAATTGGTCCTCCAAATAATTAAAAATCCATAACGATTAAATTTTACCATTTTTACAATTTAATCCTTGTACCTTATTTAACTATCCAATTGACAAAATTAATGGACCAAACTTTAATTAAACTTTATAGTAACCTCGTAAATATTAAATAATGATATTTACGAACTCACTCGTCAAAAATGGAGTTCTGAAACCACTATGTTCAACATCATTGAAAAACGAGCTGTTATATGTTTAGTTTTCCTCAAAACTCAATAACTCGATTCAAATCCAAGCAGCCTAAATGGAAAGTTTTAATAAGCTTAAAAGAGGTTAAGGTGTGAAGAGGGCAACTCAAATGTACACCCTTTTTAAGATCAAATCCCATTCAACTCATTACTCTTGTCCATTAATCAATGGTCGAATTTTAGACGCCTTAGCTCATAGTATTTTACTTGTTTTTAAAGCATTAGGAGATGAGAGTTGAAATTTAATTCAAACTGGTGGATTCTCTTATCCATCAAAGTTTGGAATCTATTGGGAGCTCTTGGTCGCCGTCGATTCTATAAATAAGTTGTTTTCTTTCATTTGTAATCACTTTTTTATCTATTAAAAATAAAAACACTTTTTTAGAGTTATTTTTCAAGAATTTGTTTGTTGTGATTTTCAAAAGAAACTTATCTTTAGTTCTCTTGAATTGCTAGTGGAAGGTTTCCAATTAAATTCTTGTAGGGTCGTTTTCCATCCTTCATTGTTTTCATATCGAAGCTCCGTTCTTCATAGGGATTAAGCTTTTCATTGTTCTATTTTATAACTATCTATTTTTTTATGAATGTTCAAAAATTCAATTTTGGTTCGGATTTCTTAAATCAAATCATTCTTGAAAAGATAAATCAAAAGGTTTCCAAGAGTTGATACGTAGTTTGATATAAATGTTACTAATGGGTAATTAGTCTTAATAACAATTTTTTTTGCCTGACATGACAGCTTTTGTCAGACACGTTAGTACGATTAATGATCAAACTAGTTAACTGACGGTTTTCGTTAACAGAATGAGCAAAATTTGTGGCAAATTCTAAACTCATTTGTGACATACACTATGCTTAACCTGATGATGGCTCATCTCACAAATATTAATTCAAGAAGTTGTAGTATAGAAATTCTGGGTTTAAGGCTCAACTAACTTGTACACATCCCATCCAGAAACTCCACAAATTCCCCCATCGTTTTTACACTCTAATCATGTGTCTTGAGATTAAAACTACAGTGACAGTATGTTTGATAGCCATATTTGAGGATAATGAATCATCAACTATGCAAAGGTACATAATCAACATTCTGCAATTTTACAAATCCAGTTACAAAGTTGTGCCCCCGCCATCAGACATAAGAGATGCAGCAGCTGCAGCAGCCGTAGGCACAACACCGGTTGAAACACCTGGCTTTGACAAATGCAGCAGCCTGTAAAATTAAACACCACAAGCTTGCATCAGTTCAATATAATACAACCATCTATCAACTGATGTGTCGGTTTCTAAGCACCAAGTAAAAATTGGATAAGATAGACAAGTTGTGCAATAATCATGCATGTTGAGAAGGCAGATGAAATTCTTACGGTGCAAGATATTCGCAGAAGGAAAACACAGCAGCAACAACTTCATTATAATTTTCCGATGTTGCAGGGGCGGTCACTTCTACCAGCTGTATACCAGGTGTTACTGGCACAGCCTCATCGGTTGCGTGCAGTTTTAGCATCTTATTAACAGATGAAACAGTTACAGTTATCTGAGCACCCCTTTGGAAATGAAAGGTGATTCCCACTCTCAGCAGCTCATGATCCAACTTGTACCCGAGTGCATAAAATAATCGAAGCACATTCTTGCTTGCTTTGCTTTCTACCATACTCCTAACCAGAACAGAAATTTGCTCTGCCCCAGCACCCCTCATTGCACCCCCAACATGTTTAACAGTCCTACAAACAATATAGAAGGCTATAAACATCCAAAATAACAATCAAATACCCAAAATTAACAAAACTAGAAATTCTAGTTTACCATGTAGGTTCAGACTGCTCAAGATCACACAATAATCTGACCTCTGAAGCAACAAATCCTGTGAAATTCATAGCATTAGCGGTGCATAACCAAAATATTTGATCAAGAGGTTTATTAATTACTATTCTTATATTGCAAATAAAGCAAGTAAAAATTCATGAATAACTACATGAGTAAGCAGGAAACTCGTTTACAAGAAAAACCAAAAAGCGAAAATTGCTTCTATCATCTGATACTTCATATGCTAGTAAGCAAAATTAAAACTTCGGCAAAGTGAGAATGTGAATACTTACCAAGATTTGGGCCACTTTTAAGGCAAATTTCATGGACTCTTAAGCGTTCTTTATTAACCCCACAAAGACCCTGAAGTAGAATTTCAAGTGCTTCAACATACTGCAAATCTCCAAAAAAAAATAGAACAAAAATCAAAATCTTCTTTACATGATTCTCAAAGTTGGTGAAAAAAAGTACTTTTTGCGTGAATTTTTACCTGTGTCTCTATAATTCCTTGAACAACACATTCCATTTTTATGACTTCTGCATTCAAGCCTTATTGTTTTGAACAATGAAATGCAGCCGGCAACTGATAGAGGAGCTCACTGTGAAACCCTTTTTCTTCTTTTTGAATATTGAAATGGGAGTTGAAATGTGCTGTCACCGACCCAAAAACAAATTACAGGCTGAAACTTCAAAATGGTTTGAGTTTTCTTGGATTGTTTGACCCAATAAGCCCAGTATCTAACTACCTTTTTTCTATAACATCTATATCTATATATACTATACATAATATTTTCACCCTCATTAAGTAATAGGGTTATGTGGGATTTTCACTAAATCTTTTTAATTGAATAAATATTTTTTTTCCAGGTTGTATGAAGCAAGCCTAACTGCCTAAGGCTAAGGATTCCAATGAATATATGGTCTTAAAAATTATGCCATTTACTTCCCACAATTGATTTAAAATCCTCAAGTAAGTGAAAATTTTTACCACGAGTAAAGAATGCCACAAACTTCTGAGATCCCAGTATGCAAATGGGAAGAAAAAAACTAGAGTTGTTTAGAGGACCTACAAAGCCAAAGTTTTTAACTTGGATTAGATTACATCAAACAAGTGCAAATGCAGTAACACCCACTTTGAATGACTGGGGAAGTTTCTTTGTGTCATAACTCTAGAAGCTAAAAATAGTAAATTTTACCTTAGTTGGTGAAGTTTCTCAGCCACAGGATCCAGGGGCTCTTATTTAGCTACTTCAACAGTTTTCCCTTTCTTTTCAGTAGCTTTTGATGCAGGTTTCTTAGGGGCCTTCTCTTCAAGATCTTTTACTACAGGCTGCTGATAACAATTAAGGAAACAACACATCAACACAAGCAAATAGTTTTTCTCTATTATCAAATATATAACACAAGTATCTTTACTGCAATAACATTCTTTGCACAGAATGACCATAGAAAACATCTAACAACTTACATATGTAACAAGTAATCTATGCTAATGAAGACAAAACACAGATCTTCAACAGTATAATAGCAAATAAGGAGAAGGTGAACTACTGTAAGTAATTAAAAAGCTAAGAGTGTGATGGTATAATCCAATACTAAGGTGAAAGAGAACTACTGTGAGCAGTCCGAGCATTCAACTATACTTTCACAAACCAAATCTAAAGATCTCTCAACAATACCATCACTAGCCGCTGTTCGTAATTGGCCTTTTCACCAATTAGATATCAAGAACTTCTTTCTTCATGGGGATCTCCAAGAAGAAATATATATGGAGCAACCACTTGGATTTGTTGCTCAAGAAAGTATGAAAAGGTCTGTCATCTGAAAAAATCCCTTTATGGATTGAAACAAAGCCCTCGTGCTTGATTTAGAAAGTTCAATAGCTAGTTCAATAGTTTGGGTTGAAGAAACGCAGTTGTGATCATTCGGTGTTTTATAAACAATTTGAGGCTAGAGTTATTCTTCTAGTAGTATATGTTGATGATATTGTTATTACAGGAGATGATGCTGCAAGGATCTCTTCTCTAAAGTCTTTTTTGCATACCATGTTCCACACAAAAGATTTAGGTCAATTGAAGTATTTTTGGGGGATAGAAGTGTTGAGAAGCAATAAAGGATTTTTTTTTTTTTGTCTCAGAAAAAGCATGTTCTTGATCTACTGGCAAAAAATGGGAAGTTGGTAGCTAAACCTTGTACTATTCCAATGGTTCCAAAAGTGCATCTTACAAAAGATGATGGTGATTTCTTTGATGACACTAAAAGGTAGAAAAGGATAGTTGGGAAATTAAATTATCTCACTGGCAACTCGTTCAGATATCGCATTTGTTGAGAGTATTGTTAGCTAGTTTATGCCCACACCCACTGTCAAACATTGGGCAGCCCTAGAGCAGATCTTATGTTACTCCAAAGGAACTCCTGGACAGAACATATTATACAACAATCACGGGCATACCCGCATCGAGTGTTTTGCAAATGTTTATTGGGCCAGATCTAAGATAGATAGGAGGTCTACTACAGGATATTGTGTTTTTGTTTATGGAAACTTAGTATCATGGAGGAGCAAGAAGCAAAATGTTGAATCTCAGTCTAGTGCAGAATTGAAATATAAGGTTATGGATTCAAGAAGCGAATAGGATACTCTTACCCAATAATGCAAAACCTTCATTAGCTTCTGGTTCAGTAGAATTTGTTTAGTGTTTATGAATGAATGATGCTAGCTTATGTGAAGATAGGAGAACAACTTATTGATTTGTTTACAAAGGCACAAACCGGGTTAACTATTTATGTAACAAGTTGGGCATGATCAATATCTATGCTCCAGCTTAAGGGAGAGTGTTACAGATTCTTAGGGATTAAATTTAGGAGTTTTATTCTCTTTCCTTATTTACACTGTATAAACTTGTATATAAATAGGCTAACTCTAGAGATGAAATATAAATAACTTTTCATCAGTCTATTCTTCTCTTGTTTTCATTCTTCTCTTCGTATCCATTAACAATTACTATATTAAATAAATTAATTAATAATTGAAAATATTGATTTTTTCTTTTAAGTTTAAATCAATTGAAAATGTTGAAGTGCAACATCAAATTACAGTCCAAGCAGATGCACAATCTTGCAGATTAATTTAAGATCAACCCAAATACAAAACATTGATTTATGATGAAAACCTAAGACATTAATTTATCAAATCAAAGTATCAAGACAGATATAGTTTTATGGATTTGTTTCATTATAAATCAGTGTAACTTGGAAATAAAAATTAATTGAGTATGAAGTTGAAAGTATCAGAATCTTACATCTTAAGGTTTTTGTAACAAAAATTAAAGTAACTAATCAATTCAAGTTTCTTGCTCATCTAATCTAATCTAAGAGAAGTGGACTGCATTGTTGGTCTACACTTAAGCATTCATCATAATTTTTTTTTATAAAAAAGTTGAAATTTACATGGATATAGTTATGATGCAATAAAAGAAAAAAAAAACAAAATTGAGGCTAACTTCTAAATTTGCATGTAATTCAAAAACTGATAGGAAACGATCCAAGTAGATGATATATAGGCAATGACTCGATGGTCCAAACTAGTAAAAAATGAAAAGTTAAGTCATAGATTGTTAATTTTTAAAATTATTTTTCAAATGTGATAAAAAAAAAAAAGTTGGTGGGATTATGAAGCAAACCTTTTGTTACTCAAAGATAAAAAATTTTCTAGGAAAGAAGACAGAATTTTCGGGAAAATTAAGAGAATAGTATGATAAACTACATTGGTAGCTGAAATATATACATTGAAATTCATTGAATAAAAAATGCAGCATAATGCTTCTTGAAACAAATGAAAACTAGTTCTCAGATTCAGTTCAATTCTTCTGCTTTATGAACTACTAAACAGAGTATTATTGATGAAAAGAGTTGATTTTGAATCCATAGTTCAACATCATACAACACTAAAATTTTCAACGTAAAACCAAAACTAAAAGTAGAAACAAGAAAAACAACTCCCTGCCCACTCAAGGAACTACAAATTTTCCCAATTTCTCACCCAAAGAAAAAGAGGAACGCATTGAGAAACCCAAGAACCCAATGTTCAAAAAATCCCCTAAAATTTCATACTTTAAACATTTGAGCAAACCAATCAACCAAGTTCCAAAAACCCAAGTTCTTACTGCTTTTAAAATAGTGATAGTCAGCATGTAAATGAGATGCATCAGCCATCGGTGTAGAATTTATTAAGAGATTTTAATGAAATTCAGATGCCAAATTACTTACTTCTGTTAACGTTGAAGGACCAATTCAGAATAAAAGGTGAGCAACGACCAAAAGAGATGACTGATTCAAAAAGTAAGATTGATACTTGAGGAGAGAAACGGGAGAAAGAGAGAGGAGAATGAATTAGGGTTTATTAATTTGGGATTTGGGGGACAGGGGAGAGAGACTATACAAGAAAATGGCTTAATTCATAAATCACCCCTAAATTATTCCCATTTTCTTGGTACAAAAATATAATATTTTTTTATGATTTGCAGTTATAAGGCAACTTGAACCCAGATAATATTTGGGGTTTTGAGTATATTGACTTTCAAATTATCACCTGAGGTTTATATAATAGTTATTTTAAAATAATTTTATACTTTAAACTATTTGTTAAATAAATATTTATAATATTTAGTATAAAATATTACTTTAACCATTATAATTATAATATGTTTGAAATAAAATATTTTAAATATATTAAAAATTATATATTGATAAATGGTTTAAATTAGTATATTAGAATTTATTTTAAAATGTTTTAAATTATAATATACTGAATAATATATAATATATATGTTATGATATTTAATATTATCTTATAAAATAAAAAATAATTTTAGATAAAATTATCATTTTAAATAATATTTTTAATATTATTTTAAATAATTTTCTAATATTTTATAATTCAAGGTGAAATTGATTTTTTTTTTATTCTTACATATTCTTTAATATCTTTTCAAATAATCAAACAATGATTAAACAATAAAATATTATTCATCGACTACTGAATTCCAACCAATTAAACTACATAATACTTATTATATTTCTATTACATCTATTTCTAATAGTTTAATGCTATAGCTGTAATTTCATTTTAAATTTTAGGATTTTTATTTGAATTTAATTTTTTCATGATAAAATTATTGATGTGATATTAAACTATTGAAAAAAAGTACAGATAACACGATATCACTATTTCATATGATCCTTTTTCGTTCATATATCAATCTTTCCATTCCTTTTTTCCTTTTTGGTAGAATAAAATCTCTCCATTCCTTTTTTTCTTATTGTGTTCATTAAGCAAATGATGAAGATTAAAGTCGTAAATGAATCGAGCATGAATGCACAAACTTCTATTTGTATTCGTTTGTTTATTTTTTAAGTTGTTCATATTCGGTTCATGTTAGTTAAGAATTTCAAATATTTTATTCATGTTAATTTATTTAAAATTATGTGTTCATTTTTGTTTGTTTAATGTTCACGAACGTGTTAATTTAACTTAATCGAACATGTTCATGTTCACAAATAATGTTAACGAATAATAAACAAACAAACAAGAAATAAATTATAAGAAAATATCATTAATAAATAAACGACTCAATTAACGAGTTTATAAACGAGTTTGTTTGTGAACATAAACGAACCGAATACATCTTTGTTCGTGTTCATTCGTTTATTATATGAATATAAAAATTTTGTTCATGCTCGTTTATTTAACTTAATAAACGAATGTTATATGAACGGTTCACAAACAATTCATCGAACGTACTATTCATTTACACTCCAACGAAGATGCTGCTTTCTTGAAATGAAGTCAGGCGTAGTTCGAATTGTGGAGTTGTCCAAAGCTCTTAGCAGTTTCAATAGGCCATGTGTGGGTGTTTTGGGCCAACCACCATCGCCCTATCCTTATTCTCTCATCTTTTTAGGTTCACTGAAGGCAGCTCATAAATAAATATTAACCCCTGAGTTGTACTTACTGAATTTTAGATGAAAGATATTTGAAGCCAATTACACGACACACATCCTATTAATCAAATTAAAATTTTTATTGAATTAATTTTTTATTTTGTATTTTTAATAATTTTATAGTTCAACCGTATAAATCAATAATATGATTAGCTCGACAATAAATGGTAATGAAGTGGGGTGAAGGTAAATATTGTTAAATTTATTATCGTTTTATAGTTGACACACTTTGCTCCATCACCACTTCGCTCCATTATGAATATATAATCTTGAAAATCACTACCACTTCTATTGGTATTAGATACATTCATCCCATCGTGTCTTGGCCCACCCAACCAAGGGCGAAATCAGGGGGGCTAGCAGAGGCCCTGGCCTTTTCTAAAATAGAAAATTTTTCATTTAGACTCTTAAATTTTTTTAAAATTTTACACTTTGACCCTCTAAAAATGATAAAATTTTAATTTAATCCTTTAAAAATACACTTTTACTATTGTAAAAAGTACAATTTAACTTCGGCCTCCTAAGAAAATTTTTTGGTTTCGCCCCTACAC
The DNA here is from genome assembly GCA_039519145.1 of Kokia cookei. Taxonomy (NCBI): domain Eukaryota; kingdom Viridiplantae; phylum Streptophyta; class Magnoliopsida; order Malvales; family Malvaceae; genus Kokia; species Kokia cookei. The sequence continues at coordinate 16,050,696 of CM076908.1, forward strand.
CCCACCTCGCTCCTCTTTAATTTAATTTTTGCTACTTATCTTTAATATTTTCAGTCTTTTTAAAATCAAGTAAATATTTAAACATAATTATTCAAAATCATAAAAAAATATTTAAATATAAAATATATTAGTTTTTTTTCTATATTATGTTATTAAATTTTTACTATTTTAATATTTTATATATACAAAGATAAAATGATAATTTAATATAGTGAAGTGGGCCAGAGTAAGCAAACAATTATCATAATTACTCTATATTCATTATCCAAAATAAAAACTTTAATTTGACCCATTCCACATTCACCTTTCAAAAGAAAAAATTTATTCCGAATGGAACGAATCGATTCAAAATCTATCAAACAGTTTGTGTTTTATCCTCCCTAAATCAATAATTCAATTCTAAAAAATTTACTTAAAATATATTTTAATATTCAATATTTTATTTTATAATTTGACACAAATAAATAATTAATCCAGTATGTAGCATGAGTGTACCATAGTAGTGATATAATAATTTATGCATATAGATTTGTCTTATATTCTTTATACTTACTAGATTTTTTGTTCACCAGCGTTTCAGGTGAATATATAAACCCTTATTTTGATATAACATTTTATAAATAAAAGAAGTTTGTATTATAATTTAAGTTAAAAATAAAATAAAATACCAAGTAAAAATAAAAAGTAGTACCATGTAAAAAATAAAAATAAATTGTAGTTAATAATAAAATGGTACCTATTTGCTTTGCAAGTGAATATATATATATATATATATATATATATATATATATAATTAAAAATATATCATATATAACATATAACATATTTAGTGTAAATAATATTTAAAATTATATTAGAAAGTAAAATATAATACAATACTTAAAAATAAAAATGAGTAAAACAACATGGATTAATTATAATAATGATTCATGATATATATTAAATTAGTTAAAAAAAAACATTTTCATTAAAGTAATAAATACGATTAAGAATTAATTATTAAAATCTTATAAGGTATTAATAATGAAGTATAAAATAGTTTTTACTTAGCATAATATAAACAACTTAAAAAATAATTATATTATATTATATTATTTCATTATCAATTAAAATAATCTTATGTATCTCTTTTATTCCATATTTTCTTTTTGAAGAACTATTACTTTAATGCTTCATTCTTTTTGGTATATTCTCAATTAATTAATGCTAACAATTTATGTTCTTTTTACTAGCGATTTTTCTTAGATGCTATTAACGAATATTATTTATAGAGTTAAACTTAAATTTTAATTGATATATAACTTAACATTAATTAAGTGTTTATTAAATGATAAAATCAATATTTATTTTATGAAAAATTATTTTATGAATATTCATTACCACATTATCCATTATCCTTACCAATTTAAAATAAAAACATCACATTTATTTATATTGGTGTAGACTTTAAAATTGGTTTTATATTCTTTTGTAATTTTTTATATTTTAATAATTTAACTGTTGTATTTATCAAGATATTTGTATTTATCATGCATGTATTTTTTTGGATTGATTCGATATCTATATTATATTAATTTAAAATATTGTCTATATTAATATATATTTAACGATTGAAAGTTTTTTTATATATAATGAATAGTAACAAATTTTTCGTTGATGTCAAATTTAATATGTATGATCTATATAAATAAAACATGAAATATCATCATTTCAAATTTACGAAAAGGTAAAAATACATATAAAGGAAAAACTAAATTTGCTGAAAATGCCGAAAGTGAAAAAAAAAATGAGGAATTTAGGCTAGTTTCTGTGACATTTAGGGAAATTAGTCGATTTTGAAGAAAAAAATAAAAATATGTTCTTTGGTTAGATGATTAAATGTTAACGGTTTTATCCTTAAGTCTCGAGTTCAATTCCTCTCATACTCATATTTGTATTTTTTATTTCATATTGTTTCAAGTTTTTTTTAATTAATGGTTTTAACATATTAACTTTTTTGTTTGATAATTAAATAATACTGATTTCATCTTTATGTCCTTGAAAATAAAAATAAAAAAAACTTGAAAATAATATATTTATTAATTAAAAACATTAATTAAAAAAAGCTTGAAATAATATGAAATAAAAAATACAAATTAATTAAAAACATTAATTTAAAAAACTTGAAACAACGTAAAATAAAAAAAATACAAATGTAAGTAAAAAGACCATCTTATCTCAAGAAAGCAACTAGTGTTATGTTACTTCCCAAAAAAAAAAAAAATAAAGTATTGATTTCATAATCAAATTTTTAGAAGCAAAAAAAATCTCCAATTAATTGAAACCCCTCAGAAGTAGTTATAGCCTTTATCAGAGCTGACAGAAGGAAGAATTCTTGTAATTCACAGGCTTTTATGTAACTTAGCTCGTAAGTTATTATTCACCGAAAAAAGATTCAAAATTAAAATTATTAACATTTAATTATTTGATAAAAAAACTAATATACTAAAAGAGACAAAAAGTGTGCCTATAAAATGCGTTTTCAATCGAGGTGATTGAAAGCACACCTTATAATATATTTTTTTCTTTAAAATCGATTTATTTTCTGAGAGAAATCAACATAAATCCCTCAATTTTTTATTTTATTTATGACATTATGAGCAAATTTTAGCCAAAGGAAAGCATAGCGAATAAGATGTTGCTGACATCCTAGCTGACGATTTGAGAATTTATCCAGAAGGGATAAAACATAAAAGGATAGAAAGAGTAATAGAACCTCTAGCTAGGCCTAGGTGTATTAGGATATAATTTTCCATGATATCTCCAACTTGACTTTGATGATTATTTTATATTAAATTAAGGTTGAACCTTCCTTGGTGGCACGGCAGTTAATTCACAATTGGGTGCATCACCTTTCTTTTTCTTTCTTTCTTTTTTTTTTTCTTTTTTCTTTTTAAATTACAATATCAAAATAAAGTCCGAATAATAAATATAATTAGTACGATTAAAATTCAGACCACATTTGAAGAAATGAACATCTTGATCATCAAACCATCAAATAGGGTTTTTTCTTTTTTATTTTAAACTATTAAATCAAGAGGTTATCCGTAATTTAAAATATATTTTAATTACTCTTATACCTTAAATATTTTGTATAATTCTATGGTAAGTGTCTCAACATTTCAAATTACTAGTTTCTAATCATATATACTTATATGCCTCTAATTTTTAATTAGTTTTTAAATAATATTTTTAAATTATTGTTATCTATAGTCAAGTATATGAATAAAAAAATTAGGTAAAATAACCTGCAACAATTATAATAATAGTTCATGATAAATACGAAAATATTTACATTAAATGAATAAATTCATTTAATAATAGTGATTAAAACATAATTGATGAAATTTGACTTTCTTTCAAAATAAATTCACAAAACATTTGTTTCTTCGATGCCATTGTTGTTCGATTATGATTCTATATTATCTCTTTGAAAAATCATTACTTCAATGCTTCATTATTTTTTATACAATTCCAACTTTAATAATCTTCATTTTTTACCCGTGACTTTTCTTAAATACTACTTGATTGAATATTCTTAACTACGAGATGCTATTTACAAATTTACACTTAAATTTTAATTGGTATGTAACACTAATATTAATTAAATGATAATTAGGATGTTTAACTTATATTAAAGTAATAAATCTATTTTACATCAATAAAATGAGCATAATTTTAAAAAAATAAAAATTATCCCAACAACTTTTTTACCTCAGAATTTTAACTAATAATTATAAATTAATAACTCTATTTTAAAATTTTCACAAATTTTTAATTAATAATTCTAAATTATTTTTAGATCTAATTTAGCCATATAATGAAAAATAAAGATATTCCAATCAGTTAAAAAAATTTCCAAACTTTTGCTTTTATATATATTATAAATTAATTTGAAGATTTCAATTTTGAAATTTTGAAGTGAATTTTTATTTATTTAGTGGATTAAGAGAATGATATATATTATTTTTAAATATACATAAAGATTTAAAATTTTAGCAAATTAACGCAAGTACTCGAAGTTATATTAATTAACTAGTTTTATTGTTATAAATAAAAAATTAAAATTTTTTAAATAATTTTATTATTGATTCTGATTATATCTATAATAAAACATTAAAATTTAACACACTAATATATATAAACAATCATAGAAGAATAAAAAAAACAAAAACAACAATAAAACAATTTTTTTACAAAAAAAAAATTATCATTTGTTAAAATTGTAATGTTACACAACCAAATGAGAATATGACAAATTGATTAATAGTACAAATCCATTTGAATGGATATATTATTTTAACTGATAATAAAATCATCCTTCAATCAAAAACTCCATTTGACATGATATTTAAGAATGATGTTACCTTGGAGAGTATGAAAAAAAGGATTTTAAGAAAAATCCATTCTTTAATTGATATTTAGTTTGAAGTTTAGATTTTTTTAATGTCTACTAGAAGGGGGTGATATTATTATTTAGTGGATCTGAAATTGAGATGATGGTGTTTGGGTTTTGAAAAAGTGGTGACGTTGCAATGGAACTATTAGTGGGGGTTGAACATATTCTTGATATTGGTTATGAGATCTTGAATTATGCAAGTGCATTAATTGTTTTGGTGTCAACATATCTTTTGAAGGTTCTTTTAATGTTGGAAATTCTTGGTACCTTTTCAAAGTATTGTTCTTAGAAGTCTACAATGCCACAAGTTCTCTTAATGCTAGATATGCTTGTTTATCTTAAATACTATTCTCAAAAGTTCATGATGGTAGATATTCATGATTTGTGTGAAAAAATGTTGGTTGTTTCATTGTTGGGGAGAGTTGAATTGATTGAAGTGTTGCAGTATGCCCAAAGACCAATTATATAATGATTGAAATAACATACCTTTTATCTTATAGTAACCATTATATCTTCCTTCATGAAAAGTCATCACAAAGATGGATGACTCGTGACCACGTTTACTTTTCATCAACCATGTAATGCCAATGACAGGATATCATTTACCCATGTTTTGGACTATGAATTCTACTATTGTGAATAACGCTACATACTGCAGAAGTTGTACATCCAACGCGCCAGCTTTCAATTCCTTATCTATTTGAACTCAGGCTTTTACTTACATAAAAATTTACAAGTCACATATACATAGTCCGCCATCCACTTAGGATTTAGGTATGTCACACTATGTGCGTCACAAGTGAATAAATTAATTAACATATTCAAGATCTTTCTACATGGGTATACTTGATGTACTGTCAATCTAGTCAGTCACATCCAAGTTTCTATCTTCTAGGAATCATCCGCTCTGATGCTCAAGACAAGGCATCTCCCCAATTGGACTTGGTAGATGACATATTAGTGTTTCAATCGATTTGCTCATTTATGATTAGACTAAGGACACGTTTAGGTTCATCTACTAATACAAGTTGTCTTTCCATACTACGATATGACCACGTAATACCGCTTAGTATTAGTTAAACGTTTAACAACTAGTGAATAACATTTGCTTCCATTTTGCTTTATGTGCAAAAACCATGTGACGAAAATCATAAAAAAATATATTAATGTAATCAATGAATTTGTTTTATTAACCAATCTGTTCGAAAAAATTAGAAGTGTATGTTGACAAAAATACTACACTTAGGGCACCAGGTCCAACATTAAGTTCCTACCCATTCATCCTATCCGCCCTTGAGCCTTGCTTAACACTCCAAAACACATGTCAATAACTAACCATCCCGGATATAACACTCAAAACTTGAAAACTGTAGCCAGCTAGGGTCTCGGTGTCACTTTAATCATCAATCATTGTTCATCTTTAAACTTATGTCATTTGATCTTATATTACGAATGAAATATACCTAATACGTCATATATTATCATTTTAATTATATCCATAATTCAACAAGGGCAAAAGGATCCTTTCCAACATTTTCGAAGACTTATATCGATACTTGTCACAAGTATCAGTAGTTGTCAAGTTAATAAATAGTTCAAAAATTGTGCAGACCTCTATCGATACAAGTGATAGTTTTATCGATACAAGTCTTGATTCTATCGATACTAAAAACTCCAGAGAGCTAAAAATCTCACCCTACAACTTCTACCGGTATGAGTATACAAACTACTGATACTTCAAAACACATAACTATCAATACTTGCTAATCAACTACCGATACAACCCAAGACAATGAGCAACCTCTTTCCTACCTTGTGCTTCTATCAATACATGTGTGGGTTCCACTGAAACAAGTATGCAGAATCTCAAGAATCATACCAAAACACAATTTTATCAACTCAAATCATTCATAACTCCAATTATGCATTAAGCAATCACAAAATACATAGTTTCCAAGTCATTACATAGTACCTTTAAGTATATAATCTATCTTGCACAAACATACATTTATACTTTTATCATTTTATTAAATAAAACAAGGTTTCCACAATCTCAATTACATAAAACAAAAGGATAACATCATCCTAGTACATGCCATAAGACCAAATGATATGATTACCATCGAACAAACTCCGGGATAGTGTGATGCTCCACGATGATCCGATTTTCGAACAGCCAAAATTGAATATACAAAACAACAATAGTTTCCATGGGTAAGCATTTCAAAGCTTAGTAAGTTCATAAGTTAAATAGATTTACCAAACTTCAATTGTTGTAAAATCTAACCAACTGTATTGAATACGCTGAATATATCCGGGTAGCTTTTCATGTGTATTTGATACTCACGATGACATAGAGTTATCGAACCTTTAATCCGTAAAAAATTCGTATACTCACGATGACACATAGTCATCAAACCTCATAATCCGTAAAGGATTCATATACTCACGATGATATATTGTCATCGGACTTCATAATCCTTAAAGGATTCATATACTCACGATGACACATAGTCATCGAACCTCATAATTCGTAAAGGATTCATATACTCACGATGGCACATAGTCATCAGACCTCATAATCCGTAAAGGATTCTTATACTCACGATAACACATGGTCATCGGACCAATTTCAGTTACGGCTCAAAGCCTGTTAGCCTTTTCTTTCCTTTGTTCCCGTCTTCCTCACTTCTGATCATCATTTCAACTCAAAAAAATTGTTTACAATATAAGAATATGCAATTTAAATTGGAATTTAACCATATGAACTTACCGGATTGGTTTGCAGTTGAAGAAAGGCTTCAATGGCTAATTCGCTAATTTCCCTTTTTCGCGATCTGTGGCATGATCGTAGTCTACATCCACAAATCATCCAATTTTTACATTAAAACTCTCAATCATATCATATAACACAATTAGGTCCCCTTTTTGATAAAATTACGATTTTACCCCTAACATTTTACTTTTATTCATTTTAGTCCTTAAACATGATACATGCAAAATAACATTTTCTCTTACACAATTAATACCAACCGAGTAATTCTAAGTCTCCACAAGTGTCTACACTTCAATTCTTTCACACAAAATACACACAAATTTCTCTATTTATCAATTTAGTCCTTAAAGCCTAGTTCCATCCAAAATCACTTTACAAAAAGATCTAACTCAATCATCAAGCATTCAAATCTATCACAATCTTTCAAGAACAAGCATATTCAACATTGTAAAGTTTTATAACATTTGAAAAATTTACAAATTAGTCCCTATATTAGCTAGATTAAGCTAACACGAACTCAAAAACATAAAAATTACTAAAAACAGTCAAAGTTTTCATACCAAATCAAGCTTCAAAAGCTAAGTGTAAAAAACCCTAGTTTTTTCCCCTTGTTGCCGTGAAGAAGATGATAATAGATGAAAATATCATATTTTTCTCTTTATAATTTTACTTATATATTAAATGGAAAAATGGTAAATTTAACAACTTTCATAACTAACTTCCTTCATCTTTTTACTCTAATTGATTCTAGTTATAAATCAATATGTCATAACAATCCACTTACCAAGGTCTCTTTGGTTTATTCACTCATTTGATCCCTCTTCTTTACTAATTATACTTTCGTAAGCTTTATAATTTAGTCATTTTTTTACTTGATTAATTGTCTAAATGATAAAATTCTCTAACCCAAAATTTAATGCAATGTTAACAACATCATAATCATTTAATAATTAAAAATTATGACTAGACTCGTCGAAGTTGTGATCCCGAAATCACTGTTTTCTATTCCACTGAAAATCGGGCTGTTACACTGGATTTCCTGATGAAGATGTTGGTTCACTTGTCATCTGTGACGATGACTTTTACTATAATAACTTATCATCTCGATAGCCATTTTTTAGGGCTTTTTAAACTATTATATCGGTTTATTCAATTTTGATGACATTACTGCGTACTTCGTGCAGTTCGAAAAATAAAGCCCGAGAAAATATACAATCAAAAGAGACAGAGATAGAAGAGGTTTCAAGAGTTCGGAAAGAAGAATCCTACCAATACCTTCTTTATGCCACAATCGAAGAAGTTCAGAGATAGTGAAGCTCGATGAGCTGTCTCTTCTAGATTTCTGAGTAGGAGCTGATCAGGGCCATCAGAGTTCAGATTTTAGAATCGGCCAGTTGACAGTGTGCCTAGTGTTCGTAATGCATTAGAGTCGGTGTGTGAGCATTGTAAAAGAATCCATTCAGGTGAATGTCGATTGATTAAAGGAGCCTGTTTCCGATGTGGGGGCACTGGTCACTTCGTGCAGAACTACCCCATGAATTTTGAAGCAAAGAAAGATCGGAGTGTAAACCCTTTAGTTACTCCATAGAAAGACAGACGCCCAGGACAGAACAGTAGTGTAGGTGGGAACCGAAATGAAAACAAAGATAACGTAAATAGGTCGAAAGTTCGAGCACCTGTACAGACATATACCATCAAAGCTAGAGAAGAGGCTACCGCTCTCGATGTTGTGACTGATATATTCTATCTTTTTAATGATATTGTGTGTGCCTTGATTGACCTGGGATCGACTCATTCTTATGTTTGTACTGCCTTAGCAACTGATAATAAATTATCTGTCGAGTCAATTGAATTTGATGTACAAGTTACAAACCTATTGGGTCATAGTGTCATTGTTAACCTGGTATGTCGTAAATGTACACTGAAAGTCCAAGACTGTGAATTTCCTGCTGAGATGATGTTATTACCATTCACCAAGTTCGATGTGATTTTGAGTATGAATTAGTTATCTGAACATGATGCAGTGGTAAACTACAAATGAAGACAGATTAATCTGAAATGCCCGATAGGTGAAGTGGTCACAGTTGAGTCTGGTAGATTAAATAGTGAAACCAGAATAATTTCTGCTATTTCGGCGCAGAAAATGGTTCGTAAAAGCTGTAAAGCATTCCTAGCATACATACTTGATACACGGGGTTCAAGGATAGAGTTGAAACAGGTACCGATTGTTAGTGAGTTTACAAATGTGTTTCTAGAGGAACTATCGGGTTTACCATCGATCAAAGAGGTAGAGTTTGGTATTGATTTGTTACCTAGCACTGCCTTGATATCAATACCATCGTACAGAATGACATCGACTGAGTTGAAATAGTTGAAAGCTCTGTTGCAAGAATTATTGGATAGAAAGTTCATACGACCTAATGTGTCACCTTGAGATGTGCCCATGTTATTAGTGAAAAAGAAAGATGGCTCGATGAGGATGTGTATAGATTACAGGCAGCAAAATAAGGTTACAATCAAGAATAAGTATCCATTGTCTCGGATTGACGAGTTATTTGATCAGCTAAAAGGTGCAATTGTATTCTCTAAGATAGACCTCTAGTCAAGTTACTACCAGATGCGAGTGAAAGACTGCAATATAATGAAAATAACATTCAGGACCCGGTATGGATATTATAAGTTCGTGGTTATGCCGTTTAGGTTTACTAACGCCCAGTAGCATTTATGGATATGATGAACAGAGTGTTCCAGCCTCAGTTGGACAAGTTTGTAATTGTGTTTATTGACGATATAATGATCTATTCTAAAATAGAGGCAGAGCATACTTAGCACTTGAAAGAAGTGTTACGGGTTTTACGAGAAAAATAATTATACTCAAAATTGAGTAAATGTAAATTCTAGCTTCGAGAGATTAGATTTTTGGGGCATGTAGTATCTTCGAAAGGAATACGGGTTGATCCGAGCAAAGTCTCAGCTATTCTCAATTAGAAAGTACCAAAGAATATCTTTGAGGTACGTAGTTTTCTGGGATTGGCAGGTTATTATCATCGGTTCAGAAAAGATTTCTCTATCATAGCTTTGCCGATGATGAAGCTGCTACAGAAAATATCTAGTTTGTTTGGTTTGACAAGTACTAACAGAATTTCGATCAGTTGAAAAAGTTATTAATATAGAAGCTCCGGTTCTGATCTAGCCAAAGTTAAAAGAGTTTGTTGTTTACAGTGACGCGCCTTTGAGTGGGTTGGGATGCATTTTGGTGTAAGATGAGAAATGAAAGCAGAGCACCAAGTACCATCTAGGTTACTACAGCTGATTCCATCCCGGAATGGAAGTGGGAGCGGGTTACTATGGATTTTGTCACAGAACTTTCGGTAACAACGAGGAAGAAAGATTCAATCTAGATAATTGTAAATAGATTGACAAAGTCAGCTCACTTTATTCCTATCCGAATAGATTATCCACTTGAGAGGTTGGTTGAGTTATATGTGTTAGAGATCGTACGACTACACAGAGTACCAAAGTCTATTATCTCTAATGAAGGTCCACGTTTTACCTTGAGGTTCTGGGGTAAGTTACATGATACTTTGGGAACCAAGCTGAATTTCAGCACTGCTTATCATCCACAGACGGATGGACAATTAGAGCGTGTGATATAGATTCTAAAAGATATGTTACGATGTTGTATACTTGAGTTTGAGGGTAATTGGGAGAAATATCTGCCGTTAGTAGATTTTGTGTATAATAACAGCTACCAATCTAGTATTAAAATGACACAGTTTGAGGCATTATACAGTAGGAAATGCAGAACACCTTTGTATTGGTCAGAGTTGAGTGAGCCTAAGTTGGCTGAAACCGACTTGATTCATGAAACTGAAGATAAGATTTGGATAATCCGTGATTGCTTGAAAGCACTGGCTGATCGGTGAAAGTCGTGCGTAGATCTTAAAAGGAAGGATATAGAATTCGTAGTGGAAGAGTGAGTCTTCTTGAGAGTTTCACCTTGGAAGATGGTGCTACAATTTGGCAGAAAAAAAAGCTGAGTCCACGGTTTATTGAGTCGTATAAGATCATCGAACAAGTTGGCCCTATAGCTTATAAATTATCTTTACGTCCGGAACTTGAAAAGATTCACAATGTGTTCCATGTTTCGATGCTGAGATGGTACAGATCCGATCATTCTCATGTGATTACACCTTGTGAGGTTGAGATACAGTTGGATTTATCGTATTTAGTAGAATCGGTTAAGATTCTGGCTCACAAGGTAAAAGAGTCACGGAACAAAAGAGTACCGTTGGTGAAGGTATTGTGGAAACAAAATGGGCTTGAAAAAGTCACATGAGAAACAGAGGCTTTGAAGCCCAACCTGTTCACTGGTAAGAAATTTTGGGACGAAATTTCCCTAAGGGGGGAGAGTTGTAATAGCCTGATTTTTAATGTAGTAAAGTAAGTTGTTAAGTCATAATATAAACTTAGAAGCATAATGTAATGACTTGGAAAATATGTATTTTGAAATGGCCTAATGTATGTTGATGCTATGAATGGTATGTGTTGATAAACTTGTGTTTTGGGTATGATTCTTGAGATTTTGCATACTTGTTTCCATAGATCTTATGCATGTATTAGTAGATGTACAAGGTAGGAGAGAGGTTATTTTCTGACTTGCATTGTAACGGTAGTAACAATAAAAGTATAGGTAGTTCTGCTTACTAAGGTATCGGTAGTTGGGATACTTGTATCGGTAGAAGTTACAGGGTTAGACTTCTTAGCTCTCTGGAGTTTTTAGTATCGGTAGAAGTAAGACTTGTTTCGGTAGAAGAGTCACTTGTATCGATAAAACTATCATTTGTATCGATAGAAGTCTGTACTATTCCTGAGCTATTTATTGACTTGACAACTATCGATACTTGTCCAACAAGTACCGGTAGAAGTCTCCAAAAATTTTAAAAATGACCTTTTTGCCCTTGTTGAATGGTGATTATAATTAATTGATAATTTAAGGCGTGTTGGGTGTAATTCTTTAATAATGTAAGATCAAATGATATGATTTTAAAGAATGAACATAGATAGATGAATAGAGTGATACTAGGACCCTAGTCGGCGATAGTTTTCGGGTTTTGGGTGTTACAATGTTGAAGTTTATGTTGATGATATCTTGGTAAAAAGTTCCACTCTAAAAGGGCATGTTCAAGATTTGTCGGAGGCATTCATCGTTTTGCGAGCTTACAATATGAAGTTGAATTTAGAAAAATGTGCTTTTGGTGTTAGTGCGGGCTAATTTATAGGTTTCATGGTTTAAGAGAAGGGAATAGAGGTTAACCTGTAGAAGATTTGTGCCATTTTGGATATGCCTCCCTCGAAGACAATTAAGGATATGCAACATTTAACGAGGAGGGTGGTCACACTTAATAGGTTCGTTTCTAGAATGACAAACAAATGTTTACTCTTCTTTAAAGCCTTGATGACTTCTTTTTCTTGGACTAAAGAGTGTCAAGGTTGCTTTTGAAAAACTTAAGTCATATCGTACATCTCCACCATTGTTGATGTCACCTCGTGTAGGGGAGACTTTGTATCTTTATTTGGCGACCTCAAATGAGATAGTTGCAACGGTTTTAATTAGGACAGAAGGAGCTCTCTAGTTCCTAATTTATTACATTAGCAAGATGTTGCAGAACGGGGAGAAAAGGTATTTAAAAATAGAAAAACTTATTTTTTCTCTAATTATTGTAGCTCACAAGTTGCGTCTTTACTTTCAAGCTCATCCTATTATTGTCATGATGAATTAACCTATTAAAGATATACTATTTAAAGTGGACACTTCAAGAAGAATGACAAAATGGGGAATCAAGCTAACTAAGTTTAGTGCAGAGTATGCTCTAAGGACGAAGATCAAAGGTCAAATTCTAGCTGACTTTATGATGGAGTGCTCTTTTGAGAAGTCAACTGATCTCACAAGTAATTTTTAGTTTGAAATATTAATTCATGAAAAATTATTGGAATTGCATTTTATGTTTATTATCTCCCGCAATCACTTATTAAAAATATGTGTTTGGTTCTAAAATTTATTTTTACCATTCGTCACACGAAATATAGTTGTTAGTTCGCTATAAGGAGAAATAAGTTCGGCTGATAGGTCAAGGAGTTGGACAGTCTATGTCGATGGCTTCACAACAAAGATAGGGTCAGGAGGAGGAGTTCTTATAGTTGATCCTGATAAAAATGAGTGGCAATACTAACTCTCTTTTGGCTTTCACACATCTAATAATGTTGCGAAATATAAGGCCCTAATTTTAGGATTACAGTTAGCTCGACAATTAGGAGCAAATGAACTAACCATACATATAGATTCACAGCTGGTAGCAAAGCAAATGAGCGGGGAGTATGAAATGAAAGAGCCAATCTTGAAAAAGTACCATTCCATAGCAGTTCAGCTACTCACAGGGTTTGATAAAGTGCAAGCCAAGCAATTATCAATAAAAGATAATTCTGAGGCAAATGTTTTATCAAAGTTGGCATCATCTGTTATTATTGAGCAAAGAGGAAATATTTTGTTGGAATTTTGAGATGTCTCGAGTTATGACATGCCACAAATCTTTAATTTGAGCCAAGAAGAACCATGGATGACCATTATTATTCTAACATTGCAAGGCGACAAAAACCACCTTGACAAGAAAGAGCTTGCCAAGTCGCAGTACAAGGCTACAAGGTATGACATCATTACTTATATTTGAAATGCCTATTAATTAGCAAACAATTCAATTTTCGGTTGATTAAAACAATTTGTTTCATTATATAACTATTAGGTAAACCCTTCTAGAGGATGTACATTATAAAAAGGAGTATTCCCAACCATTGCTGTGATGTTTAGCACTTTCAGAGGCTGAGTAAATGATGAGGGGGTTTCATGAAGGAATTTGTTGTGACCACTTATGCGGCAAACTCCTCGCACAAAAAGTTTCCAGACAAGGATATTATTGGCCAACTATGTAAAAGGACGCATACCATATGGTCAGGCCTAACCCTAAGGGTCATCTGAAGGTGCGGTCGTCCAGGGCTCAAGGCTAAAAGAGGTCTAAAATTTTGTTTTTTTAATTCTTAAGGGGTCCGAAATTTTTTTACCAACTTTTAAGAGACCTACAATTTTTTTTTCTCTAACTTTTAAGGAACCTAAAACCCTATTTTATTATTTTGCCTAAGGCCTCAAAAATGTCAAGAACGGACCTACATATGGTTCGCACTTGCGATTCATGTTAGACATATGCTCAAGTGTAGATATCACCAACAGAGCCTTTGCAAATAATGTGAAGTCCTTGGCCATTTACAACTTGGGGAATCGATATCTTAGGCCCATTTCTAATAGCAATAACACTGAAGAAGTTTGTAGTGGTTGTTGTAGATTATTTCACTAAAGGGATAAAAGCTGAAGCCTTGGCCACAATTACGGAGAAGCAAATGGAATCCTTTCTTTAGAAGTCCATTGTTTGTAGATTTGGCATCCCATGCTTAATTATAACAGACAATGGAATGCAGTTCCAAGGGAAATTAAAAAAATTTGTAAGGACTTACTGATTGCTCTGGCCCAAAGCTCTGTTAAGACTCCAGAAACAAATGATCAAGTGGAGGCCATGAATAAGAAAATTTTAAAAGCTTTGAAAAAGAAGGTTGATGATGCTAAAAGTGTTTGGTTAGAGGAGGTGCTAGAAATTGTTTAAGCCTTGTGAACCTCACCTTACATGACAACTCCTCGTGATGACATAGAACAATCCATTTTGATGAAAGTGCTAATCAGGAGGTCATGAGACTTAACTTGGATCTAATTGTTGAAATTAGAGAAACAACAGAGGTTAGAAATGCCACACGAGCTCAGCAGGTTGTTCGTTATTATAATTCTAAGGTTATAAACAAGTAATTCCAAGTAGATGATCTTGTTTTGAGGAACACTGAAGCTAGTCTTCTAGCGTTGTAGCAAGGAAAGATGGCTCCAAATTAGGAAGGACCTTACAAGGTAATAAAGAAGATAGGTTATGGAGCCTATAGATTAGTGAAAAATGAAGGGTCCTATTCTACCATGAACATGGAATGCCTGCCATTTAAAGAAGTATTATGTACGAGTGATTTCTTTTTCTCCAATAAAGAAGTGTTATTTGCAAATGATATTTATTTTATCTCGTGATTAAATTTATTTGAGTTAGTTGATTTAAGATTGCAACTCCTAAACAACTCGCTGACCTATGTTCACAGCTGATATTATTAAAGTTAGCTGATTTAAGATTGCAACCTGAATTTATTTGAGTTAGCTGATTCAAGATCACAACTCCTAAGCAATTCGTTGACCTACGTTCATAATTGACATTATTAAGGTTAGTTGATTTAAGATCTCAACCTAAATTTATTTGAGTTAGCTGATTTAAGATCACAACTCCTAAATAGCTTGCTGACGTACATTCATAGCTGATATTATTAATGTTAATTGATTTAAGATCGCAACCTAAATTTATTTAAGTTAGTTGATTTAAAATCGCAACTCAAATAATACATACAACCTTATCATATAAGGAAGATAAAAAAATAAAAAATAAACACTTAACAATTTTTAATTGATTAAAAATTTTCAATATTTTATCAAACAATTTCTTATTATCTAAATACAAAATAAAAAAGTTTTCAATTCAAAATTAAGTTTTGAAAAATTTATCGCATGTAAAATTCCCCCTCCTGGCCTAAATGTACTAAAAATAAATCTTCGAACTTTCTTTTTCCTGATTACTAATTATGAATTACGGAAGATCACAAACATCCAAATTTCTCCGTTGTGTTGGGTCTGTCTCTTTGCACAGAAGATGACAATAATTTGAGAATAAAGAAAAAAAAACCATTAATATTTTAAATATTAATTAAAACATCTGTAATAGCTTTTGTGGAATTAGGATGCTAAATAATTATCATTTTCATAATTAGATGAAAATTGAAAAATGTGAAAAAAAATTAAACAATAAATTTATTTTTATTTTAAATCAAAAGTTGAAGAGACAATCTTTCTCTTGGTCTGATGAAAACAGAAGTAGAAAAAATATTATTTTATTAAAAAAAAGCCTGTTTATCATTTTTTTTGAATGTACTGTTACTGAAGATAGACATTTGTACACATAAATGCTTGAATCCGAAATTTTTAAGATAAATAATATTTTTTTTTTTAGTAGAACAATTTCTTGGATTCAATCTATTTATCATTATACTTTAGTTATTACAACAGTAATTTTTGTTTTCTCTTTAAATTTTTAATTGATCCATCATCCATGCAATGCACAGACTCTTATTAAAATTTTTAATCATTATAAATGAGATAGTTTTTTTTTTTAAATTTAAATTATTCTTAAAAAACTAAACACCAGAAAAAAATAATATTATGTTTTAAATAGGATATTAAGGATTTTAATATGATAATGTGGCGGCGGTTCCAAACCTGTTTCTAGACAATCTAAGCATGTGCTGTTTGATGTTTGGTGTCATATTTGTTTTATTAATAAATGATGTCCTTTTTCCAATCCACATATTTTAGATTTGTCAACAGGTTACAACATGGTTGAAGCAGCGGTAACCATGTAGGCTGTAGCTGCACATTGTATTTCACTCCTTCGTAGTCAATTCAGAGTCACCCTTGAGAGGAAAGAGAGAGAGTAATTATTGCAGAGTTTCTTTTTGGAAGTCTGTATATCCCACCCAAAGTAAAAAACAATAGAATAATAAGGCATAAAGGGTAGAAGAAGACTGTGAGGAGATTGGAGAAGAGCAAAGAGCAAAAAGACAAATCTTGTCATTCTCTTCACCAAAAGAACTCAAAACAAATATACTAACTCAAAACAAATATACTATCTTTCCATTCACTAAGAAAGTTGATTCCTTTTAATTCACGAGAATCAAAGTTTGATTCTTTCACTTTCAAATCTCATCATCCATAAGAAATGGAAATACCCATCTGATTCCTTTCTTAAGGCAAGTTATATTCTTCCTGTGTCCTACCCAAGGTGTAGGTTTTATTTCGAGATTCTAAGATTTGGGTTTTGTTTACTGACTGACTTCTTATTGCTTTCCTGTCTGGATTTTGGTTAAATTACTATTGTTATTCTTATGTTTTTGATGTTGGGTTTTGAAAGTTGTAGCTCTATTGTTGAATTCCTCTATTCATTTTCTTTCAGTTATATGAACCAATTGGCTGTGCTTTGACTGCTTTTTTATTCATTTGTTTATTATTTTTTGTTGATTGAAATGGAATTGTCCTGGGGTAGTTCTGCATTTATTTGCCTGGTACTGAATGTTAAAAGCTGCATTTACTGTTCTGCATCCTGGAAAGGGACCTTTTGAGTTTTGAGCTTACTGGGATGTTGTTTGGTTTTTCTTTCTCTGCAGTAAAACCAAGTTTAGATGCATTTACAGTTTTATTGACATTATGTTTTATTTCACCATTCTTGAAATTATGTGAAGATTCTTTGTACTTTTCTCCTTGGCTGTCTCTAGAGTCAAGCCTAATATTGATTTTTCCTTTTCATGCATTTTGAATCAAATAAAAGAATTTTAGCATGCGAGCAAAAGACACTTTACTTGCTTGCAAGAGTAATTTTTCAAAGAGGTGTAATGGTCTTTTGGGAACCTACACATTGGGTTATTAACCTGTTCATGTCTAGTGCTGTGTGAATCATTTTCTCTTCATTTGTTTCCTGTTGGATTATTTTTAGTTTCATACCCTCCATACTACCAAAAGGGAAGTGCTCTGTGAGCCAAAGTCAAAGTTCTAAGATATTTGTTTCATTATTAAGTTTTTGTTCACCAAACCTAGAACTTAATAAAAATGATGGTTGTGAAATTTTGTAAAATGAAGAGAATTGCCTGCCATGCTGAAAATTCTTGATGAGATTCAAGAGAACAAGAGGTGGCTGTTGTCCTTAAACGAAATTATTCGTATTGGAGCTTTTTCTTTTGCTTTTTCTCTTTAGAATATTGATATTATTTCCTATGATGCTCTGACTCATGTGTGAGTGGGAATGAGCATGCTAGTATTTGCTTGTACATTTTCTGAAACCTGTTTTCAGATGTAGGATAATGTGTTCGATTTGGGCACTTTAGGAAAGTCAAGGTTTGAAGAAACAGCTGACTGGATTTTCTAATTGTGTTATGTGCCTTTATTTACATTTTTTTGCAGAGATGGAAGTCATTTGTATGCTCATAAAAGATATTGTATTTCGTTGCATTGATCATTGGGGTTGACGTTGCCGAAGATGGAATTTCCTCTTGGAATTCTTATATTCGCTTACTTGCTTTCTTTTGTATCAGCTGATTTACAAGGTACATAGTTATTTTTGTTTCACATTTTTTTTCATCAAACATTTAGTCCTGAAGTTTCTAAAGTAAATTATTTTGAGGATTTCACTTAGTGTGTTAAATTTGATCATAGACATTGTCCAAAATATGCATTTGTGCGCATGTGTGTCCACTCAAGTCATGATCTAATTAAAATTTTCTTAACAATAATTAATTTGGAGTTTTTATGATCTAGTTAATTTTCTCATAACACTATATACCTTGGAGTTTTGAGTCTTTATTCATGCTCAAGTATTTAGATGTGAAGGGAAGGTATTATTCAAACAATTAGCTCAAACGGAACACAATAAGATCCCTGAATCATTTCTTCTTGCTCAATGAGACCTACATCCTTACTGTCCAGCAACTGTTATCAGTCAGATTTGACTAACTGAGTCCTCTAGACTTGGCTGCTTATATATGTTTTTGATCAAACTATTTGACACATTATTTCCTTGACTGAAATATTGCTGGGTTGAGTTTGAGATTTCTTGAGGAACTTGGGCTGATTTTTGCCTAAATAATAGTGATGATAATTGATAAGATCATGTGGTGCATAACCTGGCTTCTATATAGAGGCATATGGATGTCCATGCATGAGTGCATGTTTGTGTGGTATACCGAGATGAAATTCCTTTATAATCATATTTATTTGCATACTTCTATTGATTTTAGGTACTAATCCTTTAGGTTTGAGTTTGCCGGAGGGGTTATTTGTTTGCTTAACTGGATTATAAATATCCAAATCATCTGTTTCAGGAGATGCTTTATTTGCATTGAGGAGTTCGCTCCAAGCTTCAACCACTCAATTGGCAGATTGGAATCAAAATCAAGTTAACCCTTGCACTTGGTCATATGTTATGTGTGATTCTAGTTATAATGTTATTTCTGTGTAAGTAATCAGTGTACTTTATTTTTTTTTCTTGACTATGAAACATAGTCATAAATGTATGCCTACATGATTGAATTGTTCAAAAAGTATTATTTAGTTTTTTTACTTCTTACAGTTATCCTAATATTGTCATTGTGCTTTCAGGACATTGCCATCCATGAACTTTTCTGGCACCTTATCTCCTAAAATAGGAGTTCTGGGAACTCTTTCTTCACTGTACGTATGGAGTTCTTCAGTCAAACAGTCGATTTAAAAAATATATGTTCTTCATGTGTAGAATTTTACCAAGGCTATTTTTCATGATTTTTAAATAATGAATGTGTGTTATCTTAGCTAATAGTGATAAAAAATGATTTCTATTATGACAATTTTTTATCTGCTTTAGGGTTAAACTAGGTTCATTCTGTGGGTTAATTTGTTAGTTTTGTGGATTCCTTGAATAGAGGCATCAAAAGGCAGCACTGGAAAGCAGGATAGTTATTAGGAAAAAGAAAAGGAAAATTTTGAGATGTTTCTGTCAAATTCCACATTCAAATCCCTTTATTGCTAAGGCTCCATCAATAAGAAGCTGAAGTTAACATAAAAGGTCTTTATTACCAATTTCTTTGGGTTGAGAACAAAAAATCATTGTTAACAGTTTGTGAACCTTACTTATCATCATGATTACGTCATGTTTCATACTCCTTATTGATTTATTTTGTACAGCATTATATGATCTATGATCTTTTGTTACGGGGCTGAAAGTTATCATTCCCTGGTGAAATAATTTGGATATGTTCGAAACTGAAAATTCTTAGAACAGTAAATAGCTTAATGAAACTTAAAAATGAACATTGGTATAAAGTGGAAGGGACAGGTTGCCACCTATGATTTCCGATTCTATAGGAGACCATTTACGGCCTTACCGTGCTAACTTTGCTGCTGAAGCTACTAATGCAATACAACATTTCTGTATTGCAAGCACCTGCATATGTCACGGGCCAACGTGTTCTAGCCCTGTGACACTTATTTGCCAAAGATCTTTAGTTTGTCGTCCGATGTGGGATTAATGCATCTTGCCATCGTCCTTTGAGTATTTTGGCATGAATTTCTCCCTAGCCAATCTTGTGTCGTCCCATTTAGGTGCTTCATATCCTGTCTACAAGTGTTCGGCGTCAAGTCACAATTGGTCCTCATTGCCTGCCCCATTTGCCAGGGCACTCAGCATGGAGTTGAACACTCAAGGATTGGCTTTGATGCAAGCTGTGTGTATATTGTTTTTTATCTTTGTATTATTAGAAAACCCATGTAGTAAAAGGTTAGGATCACATATTATCACTAATTAAAGCATGGACTGAAATAGCAAGTTCCTGTTATTTCCAATTTCTTATTTGGTCAACATTGTTGAATTGATTACTCAAGTGTATGATCCATCATAGCCTTGGGGTGAATCTTTTGTGTTAATATATATCTGTGTTGTGTGCGTGTTCATCATGCAGCACTTTGAAAGGATGTGGTATAATTGGTGAGATACCAAAAGAGTTGGGGAACTTGTCAAGCTTGACTAACTTGGATTTGGAAAATAATCGTTTAAGTGGAGAAATACCCTCTTCCCTTGGTAATCTTAAAAATCTTCAATTCCTGTAAGTAATACAATTTATATTATATTCGAGGTTTTTATATGTTTATATATATTTTCCATTATCTTGCATTTATTCATTGGAAGTCATTCTTCTTTTGCTCAAGCAGGATACTGAGTAAGAACAATCTTAGTGGGACTGTCCCTGGATCAATTTTAGATCTTCCAAAGTTGATCAATCTGTAAGTATCGGGTCCCAAATGGTACCTGAATGTGTGGGAAAGTAGCATTTAATTGAATAAACCTTTTGTTTCGAATGAATCAGTTCGTGAGTTCCCAGTTTGCAAAGTTTTAGACTTGAACAAATATGGAGTTATTTCTCTTTATACTTTCTAAAGTTACTGATGGCATGGTTGAACTTGTTTCTGCAGTCGACTTGATTCCAATGATCTTAGTGGTCAAGTTCCTGAGCATTTGTTCCACATTGCAATTTACAAGTACGGCTAACTTTGATTAGTTTGTTTCATTTCTTATTTGAATAAAAAAGAGTTAAAAATATTGTTAATGATTCAGTCATTTGATTTCTGTATATTTACTCCTTTTTCTCTATCTTCAACAGTATGTGTGCACACACCAGTCACAACTTTTTATCTCAATGAACTTCAGATGACATAACTTTGTTATTATTTCAGTTTTACAGGAAACAGGTTAAATTGTGGTAAAAATTTTTCTCACAGTTGTGTGTCAAGCGGAAATGGTTCAGGTAATTGGATTAATTATTTTGACTGAATTACATTGTTTTACGATGTTCAATGGTTTCAAAGACACCGTATATATTCACACCATAAATTGACCTGCTATCTCTTTGCTTCCAGGTTCTTCGCGGAATCCAAAGGTTGGAATTATCTTTGGAATTGTTGTGGGATTTGTAATTCTGCTTTGTGGTAGCTTGCTATTTTTCCTGTTCAGGTGGAGGCATAAACGCTACAAGGGCGAAGTGTTTGTAGATGTTGCAGGTTATCACTACCTTTAATACTTCTGAATGAAAACTGGTGGCCGATGATTTTTTTGTCTATTTTAAGTTTTCTCTCTTCTTCACTTTTTGTATTTCTTTTTAAGTCTTGTCTCCGTGCTGGGTGATCAAAAAGTTTCTTCATCCATAGGGTGATTTATACTCCTGCTCAAGGTTTTTATTAATCTACCTCCATTGTTTTAGGCCAGTGAAATTATCTGAAAGGATTAATCTGAGTTTAGTATGGGGACATGTCACTATGAGCTATTTACTTGGCTGAATTTCATGTTTTCATTTGTATGTTCATCTATCAGAACTGATCAAGTTTGCTGTTCTAGGAAAGCTATACATGTGCTCATGAATAACTTTTTCATCTTTTGGCATTGTACATTATATTTTTATAGATTTGTTCTGAAACTCCTTAAATCTGCATGGTCAGGTGAAGTTGACCGAAGAATTGCTTTTGGTCAATTGAAAAGGTTTGCTTGGAGGGAATTGCAGTTGGCTACTGATAACTTCAGTGAAAAGAATATCCTTGGACAGGGAGGTTCCGGAAAGGTTTATAAAGGTGTGCTTTCAGATAACACAAAAGTTGCAGTTAAGAGATTAACTGATTTTGAAAGTCCGGGAGGAGATGCAGCTTTTCAACGTGAAGTTGAGATGATAAGCGTAGCTGTTCACAGGAATCTCTTACGGTTGATTGGCTTTTGCACAACACCGACAGAACGCCTCTTGGTTTATCCATTTATGCAGAATTTAAGTGTGGCCTATCGTCTTCGAGGTACTAGTTCTTTGAGGATTTTTTTTAGCATCACTTCTATTACTTGTTTAAATTCTTGATATTGAGTTTCTAATGAGACACACTGCATCTTTCTTAAAACAAACCTTTCACTAAAAATATGAGATACCTTTTTATTTTGGCCACAAAGTAATGAGCTTCTAATATGAATTTTTAGTTTGAACCCTTGATGGCATATGTAAATCTCACGGACATTTTTGAATGTCATTTTCGAAAATTTCTACAATCATTGAGCTATTTTTATTTAATTTCTTTTTAAAGCATTTGGTTATAGGGGCCTTTGTATAATGTACGACTATCATCTGGAACTGCTGCAGAACTCAAACCTGGTGAACCTGTTCTAGCTTGGCCTAGAAGAAAAAAAATAGCACTAGGGGCAGCACGTGGGCTGGAATACCTCCACGAACATTGTAATCCTAAGATTATTCATCGGGATGTGAAGGCAGCAAATGTCTTATTGGATGAAGACTTTGAAGCAGTTGTTGGTGACTTTGGGCTTGCAAAGTTAGTCGATGTCAGGCGGACAAATGTTACAACTCAAGTTCGTGGGACAATGGGCCACATAGCGCCAGAGTACTTGTCCACCGGAAAGTCATCAGAAAGGGCAGATGTTTTTGGTTACGGGATTATGCTTCTAGAGCTTGTAACAGGTCAACGTGCAATTGATTTTTCACGCTTGGAAGACGAAGATGATGTTTTGCTGCTTGATCATGTAAGATAAATCCTATCTATTAATCTTGGATTTCGCAGACGTGTCTTTCTCCTATTTCTTTACGTGCTTGATTTTGTACACTTTTTCAAGGGTATGTCTAAACAAACATAATTAAGATATTGCAGGCATTTGACCCTTTCAGTTGTGAATGTCAGTTTCTTGTAACTGTCTCTTATTAGAATGCTTCTAGTGTTTATTTGGAGTTGCAGATGCCTTATTTTAACCATATCATCATGTATATCGTATGAGGATGCAACTTTAGCTTGATTTTATCGTCTTCTGAATCCGTGTCTTAATCTATATTAATAAAGTAATGTAGGACAATGGTATGTATTTGCTTGCCATATCTACTTCCTGTTACATGGTCTGAAATAATGAAGGAAAATCTTTATGCTACTTTTGAAAATTGTGTGATTGATATGTGGACATGCATACTGTTTCTTATGTTGCATCATTCAAGTCTAACATCTTTTTGGGTTTTGCTCACTGGATTCCATACTTGTTTGTTCATGAAGGTCAAGAAGCTGGAAAGGGAGAAAATGCTCGAGGCTATTGTTGATCGTAATCTTAATAAAAATTACATCATGCAAGAGGTAGAGGCGATGATCCAAGTTGCACTGCTTTGTACCCAATCTTCACCAGAGGACCGTCCGGCAATGTCGGAGGTAGTGAGGATGTTGGAAGGAGAGGGGCTGGCAGAGAGGTGGGAAGAATGGCAGCACGTTGAAGTCATGCGTAGGCAAGAGGACGAAAGAATGCAAAGGAGATTCGATTGGGGAGAAGATTCCATGTATAACCAGGACGCAGTTGAGTTATCAGGCGGAAGATGAGGTACATAATTGCTCTTTGCTTGTTGAAAACCATGTAACATCCGAGTTTGTATCAGTAGGTGTTGCTAAATTATTGTTTCATTTGGTGTGCAAAACTATAATTTGAACAGTTTTAGGAAAATTGGCATCATAGTTTTTATATCAGATCCTTTGATTTGTTTGTCATATCTCCGGTTTCCAACATGTTTTATTCAAAAAAATTTTGTATGTATTCATGGAAGGGCATGCTCTTATATTTCCACATGATGCATAAGAATATTGAAAAATTTCCACAATTTTACCAATCTTTCGAAGCCAACTTGAATTTTGCGTAACATATATGGCTTTTCCACCATCTATAAAAGCTACCCCAAATTATTGGGATACTTTGATTGGAAATTGAGCATTGTTAATTTTTAACTACTTTTTTTACATGTAAAAAATTTTACGGAAAATATTTTCTGCATTTTTTTGTATTTGTTTCATAGAAAACAGTTTGATCAACGAAAATGACTTATAGGTCAGTATATTCTTGTAAAATGATTAATTTCTTTTGAAAAATGTAAATTATTTTCCAGAAAAGAACTCTTTTATAATTAATTTTATTTTTATATAAAAATTAATTTAAATCAAGCTTAATATTATTTTTATACCAAATTATTTATATTTTTGCTTGTTTGTGTATGCATGTCATGCTATCATTCGTGTATCATCATTTGCATATTTATCATGATTCAATTTAAAGAATAATTTGTGATTTGATTGTCATGTTTATATTGAGTACCACTTCATCCTATATTTGTATAATATATTGTATTCACACTAAGGGGCTGACAGGATCTTAACCCCTCTAAAATGAAAAAATTTACTTTTAGATCTTTTAAAATTTTTAAAATTTTATACTAATGAAAGTAAAATTGTACTTTAATCTCCCTTAAAAATGATAAATTTTCATGTATAAATTGTTATGAACTAATATACTTTTTTGTGCTTAATTTTATGCAAATTTTGATACATTTGGGTATCTATATTACATTGATGTTATTTTTTTTTTGTCATTTTATATTTTTATTATTTTTCATTATTTTTCTATCATATCTTAATTTATTGTATATTTTGTATTATTGTCATTCTATTTTAACTCTAAATTCATTTACTTGAGAACTAAATCATTACATTATATATTTCATGAATTATATTATATATTAATATAAAATTGATATTCAAAACATCATTCTAATTTTTAGAAACATAGCAAGGGGACTATGATTTCAAATTAAAAGCAAAGGTAAATAAAGAGTTCCTCAAATAAAATAACATGTTTAAATTGAGATTTTAACTCAAGTTAAAAATTTAAATTTTTTAGATTTTATTTTTGCAGAAGTGTTTTTGGTTGAAATTGTCCTAATTAAAGAAGTTAACACATCTTCTAATTTACAAATTAATGTCCAAAATGAACATTTCATCTTTAGCCAAATGGTACATTAGAGGGTGTTGGAGGTCACTTTGCCAATGCTTTCAAGCTAGCACTACAAATAATTTCAACTTAAGCTGCTAATACTATGGCATTGCAAGACACAAGGTTGAAGATTGTGTTCATCTTAAGGATGCAATTGAATCGACTATTCGGAAAGGCTACCTAAAGCAATATTTGGCCCAAGAACCTTACTAAGGGGTAGGTCTTATGATAAAGAAGTAGGGACCTCCACAGATCAAAGAGATGATAGGGAAATGGGTAAGTAGCTTGTGCAAGGAGTGATAGACACATTGGTTGAAAGCTAAGTGGGCCAGTTAAAACTCCAAAAGAAAGGCACACTTTAGAAGCATTATGTTCGTTGTTACCTTATTGAAGAAACCTAAATCCTTTCCTTATTGGCAATTTCAGTTTTTGGAAGATGACGAGAAGGAAGTATTGGATGCTAAGGGTAATGACCCCCTTGTTGTTACCACCACTATAACATCCTTTCAAGAAAATAAGGTAGTAATGGACATGTGAAGCTCAGTGGATATTGTCACATCTAAGGCATTTCGTAAAATGGGCCTTAAAGATTTGGCTTTGAGGAAGGGCAATCCTATTTATGGCTTTGCCAATCAATTGATTTCAATGATGAGCTCAATTACTCTTTTGGTTACTTTGGGTGATGGTGAGCATATTGTTACTGAAATGGTTGAATTTCTTGCTAATGACTATCCAATTGCATACAATGTTATCTTTAAGAGACCAATCATGAGGATGGCCTAGAAGGTTGTAGCCATATTCTGTATGATTCTCAAATTCCCCACTCCCTTTAGGAAGGGTACATGAAGTTCAATCAACAAGTTGCCAGGCAATGCCATATTGCCTTTTTACAGTTGATAGAAGGAAGCAGTGAGCTCCCCCTTCTGAAAGAGTGCAATAGCTTGCATATTGAGATCTCTGTAAGGGTTAATGTTATAAGGAAAACAATGTTGAATTTGGGAAGCTTAGATGTGAGATCATAGGCCAAACTCTCTAAGGCCAAGGCCGCAGAGCAAACAAAAACCCTCCACCTATGATGAGAACCCTGGGACCAATGACAAGTGAAGGATGTGTATGGATTTCACCAACCATAACAAGGCTTGAACAAAGGATAATTTCCCCCTTTCTTCTATTTAAAGATTGGTTGATTCCTTTACGGGCCATAATTATATGAGCTTAATTGATGCATTATCTAGGTACAATCAAAATTTCTTAGCCGAAGAATGCCAAGAAAAAACCACTTTCATCATAGAAGATAGATTGCTTTGTTACAAAGTCATGAGTTTTGGTCTTAAAAACGTTAAGGCAACATACTAATGGCTACTGGTCAACCAATCTTTCAAGGACAAGGTTGGGTGGTGAATGGAGGTTTATGTAGATGACATGTGTTGGATTTGGTACCCTGAGTGTAGTATATTCGTTTGTAAACTTGTAATTTTTTCAAACAAATTGGTTAATAAAACAAATTCATTGATTACATTAATATACTTTGTATGGTTGTCCTCATGTGGTTTTTGCACGCAAAGTAAAATGGAAGAAAATGTTTCTCATTGGTTGTCTAATGTTTAAACTAATACTAAGCGGTATTATGTGGTCAGATCGTAATACGGAAAGACAACTTATATTAGTAGACGAACCTAAACATGTCTTTAGTCTAACCGGAAATGAGAAAATCGATTGAAAGACAAATATGCCATCCATCAAGTCCCATTGGGGAGATGCTTTGTCTTGGGTATCGGAGCGGATGACTCATAGAAGATAGAGACATAGATGTGACTAAATGGACTGGCAGTACATCGAACTGGACCCAAGAAGAATAGATCTTGATTCCATTTATAAATTTATTCACTTGTGACGTTCATAGTGTGACCACACCTAAATCCTAAGAGGATGATGAACTATGTATGTGTGACTCGTAGACTCTAATGTAAGTAAAAGTCTGAGTTTGAATAGATAAGGAACTGAAAGATGATGCATTAGGTGTACGACTTCTGTAGTATGTAGTGTCATTCACAACAGTGGAATTCATAGCTTGAGATATCGGTAAATGATATCTTCTCATTGGTATTACATGGTTGATGAAAAATAAATGTGACCATGGGTCATTCGTGTAACATCTCATACGCGACCCGATCGCCAAATCCAGACTATAGGATGCTACACTCTATATTAAAATTTAACTAACACATTCCTTATTACAATTCGCATTTTCAAACAGTGCAAGACAATAATATATTATTTATAACATCGTTACTAATTAACTTCACAATTCTCAAGAATCTATTTTAATGATAACACTATCCTCTTAAGCATTAGCTCTCACATTAACACGTCTACGAGGCATATCGAAATTAATCTACTCAAATACACACAAACAAACAAAGGTGTGAGTGACAAGAAGATGATCCAAGACACGTTACTGAAAGAAAACTTTAGGGTCAAAGCAATGTGTTATCGTTCTTATGTTACATCCAATTCAATCAGAGATATATTAACAATTTCAAGAAAACAAAGAAATTTGGACACATGAGTTTCACAACCCCAGTCCACACAACAATCACTTAGGTCCTAGTGTTATTGAATTTAGGCTTTAGTACCACCAAATGTAACATCTTATAACCGACCCAGTCGTCGAGCCCGAGTAACAGGATGCTACACCACCGTCTCACATTGTATACATCATTCATTGTCACATTTCATGCAAACATCTTTTTATTTTGGTATTGATATGAAATTTTAAATCAGACATATACTAATTATCCATATAACATGCAAAATATACCTCAATTGAGCTTATGACATCAATTAAACATGCTTTATGACCACTTAGCAAAAATTCTAAAACTGTTACGTGGGTATCGATATTTCTCTCAAGTGGTGTCGATACCGCTTGGAAAATTGATACCAAAATAGTATTCTATTTCTAGTTTAAAAATCAAAGTCTCAAAAATTATCGATACTACTGAAAAAGTATTGATAATTTTACCCTCGAGTATCGATACTCATGATAAAATATCGATTCCGATTTACAAAACTGTTTCTCGTACTTTCAAAAATCATAGAGGTATCATTTTTAAAACCCGAATATTGATACCTGTGCTCTAAACCATAAAAATACAACAGTTATCAAGCATATAATCAATACTAACCTAATTCCAAACATCATGCATCATTTACCTCATCAAATAGACACCAAAAAGTCCAAAATAATAGTCTAAAGCCTCATAATCATGACAAATCAAGAAACCAATAAAACATACTTTAAGTCAATAGGTTCTAAGCACAATAAACATGTAAACAACTTAAAAATCATAGCATATAGTCTACCACATTGCCTTCATTTCCTAAAATATAAATAATCAAATAAACTCCTACAAATAGCTACTAATAGCTTGGATCACCCCTCGAAATTCATACCACTCACACCGGCACAACTAATCTGCAATGGTTTAAAAGGAGTGGGTGAGCTTAAACAAACTCAGTAAATGTTTAGAACAACCACTACGCAAACAAGCCATTATGTATTAACGAAATAGTCACATAACATGTTCACAATATTACCAACTTTATTGTTATATTACATACGCTTAAACATCTTTCATGGGTCCATTTACACATTAATCACATTATCATTTGAGCATAAATCACATTAACTTTTAACAATAAATCACATGTACTTTTAAGCAAAAATCACATTAATTTTTTAGCATAAGTCACATATATTTTTAAGCATAAGTCACATATACTTTTAAACATAAATCACATATACTTTCAAGCATAAATCACATTAACTTTTAAGCATAAATCACATATACTTTTAAGCAAAAATCACATTAACTTTTAAGCATAAATCACATATACTTTTAAGCAAAAATCACATTAACTTTTAAGCATAAATAACATATACTTTTAAGCAAAAAATCATATTAACCTTTAAGCATAAATCACATATACTTTTAAGCAAAAATTACATTAACTTTTAAGCATAAATCACATATACTTTTTAGCATAAATCACATTAACTTTTAACACATTTAATGGTAATTTGGCTCTTGAGGTTATGAAACATAAAGTAGGCACTATCACCACACATTGATACATAGATCTCTAAACACATCAAATGACTCATAGAGCCGAACATGTCCCATAAGTGAAGCATATATCTAACACTCTCCAAACACACCAAACATATCTCGTTGAGTGGAGCTTAGCTCACATTCCCTTATCTCTCCAAACATGTCCCAAGGCCTCCATGCCAAAACACATATACATATAGGTGTGTACTCATAATCCTATGGCATGCCAACTATATCCAATGGTCTCATAAGGTCATAAGGCCAAAATATCCACAATATTATGACGCATTTACTTATCGATTTTTCACGCTTCAACACTGCATATTCACATCATTAGCACAATATATTCATTGTCACATGGCTTGAATAATATACCCACATATTCACTGTCACATGGCATGAATAACATGCTCACATATTTACTGTCTCATGGCATGAATAACATACCCACATATTTACTATCACATGGCATGAATAGCATACCCACGTATCCACTTTCACAACAGTCATCACAAGCTTATAACAAATGTCATAACATCTCATATATGTTCATATTTTCACAATTGCACAAGCACACATATATCACATTCAATCATAGGCGTGAGAACACTTAGACTCAGAATTTAGAGTAGGAATTTAGACTACCTCTAAATTCCCATTTACACAATGAATCATCTACAAGCAACGATTTCAAAACACTCACCAAAAATATGCTTTCACCGAAAAGTCAAAAGCTCAAACAAGTTTTTCTTTACCTTTGTCTCTACTCGTTGAAGGTCCATTTGACTCCAACGCTTCAACAAAGTAAATCACACACCAACACATCAACATTCAGCCAAAGACTCACATCAAAATCCAAAAACACAAGCCTAAGCTAGGTTCTATTTTGACTGAAACCTTCGACATAGAAAACTTAAAATTTGAATATCTCGGTCTATACTTAATATTTTTGCAAAAAATGAATTCGATTCATCTACGACTAATTCTCAACCCTTAAACTACACTAAACAACTCGTTTCATGATATCAAAAATTTTCGACGTAAAATAGACATTTTCATAAAAAACTCAATAAAACCTTAGAATTCTTTAACGAAACTTTCGAGAAAATTTAGAAACATTCTAATCATGTCAAAACAAGTTAAAAATAACCACGTTTTTATTCAAAATCTCGAAATCCACCATTAAATATTCAAATTTTGGCTTTTATTTAAAACATGCAATTTAATGACTAAAAACTTTATTTTAAAGACTAGATTTCATTAAAAACAAATAGGGAATTGAACTGTTATCTTAGTTGACGAAAAACTATACGTTTGATCGAAAACCCAAAAAATCTACAAGCCTGACAATGGAGGAATCTATGGTGTTTTTGGGTGTGTTATTTTATTTTATTTTATTTTATGGAGGTTTAATGATTTGGAAGGTGATAGGAATCAAAAGAATTTAGGTTTGAGAAAGAAAATTTAATGAAGGGAGTTAGGAGAGCATGAGATGACAACAACAAATAAAAGGAAGGAATTAACGTGAGTTGGCTGTAGGTGGTGGAACATATTAAGTTGAATTTTAAATTTTGGTTTAATTCCTCTTAAAAACTCAAAATTTTGATTATTTTACAAATCAATTTTTCATTAAAAATTAAAGGTAATTAAAATCCATTTTCCAAAATTAAATTAATTTTCTAAAAGCCATATTAAAAATTATTGTCGGTTAACCATGCCATGAAATTTCGAGCACATATGGGCTAAAATATCTAAAATACCCTTAAAATTTCTAGGTCTAATTTTGAGGTGTGATAATTAATTTAAAATTTTATAAATCATAAAAGATTTAAATTAAAAAATTTCCATTTTAAGAAGTCGATGACCTCCCTCAATTTCTACTACTCTCCGTAACCGCATTTAAGGATTGGTTTGGCTAATTTTGGAACAGTGTTGACGTCTTATAGTGTTGAATTCTTGTGCTATAGTTCAATGATTCTGCCTTGGAGTTGTGAATTTCTTGAATGGTAAGGAGCGAAGAATGAAGATATATCGTAGTCAATGCTTTGTTTCTTCATTTTTCTTTTGTCGAGGTTGATTACGATGTCTTTGTTTCGGCTTTATTTTGTTTCATTTTGAAGTCCATGTGTCGTTCTATTAGGGTGATATTGGACATCGTTGTGGCAAGGTTTTGTTATTGTTCCTTAGGTGTTGTATTTGTTGAAAATCTTCCTTGGTGCCTCATACTATTTTAATGAGATTTATATTTACTCAGAAAAATAAATCATAGAGTTTTTGTGCTTGTAAGAGTGGTAATCTCATTTAAAAAAAATATTTGAGTAAAATTAAGAATTAAAGCTTTTATAAAAATACTCAAGTATAATTTGATTATTTTATTTTTATTACTAAATTTGGGTTTGAGTCAATTTTAGGTTCAGATTTTTTAAGTTCAAGTTTTTTTTTGAGTTCGAGTTTTCCGGATTTGGGTTTTCTCAAATTCAAACCTTTTTGAGTTCGAAAATTAAAAGATAAAAATGTAAATTGCATAATTTAAAGGGTGAAAATATGAAATAAAAGAAAATAACGGTACTACAAATTTAATAATAGAAAATAACGGTATTAAAATAAAAAAGGACTATGTTAAAAAAAATAAAAAGGACTAAATCGAAACATAAATAAATTTAAGGTATGCATTACAAAACCAAAAAAGTAAATAAAATAATAAATTAAGACAAAATAAAAAACAGGGGTTAAAGGGACAATTATCTCAACCTGTACATGTGTCATCTCCCCAAAAATGGCATCAACGGTCAGAGGATTAAAGTGCAAGGAAAAAAATTATTGAGGTAAATTTAAAATAAAACAAAATGAAAATAAAAGGATGAAATTAAATGGAACATAGACATGGATGGACCTAGGTAACAATTAGCCGTTCCTCTCAAAACACGCCGATCTTGAGAGGATTCAGGTTGGGACAGCAAGTCATGTCAAAACGACGCGGTTTTGGGCATTTGAAGTTAAGCCCCAAAACGACACCTTTGGGAACCCCTATAAAAGTTAAAAAACTAAAAAAATTTCAATTTTACAAGGCTTTTAAAAGAAACTTTTCTTTTTGCCTTTTTTTTTCTCTTAAACGTCTCACCTTAGGCCGGTCACTGAGCCACCACTCCTCTGCCGGGGCCACTGATCATCAGTGATGGTGATCGCCGCCTCCAGTGGTCGGAGTTCACAAAAAAAGGTCCTTTTTGATCCTTTCAGTGCCCAGATTATAGATTTGGGCTCAAAATCACAAGAAACCCAACCAAGAACCTAGAAATCCCTAGAAACCTTACGGTTTCTCAATATTTTTAAAAAGGCGCTCTTTTGTCTCTCCGATGAAGTCCCAAACGGATCCGCAAGGGATGAAAGGTAGTCATGCCGAAAGGGAACTGCCTTTCATCGGAGGTAGTGACCTTATCCGTTCACGACAGCGGAGTTGAACCGATCGAAGGTAAAAGAAAAGAAACCCTTAATATTTTTTTATAGATTATTTTTTTACTTTCAAAAATTTAAAAACAAAGTATATAATTCGAAACTTATTTATTTTTATTTCTCTGTGCGTAAACATTACAAAAATTAGTGTGATTTTTTATAGCCGATTTTACATTTTTTTTATTTTTCTTTTTCTTTTGTCCTTTCTTGCTTTTTTGTTTTTTGCAGGTTCTTCGGCGTGGTGGCCACCTTGGCAACAGACCTAGGCATGGAGTCCTCAAAAAGTAGGTGCTAACATGGTGAGGGGCGATGTGGCATAGGCCAATGTGGTGAGGAGCGAGGGCGTTGGTGGCAGATTACGGTTTTTATTGTTTAGGAAAAAAAATTTACGGTGTGAGCTTTTGTAATTTGGGCTTAAGATTGAGTTAGAGTTAGTGTTTTAGGTTTGTGAGTTTTTGGGTAAATTGGGTTTGTAATTTTGATTAAGGGTTTTTTTGTATTTTTTTGTATTTTTTGTAAATGGACTTTAATTGTAAATGGACTTTTTAATTTTAAAATTTGGTTCTTTGTTTATTTGGGCCTGATAAAATTAGCATCTTGTAATAGGCATGTTCATGAAAACTTAAAAAACCTTAGAATTTTTTAACGAAAATGTCAAAACATGTTGAAAAACACTTTAAAACCATTTTTTTTATTTAAAATTCCGAAATCCACCATTAACGATCTAATTTTTAGCTTTTATTTAAAACATATAATTTAATGGCGAAAAACTTTATTTTAAAGACTAGATATCATTAAAAACAAATAGGGAATTGATTCAGTACTTTAGTTGATGAAAAACCAAGCTTTTGATCGAAAACCCGAAAAATTCGCAAGCTTGACAATAAAAGAAACTATGGTGTTTTTGGGTTTTTTCTTGGATTTTAGGAGGTTTAATGATTTGGAAAGTGATAGAAATCAACGAATTTAAGATTGACAAAAAAAATGAATGAGAGGAGTTAGGAGAGCATGGTGCTGAAAGCGCAGGAAGATATTATGTTAAATTGTAAATTTTGGTTTAATTTCTTCTTAAAAACTTACAATTTTGACTCTTTTACAAATCAGTCTTGAATTAAAAATTAAAGGTCTTTAAAACTCATTTAAAAAATTTATTTAATTTTCTAAAGGTCATAGTAAATCCCATTACCAGCTTACCATGCCACGAAATTTAGGTCCAATTTTGAAGTACGACAGTTGATTTAAAATTTTATAATTTATAAAAGACTTAAATTAAAAATTTATCATTTCAGGAAACGCATAACCTCCCTCAATCTCTACTACTCTTTGTCACTGCATTTAGGGATTGCTTTGGCTGATTTTAGAACAGTGTTGACGTCTTGTAGTGTTGAATATTGTGTTATAGTTCAATGATTTTGCCTTGGAGTCTTGAATTTCTTGAATGGTAAGGAGCAAAGAATGAAGATATATTGTAGTCAATGCTTTGTTTCTTCATTTTTCTTTTGCCAAGGTTAATTACGATGTCTTTGTTTTGGCTTTATTTTGTTTCATTTTGAAGTCCATGTGTCGTTTTGTTGGGGTGATATTGGATATCGTTGTGGCAAGATTTTGTTATTGTTCCTTAGGTGTTGTATTTGTTGAAAATCTTCCTTGGTGACTTATACTATTTTAATGAAATTTATATTTTCTCAGAAAAATAAATCATATAGTTTTTGTGCTTGTAAGAATGGTAATCTCATTTAAAAAAAAAATATTTGAATAAAATTAATAATTAAAGCTTTTATAAAAATACTTAACTATAATTTGATTATTTTATTTTTATTACTAAATTCGAGTTTGAGTCAATTTTAGGTTCAAATTTTTTAAGTTCAAGTTTTTTAGATTTGGGTTTTCTCAAATTCAAACCTTTTAAAGTTCGAGTTTGAGTTCGGAAATTAAAAGATGAAAATGTAAATTGCATAATTTAAAGGGTGAAAATATGAAATAAAAGAAAATAAAGGTATTGAAAATTTAATAACAGAATATAGCCGTATTAAAATAAAAAAGGACTAAATCGAAACATAAATAAAACTTAAGATATACATTACAAAACCAAAAAAGTA
The DNA here is from genome assembly GCA_039519145.1 of Kokia cookei. Classification (NCBI taxonomy): domain Eukaryota; kingdom Viridiplantae; phylum Streptophyta; class Magnoliopsida; order Malvales; family Malvaceae; genus Kokia; species Kokia cookei. Next base: position 16,086,167 of record CM076908.1, read on the forward strand.
AATAAAAGAATAAATTAAGACAAAATAAAAAATAGGGGTTAAAGGGATAATTATCTCGACTTGTACACGTTTTATCTCCCCAAAAATGGGATCAACGGTCAAAGGATCAAAGTGCAAGGAAAAGAAAATTATTAGGGTAAATAAAATAAAACAAAATGAAAATAAAAAGACGTAATTAAAAGGAGCATAGACTTATGTAAAACAATCTTCTGAAATCCAAAACTCACATTTGCTAAATTTAGCATACAATTTATTTTCCCATAACGTTTGTAAAACAATCTTCAAGTGTTGAGCATGCTCTTCTTCATTCTTGGAATAAATCAGGAAGTCATCATCTTTATAAACAAAACGACAAACCGATCCAAGTGTGGCTGAAGTACCCGATTCATTAAGTCCATGAATGCTACTGGAGCATTTGTCAATCCAAATGGCATGACCAAAAACTTGTAATGCCCGTAATGTGTCCTGAATGTTGTCTTTGGCACATCAACATCCTTCACTCGCAACTGATAGTAACTAGATCTAAGATCAATTTTCGAAAACACTGTAGCGCTCTTCAATTGATCGAATAAATCATCAATTCAGGGATACTTGTTCTTATTCATAACTTTATTTAGTTGTCTGTAGTCAATACACAACCTCATCGATCCGTCCTTCTTCTTTACGAACAATACAGGTACACCCTACGGCGATATACTAGGTCTGATGAAGCCTCTATCTAACAACTCTTGTAACTATACCTTAAGTTCTTTGAGTTCTAACGAACCCATTCAATACGGAGCAATCAAAACTGGAATAGTACTAGGTACTAACTCAATAGCAAATTTAACTTCTCGCTCGGGTGGTAGCCCTGGTAGCTCTTTAGGAAAAACATCGATGAACTCGCATACTGTAGGCACTCAATTCACTTCTTTTTCTGACACTTTAATATCCGAGACATAGGCTAAGAAGGCGTGACAACCCTTACGAATTAATTTCTGTGCGTTCAAAGCTAAGATCAAATTTGATGCGCAATCAGACTTTTCAGATATAATGGAAATGATCTCACCATTCAAACTTCTTAAATCAACCCTTCTTCGCCGACAACTGACCATAGCATCATGAACATTAAGTCAATCCATTCTCAAAATCACATCAAATTAATTGAATGGCAATAACATCAAGTCGATAGGAAAATCATAGCCTTGAATTTTCAGTGGACATTGTTTGCATACCAAATCAACTACAACACTATGACCTAAGGGATTTGTGACCTTGACAATACAATCAGTAGGTTCAACAGGTAAATTCTTTTCTTTTACTAATCTAGTTCATATATAAGAGTGGTAATCTCATTTTAAAAAATATATTTAAATAAAATTAATAATTAAAGCTTTTATAAAAATACTTAACTATAATTTAATCATTTTATTTTTATTACTAAATTCGGGTTTAAGTCAATTTTAGGTTCAAATTTTTTAAGTTCAAGTTTTTTTTTGAGTTCGGGTTTTTTGGATATGGGTTTTCTCAAATTCAAACCTTTTTGAGTTCGAGTTTGAGTTTGGAAATTAAAAGATAAAAATGTAAATTGCATAATTTAAAGGGTGAAAATATGAAATAAAAGAAAATAAAGGTACTAGAAATTTAATAACAGAAAATAATGGTATTAAAATAAAAGAAAAGACTAAATTGAAACATAAATAAAACTTAAGGTATACATTACAAAACCAAAAAAGTAAATAAAATAATAAATTAAGACAAAATAAAAAATTCAAGGGTTAAAGGGACAATTATCCCGACCTGTACACGTGTCATCTCCCCAAAAATGGGGTCAACGATCATAGGATTAAAGTGCAAGGAAAACAAAATTATTGGGGTAAATATAAAATAAAACAAAATGAAAATAAAAGGACAAAATTAAAAGGAGCAGAGACATGGAGGGACCTGGGCAGCAATTAGCCCTTCCTCTCAAAACACGTGGACCCTAAAAGGATTCGGGTCGAGTCCGCTAGTCGAGTCAAAACAACGTTGTTTTGGGCATCTGAAGTTAAGCCCCAATACGACACCATATGAGAACCCCTATATAAGTTAAAAAACTAAAAAAAAAATCATTTTTACAAGGCTTTTAAAAAAGCTTTTCTTTTGGCTTTTTTTCTCTCAAATGCCCTTTCCTAGGCTGGTCACTGAGCCACCACTCCTCCGCTGGGGCCATTGGTCATCGGCGACGATGATCTCCATCTCCGGTGGTCAGAGTTCACAAAAAATGGTCCTTTTCGATCCTTTCGATGTCCAGATTATAGATCTGGGTTCAAAATCACAAGACACCCAACCAAGAACCCAGAAAACCCTGAAAACCTTACGGTTTCTCAATTTTTTTTTTTAAAAAGCTCTTTTGTTTCTCTGATGAAGTCCCAAACAGATCTTCAAGGGATCGAAAGGTAGTCACGCTGAAAGGGAACTGCCTTTCATCGGAGGTAGTGACCTTATTCATTCACGACGACGAAGTTGAACCGATCGAAGGTAAAAGAAAAGAAACCCTAAATCTTTTTGTATAGATTATTTTTTTACTTTCAGAAATTACAAAACAAAGTATATACTTAAAAACTTTTTTGATTTTTTTTATCTCCATGTGTAAACATTACAAAAATTGGTGTGGTTTTTTATAGCCGATTTAAATTTTTTTTATTTTCCTTTTTCTTTTGTCCTTTCTTTCTTTTTTGTTTTTTGTAGGTTCTTCGGCGTGGTGGCCACCTCGGTAGTAGACCTAGGATGGTGTCTTCAAATAGTACGTGCTGATGTGACGAGGGGCGATGACACTGGAGGCAAATTACGGTTTTTGTTGTTTAGGAAAAAAATTTTTAAGGTGTGGGCTTTTGTAATTTGGGCTTTAGATTGGGTTAGGGTTAGGGTTAGTGTTTCAAGTTTGTGGGTTTTTGGATAAATCGGGCTTGTAATTTGGGTTAAGGGTTTTTTTTTTTTTTTGTATTTTACTTTCGTTTTTTGTTAATGGACTTTAATTGTAAATGAACTTTTAATTTTAAAATTTGGTTTTTTATTTATTTGGGCCGGACAAAATTGGCCTCTTACAGTAGGCATTTTCATGAAAACTCAATAAAATTTTAGAATTATTTAACAAAACTTTCATGAAAGTTTAGAAACTTTCTAATCATGTTAAAACAAGTTGAAAAACACTTTAAAACCACGTTCTTATTCAAAATCCCGAAATCCACCATTAACGATTCAATTTTCTGCTTTTATTTAAAACATAGGATTTAATGGCTAAAAACTCTATTTTTAAGATTAGATATCATTAAAAACAAATAGGGAATTGAATCGGTACTTTGGTTGATGAAAAACCAAACTTTTGATCGAAAACCCGAAAAATCCACAAGCATGACAATGGAGGAAACTATGGTGTTTTTGGGTGGTTTTCTTTGATTTTATGGAGGTTTAATGATTTGGAAAGTGATAGGAATCAAACAAATTTAGGTTTGACAAAAAAAAATGAATGAGAGGGGTTAGGAGAGCATGGTGCTGTAAGTGGGGGAAGATATTATATTGAATTTTTAATTTTTTGTTTAATTTCCTCTTAAAAACTCATAATTTTGATTTTACAAATCAGTCTTTAATTAAAAATTAAATGTCTTTGAAATTCATTTTCAAAAATTGATTTAATTTTCTAAAAGTCATAGTACGATGCCACAAAATTCCGAGCAAATATGAGTTAAAATTTTTAAATACTCTCGAAACTTCTAGGATAAATTTTGAGATATGACAACTAGTTTAAAATTTTATAAATTATAAAAGACTTAAATTAAAAATTTTACCATTTTAAGAAAGTCATAACCTCCCTCATCTCTACTACTCTCCATAACAGCATTTAAGAATTGCTTTGGCTGATTTTGGAACAGTGTTGACGTTTTATAGTGTTGAATTCTTGTGTTATAGTTCAATGATTCTGTCTTGGAGTTGTGAATTTCTTGAATGATAAGGAGCAAAGAATGAAGATATATCGTAGTCAATGCTTTGTTTCTTCATTTTTCTTTTGTCGAGGTTGATTACGATGTCTTTGTTTTGGCTTTATTTTGTTTCATTTTGAAGTCCATGTGTCGTTCTGCTGGGTTGATATTGGATATCGTTGTGGCAAGGTTTTGTTTTTGTTCCTTGAGTCTTGTATTTGTTGAAAATTTTCCTTGGTGCCTCGTACTATTTTAATGAAATTTATATTTACTCAAAAAAATAAATCATAGAGTTTTTGTGCTTGTAAGAGTAGTAATCTCATTTTAAAAAAAAAAATATTTGAATAAAATTAATAATTAAAGCTTTTATAAAAATACTTAACTATAATTTAATTATTTTATTTTTTATTAAATTCGGGGATTTGAGTCAATTTTAGGTTTGGATTTTTTAAGTTCAAGTTTTTTTTTTTTTGGATTTAAGTTTTTCAGATTTGAGTTTCCTCAAATTCAAACATTTTTGAGTTCGAGTTTTTTTTAACTTTTTTACTTAAATCGGGTTTGAATATATTCAATCTCGTCTCAAGTTTTCGAGTTGGGTTCTTAAACTCAGGTCCATTTTATATAAAAATAGGATACATGTTTAATACATCAGGTTACTTATGCTTTAAATATATCATATCATGTTATCAAAAGAAAGAAAAAAGAGTATGATATCCTGTTTATTATACAATGCTTTTATAAGATGTTGGAATGATGGTTTTTATCATATTCAAAATGTTAAAGTCTATCTTTCTTTTTAGTATCAATTTTGTTTATGAAATTTGTTACGATCAATTTTCCTATAAGGGTTAGTGTCATGAAATTAACTTTGCATCTGAAAACGACAACATAGGTTTGTTTTATTCGGCCAAATAATTAGGTTATAATTTAGAGAAGTTGATTTATAGGTTTATTTTATTTAGGTAGTGTTTGGAAAATAATTTAATAATTAAATTTGAGTATAATTGTTTGTAATTATATAATAGTGATATGTTTGATTAATCATTATAATTGATGAGTCTCATTGAATTGGATTTGATCAACTTAATTACACTTTTTAATTTTTAGAGAAGAGTGAGAATTGAACAATTACACGGTTAGCTATACACAAATCCTATTAACTTATTACTTTACATATACTTATATGATTAAACTTTTAAAAATTATTTTTCTATGAGCTTAAGTTATAAAAATTAATTATAAAAGCCACACTAAAATAAATATTATTTGAGATAAAAATTAGTAATAGGTTTAGGCTTAGTGGTTGGCATGCTAGTTCTCCTCCCGATTGACCCAAGTTCAAGTCCCTCCTTTCTCTTTTCATTTCGTAATTTTACCAAAGGCACTCCAAACATTAAAATACTTAAAATTAAGTGTAACACCTAAGCAAGAAAAGGATAGTATCTCAATGGCAAGGCGTTGGTACCCCTTGAGAACCCAAGTTTAAGCCTTCTCCTCTTCCCCCTTAATATTAGAAATTTCAAAATTACGGTCAAAGTGGGGAAATTGCAGGTGACACCCCCAACTTTGGTGAAATTGCAATAAAATCCTTAATTTTGGAAAAATTATGATAATACCCTAAAACTTTGTAAAGCTTAGAAATTCACCTCAATACAATCTCAACTAGAATTCATATCTTATCCCTCTTCAAAATTTAAATAGAATTAAAATTCCATCACCTTTTTATCTTCTTATTCTAATTTGAATTTCAAATTACTCCTTTGAAATCTTAATAGAATTTATCCTCCTTCCTTCTATTTATTCTCTATTTTTCCTTCGAAACCCCTATTGCAAAATTCTTTCAAATTCTTGATTTCTTTCTTTTTCTCTTCCATTGTTAAATCGATTTTCAATCAAGGAATTCAAAGACTTCCCCTAACTTACGCTTACATCTGCCTCAACCCGTTGAGGCCTAATTATTCTTGCCTGTTTCCTAGATCGCAAATTCAAGTCAACAGGACCAAGACTCCTCTTATTCCGCACTTATTCATTTCCTTTTCCTCGCTCTCTAAGCGATTAATCTCTCCCCCTAACTTGGTCTCATTCGATCGAAGTCGCTCAATCACAGACCCTCGGCTCACAGATACAAATTGGCCTCAACTACCTTTTGTAAATCTCTAAACATATCCTGAGACACTTCATCGTCTCCAACTTCCCGACTACCACCCTCATTAATGGACGTCTCAACAGCATCACTTATTTCTAAATTAAGCACGTTACCTGGAGAAAAGGACTTGACTTGAGCCATTCAATAATGTTCGGCACGTCTTTGTGCACCACAATCACATATACCACAAACTCATCTTACTTTTCTATAATTTTAGAAGTCCCAAAGTTTAGCTTAGGTTTATGTTTAAACCCTAAGTCTAAAGTTTAATCGATATACTTATCTTAATGTACAAATGTCTTATTTGCAGCGAAAAATTTTCAGAGTTAGTTTTGAAAATCGAAATCTAATTTGTAACCCATGTGAGTTTGCAGGTTTACGATTGAAAATATCAAAAACCGATGAACAAAACGAAAACAAAAACACAACCCAAAAACATATTACAATCCCAAAAGTCTAGAAAACTTACTAACATAAATCACCATATTCAATTAGTAGAGAAAACAATACGATCTCTCGCACGTCGTCTGGTCGTAAGTCGGAAGTTCACCTAAAACGTATTAAACAAACAAGAGAGCTAGAAGCCCAAAGTGTGTGACCTGGCCCACAACAAAATTATCTTATGTGTTTTGCATAACATTAGTCAAATCGTAATTTTGTATCATACAACATATCAATGCATATCATATAACGTATTAGAACTCGTCATATATTAGAACGTGTCATAGTATATCATTATACAATCAAAGCATATATTTTAATATTTCATACCATGACATATCTTATCAATCATAACGTGTCATATCATATCATATCATATCATAACATATCGAATCATATCATATCATGTCATATAATGTCCTATCCTCATCCGCTACACATCATCTCCGACCAGCCAATTACACCAAATAGGACTACAAGAGTCTATCTATCCAATCATACCAATATATGGCGGTGTGCCACTCATAAATATGCAACTGAGCTGTCAAACAGAATTTTACGGTCTAGCCGCCATAATTACAGTAAAACTACTACATAACACTTCCTTCATCATATCATCACATATCTTATACAAATCATAGCATATCATATTGCTTATACTAATAGTTACTTTACATACACGTGTCATGCATGGTTTTATACGTAATTATACTTTAAGAGATATCAAACAACAGACCATACATAACTTTTTCACCTACCTTAATCATAGCACATACTAACACATCTTGACAGATGTCACGTTTCGAGTCCTATTTAAGCCGAATAGGCCTCACAGATGATCTAATTATTCATTTCTAGATCAAATGGGCCTAATTGAAAATTTTTCAAAAATTAGGCCCACAAAGCCCAACTACTCAGCCCGTGTGGCCCATACGACCCAAATAGCCCAAACCGTGTGACAGTCTTGCACATGACCTAGCACACAATTGTATGACATACATGGTTTACTCGACTTTCCCGTGTAATTGCACATGCCCGTGCGCACCCACACAACCCACACACGGATAGCCACATGGTTGTGTGACAGATAATAGTCTCGAAAACAACCTCTGTTTTTCTAGATTTTTTCGAGTTTTAAACGATATTTCGGGTTATAGTCACACACCTGGGTATTTTCTGATGCAGATACCATGACACATTTCTGAAGCCCCAAATGACATTAGAAAAACTAATTAACGCCCAACATCGGAACCGAAACTTGGATTCGATATTCATAACTTGATACAACAATTCCCAAAATTTGACATTCAACTTAATCGATTGGCAACCAAAAATTGAGTTATGACCGTTAACAACAAATTGATCACTTACTTTAAAAAGACAGCGGATTAAAATTGAGCCTAAATCATCGAAGAATCGTTGCTCACTCCACGTTCCTCCCCTATTGAGAAACAAAACGATCAATACTTAATTTAACAACTAACTTGAAAAGTATATTCCTCCATACCAACTGTGGAAAATATTTATACTATTTAAACAATAATCGCAACCACTTACCAATGGAAGCACAACAATTGATCATGTAGAAAATGATGGAAACCGAAATTGAGACTAAAATGAAGAAAAGAACGACAACAATGGACAAGAACAAATAAAGGAACCATAAAGAAAGAGAAAGGTTTTTGAAAAGAAAAATGGTAGGAAGATTTTCTTTAGAAATAATAATGAGCAAAACCAAAAAGAAAGAAATTGAAGAACCAAAACAAATCAAATGAGCAATAAACAAAACAAAAAAAATAACGTGAGCAATCAACTAACGGGAATACAAAATTAAAAGAGTGGAGAGAAAAATTGTGGGGAAGTGGACATCAATTTTGTAGACATTTTAGGGAAATTGATACTTATCCAATCCCTATCAAATTTCCAGCATTTAAAAAAAAAATTCCAATTCTAACCACATGATTGACACAAAACAAGGGTATAAAAATATTTCCATTACGTATACCTAGGGATTCGAACACAAGACCAAAAAATAAGTTAAAACCTTACCACTAAACCATTAAGCTTATCATTATCATTAGTTGAACAAAAATAATATATAAATCAAATATTCAAAAAGGATTTAAACCCGAAACCTCGTACACACTACTCACATCCTTTAACCAATGAACTAAATTAATACACTTGATAAAATATTCATAATTTTAACTAAAACATCAGCCATGACCACTCTTGATTAAACTAATCCAATTTCTTCTAACCTGATTTTTGGGATGTGACATTTAAATTTTTATAATTTTTAAAGAATTAAATCAAAATTTTATCATTTTTAGGGGTAAAGTGAAATTTTATTTTTACTAATTTAAAGTTTAAAATTTTTTAAAAGTCTAAATAATTTTTTTTTTCATTTTAAGAGAGGTCAAGCCCCTATCAGCACTAAGCTATGCCCTTGGTCTTTGGTTAGTTCCCCCATTGCTTTTTAATAAATACTTATTTTCTTTGTTGAGAAAAATAGATAAACAATCATAATTAAGGGTGAGTAGAAGTCGACTTTATTCGAAAAAATTGAAAAAAAGTTTGAATTTCAAATTATTTGAATCAAATTAATCAAGTTAAACAAGTTAATCGAATCAACTCGATTATTTTTTTTTTCAAATTTTGAGTTCATATTGAGTTGAATTTTCGAATTCGAATAAACTAAATATCAAACCCTTTTACTTTCCTTCTCCCAGCCCCCATTCCATTAACTAAATAAATGAATTATTACCCCTTAAAATCCTCATGAGTTCTTTCTTTAAATTTCATAACTACTATTTCAACAAATGACAAGATGTGAGATTAATTTTCCAACTCTCACAATTTAGTACACTCCTTAAATTCTTTACTAAGTATAACTTTAATATATTAAATACTTCATATTTCCACATACGCATTAAACAATTAAAAAGACTAATTTACTGACTAAAGTTTCAATGTCAAAACTAATACTACCAATACCACTGAAAATAGGCTATTACAATTCTCCCCCTCATAAGGACTTTTTGTCCTCGAAAGTCTTACCAGAAAAGAGATTTGCGTATTGCAATCTCATGGATTCTTCTTTTTCCTAAGTAGCCTCCTTCTTCTTTGGCGATACAGGTAATCCCGATATAAAATCCATCATGACATGCTCCCATTTCCATTTCGGTATCATAATTGGTTGCAATAACCCGGACGAAACTTGATGTTCAGCTTTCACTTGCTGACATACGAGGCAGTTGATACAAATTCAGAAATTTCCCGCTTCATTTTTGGCAACCAATAAAATTATTTTAGGTCACAATACATCTTTGTATTACCAGGATAAATCGAGTACATATTGTTATGAGCTTATGTTAGCAATTTTTGTTTCAACTGAGCATCATCTGGCACATACAATCTTTTACAATAATACAAATTATTATCCTCACCGATTGAAAACTCAAAAACGTGATCATCTTCCACTAATTTCTTCTTGGCTATAACATTGGGATCTACTAGTTGCGACTCTCGTATGTCTCACAGAAACAACAGTTTAACCTTGAGCTCAGCTAAAATAGAATTATCATCTTCCATACATAATTGCGCATTCATCATTCAAAGTGCAAAAAGACACTTTCGACTTAACGCACCAGCAACTACATTAGCTTTACCTCGATGGTAATCGATTACTATATCATAATCCTTTAACAATTCTAACCACTTCTGTTGCCTTAAATTCAACTCTTTCTGAGTCATCAAATACTTCAGGCTTTTATGGTCTATAAACACATGACATTTCTCGCCATATCAATAATGATGTCATATTTTTAACGCGAACACAATTGCAGCCAACTCAAGATCGTGTGTAGGGTAATTCTTTTAATGAGGTTTAAGTTACCGAGAAGCATACGTGATAACGTTTCCCTCTTGCATCAATACGCAACCCAGTCCACTCAAAAAAGCATCACTAAAAATGAAAAATTCTTTCCTTAACTCAGGCTGTGTCAAAACTGATGCCTCCGTCAGCATATTCTTTAATTGATCAAACCTCACTTGACACTCCTCTGACCAAACGAAGCTAACATCTTTCTGTAACAATCTTGTCATGGGTAGAGCTATGATTGAGAAATTCTTGACAAATCTCTGGTAGTAACCAACTAATTCCAAGAAACTTCATACTTCAAACACAATCCATGGAGGTTTTCAGTTCAAAATGGTAGAAATCTTGATCGAATCTACTCGTATCCCTTCACTCGAAATCACATGACTGAGAAATTCCACTTCTGAAAGCCAAAACTCACATTTGCTAAACTTAGCGTACAATTTCTTCTCCCGTAACTTTTGTAAAACAATCTTCAACTGTTAAGCATGCTCTTCTTCATTCTTGGAATAAATCAAGATGTCATTAATAAACACAATGACAAACCAATCCAGGTGTGGCTAAAATACCCGATTCATTAAGTCCATGAATGCTGCTGGAGCATTTGTCAACCTAAATGGCATGACCAAAAACTCGTAATGCCCGTAATGTGTCTTGAATGCTGTCTTCGACACATTAACATCCTCCACTCGTAACTGATAGTAACCAGATCTGAGATTAATTTTTGAAAACATTGTAGCTCCCTTCAATTGATTAAATAAATCATCAATTGTGGCAAGGGATACTTTCTCTTAATCGTAACTTTATTCAATTAATCTTAGTCAATACACAACCTCATTGATCTGTCCTTCTTCTTTACGAACAATACAGGTACACCACACGGCGATATACTAGGTCTAATGAAGCCCCTATCTAACAACTCTTGCAACTGTACCTTAAGTTCTGTAAGTTCTAATGGAGCCATTCGATATGGAGCAATAAAAAATGGAGTAGTACTAGCTACTAACTCAATAGCAAATTTAAATTCTCACTCGAGTGGTCACCTTGGTAGCTCTTCAGGAAAAACATCGATAAACTTGCATACTGTAAGCACTCGATTCACTTCTTTCTCTGACACTTTAATATCCAGGACATAGGCTAAGAAGGCTTTACAACCCTTACGAATTAGTTTTTGTGCGTTCAAAGTTGAGATCAAATTTGATACACAATCAAACATTTCAAATATAATGGAAATAATCTCACCATTCAAACTTCTCAAATCAAGCCTTCTTCACCGAAAACTGACCATAGCATCATGAACATTAAGCAAATCCATTCCCAAAATCACATTGAATTCATTAAATGACAATAACATCAAGTCGACAGGAAAGTCATAACCTTGAATTTTTAGTGAACATTGTTTGCATACCAAATTGACTACAACACTATAGCCTAAAGGTTTTGTGACCTTGACAATAGAATCAGTAGGATCAACAGGTAAATTCTTTTCTTTTACTAATCTAGTGCATATATAAGAGTATGTTGACCGAGGATCAATTAATGCACAAAGATGAACATAAAAAATAGAGAATGTACCTGCAATAACATTAGGGGCTGAAGCTTCTTCTCAAGCACGAATGGCATAAGTTCTAGCAGGAGCTTTAGCCTCTGATCTGATCGATTTATCTCTAGAGAAATTTCTGTTTGTTCTAGTTGCACTATTGTTCCTAAAACGTCTACCTCGAGGAGGAGCAGCTATCGATCTCTCATGTTTACCTTTATTAGGCTCGTTACAATTCAGACAATCCTTTTAAAATGATTAGGAGATCCGCATATAAAGCATGTCCTGTCTTTCACCCTACACACTCTTAAGTGGAATCTGCCACATTTTTTGCACTCTACTCGGTTGGTGTTGCGCACACTACCCACACTAGCCACTGAAGGAGTCAAAGTTCTCATATTGCTTGGCTTCATCTGACTTCTTACATGAAACTCAGGTGGTGCATTGTATGTACTATTTGATTCCTTCAACTTCTTCTGTGGTGATCCCAAAAAATTTCTTGTCCCGAAGCGTTTGCCAGAATCATGAGTTTTCGCCTCATTTTTCATTTTGCTAGCACAAATTTCCTCCATCTTTTGAGCTCGATCAGACATTATTTCTAACTCTCAAATTTCTAAAGCTTCAACTAGTATTCTAATTTCATCATTCAGTCCATTCTCAAAACGTATGCATAAAGCCTCTTTTGTGGGCACAATCTCGCGAGCGTACTTGCTGAGTTGAACAAACTGCTTCTCGTATTCTGCTACAAACTTGTTTCTTTGCTTTAGTTTGAGGAATTCTTTCTTCTTCTGCTCTAAATACCTCTTGCTCACATAATTCTTGCGAAAGTCAAACTTGAAGAATTTCCAATTAATCTTCTCTTTAGGTACCATCGATGTTAACGTAGACCACCAATGAAAAGCTTTTTCCTTCAAAAGTGATACGGTACAACGCAAGCAATCTTCGAGAGGGCACAACATCTCGTCGAGTATTCTCTAATTATGTTCTAACCAATACTCTACTTCAGTGGGATCATCGTTAATATCTCCATGGAATTTCATTACCCCATATTTTCTCACTTTATTGATTGAAATTCTACAGTCATAACGTTGAGATGATCCTTGAGGTCGTAAAGAATAAGTAGATTGATTTTTTGTGTTTACCTTTAGGTACGCATCGTACATGTCATGCATCATTCGGAGGAATGCATCGGGTGCAACATCTCCGGCCTTTGAGCTTCCGGTTCATTTCATGTACTTTCTTCGTCAATAGCCGGAATATAAGTTTCTATCTCATCAGACTATACTTGATTAGATTCCAACGACATTTTTTTTATCTAAATAGAACATTTCAAATTGATCAAGCGTCATCACACTATCATCGATTATAAAGTGGCATGATTTCTATACTGATACTTCTTACTTTCAATTCTAGAATCGAATAAACCTGACTCTGATACTAATAAATAAAACGCCCTTGACCCAGTGCAACTACTAAACTCAAGCGTTTGAATAATTATTTACAACAAATAACATTCATCAACAGAATTGTTTAAAATTTCAGCCCCTCATGAGCATATACTTTATCATTAAGGTGTAAAAGTAAATGTACAAACACATGCCTAAAATACAAGACAATTAAGTAAACTTTTTATCATAAAGTACTTCTATCGATACATGAACTGGTAAGTATCGATAGAACTTGTAGTATTTATATACGGGAGAAAATACAGCAGTATACAACCGAAATTACACTACTTCTACCGATATAATAGGTCTCGCTACCGATACTATACAAGCCTCTATCAATACTTCAAACCACAGTGAGCAGGACTACCTAGCCTAGAGGTTTCCATCCATACCTCAACTCTCACTACCGGTATCTTAAATGACAGAGAGCAAGACTAACTAATCGAAATTTTCTATCGATACATAGTTTCGTCTACCGATACTACAGACATAGCACTAGCGGTATTCTAAATCTTTACTACAGAAACAAAATAAGTTAATAACTAAAGTTCCAAACCGCTACACTTCTATCGATACTTTACAACATTGTACCGACACAACTCAGGTTAATACTCTAAATTCATTCCAGCTTCCTACATGACTCTCAATTCTATTAACAAAGCATTATAAGCTTTCTACCTAAACATAAATACATATGCATTTGTGCATGAATCATTCCATAATTATAAGTAGGAACACATCAAAGTTCAAACATTATCACCACAATATCAATCAAAAAGTTTCCCATTGGAATTCATAATTCATAAGATTAGTGATTTGCTTCACTTTGTTCATTCAAACCGAAAGGAAACTATATGTTCTTACATTCAACTATGTACAAGCACTACCCAAGAGCTTTACCCAAAAGTCCTATATACATGCCACATTTAACCCAAAGTGTAAGAAGTAGGGTTACCAAAAGAGGATGATAGTGTGCACTCCCGATTGGATCCAATCGATGTCAAGATTCCTCGAGACCTACATTCATGAAAACCAAATAAGGTAAGTCCACTAAGACTGGTAAGTTCGATAGGCGATTGGTAAACATACTTAAAGTAAAGATAAAGACTATAATTCAAGAGTTAAATACTCATTCTTTGATCATCGGCATAAAGCCTGCTAGGTACATAAGCCGAATACACTAGCACTAAGCTTACTAGGCACATAGCTCGAATACACTAGCACGAAGCTTGCTAGGCACATAGCCTGATTTACTTGAATGCAAATACCAATCCTCAATGGATTCCTTATATCATCTCAAATCTTTATACAAGTAAATATAATTCAAGCTAATACGCATAAGGAAAATTCATATGAACACGAAGTAGTAAAATGAACTTACTTGTACAGTGACGACAGATATTTAGCGTAGAATTACTCAACAGCTTTTCCCTTCCATCGTTTATCAACCGTAACGTTCGTTTCTTGATCTAATTAATAAATATTTAAAATAAATAAATTTAGCTAAACACATTGACTCATTTCATTACAAAATAATTAGAAATAATGTATATTTCATGAGTCAATGTCTTTTCTAATTTATTTCCCAAAATTCTTCATTTCCACAATTTAACCAACCAATTTACCTTTCATTTTTCCAACAAAAACCAAATATAAAAAAACATTATAGCATAATAGATTTTTCTCTTTATTATCACCAAACCGTAGAAAGGTTTAGCTACTTAATAAAGCCCTTAAATATTCAATCTCATGCACCTAAATTCTTGGACTACAATTATATCACCACCAAGCTATTAAATTTCTAATCAATATTCTAGCTCATTTTTTATTCAAAAACAATAGCTCATCTTTTGAGCCCGATCAGACAATATTACTAACTCTCAAATTTCTAAAGCTCCAACTAGCATTCTAATTTCATCATTCAATCCATCCTCAAAATGTATGCGTAAAGCCTCTTCTGTGGGCACAATCTCGCGAGCGTACTTGCTGAGTTAAACAAATTGCTTCTCGTATTCTACTACGGGCTTGTTTCCTTGCTTTAGTTCAAGGAATTCTTTCTTCTTCCGCTCTAAATACCTCTTGCTCACATACTTCTTGCGAAACTCAGACTTGAAGAATTCTCAATTGATCTTCTCTTTAGGTACCATCGATGTTAACGTAGACCTCCAATGAAAAGCTTCTTCCTTCAAAAGCGATACGGTACAACGCAAGCAATCTTCGGGAGGGCACAACATCTCGTCGAGTATTCTCTAAGTATGTTCTAACCAATATTCATCTTTAGTGGGATCATAATTAATATCTCCATGGAATTCCATTACCCCACATTTTCTCACTTTATCGATTGAAATTCTACGGTGATAACGTTGAGATCATCCTTGAGGTCGTAAAAGAGTAGATTGGTTTATTGCGTTTACCTTCAGGTACGCATCGTACATGTCATGCATCATTCGGAGGAATGCATCGGGTGCAACACCTCCGAGCCTTTGAGCTCTCAGTTCATTTCATGTACTTTATTCGTTAGTAGTTGGAATATAACTTTCTATCTCATTAGAATCTGCTTGATTAGATCCCGCTAAATAGAACATTTCAAATTGATCAAGATTTATCACACTATCATCGGTTATAAAGTGGCATGTATTTTTATACTCACACTTGCTACTTTAGTCTTAAAATCAATTAAACCTGGCTCTGATACCAATAAATGTAACACCCCGCATCCGGTACAACTACTGAACTCAAGCGTTTGAATAATTATTTACAATAATTAACATTCATCAATAGAATTGTTTAAAATTTAAGCCCTTCATGAGCATATACTTGATCATTAAGATGTAAAAGTAAATGTACAAACATATGTCTAAAATACAAGACAATAAGTAAACTTTGTATGATATAGTACTTCTATCGTTACATGAACTGATAAGTATCAGTAGAACCTGTGGTGTTTATATACGGGAAAATAAATACAATAGTATACAACTGAAACTACACTAGTTCTACCGATATAATGAGTCTCTCTACCGATACTATACAAGCCTCTATCGATACTTCAAACCACAGTGAGCAGGATTACCTAGCTTAGAGGTTTCTACCGATACCTCAACTCTCACTACCAGTATCTCAAATGACAAAGAGCAAGACTAACTAATCTGGAATTTTCTACCGATACATAGTTTCGTTTACCAATACTACACACATAGCACTACCGATATTCTAAATCTTTACTACCAAAACAAAATAAGTCAGTTACTAAAGTTCCAAACCCCTGCACTTCTATTGATACTTTACAATATTGTACCGATACAACTCAAGTTAATACTTAAAATTCACTTCAACTTCCTACATGACTCTCAATTCTATCAACAAGACATTATAAGCTTTCTACCTAAACATAAATACATATGCATTTGTGCATGAATCATTCCATAATTATAAGTAGGAACACATCAAAGTTCAAATATTATCACCACAACATCAATCAAAACATTTCACATTGGATTTCATAATTCATAAGATTAGTCATTTGCTTCACTTTGTTCATTCAAACCGAAAGGAAACTATATGTTCTTACATTCAACTATGTACAAGCACTACCCAAAAGTCCTAGATACATCCACATTTAACCCAAACTGTAAGAAGTAAGGCTTCCAAAAGAGGATGATAGTGTGTACTCCCGATCAAATCCAATCGATGTCAAGATTCCTTGAGACCTACATTCATGAAAACCAAATCAGGTAAGTCCACTAAGACTGAGTAAGTTCGATACGTGATGGGTAAACATAAACATACTTAAAGTAAAGCTAAATACTATAATTCAAGAGTCAAATACTCATTCTTTAATCACCGGCACAAAGCCTGCTAGGTACATAAACCGAATACACCAGCACGAAGCCTGCTAGGCACATAACCCGAATACACCGGCACGAAGCCTGCTAGGCACATATCCCAAATACACCGGCACGAAGCCTGCTAAGCACATAGCCCTATTTACTTGAATGTAAATACCAATCCTCAATGGATTCCATATACCATCTCACAATCTTTATACAAGTAAATATAATTCAAGCTAATATGCATAAGGAAAATTCATATGAACACGAAGTAGTAAAATGAACTTACTTGTACAGTGACGACAGATATTTAGCGTAGAATTACTCGACAGCTTTTCCCTTCCCTTGTTTATCTACCGTAACGTTTGTTTTTTGATCTAATTAATAAATATTTAAAATAAATAAATTTAACTAAACACATTGACTCATTCTATTACAAAAATAATTAGAAATGAATGTATATTTCATGAGTGCATGCCTTTTTCTAATTTATTTCCCAAAATTCTTCATTTCCACAATTTAACCAACCAATTTACCTTCCATTTTTTCAACCGAAACCAAATATACAAAAACATTATAACATAATAGATTTTTCTCTTTATTATCACCTAACCGTAGAAAGGTTTAGCTACCTAATAAAGCCCTCAAATATTCATTCTCATGCACCTAAATCCTTGGACTACTATTGTATCACCACCAAGATATTAAATTTCTAATCAATCTTCTACCTTATTTTTCATTCAAAAACAGCAACTAAACAAAGAAATTCAAGCACGGTAACTTTCCAAGCTCTTCACACTTTTGAGCTCTGGCATTAAGGTCGAATGAGCTAAGTTCCAAAGACCACAAATATACAAAAGTTAGCACTAAAATACAGCAGAATTACTAACATGCAAAGGCTTTTCTCCACAAATTTCCCAAGTTCTTCCCTTTCTTATTTTCGGTTCAAAAAAGAGGTAAGCAAGATGATGGTCTTCTTTTTCCTTATTTGTTTACTTAATTCTCTTATTAAATTACCAGCTTAACATTTTCTCTCATTTAAAATCCCTTTTTGTTTTAGTCAACCGATTCCACTAACTAAAAAAATGAATTATTACCCCTTAAAATCCTCATGATTTCTTTCTTTAAATTTCATAACTATTATTTCAACAAATGAGAAGATGTGAGATTAATTTTTCAACTCTCACAATTTAGTACACTCCTTAAATCCTTTACCAAGTATAACTTTAATATATCAAATACTTTATATTTCCACGTATGCATTGAACAATTAAAAAGATTAATTTACTGACTAAAATTTCTATGTCAAAACTAGTACTCCTAATACCACTAAAAATAGGCTATTACGTTCCTCCAAAAAAATTTACTTCCCCTCAAACCCCAAAAACTTTTACTTCCCCCTACAAAGTTTTATTTTCCCCCCAAACTCCTAAAACTTTTTTCATTTTGCTTTTCCCCCAAATCTTTTTTCCATTTGCTTTTTTCCAAAACTTTCACTTCCTCCTAAACCCCAATTTTTTTTTAAAAAATTTTTATGTCTACTATTTATTTATTAATTAAATTTCACATTTTTTTCTATTTATTTTATTGAATTGCTTAATCATGTTGAATTTTTATAAATTTTTTTTAAAATTAAATTATTGGTGATGACATAAAATATTGATGTTAAAATTTTTTGTTGATATCAATTTTACATTTTATCTTTAAAATAACTTTTGTTAAAAAAAAAATCACATTTTGTACATTTAATATATTTTTTAATTTCAAAATATATTGTGACAATAATCAGAAGATAATTGAAGCAACTAAGCAAGCAAAGAAGCTAACTCATATATAAAAGATTAATAAATAAATTATGAGAGGATGAAAATTAATAACAAATTTGATTATGGTGGGTGACAACGACTACAAGGACCCAAAATCATTTTTTTAGTTTATCTTGAATAAATATATTCAATTCGATTCGAATTTCATCTCACTTGAGTTGATTTGAGAAAATTTCAAATCAAGCTAGGATGATAAAATAAGATTCGTCAACTCGATTAACTCGAAATTTTTTTCATTCGATTCTATCAAATGCTCACCCTTAATCATAACTATTTTCGACAATTCTAAAATTTTTTATTTTTCATGATTTTAATCAATTTGAATTTATAATAATTTATAATATTTTATTTTAAAAACTATTCGGATAATTATTAATTTTATAGTAAATTTAAATTTATCAAATAATTTATTTATCTTTATTTTAATTTTATGAATTTGGAAATTATTAAAGTCTAAAACATACAAACAACTTAAATCTAAACTATATGATTCAACATAATTCATGTATTAAAATAAATATGAATAACTAAATTGGGATGAAATCAAGAAAAAATTTTAGGGGACCGAAATTAAATTGTCTATTATCTTAATAATTTTTAAATGATTAAATTAAAATTTTATTATTTTTAAGAGTATCAAAGTACAAATTTATCTTTATTAATTTAAAATTTTAAAAATTTAAAAGACCAAAAAAAAAAAAAAATTTCCATTTTAAGAGAGTTGAGGCTCTACCAACCCTCTAAATCTGTCCTTGTAACTAAACATAAAATTATTATAACTTAAAATGGTCTCGACACAAAATTTTAGACACTCAAATTTGAGATTGACCCAATTTACTTTGATCGAAAAATTTTAAAACCCAAATTATTTCAATCTAGATTGATTCTCTAAATCAACTAGGGACACCCAAATAACAGGTGTAATGTTTCTCATGCCACTAGGCCTTACCAGTTCAGATAAGGCTGAACAAATAATAGCCATAAAAATTGCTGTCGAAAGGGCCACCATTACGCTTCACGACTAGACAACTTTTTGATACACGACTCTCCAGGTGCATTTTTGGCTTGGTCGGAATTTAGTTTGGATTACTATGTTGAGATGGGTTTAAATTTTATGGGTGGTCAGGTGTTGTACATGTGTTGAGTTTGTCATTTCGAGTTTGGGGTATCTCTTGTCTTGGAGATGGGCATGGGCATGGGCATGGGCATGGTCATGGCAGTTTCTTAAAGTTCAATGTTTGTAAATTATGGTGTTTGCTCTTGCAACACCTTTTATTTATAATAAAATGAAAAAAATTGCTGTCTATATTTTCTGCAGCTCTGGGAAGTTGAATGAATCTCAGTTGATGGCTTAATCATCTTCCAATTCCGCGGCTGCAATTACTTGGAGTAAAAATAATGAGTCAAGGCCATGGAGTTTGTTTCTTGGGGGAGAATGATCTGGTGAAAATTCCATAATTGCCGACAGTGTTTTGTGTAATTAAGCTGTTTATCATAGTAAAACGTATAATCGTGCGGGAAACATTATTCATTAGTATTTATTTTAGAAAGAAACAGTTGCAGATCCATACATTTCTTTCCCAATCTCTTATCACTCTACTTAAGAGCTTTTGGAAATTGGCACAAGATAAAGGGGCGTCCTCCTTTGACAAGCAAGTCCACCTTCTTCTTCCATGCTAATGTCTTCTCTCTTCATGCCATTAGGCAACTCCCAATCAAACCAGTAGAGCATGTTAGCCAAGGTGAACTCAACATTTGTGGCTCCCATATCCAATCCAGGGCAAATCCGACGACCAGCTCCAAACGGTAGCAAATTGAAATCCGACCCTCTAAAGTCGACGCGGCTTCCCTCAAATCTTTCGGGATAAAACTCATCGGGGTTTTCCCAACCGTCGGGGTCTCTGCCAATAGCCCAAGCATTAACCAAAATTCTTGTTTTCGGAAGTATATCAAATTCACCCACTTTAAATTCCCGTATAGCCTCTCGAGGGGGTAATATAGGGACTGGCGGATGCAATCTGAAGGTCTCTTTAACAACCATTTTGAGGTATTTCAATTTCGCAACGTCTTTTCCTTCTACTTTTGCTTTCTTCCCAATGCAGTTTCTTATTTCAGCTTGCACCTTGTTCATCACTCTTGGGTTCTTTATCAGCTCTGACGTTGCCCATAAAATTGTTGTACAAGTGGTGACTATGCCGCCGATGAACGTATCCTGCGGCAATACACAATAGGATGGAAATAAATTATGATTTGTATTGAAATATGATTAGTTAGGGGAAAATAAAGATGAAGACACCTAATAAACTTACAAAGAGCATGGCCTTCACAAAATTCTTTGTTACCCTGAAACTGTTGCTTTCATCTTTCATTAATCTTATCAAGAAATCAACAAGATCCTCTTGCTCCGGTTTCGGCCTTGCATGATCAAGATGTTGGTCAAGCACCATTTGCAGGTAACCGTCAAACTGGTAAAAGCTCTTCTCAAGCCTACCACTGTGCCCTGTCAAAGCATCTATAATTCTTCCTACCCTTGGGAAAAAATCCTAGGCCGAGAAGCTAACCAACATGTTCATAGCTTCACCAAGAACATTGTGGAATACTTGGTCCTTGAATTGGTCCGTTCCGTATATCTTACCGAAAGCAACCGTACCAATGATACCATCTGCGAGCGCAAATATCTTTTCGTTGAGGTTGACCGGTTCCGGTGAAGCCTGTGATAAAGAAATGATCAATTTATCAACCTCAGCTTCTCTTGCGTATGCAAAAGATTGTACCCTCTTCATGCTCAAGAGCTCGGAAATGAAAACTTTACGCATCTCCTTCCAATGATCACTGTATGGCGAAAACAGCACGTCTAGACCATTGTAGGAGAACCTGTTTGGCCCTGGGGACGCTGGTCGGGTGCAACAATAAAGGTCATGAATTTTGAGGACTTGCTGGGCTATTTTAGCAGATGAAACAATCACCGTTGGCGCGCTGCCTAGCTGCAATAACATGATGGAGCCGTATTTCTTGGACAATTTTTCAAGGGAACGATGAGGCAATTTCCCCAACAGATACAAGTTCCCAATGAGAGGGAGCTTTGGAGGGCCTGGGGGAAGCTTAATACCTTTCATTCTCTTGTTCTTCTCCTCCTTCATTAGAAGCAGTGTAAACACTGTGAGGAAAAAAATGGAAGGCAGCCATTCTAATTTCAAGAAATCAAATACCAACATTATTGAGATGCGTTCTTCCATATGCATTGGTTCCAGCTCATATTTATAGCCTCAAGAGTCCTAAATGGTTCAGCTCTCTGCCCGTTACACTAGTATCAAAGATTCTTCCCTCCTCATTTTCAAATTCACAACTTCGGAATAAAACAAAAGTCCGAGAAAATCACCTCCTGTTTAACTGAAAATATGCAATAAATAAGTTTAAGCTTCTGTCTCGAGAATCGAGGGAACGAACTTCTTGTTTTCATTACTAACAGAAAAATAAATAAAAAACTTGAAGAAAAAAGACCTGAAACTGAACGGTGAATTTCCGTTTCCTGGGAAAAAAGAATTCTATCCTTTTTTTTTCCTGTACTACTTTTTGGTAGAAGAAAAGAAATCCTCTGATTTTATAAAATCTGGGAGAGTAACAGACCAAATGAAGGAAAAAGAGAGAAGATCTTAGAAAAATCTTTATTGAATAAAGTTCCATTTTCAAAAACTATTATCATTTTTCTTGAATCAAAACATTAGAAAAAACCAAAAAAAAAAAAATCAATTGATTGATTAAATTTTTAAAGTTAGTTTAGTATTGTTTTTGAAAAGTGCTTTTAAAAAATTGTGGTAGAGAAATGCTTTTGAAAAGTTTAATTTAAGATTTAACTGTTTAACATTACTGTCAAAAAGTGTTTTTGTGAAATAAAATGTCCATTTTAGACATGATATTATAATGTAATAACTATTCATTTAAATAATGTTCAAATTAGTTAATATTATAATATTTTAGTAAAAATATAAAAATAATTTATTATAACTTATAATTAGTATTTTAATATATGAAATATTAATTTTAAATATTTTAAGTAATTAATATTAATTATTTATAAAATTTAATTAGATTATATAAACTATATTTTAAATATTTAAATATAATCATTAAATATTTATATTTAAATATTAGCATAGTTGTATTATTTAAAAAAATACTTTTTTAATTTTTAATTAATGATTTTAATACATTTATTATTTTATTTTAAAATGTATTTTGAATATATAAATCATATTAGATATTAACAAAATATAGAAAGTATAGACCTAACAAATTAAAATATTACATGCATTTGGATTAAAGTTTCAAAAAGGGGTAATATTTACATACCACATACATCATCAAAAGTTTTATATTAGCATTTACAATTCAAAGTGAATTAATTAAACTAGAAGCTATAACATACATTGTCAATTACATTTCAAAACCACTTGAATTGTTTGATTCCCCACTGTCATCATCATCACTTACTCTATCATGCACATCTTCTGGATCAATAATATCCTCATATGCCTTGTTAATATTTTTGTACTCCATAAAATCTGCATCATTTCGACCGGCATATCTTCGGATAAAATTGTGTATCGTTATTGTAGCAACAACGATCATCGTTTGCTTTTCAAAATTATAACTTGACATATTCCTTAAAATGGCCCATTGTTTTTTCAAAACACCAAAAGTTCGTTCAATCACGCTGCATAATGATGAATGTGAATGGTTGAATATCTTTTCTTTACCAGATATCGGTCTACCTCCACAAAAGTCAGGTAAATGATATCGTTGACCTTTATATGATCCAAGATAACCTTTCATTTGAGGATATCCAAAATCAACAAGATAATATTTTCCTACATGTCATAATATAACAAACAATTAATTCAAGAAATCTTTATTTTTTAAAATTATCAATTAAAGAACTTATAATTTATTATTTTAAAAAATAAATGAAATATCTTACCATTTGGTGGGCGTGAAAATTTGTATTTTGGATCTCGAATTGCATCATGAAATATTATAGTATCATGCACCGATCCTTCCCATCTAGCCATAACAAAGGTGAAACACATATTAAAATCACACACTATAACAACCCGTTTTTCAATGGTGTCGAAAACAGTAGTTTCGGGACCACAAATCTGAGGAGTAACTTCATATAATGAATATTTAAATTATATGAGTCAATAAAATTTTTTATATGAAAATTTTGAATTGGTGAATTTTAATTAGTGAATTAGAAGTTAGTATAAGTAGTTTGGTTCAAAAGTCAAGTGGGTTGAGAAAATGAGGTATCGGGACCTCGTTTTTGAAATTCAGGATCGTAAATATTTTTATTAAATGTCTTATTATATGTGAATTGAAGTTTGGTTGGGTAATTTTGATAATTAATTGCTTAAGTAATGATAAGGAGTAATTGTAAAAGTGATAAAAGTTAATTGCTATTGATAAAAAATAGTAAAGAGACCAAATGGTAATTAAACCATGATCAAAAAGTCCAAGCGGTGGTGGATATGATTACCATCCACTAAATTTTGGAATATTTATTCATTAAGTCCTAATTAGTTTAATGTTAAATTGAAATAAAGTTTATTTAGTTGGAATTTAATATAATTGAAGGACCAATTGTGTAATTAGACCCTCCTTAAATGGTTTAATAATAAAAATGATGTGAAATTATTTAATTTTGTGATTAATTGCTATTATATTCTTATTAATTAGTAATTAAAGAAAGAGGGTTAAATCGTAAAAACTGTAAAAGTCAATTTCTATTAGTTTAAAACGGTTAATAGAGGGGTTTAAAGGGAAATTTGGCCATTTTATTTTATGTTGGATGGTAGTTGCCATTAATTTGGTAAATTATTAATGAGTATTAAAGGTTAAATTGGTAAATTGGTAAATTAAGTAAATAAAAGAAAAGAAAACAAAGGTTAAAAAATATCATCTTCTTGATTCCTTATTTCAAAAGTCGAAACCACCATGGTTGAAGCTTGGAAGTATTCGACCAAGCTTAGGCCTTTGATTTGATCAAGATCGTGTCACCGATCATGAAAAATGAAAAATTACGAATTTGTCCCTAGAGTTCACTTTAACCGTAATTTCGTCCGAAAAGTTCGTATTGTTAAATTCTAATTTAAATTGCATATTTTGTGCTTGTACACAATTGCAGTAAAACTTGGAGTGATGATCGGAAGTGAGGAAGACGGGAACAAAGGAAAAGAAGAAATAACGGGCCTGAGCCGTAAATGCAAAAAGGTCCGATGACTTTGTGTCATCGTGAGTATTAAATGAGAAATAAATCCTATCATGGATTAAATGTTCGATAATTCTATGTCATCGTGAGTTATATGAATCTTATCACGGATTAAAGGTTCAATGACTCTGTGTCATCGTGAGTTATTTGAATCCTATTGTGGATAAAGGTTCGATGACTCTGTGTCATCGTGAGTTATTTGGATCCTATTACGGATTAAAGGTCCGATGACTCTGTGTCATTGTGAGTTATACAAATCCTATTACAGATTAAAGGTCTGATTACTCTGTGTCATCGTGAGTTATCAAATGTGAATTGAAACCAACAACGGATGTATACAACATACTCGGTTGATTTGATTAGATTGTACAACTCTTGAAGTTGGTAAATCTATTTTATGAACTTGCTAAGCTATGAAAAGCTTACCTGTGAAATTGTTGTTATTTTGTATATTCTATTTTGCTGCATAAAGATCCAATTGTCTCGAAGAAATCACACTATCTCGAGAACTTGTTTGATAAACTTTAAATCCCTTCGTTATATGACATATACTAGGATGATATTATTTTGTAAATTTTTGAATCGAGATAATCAGTACCATGTAAGAATTGTTGGATGTTTAGCCCTTTTGTATGCTTGTTTAATGTTGAAAGTAGGCATCTAGAACTAGAAAGAGATGTTATGTTGATCTTGATCACTTGTATTGTCTACTTAAATCATAAGTTTATGAAATGAATGTTTGGTTGTTGAACTTGTGTGAAAATATGAATACTGCATACTTGTTTCGATAGAACTCCTGCATGTATCTGTAGAAGTATAGGGTAGGAGAGAGGTTGCATTCTGACTTGCATTGTATCGGTAATACTAATAGAAGTATCGGTAGTTCTGTTCATAGTAGTATCGGTAGTTTGGATACTTGTATAGGTAGAAGTTGCAAGGTAAGACTTCATAGCTTACTGGAGTTTTTAGTATCGGTAGAAGCATGACTTGTTTTAGTAGAAGAGACACTTGTATCGATATATTTATCACTTGTATCGATAGAACCTACACTGTTTCTTAACTACTCACTGACTTGACTACTACCAATACATGTCCAACAAGTATCGGTAGAAGTCTCTAAAAAATCATGGAAATGACATTTTTACCCTTAATGAATTGTGATTTTATTTCATTAATAATTATTACTGTTGTAACTGCCCATTTTTCAATGGTGTCAGAAATAGTGGTTTTGGGAACCACAAAACTCGACAAGAAAATTTTTATAATGAGTGTTTAAATTAAATCAATTAATAATAATTTTATATTGAATTTGAATTGACGAATTTTAATTATTGAATAAAAAGTTACTAAGTGGTTTGGTTCGAAAGTCAAGTGATCTTAGAAATGAGGTATCGAGGCCTCATTTATGAAATTGAGGGCCGTAAATATTTTTATTAAATATTTATAGAGTCTTATTATATGTGAACTGAAGTTTGGTTGAGTAATTTTATGATTAATTGCTTAATTAAGGAAAAACAAGTAAATTGTAAAAGGAGTAAAAATTAATTGCTATTGATTAAATAAAAGGGACCAAAGTGGTAATTACACCATGGTCAAAAAGTCCAAGCAGTCGAGGATATAATTACCTTTCACTAATTTTTGGAATATTTATTCCTTTAGTCCTAAGTAGTTTAAGGTTAAATTGAAATAAAGTTTATTTAGTTGGAATTTAAAATAATTGAAGGACCAATTTTTTAATTGGACCCTCCTTAAATGGCTTAATAATAGAAATGAATTGAAATTCTTTAGATTTTGGTAAATTGCTATTAAATCCTAATTAAATGAGGATTTTCTAATTAGTCTATTTTTTATATGATCGGGAATGGTGATTTAGAGGCTACGACTTCAATATGTCAGGTCATAAATATTAATTATTAATATTTACGAGGTCATTAGTATTGTATTAAAATTTGGTTATAAAATTTAATCGTTTAGATAGTCATTTAAATAAAAAGGATTAAATCGTAAAAGGTGCAAAAGTTGAATTAAAAGTATTAGGTGTCAATCGGAGGTTTAGTTGAAGCACCTAAATGGTAATTAAACCAGCTACTATGTATATGGATGGTTTTGGCTTTTTAAGTGACTAATTTCATGAAAATTAATTAAGGGTAAAATAGTGAATTTCTAAGTAAATGGTTTTTAAACCAAATTAAGAAAGAACAAGTTTTTTTCATCTTCTTCTTCTCCAAAATAGAACCGAAACCGTAAACACCATGGGAGGGAGCTTCGACCAACTTTAGTTCATGGGTTTGGTATGTAAATCTTGCTCATTTTTAGTAATTTTTATGTTTTTGAGTTCGTACTAGCTTAATCTAGCTAACCCGGGGACTAATTTGTGCATCTATTAAAGGTTATAAATTTTTCCTTTGATGAATGTGTTGTTTCTTGAAAATTTATTGAAGTTTATTAAGCTTGATTGTTGGATTTGATTATTTTGTAACGTGGTTTTTGAGGATTTTAATGTTAAAGGACTAAAATGTTAAAGGAATAAATTTGTAAGGACTTGTGGTGAAATAGTGCAAAAATTGGGCTGTATAAATGCTTATAAACATTCAGAAAACTTGAAATTTAAAAATAAAATGGTTAATTTGCAAGTTTGAGCTAAAGGACTAAATTGAATAAAAGTGAAAAGTTAAGGGTAATTTTGTAAAAATATAAAAAATGCTTAATTACGTCAAATGGTTAAAAATTCATGTCGATTTAAATAATGGAATGAAATTATTGTAATAAATCAAGATCGTGTTTCGATCGTGGAAAAGGAAAAATTATGGATTTGCCCCTAAAGTTCACATTAAATGTAATTTCGTATGGTAAGTTCGTACAGTAAATATTTGATTTAATTTTTGTTTGTAAATTATTGAAATAATTTAAGTATGCTGTATTTAAATTTGTATGCTTACTAAATATTAAATTGAGGAATGAAATTAAATTAAAATGAAATGGTATTGAGGAGCATGATTGAAAGTAACAAAATGATATAGCTGAAATCAGATGACAACTAAACGCTTAAATGATTAAGTGTTGTGTTAGTTATTATTCATGTTACGAATGAATTAATTTGATTGATGTATGACAAATAGTAAATTGAACTAAATGACATTGTTAGTTAATTCGATATTATGTTTGGTAAATAAGGATTACATGGATGTTTGCTCGAAATGGTATAACATGATGAAAGTTAATTGCAATGAACATAGTATATGACACATATGAACCTCGTAAACAATTGGTACATAAAGGACATGTCATTAGGGGCTAAACAGAATCAGGAGCTAGTCTTGGATGACTTACTGACAAATAGTCCCTGTACTTGAGCCGATACTACAAATCAATCCAGTAAGTTCGAAGTGTTAATTTCCAATTTAAATTGCATATTTTGTACTTGTGTACAATTGTTGTAATTTTGGAATGATGAACAGAAGTGAGAAAGAATGAAACAAATGAAAGGAAAAGATAACGAGCTTTGAGCCGTAAATGCAAAAGGTCCGATGACTATGTGTCATCGTGAGTATATGAATCCTTTACAGATTATAAGGTCCGATGACTATGTGTCATCATGAGTATATGAATCCTTTACGGATTATAAGGTCCGATGACTATGTGTCATCGTGAGCATATGAATCCTTTTCGGATTATGAGGTTCGATAATTATGTGTCATCGTGAGTATCAAATGAGAAATGAATCCTATTACGGATTAAAGGTCCGATGACTCCGTGTCATCGTGAGTTACCAAATGCGAATTGAAACCAACCTTGGATGAATATAGCTTACTCCTCTTGGTTAAATTTTAGATTGTACAACTTTGAAGTTTGTTAAACCTATTTAACTCTATGAACGTGCTAAGCTATGAAAAGCTTACTTGTGAAATTGTTGTTGTTTTGTAGATTCTATTTTACTGCTTGCAGATCGGATCGTCTCGAAGAAATCATACTATCTCGGAAGCTTATTCGGTAAACTTCAAATCACTTGGTTATATGACATGTACTAGGATGGTTTTGTCCTTTATATTACTTATTTGAGATTGTTGGATTCCTTGATATGATCTTAATGAAATACTTTATGCTTGTTCAATGTGAAATATAGACTTTAAGTAATGTGATGTATTAGGATCGTGTTACTTAAGTTGTTTTTTTATGTAATGGTTAAATAGCATGGTAACATTTTGATGAATGTTTTGATAGATATTCTTTGTTGTTATGTGAAGCATTAAATACCAATATGAAATGTTTATGTAGGTATGATTTTGAGAAATTGGTAGATGCTGTGGACTATTGTGAAAACTTGGAAATTTATGTATATATTTGACATCTGCATACTTGTTTCGGTAGTATTCTTGCTTGTACTAGTAGAAGTACAAAGGAAGTGAGATGTAGGTTACTGACTTGTGTTGTTTCGATAGATGCAAGATAAGTATTGGTAGTTCTACTTATAGAATTATTGGTAGTCTGTGAACTTGTATTGGTAGAAGTTGTAGGATAGAACTTCTTAACTCTCTGGAGTTTTTAGTATCGGTAGAAGCATGATTTCTTTCGGTAGTTGTGTCGCAAGTATCGATATAACTATCTTGAGTATCGGTAAAACTTTGCACCGTTTCTGAACTGTTTTCTATCTTGATAACTACCGATACTTGTCCAACAGGTATCGGTAAAAGTCTTAAAAAATCATGGAAATGACCTTTTTGCCCTTGTTGAGTTATGATTATAATTAATTGATGATTTATGACATGATATTAAAAGATGGACAATGATAAATGAATAGAAAGACACCAAGACCCTGACCGACGACGGTTTTAGGTTTTGGACGTTACATTTACTGGTATTAGAGCTATGGTTTAGTCGATTCTCGGACTAAATGTAGTGTAAATAAAGTTTAGAAAGTACATGCCATATAAACTTGTGATAGTGTGATATCGATTGATCC
This sequence comes from Kokia cookei, assembly GCA_039519145.1. Lineage (NCBI taxonomy): Eukaryota > Viridiplantae > Streptophyta > Magnoliopsida > Malvales > Malvaceae > Kokia > Kokia cookei. The sequence goes on from CM076908.1 coordinate 16,116,444, forward strand.
GATCTAACACCTATTTTGTTGTAGATTTTAAAGATGTTATCTGAATCTGATCGTGATAAAGTTAATAAAGTTAATGGTAATATTCTGACTACTTATTTTGGTATCAGTCATAATATACTGGTTTCAATGAATATTTGAAAACGAAATGGTGAGTCAAAGTTTATCAGTTTTACAAAAGCTTGAGCGTAAAGACAAATGTCTTTTGGATTTAACGATATAGTGATTTATAGAAATTGTGCAAGCCAATTTAGTAGCTTTGTGATTGTTATCCCTACGTATAAGTAAATAAAGTGAGATCGAGGGCATAATGATGGACCTGAAGTTATAGTCCTCGATATTATTTCTGGTATGTTCTATTTTCTCGGTATTATTTATTGTGAAAGCATTAATTGCAATGGAATTACTTATTCTCACATTGCTTTGTATTAAAAATGAAAAGAGATTTATTTCCTAACCAATGAGATTAATGTTTGAATCATAATCCGATAGGCTAGAGCTGGTATGTTAAAACTATTTGCTGAAAATTTATGACTGTGATTTTTTCTTGATAATTTGATGATATTATTAAATCGTGAATTTGATATTATTACGAAAATAGATTGACTGAAGTTATACGATACTATAGTGAACTATAGCCTAAAATGAAATGACTTAAATGGCGGACTGACTTACGTATTATGGTTGAGTCTGGTAAATCAGATAGTATAAATCAGAGTTGTTCAGATGACTTTGAATAGGAAATGACCTAAAACAATTGAAATATATATATAATTATATCTTATACAGGGGACTTATTCAATAAGTTAAAAGAACGTAATAGTGTATTTGGAAATTAATAAAAATTAAGTTATTTAGTTATAGTTAAAGATATGAGATGCTGAAAAAAAAAACTCTTTGAACATGAGATAATCATTAAGAATTTTGGTAATATTGTCTAGATTAACTAATTTCTGTTGATTTATGAATATGATGAATCAGACTGTTCAACCTTATCTAGATATTTAGATATAGTCGTAATATGATTATTGAGGATATTTTGATATACTTCAAATAGGATCGGTGTATGAGTAATATGTGAGAGATGTATTGTAGACTATGTGTGAGAAATAATTTACGTGAAAACTATCAACCGTGAGTTTTGGTTTTGCGAGGTCAATTTTCTTGGTTATGTAAAATTTGGCAGATGGATTGTAGTAGGTTCGAGTAGGTAGAATTTTCTATTATTATATGAAAACTTCAAAAAACATCTCTGGAATTTTCTGTTTCATCTATATTGAATCTAGGAAGGAAATTGAACATCAAGTAAATGTCTAAATTATTACTGCTTATTATGATTCTTGAGTAGGGAAAGTCAATATAAAATTTGTGTTATTTGAGATTATTATAAGATTGTTATTTTATATATTGGATAAGATAGTAATGATTCTATTGTGAGAAAAACTTTAGAATAAATAGGTACTGTTAGATAAAAGTTTTGAGGATGAAATTTCCTAAGAGGGAGAGAGTTGTAACAGCTCGTTTTATAGTGGTGTCAAAAACAGTGGTTTTGGGAACCACAAAACCCGACAAGAAAATTTTTATAATTAGTGTTTAAATTAAATAAATTAATAATAATTTTATATGGAATTTTGAATTGACGAATTTTAATTATTGAATTAAAAGTTACTAAGTACTTTGGTTCAAAAGTTAATTGGTTTTAAAAAATGATGTATCGGGACTTTGTTCTTGAAATTAACGATCGTAAATATTTTTATTAAATATTTACAGAGTCTTATTATATGTGAATTGAAGTTTGATTGAGTAATTTTAATGATTATTTGCTTAATTAAGGAAAAAGGAGAAAATTGCAAAAGGGGTAAAAGTTAATTGCTATTGACTAAATAAAAGAGACCAAAGTGGTAATTACACTATGATCAAAAAGTCTAAGCGGTGGAGGATATGATTACCTTCCACTAACTTTTGGAATATTTATTCCTTTAGTCATAAGTAGTTTAAGGTTAAATTGAAATAAAGTTTATTTAGTTGGAATTTAAAATAATTGAAGTACCAATTTTTTAATTGGACCCTCCTTAAATGGCTTAATAATAGAAATGAAGTGGAATTCTTTAGATTTTGGTAAATTGCTATTAAATCCTAATTAAATGAGGATTTACTAATTAGTCTATTTTTTATATGATCGGGAATGGTGATTTAGAGGTCACGACTTCGACATGTCAAGTCATAAATATTAATTATTAATATTTACGAGGTCATTAGTATTGTATTAAAATTTGGTTATAAAATTTAATCGTTTAGATAGTCAATTAAATGAAAAGGATTAAATCGTAAAAGGTGTAAAAGTTGAATTAAAAGTATTAGGTGTCAGTCGGAGGTTTGGTTGAAGCATCTAAATGGTAATTAAACCACCTACTATGTATATGGATGGTTTTGGCTTTTTAAATGGTCAATTTCATGAAAATTAATTAAGGGTAAAATAGTGAATTTTTAAATAACTGGTTTTTTAACCAAATTAAGAAAGAATAAGTTTGTTTTCGTCTTCTTCTTCTCCAAAATAGAACCGAAACCTTAAACACCATGGGAGGGAGCTTCGTCCAACTTTAGTTCATGGGTTTGGTATGTAAATCTTGCTCGTTTTTAGTAATTTTTATGTTTCTGAGTTCGAATTAGCTTAATCTAGCTAACTCGGGGACTAATTTGTGCATCTGTTAAAGGTTATAAATTTTTCCATTGATGAATGTGTTGTTTCTTGAAAATTTATTGAAGTTTATTAAGCTTGGTTGTTGGATTTAATTATTTTGTAAAGTGATTTTTGATGATTTTAATGTTAAAGAACTAAAATGTTAAAGGAATAAATTTGTAAGGACTTGAGGTGAAATATTGCAAAAATTGGGCTGTATAAATGCTTATAAACATTTGGAAAACTTGAAATTTAAAAATAAAATGGTTAATTTGCAAGTTTGAGCTAAAGGACTAAATTGAATAAAAGTGAAAAGATAAGGGTAATTTTGTAAAAATACTAAAAATGCTTAATTACGTCAAATGATTAAAAATTCATGTTGATTAAAATAATGGAATGAAATTATTGTAATAAATCAAGATCATGTTTCGATCATTGAAAAAAAATTACGAATTTTCCCCTAAAGTTCAATTTAACTGTAATTTCATATGGTAAGTTCGTACAGTAAATATTTGATTTAATTTTTGTCTTTAAATTATTGAAATAATTTAAGTATGCTGTATTTAAATTTGTTTGCTTAGTAAGTATTAAATTAAGGAATGAAATTAAATTGAAATGAAATGGTATTGAGGAGCATGATTGAAAGTAACAAAATGATATAGTTGAAATCAGGTGACAACAAAACACTTAAGTGTTGTTTTAGTTATTATTCATGTTACGAATGAATTAATTTGATTGATATATGACAAATAGTAAATTGAACTAAATGAGTTAATTCGATATTATGTTTGGTAAATAAGGATTATATGGATGTTTGCTCGACATGGTATAACATGATGAAAGTTAATTATAATGAACATAGTATATGATACATATGAACCTCGTAAACAATTGAGACATAAAGGACATGTCATTAGGGGCTAAACAGAATCAAGAGTTAGTCTTGGATGACCTACTGACAAATAGTCCTTGTACTTGAGTCGATACTACAAATCAATCCGGTAAGTTCGTAGTGTTAATTTCCACTTTAAATTGCATATTTTGTACTTGATTGTAAATTTGGAATGATGAACGGAAGTGAGGAAGATTGGAACAAATGAAAGGAAAAGATAATGGGCTTTGAGCCGTAAATGCAAAAGGTCCGATGACTATGTGTCATCGTGAGTATATGAATCCTTTACGGATTATGATGTTCGATGACTATGTGTCATCGTGAGTATATGAATCCTTTTACAGATTATAAGGTCCGATGACTATGTGTCATCGTGAGTATATTAATTCTTTACATATTATAAGGTCCGATGACTATGTGTCATCGTGAGCATATGAATCCTTTTCGAATTATGAGGTTCGATAACTATGTGTCATCGTGAGTATCAAATGAGAAATGAATCCTATTACGGATTAAAGGTCCGATGACTCCGTGTCATCGTGAGTTACCAAATGTGAATTGAAACCAACCTTGGATGAATATAGCTTACTCCTCTTGGTTAAATTTTAGATTGTACAACTTTGAAGTTTGTTAAACCTATTTAACTCTATGAACGTGCTAAGCTATGAAAAGCTTACCTGTGAAATTGTTGTTTGTAGATTCTATTTTACTCCTTGAAGATCGGATCGTCTCGAAGAAATCATACTATCTCGGAAGCTTATTCGGTAAACTTCAAATCACTTGGTTATATGACATGTATTAGGATGGTTTTGTCCTTTATATTACTTATTTAGGATTGTTGGATTCCTTGATATGATCTTAATGAAATACTTTATGCTTGTTCAAAGTGAAATATAGACTTTAAGTAATGTGATGTATTAGGATCGTGTTACTTAAGTTGTTTTTTTGTGTAATGGTTAAATAGCATGGTAACATTTTGATGAATGTTTTGATAGATATTCTTTGTTGTTATGTGAAGCATTAAATACCAATATGAAATATTTATGTAGGTATGATTTTGAGAAATTGGTAGATGCTGTGGACTATTGTGAAAACTTGGAAATTTATGTATATATTTGACATCTGCATACTTGTTTCGATAGTATTCTTGCTTGTACTAGTAGAAGTACAAAGGAAGTGAGATGTAGGTTACTGACTTGTGTTGTTTAGGTAGATGCAAGATAAGTATCGGTAGTTCTACTTATAGAAGTATCGATAGTCTGTGAACTTGTATCAGTAGAAGTTATAGGATAGAACTTCTTAACTCTCTGGAGTTTTTAGTATCGATAGAAGCATGATTTGTTTCGGTAGTTGTGTCGCAAGTATCGGTAGAACCATCTTGAGTATTGTTAGAATTTTGCACCGTTTCTAAACTGTTTTCTAACTTGACAACTACCGATACTTGTCCAACAGGTACCGATAGAAGTCTTTAAAAAATCATGGAAATGACCTTTTTGGCCTTGTTAAGTTATGATTATAATTTATTAATGATTTATGACATGATATTAAAAGATAGACAATGATAAATGAATAGAAAGACACCAAGACCCTGACTGACGATGATTTCAGGTTTTAGGTGTTATAATTGTGTTAAACGTATTTCTTTATTAAATTATGATTAAATGAAAAGGTATTAGGAGATAAACTTTGATAGATAATCGGAAAGACACCGCAACCCTAATCGACGACGGTTTCGTGTTTTGGGTGTTATAATTACATGCTGATAGTAGGAATGATTGATGTAGCAAGGTTGATAGTTTAGGTATTGTGATTTTATAAAATACAGATGTTATGATAATTGATATGAATATTGACTCTTTCATATTTAGTTAGTAATGGAGGTTGTGTTTGAGACACAAGGTTATGTGATCCTAAGTTATTGCATAAGTATACTTCATCTGTGATTGATTTGTATGTAAAAAAAACTCGCAAAGTTCTGTAAACCCTAAGGCCCTAGATCGGAGATGGTTACAGTTTTGGGTGTTACACACACTGCCATAACATTCTAAGTCGGGACACCTTTTCTTCCAATGTAAGGAATTTGTTCATTTGGTGGAAGAATAGCGACAATACGAGTATCATCAATTGCACCTATGTAATCCTGAACAAATAATCATATTAGTCCCATGCATATTTTTAATTGATAAAAAATATTCAAATATAATAATATAATATTAAATTCTAACCTTAAAATGCGGCATATATCTGAGAAAATGATCTTTGAGTGCAATTAGATCAATGGCCATCTTTGAAACTTTCTCAAGCACAATTGCAAAGTATCGACTTATTGTTGCTCTAAACCTTTGAAATCTTTCTTGACATTAGGAAACTTTTTCACCGGTGCCCAAGATGTACAAAAAAAAAATTCCCAAGATTTCACGAGAAGATACGTGTCTTGAAGTTTGCAGGTTGTATATTGTCTCCAAAACTCTCAACAAACTTGTGAATACAATTTTCAAGATCCTAAAATGAATCATGCAACGTGATTCATGACCGTCAAGAATCTCTCGTATCCATGCCTCACCTGACTGTTTTGAATCCATGCATGGTTGCTTCAATATATACTTCTCATAATATAATTGCATGGAAGAAGATGCAACAACAAATAATCAGTTAAAACATTTCATGCGTTGTAAAATCTCTTTCTTTTCCCTTTTATCATCACTTTCATCACTGCTAGAATTGTCAACCATACTTATCACCTATAAACAAATTTTATATCCAAAATCAAATATAAACAACTATTGATAAAACTAAATTACTCATAAATAAATAGAACATAAATTCAATATCCAAAAACCAAACATAAACAACTATTGGTAAAACTGGATTACACATAAATAAGTAGAACATAAATTTAATATCCAAAAACCAAACATAAACAACTATTGATAAAACTAATTTAACATTGTTGCTTATAAACATAGTAGGTATCTTTAGAGCCTAGAAGACTAGAAAATTTTCAACTATCCTTCATCTTCATCTCTGTCTTAAGCCACATAGCTCTAATCTTGTGATTAATTGATAAAAACATAATTCACTTGTCCTTGTTGAGTAATAATCTCAATGAGAAAAAGTATAGCGAACTAGCTTCTAGAACTTCCTCCGACATGCTATCAAGCACTTTGATTGCTTGTAGAATACCATATGGATCCATAACAGGAGTCAAACAAGATGTGGCTTGACTCATATTGTCAGCTGCATTACATAATTTTTCTATTTGACTAGACAATCTTTCAGCCCCTCCAATATGCTTTGAAATTTTCTTCCTTCCATTTTTCAAAAGTGAAGTTGATATCTCAGGTGTTTTCTTTTTTACCATTTCCATCAAATTTGAACATCAATTGAAGTGTTAACATCATTTCCTGCATTTTCTTCCTCATTCTTTTCAGGTATGTCATTGTCAACATCCTTAAAAAATTCACTACGGAGTGTACCAGAAGAAGGTGCCCCTGCTTTATCACTTGTTGCAACTATCACCATGAACATTTGGTCCAACTTCCTTTCCAAGTCAGGATCAATGCCCGATGTTCTAAATTTTTTAGCTTCAGGGACAACCTACATATAAAATAGTAGTTTAATAAAAGAAATTATAAAACACCTCATAAATAAGAAAAAACAAAAATATCTAGAATTATTAATGTACCTTTAGCCTACTCTCCCACCAATCATCCGATGCATCAATGATTTTTTTATAGGATTCCACCCTAAACCAATATCTTCATCTTTAAGTTTCTTTCAAGCCTTCCATTCTTTTTTCAAGGTATCCCACCTATTTTTAAGTTGTTTTTGTGAATAAACCTTACCTGTTTCTTTTTCAAAGTTGGTCATTATTTTCAACCATCCATCTTCTGTGAAATGAGTACCAGGTCTATTCCCTTTCAATATCTCTTTAATACAAATATCACAAAATGTTTCTGGCAATCTCTTATCCCACCATGCTTTGAATTTTTCACCACTAACTTCAATCATCGAAGTACTCATTCTTCTTTGACTACTCACTTAACAATGTATAAAACTTTATTTAAAAAATTAAGCTATGCTCAAAATCAGGATCACGATTTGCACTGAATATCTAAATGTTTAAGCAAAGTATCGACACTTATTGTTTAAGTAAACTAGTTATGAAATAAGAATGGTAATCATGTCTCCCAAATCTAAAGTTTAATCATACAAAATACTCAATATGCTTCTACTTTACTATCTAGTGGGGATTCATGGATCATGAAATGATGAAAACAACAATAATTTGGCTTTTCTCTCCTAGTTCCACTCGATTGCGAGATTTTTGTTGTCTTTAGCTTTCAAAGTTTATATGTCTTCTCAATGGATCCTTTAGGGTGCAAGTCAGGGCTTCATGCAAACATGCAATGGAAAAGCTTTTAATCCAGATTATCATTAGTAATTTAGTATCATGAAAGTGTTTTGGTTTGGACCAAAAGAAATCATGATTTTTAATAATAACTTCATTAATTTCTGTCTAAATGAGCCTCATCCTTGTTAAGCAAACCAATGGTTTGTAAATTGCAATTAAAGATTGTATTATAAAATATTGGTATTTTATAAATTTAGCATATTGTCTAAATAAGCCTCATTTATTAATTTGTTTTTAATAATAATTTAGTATTTTTTTAAATATTTTTAGGAATACTTTTACCTTTTGATATTTTATGTAAATGCAAGAATAATTTATGATTTTTCTCTCTAACTTCATTGATTCAGAAAAGCGGTAAAATTTGAGTTGTAAGATAGCTTTGTGCAAATTGACTTGTAGAAGTGAGGGGCATGAAACATAACCAAGGTTTGCGTACATCCTAAACACCCACTTCCAATTCCCTTACCATCATTATCAAAAACAAAACCAAATATCTAGAGCTCAAAACAAGCTTGAAACTAAAGAAACTCGAATTTGGGATAACAAACAATTCTCATAGTTGCATTTAAAGGAACAAGATTGAAAGTAAAGAAACCCAAATTTGGGATAACCCAACCAGTTAGAACAAGCAACGTCAATACTCTCGGGTAATTCTTGGAGCAGGATAAGAACTCTATCAGCTTGAGAAACAACTTGAAAAAAATGTAAATTTAAAACATGTATTTTTTTTTTGCTAATTCGTTGATTTCATTAATGATAAAAGAACATGGAAGACATTACAAGTGACTGCAACAGGGATCATACTAGAACACTGATAACACAAACAAAGATCTCATCATCTTAAAAACACCACATTACTAGATGATCTCGTACAAGCCAAAACCAACACACCTAGTAGGATATTGCATCATGCATAAAACCAATGACTACAAATAGTGCCATGCAAAAAATTTATAATTCTTATCCACCTTGTTGTCTGTCATATCTACTTTTTATCTCAAGACATCATCACCTCCCACTGATCATAAAAGATTTTTACTCAACACAGTACACTTCCCAATATTCAACCCCCATAAAATCCTATGAGAAATCACTGTAGTCATAAGTAACTTTGATTACAATAGATCAATAATCTCACTAAGACGAGAGCTTCCTCAGCATTCAAGGAGTTGGTTTTAGACACCATTCCAAACCTACGCAACCTCAAAAACCACACATGTAAACCCATTATGTTAACTCAAACTATCACCTCTTTTAGATAAAGCATGAGCGCTTCTTTAACAAAGCATATGTTAAGCTACTATCTAACCCACTCACATTCCTACTTAAAATTTTCATAACAGATTCCCCACCATGAAGATGAACTTATCTCAAAAACTCAATTCCCCTTAAGCGTAATACATGCATGATTCAGAACCAGCATCCAACCATAAGAACTCCCAAAAATTTAGAACATGTATTTACAAATACAAATTAAATCGTCTTTAGCTAACTTTGATTATGAAATTAAACAAAAATACCTACTTGAAACCCACAATTATAAAGAGAAATCGATTCGGAAGGGATTGTAGCAATACTGATTCTGGTATGGCTTGAGTCTTCCAACTCCTATATATTGTATGATTTGATCGAGCAAAAGAAAAAATAAAGGGAGGGATTTTTGTAGTGAAGAAAATAGAAAAAAATGGAAGAAAATGGAAAATAACTTTGGCAGCAGTGAAGAAAATGAGAAAAATGGAAGAAAATGGAAAATAACTCTGGCAGCTAAAATGGAAGAAAGGAAGAAAATGGAAAATAACATCGGCAATAGTGAAGAAAATGGGAGAAAAAAAGGGAAGAAGGGGGAAATAAAAGAGAAGGAGAGAAATTTTTGAAGAAAAAAAGAAGAAGAAATTGGTCCCGTGAAAAATTGAGGCTAAAAAGGTAATTAGCTGTTCCAAAAGCCCGTTTAAAAAAAAAAACACTCAAATGGTGTTTGTTCATCATTCCTTAAAGTCAAAAGTATTTTTTTAATGAAAATCACTTTCTAAAAGCCAAGTTGAATGGGTCCTCAATTTGATATCTACTATTTTGATTTAATACAGATGATAATAATTTTTGAGTTAAATGAAAAAGTAAACTAAAAGGATAAGGAGAGAAAGATTTTTTCAATCTTAAGTTTAGGATTTAAAAATTTTAATTAATTAAATTTATTTAATTAAAAATTTATTTCCATTCCATTTAAACATCCAAGGGCACTTAAAATCTATTTGGACTATCACATAGGATTACTGTTAGGGAGGTAACGAAGCTTAACATTAGAGTGATCACTTCGTAATAAAATTATAACATAAATGACTAAAACGTAACATGTCAAATAAAAATGATTAAAAAGTAATATGAGCCAAACAAAATGACTATTTTTGTAATTTATCCCTTAATTTAATTAAACCTATAAACGAACTTCCCTAAATTATTTAAAGTTTTACCAAAGTAACCTTTGTTGTCATTGTTAGATGTTAATGTTAATTTACTGATACTAACCCTTATGTAAAATTGATCTAAACAAATTTCATCCAAAAAAAATATGATAAAATATGATATAGTTGCTTATTTTCAATAAACTTAAGTAAAAAAAAAAATGGTATTTTGGATTAATTGACTCTCAGAAAATAAAGGCATATATATGATTGATTAAACTGAAAGTAAATCAGAAAGGACCTAAGTAGAATAGATCCAAGATTCATTTATAATTTATTCACTTGTAACATTCATGGTATGACATACCTTAATTCTGAGTAGATGATAAATTATGTATATGTGACTTGTATACTTTGATGTAAATGAAAGTTTGAGTTCAAATAGATAATGAACCAAAAGCTAGTACATTGGATATATGACTTTTGCAGTATGTATCATCATTCCACAATAGTGAAATTCATAGGTCATTTAAAGGGTAAATGATATTTTCTCAACAACATTACATGATAGATGAAAAATAAATATGATCATGGATCATTTGTCTTTGTGAGAAATTATTTAATTACTATTTGATATTAATTGACTTTTCATGAAGGAATAATATAATGATTACCATGAGATTAAATAGGATCATATTGAGAGAACATATTTATCCTAAAGAGATTAAGGATATCTCATGAGGGTAACACACTTATGACAAGATCATTAGACAAGCACTTATTAAGTAGTTTTCGTAACGATATATGATAAGGGAGAACTTAGTCACAATTTTTTAGTGGAATGACTTCGTGACTAAATAATATTATAATTAATAGGCGAAAAGCAGAAACTTATTATAAATTGTTTTAGCACTAATTATATATATCCAATAGTCCTTCTACTAGCTCGAGATAACGAGAAACGAATTGCATGTAGAACCAATGGATGCAAATGAATGAAAACAACAAAGTAGAGAAATATACCACATGTATCACTAACTCCAGTAAATGTATTTTCTCGCTAAGTACAAGAAATGACTTACGAATTAATTTAAGGCTCTTTGATTCATTATTTGATTAATTATAGTTAAATAATTAAAGTTCAAAGATGAAATTAAATTAATTAAGTCGTTATGAATTTATTGAATAAGGAAATTAAATATATTTCTTCATAGATTCTATTTCGGTAAAGTTGATATGACTTTATTAGAAATAAAATTGCGTTGATAAATTTATTTAATTGAGATCTTAATTTAGTTAAGTTAATTAATTAAATTAATTAATGAATTAATATTTATTTTGGGTAATATAAAACAAATATTGGGTTTTATAAATTATAAGTGTTAGATAAAAAAATCCAAAAAATACATATAATTGGTTTCAATACATGAAAGGATAAAAGTGAAGCCTTGTATGTAATACAAAGGGTGGCAACCTTAGTATATTTACAAGGGTGTCGCTGCCCCTCACTCCTACATTTAAATTAGGAGTTGTATTATCTATTAAAATAATATTATTTAATCAATACTTATTCAAGTAAAACTATTGTACTTTTCTTTATAAATAGAGACTGAAAGATTAGCAGATCACATACTTCATAGACATCGTCTGACACCCCAACGCCTGACCCATTCCCTTAGATCCGGGTATGAAGTCTCATAGGTTGACCCATTTTAAGGTACACCTAATTACTTTTCCTTACTAGAAGAGGATGTTAACCATTTTGGCGAATACACTCTCCATTAGGGCAGTATCCCTTTAGTCTAAGTCATCCTTATTTGGAAGTACAATTTTTATTGGAAAAGTTTGCCTCAATTTAAGGACTTATCTATACTTGATTTCCCCCTTTTTTTTTGACTACTGAGCTTACATACATGAAAAGTAAATACTGATATGCCATCAAGGCTTCCATTCCTTATTCAACGTTTTTCAAACTAATATTCAATGCAAGATAAAGTGTTCAAAGTGGTGATATCTAACAAAAAACCTAACACCCCAACAAGTACATGTTAACCCCAAAAATCTAGAAGGCTCACAAATAATCATCGATCTGACTAGTAAACCTCTGAAAGGAGAGCCTTTGTGGAGAACCTCCAAAGTGATGAAGGGTGAACTCTGTAGAAATGGTTGTATGGCAACTCTGAAGGATAAATCTAAGTAAGGATTACATCTGGAAAATTGAAGATGTTTATGGTCTGAACGGAACCTAGAATGGGAACGACTAAGGTATTCACGAAAAGGGCAAGGAAAGGAATGAAAGTTTAGAATGGTACTTGCTGGGGGCGGGTTGGAGAATGAAGGGAAATGAGTTTAATATTAAAATAATCGGATGCTTGGTACAAACATGATACAAGTAAATGGTGCTTAACTCACTAATTTATTATGAACTTAGCTCTGTGTTTTATATCACAAGTAAGATGATTTTGAGACTGCACCAAGAGAGACGACATTAATATTTATTTTGGGTAATATAAAACAAATATTGGGTTTTATAAATTATAAGTGTTAGATAAAAAAATCCAAAAAATACATATAATTGGTTTCAATACATGAAAGGATAAAAGTGAAGCCTTGTATGTAATACAAAGGGTGGCAACCTTAGTATATTTACAAGGGTGTCGCTGCCCCTCACTCCTACATTTAAATTAGGAGTTGTATTATCTATTAAAATAATATTATTTAATCAATACTTATTCAAGTAAAACTATTGTACTTTTCTTTATAAATAGAGACTGAAAGATTAGCAGATCACATACTTCATAGACATCGTCTGACACCCCAACGCCTGACCCATTCCCTTAGATCCGGGTATGAAGTCTCATAGGTTGACCCATTTTAAGGTACACCTAATTACTTTTCCTTACTAGAAGAGGATGTTAACCATTTTGGCGAATACACTCTCCATTAGGGCAGTATCCCTTTAGTCTAAGTCATCCTTATTTGGAAGTACAATTTTTATTGGAAAAGTTTGCCTCAATTTAAGGACTTATCTATACTTGATTTCCCCCTTTTTTTTTGACTACTGAGCTTACATACATGAAAAGTAAATACTGATATGCCATCAAGGCTTCCATTCCTTATTCAACGTTTTTCAAACTAATATTCAATGCAAGATAAAGTGTTCAAAGTGGTGATATCTAACAAAAAACCTAACACCCCAACAAGTACATGTTAACCCCAAAAATCTAGAAGGCTCACAAATAATCATCGATCTGACTAGTAAACCTCTGAAAGGAGAGCCTTTGTGGAGAACCTCCAAAGTGATGAAGGGTGAACTCTGTAGAAATGGTTGTATGGCAACTCTGAAGGATAAATCTAAGTAAGGATTACATCTGGAAAATTGAAGATGTTTATGGTCTGAACGGAACCTAGAATGGGAACGACTAAGGTATTCACGAAAAGGGCAAGGAAAGGAATGAAAGTTTAGAATGGTACTTGCTGGGGGCGGGTTGGAGAATGAAGGGAAATGAGTTTAATATTAAAATAATCGGATGCTTGGTACAAACATGATACAAGTAAATGGTGCTTAACTCACTAATTTATTATGAACTTAGCTCTGTGTTTTATATCACAAGTAAGATGATTTTGAGACTGCACCAAGAGAGACGACACCAGGGCTACACTGAGGTAGTGGTGATAGGGATCATTATACATATAGAACGAGTTTGGTTAGCATGAACGTGCTTAACGGGAGTAATGCAAACGAAATATAGGATCCGATCATAAGTCTTTGTAGTTGAAACCTTTTGTATGAGGACCGTAGCTAACTAATGTATATTTAATTGTATTAAGGGTGGGAAAGATTATGATATAAATTACCCACAGTATATTCAATCGAATTGAAAGATCATTTTTAATGTGATGTAATAGATGAAGAACTGTATGAGAAAATTTTAGCATAAGTTTGTAGTTGGGTAGTAACACCCGAGATCTGGATTCGACAAATCAAATAGGGTTAAGGGCGTTACACGGACAGCCCATGCCCATGTTTACTTTTCATTAACCATGTAATACCAGTGAGAGGAAATCATTTACCCATGTATTGGGCTATGAATTTTACTATTGTGAATGACGCTACATACTATAGAAGTCGTACACCCAATGCACTTGCTTTCAATTCCTTATCTATTTGAACTCAGACTTTTACTAACATCAAAGTGTATGAGTCACGCATGCATAGTCTACAATCCACTCAGGATCTAGGAATGAACATCACAAAAACCCACAAACGGATTAAGGATCTATTATACTTGGGTCTTGTCTGATGTACTATCAGTCTAGTCATTCATCCGTGTCTCTATCTTCTAGGAGTCATTTACTCCGATGCCCACGACAAGGCATCTCCTCAATTGGACTTGATGGACAACATATTAGTCTTTCAATCGGTTTACTCATTTCTCATTGAACTAAAAACATGTTTAGGTTCATTCATTTACTAATACAAGTTGTTTTTCCATACTACAATACGACCACATAATACCGCTTAGCAGTAGTTAAACATTAGATAACCAATGAACAACATTTGCTAATATTTTGCTTTGCGTACAAAAATCATGTGAGGAGAATTATACAAATTATATTAATGTAATTAATGATTTTGTTTTATTAACCAATCTATTCGAAAAAAATTACATGTGTATATTGACGAAAATACTACACTTAGGGCACCAGATCCAACACACTAAAGCTAAAATCATTGGTTTTTCCCTCTTCCACCTACTTGATCTGAGGTAACAAGGATACATCTAAAGGTTGTTTAGCTTTGACTTCATCAACTAGGATGGGTTTCACTTGAAGTTTTGCTAGCAAGTCTCCATCATCTATTACACTTCAACTAGCAAACATCGCCCTTAAATCGATCATCTTGTCTTTGCTTAGGGCGTCTGCTACAACATTGACTTTCCCAAGGTGGTATTCAATCATACAATCATAATCTTTTAACAAATTCAACCACCTCCATGCCTAAGGTTCAATTCTTTTTGGGTGAAAAGGTATATAAGATTCTTATGATCAGTATAGATGTAACACTTCTCCCCATACAAGTAGTGCCTCCATATCTTTAGTGCAAAAACTACTACAACCAACTCTAAGTCATGAGTCGGGTAGTTGCTCTCATGCTGCTTCTACTACCTTCATGCATAGTCCACTACTTTATCGCCTTGCATTAACACACATCCAAGGCCGATATATGATGCATCACTGTACACCACATATACTTTCCCCAATTTGGGTTGGATTAATACAAGAGCTTAGGTTAACACTGCCTTAAGCTTTTCAAAGATAACTTTCGTTCATTTGTCCACTTAAAAGGAACATCCTTTTTCAACAACTTAGTGAATGGTATGACTATTAAGGAAAACTCTTCAACAAATTCGACCTATCGAAATGGGGACACTCAAGCCTATAAGAATGTTCCTGAACCAATCCAGATCTAGGTATGTGAGGGTTGGGTGGTGGTGGAGGAACCTCCATGGAATCTTTTGGGGAAAACCTAGGGGTAGTCCTAACACTCCCTTCCCTTTAGTGGCAGGTTCGACCTCTGAAACTATAGGCTGCCTTAGGAACTGCTCCAGTAGAGATCAAAGTTCTAGACGGATGTTGTCCCTAAACCCTTGCAGCTTGGCATCCATTTTTGTTTCCAACTGAGCCAACTCCACTTGCATTTTGACCATCTCTTATTGCAGTGTGGTTACGTCCTTCTGTCCATGAGTGGTGACACCATCTCCTACCATAGGAAAGACCACACTCTGATACCTTTATTATCACCGGAATCGAAAATCCTAAAGAAAAAGAAGAAATACTAGATAACATAGAGAAGAAGAATGCAAAATAGAGAGAATGAAACAGATATTGTATTTTCGTAATATCTAAGTCACCTCCTTACATGCGGATATATAGGAAACGAATAACAAAAACAAAATAACAAACTGTACGATGAGTTTTCCCATGCACAATACTCGTCATTTTATTAAACTAGTGCACACCATTTAACTAATGTCCTTCAGCCCACCAAAATTCTTCAGCCCAAATTGTCATTAAAAATGGTCCATAATAGATGGAGACCTATAGAAGTAGAAACCATCGGGGTCTCTTGATTTTCGGTTCCTCCAACTCATTTCAAGCGCCGTTCAGATATCGTTTATCCTTTTTAGCCTCCAACTCCACCCTTTGAAGGGCCTCCTCGATCCATACCCTTTGTTTTTGCCATTGCTTACCTTCTCCATCCATCTCATGTGCTGCTTGGTTCGACGATCGTCCTACAAAAGAGTAGGTAAAGTTTTCAAATCTTTGCATTCTTTCCTTTATTTCTTGATCAGTCACCGCTATATTTGATTTATCCTCATTTATTGTCCTGGTTTTTTTATTACAATCAAGGAGTCCCCTTCTACTGTTAGATTATGGAACCCCAATTTTTCGGCCAT
This sequence comes from Kokia cookei, assembly GCA_039519145.1. Lineage (NCBI taxonomy): Eukaryota > Viridiplantae > Streptophyta > Magnoliopsida > Malvales > Malvaceae > Kokia > Kokia cookei. The sequence continues at coordinate 16,133,287 of CM076908.1, forward strand.
CGTCACTGCTTGGAGACATGCTTTCGCCTCTGCCATGGTAGCGTCTGCTACAAAGTTGTTACGGTATGTACATGCAGCCAATATAAGTCCCTCACAATCTCTGAATATGATTCCCGAGATTTAATTAAGCGTGTTACTATTATAAGCTGCGTCAAAATTGCATTTGATTATATTTGCTCTTACTGGTATCCAAGTACTGTTGTTTAGCCTTATAGATGTTGATGTTTCTGTCTCTATACTGGTACTCTCTGCCTTGTATGCTTTGATAAACGCCATTACCCCAACTGTATTTAGCTTTTCGCCTTAATGATGAATTTTATTTCTTTTCTGCCAAATCGCCCAGAAAGCTATTGCTAAATGTTTTCTTTGCTCTTCTTCCAAGTTGACAAAAATATTTGCTAACCAAAGTTTCCAATTTTGTCTTTAGGTGTTGCGAGAGGTATCAATCTCCACCTCTTGCAGAATGTTATTGGTGACCATGCATTCCTAGAAACAGTGATTCACTGATTTCTCCATTGATCAATAGAGTGGGCAGACATTCGTCACCATTAGATTTCTAGCTTGTATATTATTAAAAGTAGGAATATAATTGTTTATTACTTTCCAAAATGTGCTTGCTCGCCAGTTGTAAGTTCCAAAGTCTGTCGTAGAAATTTTGTTGGGTCGTTTGTGGTAGCGTTACATCCCTTGATGTTGTATCTTGTTTAATTAACCACTTGTGCCCACTTTTTGTTGAGAATTCCCCTGTATTTTCCCTTCTCCAAACTCTGGCATCCTTGATGTTGAATCCAACAACTAGGATGGTCCCGATCCTGTTTGTTTGATCTTCGTCAAAGAGTTTCTCTAAGACTTCCAGTCGCCAGATAGACTGTTTAGAATTGACTAAATCTACTATTGTTGTAAAATTCATATTAATGTTTTTACCCGTAAGTTTTCCTTTCTTAGGCCCTGGAAGCCACGCCTCATTCCAAATGTTGATTGACTTGCCATTTCTTACCCTCCAGCCCATACCTTCCTCTAATAGGCCTCTTGTGCTCCATATGCTCCTCCAGGTATATGATGGGTGAGATCCTAGACTTGCTTTTGAAAATTCACTATTTAGGTAATATTTTGCTTTCATGACTCTAGCGAATAAGCAATTTAGGTACATAATTAATTTCCAATCCTTTTTAGAGAGCAAAGCATTATTAAATTTAGCTAAGTCTCTAAACCCTAAACCACCTTGCGTTTTCAACATGCACAAGCCCTTCCAATCGCACCAATGTATTACCTTCCCCATTTTGGAATTTCTCCACCAAAATTTACTAATAATTTTTTCAAGCTCATGACATAAAGTAATGGGTGATAAAAAGAATTGCATGGTATAAACTGGTATGACTTGTAAAATTGACTTAATAAAAACTTCTTTACCTTCCAACAATAGGTACCGAATATTCCGATTTTCTATTCGTTTTGAAAATCTGTCTTTGAAATTTACAATGCTTCTTTTTTTGCCATCAATCATGGTTGGGAGGCCTAGATATTTTTTCAGGTTATTCGAGATTCTTATTCCAAGGGACGCACCAATCTGTTCCTTAAGCTCACTTTGCACATTACTACTAAAATATATCAGAGATTTATCAAAATTAATTTAGTTGACCCAAAACTCCTTGTGCCTTTATAATTGTCTTCATCGGGCGTGCTCCCTCCAAACTTGCTTCTCTGAACAGAATGCTATTATCGACAAAAAAAAAAAAAAAATAAATGAGTTCGGCAACAAATTAAAATTAAGTTTGCTTGTCGATTCCTTTTGGAATCATGGACCATTAGTTTATCCTTTTTTTTCTAAATTTTATTTTATTTTAAAGTTGTGAATTTGAACATATAGCCTTTTTTTTTGGTAAATCTAACATATAGCGTTTTCTTTTAATGAATACACCAAAAGTATACATTAATTGATGCATTCGAGTGTTATATACTTATATTCATGTTATTTTTAATTTATAATGTGATCTGAATATTTTTCTATATTGTTTTAATATAATATTTTTAATTTATTTCATCTATACAAAATATAGCGGATAAAACTAAATTCATGGTATATGCATGTATTAATATTGAATTCTATTAACAAGTAGTTGGGTGCAATGGTAAGACATATTGCATTTCCAAGGAGAGGACCTAGATTCGAATTTTGGAGATGATATTGTTGAGAGGGGTAGCCACGCACCTCGAACATAAAACGTAAAACGAACATGAAAAATAGTATATATATATATATTGAATTCTCACGCATCACTATTACTTATAGTGGAACTTGAAACTAAGTGCACATAGACCTGAGGCTTTAGCCTTAACCAAATGAGATTAGAGAAGATTTTGCAATTTATGTGTAAATTTTGTATTATATCTCAATTAATAACATATTTGCCAAAGTAGTTTAACTTAATCAAAATTTTAATTTATTTTATGCATGTTGGTACGACACTAATTTAACTTTGGGGTTAGATTTTTTAATCACCGGTACTAGTGTCACTGGCACACGGAGCTGGGCCATTTAGGATTCTTGAGGCTATAAATTTGAGTTTAAACCAACGCATATGGAAGAACACATCTCAATAATGTTGGTATTTGATTTCTCCCAATTACAATGGCTGCCTTCCATTCTTTTCCTCACAGTGTTTACACTGTTGGGGAACTTGCGTCATCGTTCCCTTGAAAAATTGTCCAAGAAATACGGCTCCATCATGTTATTGCAGCTAGGCAGTGCGCCTACGGTGATTGTTTCGTCTGCTAAAATAGCTCAAGAAGTCCTCAAAACTCATGACCATGTTTGTTGCACCCGTCCCGCGTCCCCTGGGCCTAACAGGTTCTCCTACAATGGTCTAGGCGTGCTGTTTTCGCCATACAGTGATCATTGGAAGGAAATGGCTCTTGAGCATGAAGAGGGTACAATCTTTTGCATACGCAAGGGAAACCGAGGTTGATAAATTGATCACTTCTTTATCTCAGGATTCACCGGAGCCGGTCAACCTCAACGAAAAGATATTTGCATTGGCAGATGGTATCATCGGTACGGTTGCTTTCAGTAAGATGTACGGAACGGACCAATTCAAGGACCAAGTACTCCACAATGTTCTTGGTGAAGCTATGAACATGTTGGTTAGCTTCTCGGCCGAGAATTTTTTCCCAAGGATAGGAAGAATTATAGATGCTTTGACAGGGCACAGTGGTTGGCTTGAGAAGAGCTTTTACCAGTTTGATGGTTACCTGCAAATGGTGCTTGACCAACTTCTTGATCATGCAAGGCCGAAACCGGAGCAAGAGGACCTTGTTGATGTCTTGATAAGATTAATGAAAGATGAAAGCAACAGTTTCAGGGTAACAGAAAATTGTGTGAAGGCCATGCTCTTTGTAAGTTTATTAGGTGTCTTCATCTTCGTTTTCCCCTAACTAATCACATTTCAGTACAATTCATAATCTATTTCCATCCTATTGTGTATTGCCGCAGGATACGTTCATCGGCGGCATAGTCACCACTTCTACAACGATTTTATGGGCAATGTCAGAGCTGATAAAGAACCCAAGAGTGATGAACAAGGTGCAAGCTGAAATAAGAAACTGCATTGGGAAGAAAGGGAAAGTAGAAGGAAAAGATGTTGCGAAATTGAAATACCTCAAAATGGTTGTTAAAGAGACCTTCAGATTACATCCGCCACTACCTATATTACGCCCTCGAGAGGCTATGCGGGAATTTAAAGTGGGTGAGTTTGATATACTTCCTGAAACAAGAATTTTGGTTAATGTTTGGGCTATTGACAGAGACCCCGACGGTTGGGAAAACCCCGATGAATTTTATCCCGAAAGGTTCGAGGGAAGTCGCATCGACTTTAGAGGGTCGGATTTCAATTTGCTGCCGTTTGGAGCTGGTCATCGGATTTGCCCTGGTCTGGATATGGGAGCCACAAATGTTGAGTTCACCTTGGCTAACATGCTCTACTGGCTTGATTGGGAATTGCCTAATGGCATGAAGGGAGAAGACATTGGCATGGAAGAAGAAGGTGGACTTGCTTGTCAAAGGAGGACACCCCTTTGTCTTGTGCCAATTTCCAACAGCTGTTTAAGTATTCCATAAAATTATGAAAAAGTGATATGGATCAGTGTCTTTTTAATTTGAATAAAAGCATCTGTTATTTCTAAAATAAATCCTATTGAATAAGGTTTACTACATGATTATACGTCTTACTATGACAAACGACTTAAGCACACTAAAACAGTCTGCAATTAACAAATAATCACCAGACCAAGCCTTTGGTTGTGCCATTTCCTCCAGGAAACAAACTCCAGGGCCTTGATTCATTCTTTTTTGACCAATTAATTGCAACCGCTGAATTAGAAGCCGAATCAACAATCAATTGAGATCCACTCAACATCCCAGAGTTGCAGAGCAATTTTTCTGGCTATTATTAGTAAGTAATGTGGATGAGAAAAATTACAACTCAGTTGGGTGTGTCGGGTTAGTTTTGAAACTCAATCTAAATTGAGTGAGTTAAGGTTTTTAAATTTTTTTTTTTTGAATGTGAGGTTTTAAAAGTTTTAAGTTATTATAAGTCAGGTTATTTCAAGTTTGAAGGTCTATGTTTTCAGATCAAATCATGTCGGATTCGGATTATTTCAAGTTATAATAATTTTATATTTACTTATTCGTGTTTAATTTAAGATATTATCTTAAAATAGATACTTTTAAATTATTTGCATGTTTTAAGTTTAACAATTAAAGTCAATAATTTCCAATTTCATAATATTAAATAAAGAGATAATATATATTTTTAAATGTTTATTGTATTTTTAATTTACTATCAAGATTATTTTATTAAGCTGAAATGATATATTAACCTGAAAAATTATAATTTTGGTTATAGGTATTATTTTTATTATTTTTTTGAAAGATTATATTTAAATAGGGTCGTTAAATTACTCGAGTCATTATAAATTTAATTCATTTTGAGCTCGAATTATTTTAGATTGGATCAGTTTCGAATTAAAATAATTTAAATTTAAATTATTAAATTTTTATAATTAAATCAAATTAAATTTATATCGATATAAATTTTAATTTAGAATTGACTTTAAAAAAATTCATAAATCTAAATTTTATACGTTTGAACTGAAAAGCAACCTCATTTTTCATAAGCCACATTGTCCACAGACACCTCATTTTTCATAAGCCATATTGTCCACAAACAAGAACCTTTCTGAGAGCACTGAAATTATTATCCAAGCAAATAATGAAGACCTGAACATGGTTTGGTTCCACAAAGGACCGACCAATCCATTGCACTCATGAACAAAAAAGTAGATATTTTGAACTCAACAAGTGATTTCAGTAGTAAAAAAAAATGTTGTTTATTTTAAGAGATTCGGGTTTGAGTATCTGTATATGAACATATACTATCATGTAATCAAACCCGTATATTAAAAAAAACGTGGGTATTTTAGAATCTCATGTGATACCATGATGATCAAATGTGTTTATCGCCCTAGGTACGATTTAGATTTAAATCGTGTTAATCGTGTTTGTTATTCGGACTTTACCTTTTTATTGTAATTAAAAAAATGTGGGTATTCTTCCATCTGGTACAAGATATGCCATTCTCATTTAGTCATGGATTCGAATATTGCAAAATTGAATAATATTTGAATTGAATGTTAAATTATTATTGGACGTGGATTTTGAATAAATACGGCTTTCAATAAATTTTGAACTCAAAATCTTTTATGTATAAAGTTATGCTTTAACTATGAATATTTGTCCTAAAAATTGATTATAATTTACACAAATTAATAAATGATGTATAAAACATAATAAATATTTTCTAAAATTATATGTAATAATTAATAATAGTAAATTAAATATAATAATTTTTTATTAGAAAAGGATATTTTCTTTAAAATCATTTTCTCTTAAATCTCATTTAACTTCTCTTGAATCATATTTGAAAAAACCTTTCATTTACCTTTCATTCCAGCTTTTATGTTGGAACAATCGTTCAAAACAATTTCGTTCTATCATTTATTGGAACAGAAGTTAGGATAGAACTAAAAAGTGTGCATAATATATCCAAAATATAAGTGACTCAAATCAATGAGTATACAAAGAATCAACGCATGATATTTGTTAACATAGTTTGAATTTGTCAATTCTACATCTACAAAACCTCGCTCAGAGAATGATATTTTTAATAATTTATCCAGTACAATATTAACTAAAGTCTATTTTATACTCTCAATGGATAATTACAACCCCAAAATCGAACCCAAATTGTTACAAATCACTCTTCAAATACCTTATATTACATTCAATATCTCTTCATAAAAATCCTTAAATAAGGTGTATTTAAACACACCTCAAAACGGCTAAAGAGGAAATTGATTGACAACCTATTTATAAACTAATACAAGACTCCCTTGCAACAAAATGTTTATAGACTTTAAACTCTCATTTAAAACCTGAATATATCACTTGGATTATTTGTACACTGATAATTCCATATGATGCATGTAATTTCTTCACATAATCTAACCGAGAAAAGAAAAACTCATAAGTTAGGATAGTATGAAGAACTACTTTTATAAAATTTATTTCCCACCATATGATAGATTGGAAATTTGAAACAGATATTCAAAAAAAAAAAAACAATTGCTTAAATATAGTATTGATTTCGAAATTTGTATATTTTGTGGTAAATGTGTTAAGTATTGTCCAACAAATTGTTTATAATGACTGAAGAATATGAACTTTCTACTTACGACCGTCACGAATTGAATTATAATCAAATTGCTTTGGAATCATTTACCCCAACCATAAATCGTGCTTTGAAGTATGTCAATGATATCCTTAAAATCCATCCATCTTCCTTTCCCAACAAGTGTCGGCAATCCAGGGTACTTGTTCAGGTTCGTATCAACTTGGATTCTAAACAAGTTTTGTATATTTGTCTTTTGAGAGGTTGTAGTGTTAGGACAAAAAAAGAAAATTTACTTAGGAAAATTGATTTTTGGGTTTGTGCTTTCCTCATATAACGTTAGCATGTGATTCATTTGCTCTCCTTCGCTTTTCTCTACTTTACGAAAACTAAGTTGTCATCTACAAAGAATAATTATTAACTCAAGGTTCATACATGCTACTTGTACTACTTCTATGTCACCACTATGTTGTGCTTTAGAAAGAAAAGTTGACAATCACTCCGTGCGCGATATGAAAAGATATAGAGACAAAAAATTCTCTTATCTGAGCCCTTTGCTCAAGGTGAACTCAAAAAACAATTTACCATTAATAGTCACCCAAAAGGACACTAATTGGACACGTGCTTCATCAAAGACACCCATCTCTACACAGAACCCACATTTTCCTTCATTCTGGAGGAAAGGTCACTCAATTCTATTGTGCACCTTGCTCACATGCAATTTTAATGTGAAATAGCCATTAGAACCTTGAGATTTGTCATGTATGTGGTGGATAAATTCGTAGGTAACCCCAAAATTATCAGTGAATTACCGATTAGAGACAAAGGTGCTCTGATTTTTATTAATGCAATTATGGAACACATTCTTAATCTGCTTCCCAACTCTTTGGAGATCAATTTGTAAATGACATTGCATATTTTGATTAGTCTAAATTCGAATATCAACTTAGGGTTTGAGATCTTTGGTATGACAATAATAAATGTGTTATTACAACTCTCTAAGGACCTATCTCCATTAAGAAATTCCAAGCCAAAATTAGTAACATCATTTTCAATAATGTGCCAATATTGTTGGAAGAAAAGAGTTAGCATTCCATCCGACACGAAGATTTCATTGGATGCATTTGCTTAAGAGAATTATAGACTTACTCAGCTCAAAATTCAGAGCATAATGATTAGTTCATCTCTTGCACAATTTTACATTCCATTGTTTTGATAATTGCACTAGAATTGAAGAGGCCCTGAGATGTGAAGATTTTTCAAATAATTGACTATTATTTCCTCAATCTCGTTCTTAGTATCTTTTCACACACCATTATTGTACTCCAAACCCTTGATTTGATTTATTCGTATTCGGTTGGTAGCTTGTTCATGGAAAAAGGAAGTGTTTTTATCACCCTCACCTTTACCCTTTGTTGTCAGACGATTTCTTCTTTTTCCAACCACATATTTAGCTTTTTTTTTAGTTTGAAACTCCTCGTCTAGAATTTTATCTATGGTTGGGAGTTTTTGCAAATATTTCATTTTCTTGCTCATCTTTTCAACATGTTGAGCAAACTACCCCAAGTTGTTGTGATGCCATATCCTCGATCCTCCAATTTGTTTCATATTATCTTCTATGGAATTCGAATTGTGTGACCTCCAAGTTTCTCTAAATATAAATCCACAAGATGGCTCTTTAGCCCACACAGCTTCAAAATGATGTCTTTTTCTAATATTGCCTCGTCTCCATCTATCATCATTGACTTTGTTGGTATATTATCAAAAAAGAACAGAGAACAAGAAGCAAAAATGTGCAGCAAAGGAGCTTGTATCTCTTCCCATTCAACCAGAAAATAATACAATTAAAGTCAAATACATCACCAAATACTCAACTACTCCCACTAACTATATGGAACCTAAAAAAACATTGCTTGCACACATGATAAGCTGACTAATCAGCTCTATCAGTACCTAAACATCTGCACATGACCAAACTAAACTTCCAAAAACTTAAAAAAACACTAAGTTACAAAAGAACTAAGCATGTTTGCCATGCAATTCAATGAGATCTACATGCACCAAGGCTTCAGTTGCATCTTGCCACCTACGAAGACATCTCACACTTCGCCATTTCGTGGTTTAATCTCGCAGTTCACCATTTCACAACATCATTTCGCAGCTCACTACTTGTGGAGACATGTTGCACTTCACCATGTGTTCAAGTTGCTACATGGTTGGCCAACTTATAACACTCCTCCTTGGGCTCCATGCTGCAAACACAAATATCATTCCTTAACTTCTCGAACCTGATAGCTCCAAGAGGTTTGTGTCCAAACCAAGCTTCAAATGGAGTCTTTCCCTTCATCCTTGGTTGGCAATCTATTCAACAAATACATTGAGGTATTTACTAGTTTTGTCCAAAATTTGTTTGGCAGTTTGCCTTCAAACAACAAGCACCTACCCATGTCCATTATTGTCTTATTCTTCCTTTCACAAACTCCATTATGCTATAGAGTATAGATGTTCTTGAACTGGTGGTAGATTTCTACTTCTTCACAATACCTCTCAAACTTATTTGAAGTGTACTTGGTTCCGTTATCAGACCTAAGAATTTTTAGCTTACAAACTAGCTTGATTTTCAATCAAATTTGACTTGCATTGTTGCAAGCTTATCGAATGATGTGCAAGTGTACACAATCTTCAAGAAGTAGTAAAGTAGTGAGTAAATAGTATCAGTCTCCACGTGGACTATAGTGAGGCAATGGTTGTGAAATTAACAATTGGAAAGTTGGCGATGAAGAAAAAATAAGAGTGAAATTAGTTAACTAAACATTCTAATTAAAATTAACTAAGTATGCAAAGTAATTTAAAATGGCAACACAAAATGAAAAGCAAAAAATACAAACACAAGTTTTAATCACGATAGCATGAAGGGCTAGAATAATTACTTTCCCTTAACTCAGAATTATTAAAAACAATGGTAAAGAATGTTATGGTGATCACGTGGCAAATTAGTGATGTACTAACTCGAAATCTACAAGCTTTAGGCTGATCGTGAATGTTTAACCTTTTAGTTCCTTTTACACATGTCTATATCTAATTAACTTCAAGGTTACATATTTAAGCTTCATACCTAGAGGTTATGCACGGTAATAACATTTCTTGATATTATTACTAATTTGATTATTAAGAAATCAAACGTGCACCATTCAAGTAGTGTGTCCATTAATTATCATCTTTTCATATCAATAAATTAATTAGCAATTGTGATCCTAATAATACTTGAATGGGTAAACAACCAAATGCACGGAACATCTTCAACACAGCATTAATAATTAAAGCTTAAGGAATCATAATTTTCTAACATCAACAAAATTTAAGTCATACTAATTAAATTGAAATCAAAGAAACAAGTTGCAATCATGCTTATCAACACAAAACAAAGTAATAGAAAAAAGTAAGGAAAACTGTAAAGCTGCTCCCAAGGTGCTTCTTCGTGGTACTCTTCACGTTTCTCCTTCTCCTCTCTTCTCCTTTGCGTCACTCTGAGCACTAATGCTCTCAAGTTCTGCTAATTTTTTCTCTCAACTCTGAGTATTGCTCTCTTAGTTTCGTTGTTGTGTGGTCCATTTTCCCTCAAGCATATCCCCTATTTATACTAGTTTGAGCCCCCTTGAATCCTTCTATTTTTGACGTCTTTTCTCTCATGTAGGCGGATGATTTCCTTAATTTGGGGGAAAGTTTGCTTGATTTTATCCACAGTTGATTTGGTGGTTGCTTGATTTTCACTTCCCATACTAGAATGAGTCTTTCTCGTGCGTGTTGGAGTTGGCTAACTGTGCAACAATTCTTACAGATAGCTAGTTGGAAAATGGAAAGCTTACATTACAATTTGTGAACTGCAAGATTCATTACTGCTAGTAGTGAACATGCCTCAAATTGCATATCTGGCGAACTGCCAAAGTGTGAGCTGAGAGATGTAAATTGTGACGTCCATGTATATGACATGTGAACTACGAGCTACATTCTAGCAAGCAGTGTTTGTGATCTTAAGACTATGGATTGTGTGTTGTGAGCTACCTTCCGTGAGCTGTGTACTGCTAGCTTGTGAATTGAGATGCTTTGAATTGAGAGCTGCAAGCTGGGGAAGTGTGAGTTATCCATGAGAGCTGGTGAACTATGAGCTATGCGTGCAAGAAAGTGAAGTGCAAGCTACACGTGCGAGCTAAGCTCTCATTAGTAGAGTAATAATTGCGAGCTGTATGTTGGCTAACTATGAACTGTGATATATGCGAGCTTGTACCGCGAGCTAAAATGTGCATGAGTTGTCTCCAAGCAATGCACATGAGCTACAAACAGAGAGCTTGTGGATTGGTGAAGTTTGAGTTGGAGATCTGCAAACTCTATGCTGCAAGCCTTGATAGCTACTAGCTCCATGTAGGCAACATTAGCATGTAAACTGCAACTATTTCTTTCCTCAAATTCACTCATAGTAGAAACTAATAAGTTTTTATCACTCACTCATAATTTGCATGAATTATTAGTCTAAAAGTACCAAAGATAACCGTATATTCTAGAGTTATCAATAGATGACTGAGGGACATGTAGTTCACATGTTCCACCCTTCTGTGCTAAAGATGAGACTCATCAACTTAATTGGTGTAAACAATTGGGGTCTCAAAGTTCCAATCCAAGACAAAGCTCTTGTCATTCATAGCAATTGATACTACTTCCTATCCTATAGGGTCAAATATTATACAGTCCCTACCTTTAAAAATAACAGCATAATTTTTCTCAAGTAATTGACTAATGCTAAGGAGATTTTGATCTATCTCATGCACTAAAATAACATCTGAGATTGCTTTAGTACCTGATGTGCTGATTAGCACTTCACATTTGTCCTTAGCTTGAATCAATTGGTCATTTCCAATCCCAACCCTTGATGTATAGCTTCTATCAATTTCTCTTAAGATGCTCTCATCTAAGGTCATGTGGTTTGTGCAACCACTGTCAATGAGCCATTACTTTCAAATGTTGCTATTGGTTGCAAAATAGAAGGAAATGAACATCAACTCCTCTTGAGTTTAATTTCCTTCAATAGCCAGAGCTTGTGCAATCTGCTCTTGTTATTGTTGTTACCCCTTTTTTTTGCACACCTTTTCTATATAACCAAACTATTTATAAGCTCTACATTATATATTAGGCCTGAGCCAACAGTATTTCTCCATGCGAGTGTTCTTCTTGCAATGAGAACAAGGTGAATACTTCTCCTTTCCACTTTCTCTCCTTTGCTTTTCTTTTCTTTCACTTCAACTCTTCTTTCACTTGTTGCTTGAGAAGCTCGAGCCTTCCTTGCTTCTAGCTTGGAATGATCCTTTAGAATTCTCCTCTTGTCTGCTTTCTCTTTTTTGCTCTTGAGCATATAAAGCATTTATCAACTCAGAAAAAGAAATTGTTGACAGATCTCTTGAGTCTTCCAAAGAGGAAATCTTAGACTCATATCTCTCAAGGAAAATGGTTATAACCTTCTCCATAATCATGTTGTCACTAAATTGACCTTTAAGTAGCCTTATGTTTTTCACAACAACTATACTTTTGTTTGAATATTGCTTGACAGTTTCAGTCTCCTTCATTTTCAAGTTCTCAATATCCTTTCTCAAGTTGATGAGCTGTAGCTACCTTGTCTTTTCTGAGCTTGTTTTTGACTCTCATAGGCCATGATTCTGGTGAAGATCACATCTAATACACCATTCTGTAGCATGGCATTGCTTTATGCTTTTAGGTACACTCCTGACGATGTTGCCTCATCTGACCAATGGTTAGATCTACTCTCAAGGGTGGTGGCTCCCTATCAGCATCTACTACCTCCCACAAGTCAAAAGCTTGGAGGTAAGTCTTCATCTTGACTACCCAAATATGGTAGTTCTCTCTAACAATGACAGGAGATGGTGGTGAAAACTCCCTGAAGACATGTTAGAAGCTATAACAAGGAAACAAAGTTGGTTCTTTCTTTCTTGATAAGAAAATAAAAGCCCTCAAAGATGACAGGCTCTTAATACCAATTATTGGTGTTATTGTCAAAGAAGAACAGAGAACGATAAGCAAAAACATGCAGTAAGTAGCTTGTACCTATTAGATCTTTTCATTCAACGAGAAAACAATACATTTAAAGTCAAATAAATCACCAAATACTCAACTATTCCCACTACCTATATGGAAACTAACAAAACATTCCTTGCACACATGGATAAGCTGACAAATCAGCTCTATCAACACCTAAACATCTGCACATAACCAAACTAAAATTCAAAAAACTTAACAAAGTTAAAAAAGATCTAAACATGTTTTCCATACAATTCGATGTAATCTGCATGCACCAAGGCTTCAGCTGCATCTCGTCACCTGTAAAGACATCTTGCAGTTAGTCATTTTATGGTGTCATCTTGCACTTGACCACTTCATAGTGTCATTTCTTAGCTCGCCACTTTGCAGAGACATCTTAAAGCTCTCCACTTCGTAGAGACATCTCGCACTTTGCCAGTTATGGAGACTTCTTGCAACTCGCCACTTGTGGAGACATCTCGCAGTTCACCACTTGTGGAGACATCTTGCACTTCACTATGTTCGAGCTGCTGCATGGTTGGCCAACTTGTAGTAGACTCCAATTGCATTGAGGAATATAAGACAATGATTGGAATTTAATCTTAAAAGGTGGTTAATATTGTTTGTAAGTAGTGAATTTGTCCACTTAATCCTTAACTGCCAAGAATGAATCTAGTCTCTCACATGCTAAGTTTTAGCCTCATCTATTGTTTATCCATGTAAACCATGATCCTTTGTAACCCAAATCCATTAATTCTGCTTGGATCATAGTATCACGAAAGTCTTGCTTTTTTTTGCTATTACATCTTCACCACACTCTTCATTTTCATTATCACATTCATAAAAATTGCCAAAACAAAACCAAGGAAAAAAGGAAGGTTTGCTAGTTGCTTCAACAAATTCCATGAATTAACCCTAAGTTGAGTTTCATTTTCTCCATAAAAGACAAAACGTCTCATGCTCATTAAATTGCCTTCCAAGAATTCCATATCAATACGGTTCTTACAAAAACTTTTAAGTTTAAGGCCAATATCATTCTTCCAAAGAAAAGTTAAACCTATCCTTCCATCAATGTAGCAACTCATTTTCAGTGGTGTTAGAAATAGTGGTTTTAAGACCATAAATCCGACTAATGAGACCGTAATAATTATTTTATTCATACAATTCAAATATAGTTTTATATTGAATTTTGAATTTTATAATTTTATTTCATTAAACAAATGGTTAAAATTAAGTAGTTTACTCCGAAAGTTAAGTGGTTTCGAAAAATGAGGCATCAGGACCTTGTTTTTGTAAACAGAAACCATATATATTTTTATTAAATATTTATAGATTTATTATATTGGTATGTGAAGGTTCAATTCAAGAATTTTTATGTTTGGTTAGTGAATTAAGTAAAAAGGGCTAAATCATAAAAGACGTAACACTTAACCACTATTGAATTTTATTAGTTAAATGGATCAATAAATGTGCAAGGGTTTATGAAGTAATTTGACCATAGTTAAGTATATTTGATGGTTGGTAGAAATTTTTAGTTGAAATTAAAGTGGTAAAATGTAAATTAAATTAGATAAAGTAATAAAAATATAAAAAAGAAAACCATCATCTTCCACTTAGCATTTTTATCACCAAAATAAGAGAAACAAAAGCTTGAGAAGTCAATATTGAGAACTTAAGGTTCGCCCAACATTAGATTCACGCATGTAAGTGTATTTTTATATCGCTTCTAGTAATTTTTATATTTTTTTATTTTTGCAAGTAGGTCTAGCTAATCTGTACTTCCGTTTTTGAAATGTTTAAATTTAAAACTTGTCATTGATGAATCTTAGATGATTTTTTTATCGAAAATGTTAGATTTGGAAGCTATGAAATGTTTAAGGACTATTTTATAATGATTTTTGTTAATTTTGAACATAAGGACTAAATTTTTAATATCATCAAATTGATATGTAAATTCCTTTATTTTTTTATAATAGGTGGTTGTAACTGAATTTATTTGAAATTGGTTTAAAATTTGAAGTCCAAATTTGAAAGTTATGATAAGTTTGATTTTAAGGACTAAATTGAATAAAATTTAAAAGTTTAGGCAAATTGTGTAAAATGAAATAAAAAGATTATAAGCATGAATTTGAGTATTATTATGAGATTGGTATTGATATTTTGAATTTTTACTATTATATAGATCAAGTTGTTGAATTTGGCAAAAATGGTAAATTGTCGAATAATCCCTGATATTTAAAGCATTACCTTTTTTCAGGTAAGTTTAGTGGCGGAGCCACGTTGAGGCCCAAGGAGGCCATAGCCCCCTCAAAGTTTAAGTTTTTTCAATTTAGTCCTTTGTAATTCACTATGGCCCTCCTAAAAATATAAGTAGGGCCCCCAAAGTTTAAGATTTTTGCAATTTTCCCCTTTGTATGTATATAATAGGCCTCCTAAAAAATATAAGTTGGCCCCTCTAATACTTTTATATGATTAAAAATAATATTAAAAAATTATTCTTCATAAAAAAAAAGTGAAAATCTTCTTGAAGAAGCTAAATTACTCATGATGACTTTTGAATGATATTTTTGTTAAGTAATAATAAAATAATGTTTATTTAATAGTTTACTTAATATAATAATATTTTATAAATAATATAATAATATATATAAAAAGAAAAGAAAAGATGAAGAGACTTTTATCATCTTTCTTCTTCATATTGGTGCTTAGCAAGAAAAGAAGAAGAAAATTTTTTTATCATTTTTTCTCCAAATTTGAAGTATAAGGTATGCTTCTTTTTCAAACTTTTCATAGATTTTGAATTTTTGAAACTTGTTTTACATATATGTACCCATAGTTTTTTGTTTTATCAAGTGTATTAAAAGTTGACATTAAAGGATATTGATGGAACTTGGAAGCTTATAAAACTAAGTGAAATGTGTATGTTTTTTTATGTAAAATTATTAGGAGATAGTTTCTAACTTGTTAGAAGTGAAAAAATGAAACAAAAATAGATAGAAATGTTGTAGTAAGTTTCAACCAAAGTGAAGGGGAGGAAGAAAAATACCTTGGTCACTTTGTTTAAAATTACGTCAAATGATAGTTTGTGAAGCAGAGAGCATTCCTGTGAAAAAAGAATAAAAAATATTATCTGAGTCGAAAGTTAGGTGGATTTCGGATTAGGAAACTTAAGTTGTCAACTTGATAGACCATGTATATCCAAGCTTGCGATTAGTAGTTGATTTACTATTTCTAGCTATATTAATTTTATTTTTCTAATTTTGAATGGTTTAACTAGTATTTAAAAGATTATGTTTTGAATTGAAAATTATGATTTCAATTATAAAATTAGTAAATTTTTTATTTGAAGTTGAATTTGAATATTATGATTTTGAATGGTTGAACAAGCACAAGCATGAGTATGTTTGATTAAAAGTAAAAAATTTATATTATGCGATTTATGATTTTTTTATATGTTTAAATCGATTGTCATATTGGAATACTGCTTCTTTTGAATCGATTGTTTATATGTTTAAATCGATATTCATGTTGGAATATTATTTCTTTTGAATCGATTGTTTATATGTTTAAATCGATTGTCATGTTGGAATACTACTTTTGAATCGATTGTTTATGTGTTTAAATTGAATGTTATATAACACTTCTAATTTTAGCTTCGCCCCTCTAAGATTAGTATCCTGGCTCCACCACTGGGTAAGTTTGTAACAGCCTAGTTTTAGTGGTGTTAGTAATAGTAGTTTCAGGACCACAACTTCGATGAGTCGGGTCGTAAATATTAATTATTTAATATTTATGATGTTATTAGAGTTATATTAAATTTTGGTTGAGAAATTTTATCGTTTAGTTAGTTAATCAAGTAAAAAAGATTAAATTGTAAAAGGCGTAAAAGTAGAATTATATTTATTAAAGGCGTTAGATGTCAATTGGAGGACAAGTTAAGGTCCTTAAACGGTAATATAACCATAAGTAAATTGAGTGGACAATTTTGACTTAAATTTGGCTAAAAATTTAGTGTGAACAAAGGGTAAATAAGTAAATATGTAAATTAATGAAATTTAACTAAAAATTGAAGAAGAAATAATCATCTTCTTCATTTCATTTGCTTACTGAAATCGAAACCCTAAGAGAAGGAAGAAGAAAACCATTGTCCAAGCTTGTGTCTTCGATTTGGTGAGCAAACCTCATCCGTTTTTTGTATTTTTTATGTTTTTGAGTTCGTATTAGCTTAATCTAGCTAAGCCAAGGACTAATTTGTGTTTTTCAAATATTAAATATTTTTCCTTTGATGAATAAGCTTGTTCTTGAAAGTTTGTGGAAGTATTGTGAGTTTGGTTGTTAGATTTGATGATTTTGTTAAGTGAGTTTTTATATTTTAGGGTTTGAGGACTAGATTGTGAAAATGAAGAAAATACATGTCCTTAATGTGAAATTATTGAATGTAGGGACTTATATGAGGGCCTTAGATATTCGGCTGGTTTGGGATTAGAAGAAAATGAGTTATTTTACATGTTTTGTGTTTAGGGACTAAATTGAATAAAAATGAAATGTTATGGGTAATTTCATAAATTTCCCAAAAAGGACTTAAATATATTAAATGATTAAATTACATGATTTAATGAGAGAATTTATTAATTTGTTGATTTAGATCAAGATCATGCTACCGATCATGAAAAAGAGAAAATTGAATAATAGTCCCTAGAGTTTCGTTTTAACTGCAATTTTGTCCGTTAAGTTCGTACTGTAATTGTCTATATTGTAATAACCTTCTTATACTCTATTTTTTTTGTTGCAAATTAAATATGCTTAATGATTCGAGAAATTTGAAAAAATTGATGAAGAAAAAAGATGTTAGTCCTTGGGCCGGTGATCGGTATCGACGCGATGGCTGGGATTCTGCATATGTTGCAATTTCCTGATAGCTTGTGTGAGCAGCATCATGATGAATTCTGAATGAATTCTGGATACTAACTGTATAGACCCCTATGATGGCTAAGATCTTACATATGTTGCGAATTCTTGACAGCTTGTGTGAGCAGCATCGTGAGTGGGTAGCATAGACCGTAGCGATGACTGAGTTTCCTGCATACATTATGGATTCTCATCAGCTTGTGTGAGCAGCATCATTCGTGGGTAATATGGACGGTATCGATGGCTGAGTTCCTGTATACATTGCGGATTATCATCAGCTTGTGTGAGTGGTTGCGTTTGAAATGTCACAACGATTGTGCAAGCATACACACGTCGATGCAAGTATAGTTGATACACAATTCTATCAGATATCAATCCCTTGAGGAAATGGGTTATTGATGTTTAAATGTCGGAGCAATTAATATTGAAATTATGTAAAATGTGAGTAAGGATGTCAGTGCAATAATGTTAGATCTGTATACTAGATTAGTTAATACTGTTAATGTAATCAGAGTTAAATGTCAATGTACTGAAAGTAAATCAAAAGTGTTGAGTGTTGGGTGCTGAATATTTAACAGCATGAATATAAAAGTGATCAAGTGTAAAGGGTAGAAATAGTCCACTGATTCTGCTAAGTTGCAACTCTGGATACGTCGACAAGGTAAAGTATAGATGGATTGTCGCAGCAATAAAGCTCTTTTGAGTTCTTACCAACAACAACTTTCTATTTAATCCAGACTTAAATACCCACAATCACTCCACCTCTCAGTGTGAGCAATGTTGTGCATTCAAGAAAAAGTGATTAGATTCCAATCCCAAGCAGCTCTCGCCTAACTTACTTGTTAATCCAACTTGTCATCGCATCTTTTGATGTCGGCAGACTATAATTTCACTCTCATGCTTAAAACGGTTAGATCCAAGAATAAACAGTTAAACAACATAAAATAAGAATCAAAATGATCTAGCATTAAAAGACACTCTCGTATTCATTTAATGTTATCAAAATCTATCATCGTTTAAGAAGAATTAAAGAGTACAATTGAAGCTTACTATCTCCAGACCACTAGAACTACTCCCTAATCATTCCTCTTGCCCTGCATCAAGCACTTGTCATCAGAAGTTGCTACAGACTTGCTTCATCAGCTTCCCAATTTCCAGTTTAATTCTCCAAAATCACAAAGAATTTGTAGAATTCAATCCCTTAATTCTTGATGATTTCTTCATTCTTTGTTCTTCTATTTATAGCCTTGAAAATGATGCAAGATTCAGCCTTCATTCTCGGATCCAGATCTAGATTTTGCAGCTGTCAAAGTTAGTTAGAGTAAGCTGTGCACTCATGCAGATTGTATGTTCTCTTCAGAGATCTGCAAGATGTCGCTACACTGCAATGCGCAATCTAAAATCATAATTGTGGTGACAATTGTAATATTCTTGCACTGATGCTTCCAAATGTAAATTCAGCTTGAGTCTACTCATTTGAGGTTCAAATTCAATGCGTCGACATCACTGATCACAATTCCAAGCTGGTTTTGTAGCTGCATTCTGTCAATGTTGATCTTCTGAACTGAGCTCCTGTGCTAGCAATCTTAAGATGCAATATACCAACTGCTTGCATCGACATTAGTACAAAAATAGATAAAAATAACAAGAATTTAAACTAACTAGCAATGTATTAGAAAATATGAAAACTGATTATAAAATGTTTATGATGCATGCTAAATGAGATACAAAAGAGACAATAAAAACACTAAATTAGGGAGAAAATATATGTTATTTGTAATACCATCACACCCCTAAACTTAAGTTTTTACTTGTCCTCAAGTAAACAAAAATTAACAAAGTCACAAGTAGAAATGTCACCGTAATCATTATCCATACAACTTGAATTCACTAAAGTTATAATGTATAAATTGTATTCATATGATAGAATAATGCACCGACACTTTATAGAATGAACATTTAAGAACTGTAACTTCATAAATGTTAGTGACATGCATTGAATCCTAATCTTCCTTGAACCAATACAACATTTATCAAAATTTTCTTTCTTTTCCTCTTTTTCTTATTACTTTGTTTTTTTTAATGACAGAGAGATATCATTGCATTATTCTACCTTTGTTCCTGGAAAGTAACGATGGGGTGCAACAAACCCCCAGGAGGTATGTAATTGCGTCGACACACACTCTTGTAGGGACAACCATTGGCTAGATGATTTTCTAAACCTACAGCGGAGTGCTCTCCCTTGGAAAGTCATAATACACTCACATTGGAGCATTTTTTTAACACAATGTCACTGTAACTGGTCAATTAGCTCAAGATTCAAACATAAACACCAATCATTCATTGCTGAAACAATTCCAATCATTCATTCAAAAATAGCAGACTCGTCATTCATTCATACTCATCCAATGTATACATCAGCATCCAAACAATTCAAGAATTACGCATTAAGATAAAAATTGTAAGCACATTTCAGTTGAAATTTTGTGAATTTTCATTAACCAAAGAAACAAATAAAATTTAAATATGTGGGTGTAATTGCATTTCCATTTCACATTAACTTAATGCCTGCATTGTCCCCAATGCACTAACAATATTATACAGAAATAATGGAAATGCGACTACAATGCAACTAAATTAACAAAATGAATGCAGTGACAGAATAAAATGCATGGGCACTAAGAATGCATAAAACTAACTAAAGAAATGTACCAACTCAGCCATTAGTAGCTGATGAAGAGGCTGCTTTAGTTTTCTTCTTTTTCTTCTTTGGGCGCTCACCCTCGTCATGATTCTTCTTCTTCTTCTTTTCCTTGCACCTTTTTTGCTTCTTATCTTTCGTGCCAACTGGTTCGGTGGATTGCTCCTTCACAATAGGTTGGGTGACAGCCTCATTGATTGTCACGTCTGATGGGTGGATTTCTGCAAGTGGTGCTACATAAGGTACGATAGCAAGAGGATTTAGTTCCTCTACCTTGCTGATGACAACCTCAGCCTAGCTCGCAGTAGGTCGAGCTTCGTTTGAGCTGGATGCCCTCATGATATTCTCTACAATCATTATCAAGGCATCTATTTCCTTTTCTTCCTGCACCTTAGTAGGTTCTTTCTCATCATTTTCTTCTTCCTTCCTTTCTTGATCCTTCTCCTCTAATTGATCCTCTCCCTGATTCGCATCCTCATGCACACGCTGCTCAGTCTCAATTAGGCTATTGTTAGTGCATTTTACCTCATCAACATCCTCCCCCACAACAGCCTCTCATTTCGTCATATTCGCGCCCAAACTATTGGAAAACTCATCCTCAAATAAGTGGGTGATGTTATGATAATAAACTTCATCAGCCTGCGAATGCTCGTCATTCTTCTCATCATCGGAAATGTAAATTCGAGTTGGCTCAGGGGCAGGCTTACCATCAAGGGTAGGTTGCTCGGAAGATGAGTACTGCATCGGTTGACAGATGGATGAAAATGCTGAGAAATTTGGCAATGGAGTAGGGTTGATCTGGCTCAGTGCGGTGACAATGGCCTCGTTTTCTAGCCTTCATGTATGTATAAAATTTGTGCAGTAAAAAATCTATATCCTCCATTATGCCATTAGTGTGGATTGAACGCATGTCAATGCAATCCAAGTGTACTTCTATCAAGGCTATCTTTTTCGCCTCTTGGGACTCTGTCGACGCATCAGGCAGATCAACCTTCATTTTACCTTTTCCTTTATCCCTTTTCTTGGAGGCTTCCTTGGCCACTGGTGTATCTTGGCCATGTGTCATCCACTCAACAGAGATATCGTTGATTGGACCTTTATTGTCTAAGACCTCTTCACCATCTTTGGGCATAATGCTTTTTTGTTTACAAAGTAGCATAATGGGGGAGGGAAAAAGAAGTATACCAGTTTGCTTGGTTGCTGCTTCTGTGATCTGGGCGTGTATGATCTCATCGATATTAATGTGTTGGTGGTGCAAGATTGAGTAGAGTAGACACATACGATCTAATGTCTCGTAGTGCAGTAGGTTGAGGGCATGATGCGACTGTTGATAAAGTGAAATCAGACTTTGCAAAAGGATGTAAGGTACCTTCTGTGCATTGTGTAGTTATGGAAGCCATTACCAGTCCATGTGGCTTCATTTATGCATAGGTCCTGCATCATCTTTTCCATGCAATCATCGTCCAAACGATGCATAAATGGTGTGTGGTCATCCACCCTTTTCGGGATCCTTAGTAACACGTTTACTTGGGCAGTGCTCTATGGGATAAGCCCCTCTCATACAAAACCAAATTCTTGATCTAAATATACCAAGTTTGCATAAAACTCCCTAACCAATGCAGAGGAGTAACCAAATGGATGCTCGCAAAGAATTCTCACCCAAGACGGCTTATGGTATGTTGAACCTGCTTTCCCAGAGCGTGATATGGAGAAAGTTGTAAGCCTTGTTCGGGATGGAGGTTAACCTAAGAGTGATGATTAAAAAAAATATGGGGAATCATTGCGTCTGCATTCAATAATTACTAGGCTGCAAACTGTATTGTTTTATATGATCCAACGGTTGAGAGAGAAAATAAATCAACCAACACGATTCTTGTTGGAAAAGCAATGCTGACTCACAGCAGAATGTATCGACAATACGTGCTTCGATGCTTTGACAAAATTCGATTTTTATTTCTGCAAGGAATTTGAAACAAGATAAAGAAAAGTGAAACAAATAAAAGTAAATAAAGAAATGCGTCGATATTATTTAAATGTGACCAGATTGATGGCCTCGTTTGATTCTTTGACATCTGGGCTCACATATTGCTTTAGATGTTGGCCATTCACTTTTTATTGTTGTTCATCCTTTAGGTTCTCAATTGTCATCGCATTGCTCTGGAATGCTTTGACAACTTTGAACGGCCCTGACCATCTTGATTGTAATTTCCCTAGATGTAATTTTAACATGAGTTAAATAAAAGTACTAACTGATCAGGATGAAATTGTCGATGCAAGATGATGTCGTCATGCCATCTCTTTGTTTTTTCCTTATATATCGCAGCATTCTCATAAGCATGACATTAGATTTCTTCTAACTCCACGATGTCCAAAAGTCTTTTCTTTCCAGCAGTATCATACTCCAAATTCACCTGCTTGATTGCCCATATGGTCTTATGTTCAAGCTCAACTGGTAGGTGGCAAGACTTACCAAATACTAGCTGATACGATGACATTCATACTAGGGTCTTGTATGCAGTGCGAAGCGCCCACAATGCGTCATGTAGTCGTGAAGACCAATCCTTCCTAGATAGGTTAATCATCTTTTCAAGTATGCTTTTAATTTGTCGATTGGATACTTCGGCTTGACCATTGGTTTGTGGGTGATACGTGGTAGTCATACGATGCTTGGCACCATATCTTTTTAATGTACTCGCCACTTGCTTGTTATAGAAATGAGGCCCTTGTTCACTTATCAATGCTCTCGGTGCTCCAAATCTTGTGAGAATATATGTATGAAAGAACTTCAACACTGTCCGAGCGTCATCTTTTGGCACCGCAATTGCCTCAATCCACTTCAAGACATAGTCAATAGCCACTAAGATATACATATTTCCAAAAGAGCTTGGAAATGGTCCCATAAAATCTATACCCCAAACGTCAAAAAGCTCTACTTTCATAATTAATTGTTGGAGCATTTCAGTGCGTTGAGATATTGAACTAGTGCGTTGACAACGATCATATTATTGTGCGAAGTTGTAGGCGTCTTGAAACAATGTGGGCCAGTAAAATCCTGATTGTAGGACTTTAGCAGGAGTCCTTGATCCACCAAAATGACCTCCATAACATCGTGGCAATGTCTCAGGATTGAATTCATTTCTTTTTCAGGTACATAGCGACGAATGATGTTGTCGGTGCTTGCCTTGAATAGGTATGGCTCGTTTTAGTGATATTTTGTGACAAAAAATACTCATTGGTAGCTTCCCACACACTAGGTAATTGACAACACCAACGTACCAGGGCAATGTGTTGACAAAAAATAATTGCTCGTTTGGAAATGCTTCGACAATGTGGGACGTCTATCCATCTTCACTTTCAACTTCCAATCGAGACAAGTGGTAAACTACTTGATTCTCAGATCCTTTCCTGTCCCTAATTTCAATATCAAAATCTTGGAGTATGATCCATCGTATCAGTCTAGGTTTGGTGTCTTTTTTGTTAAAATGGTATTTTAATGCTGAGTGGTCCGTGTAAACTGTAGTCTTTGTGCTGACAAGATATGAACGAAACTTGTCGAATGTGAAGACTACTGCTAGCAACTTTTCTCAGTGGTAGTGTAGTTAACTTGCGCTTCAGTAAGAGTTTTACTAGCATAATAAATAGAATGAAATACCTTATCTTTTCATTGGCCAAGTACAGCTCTCAATCAAAGTCGCTTGCATCGTACATTTGTTCAAATGGTTGAGTCCAGTTCGGTGCAACGATAATTAGGGCTTGTACCAGCTGCTTCTTTTTTGTTTTAAATGCGTCTAAACAGTTGTCATCGAATACAAACTTTTTATTTTGCTCCAAAAATGAGCATAATGGTTTAGCTATCTTGGAGAAATCTCGAATGAATCTTCTATAAAACCAGCGTGTCCAAGAAAGCTTCTTATTGCTTTGACGGTGGTGGGTGGTGGTAGTTTCTCAGTGATCTTTACCTTTACTTTATCAACCTCAATGCCTCGACAAGATATCTGATGCCCAAGGACAATGCCTTCAGTTGCCATAAAGTGGAATTTTTCCCAATTCAAATCTAGATTTGTGTCCTCGTATCTCTTTAAAACTCTTGCTAGATTATCAGCGCATTAGTCGAAATTTTGTCCATAGATAGAGAAATCATCCATGAATACCTCTAAGGAATCCTCTATCATGTTTGAAAAAACTATCATCATACATCTCTAGAATGTTGTTGGCGCATTGCACAACCCAAATGGCATACATTGGAAAGCAAATGTTCCAAAAAGGCATGTGAACGTTGTCTTTGCCTGATCCTTCGGCGTAATGGCAATTTGGTTGTATCCAGAGTAGTCGTCTTAGAAACAATAATAGGCTTTACCAGCTAGCCTATCTAGCCTCTGGTCAATGAAAGGAAATGGAAAATGGTCATTCTTTGTGGCCGCATTCAGTCGACGGTAATCCATACATACTCGTCAGTTAGTTGTAATATGAGTAGGGATTAACTCGTTCTTGTCGTTGGTCACAACTTTGAAACCACTCTTTTTAGGCACACATTGGACGAGGCTCACCCAATCACTATCGAAAATAGGGTATATGATGCTCGCATCTAACCATTTGATAATTTCCTTCTTTACTACTTCTTTTATTTTTTCATTAACTCTTCGTTGCTGCTCAATTGATTGCTTTTTTTCATCTTCTAGCCTTATTTTATGCATGCAAAAAGAGGGACTAATGCCTCTGATATTAGAAATACTCCAAGCTATAGCTCTTTTATGTTCTTTTAAAATGGCAATCAGCTTATCTTCCTGTGTTGCGTTGAGAGATGCATTGACAATAATAGGTAATATCTCGTTGTCACCAAGAAAGACATACTTCAGATGTGTTGGCAATGGCTTTAACTCTAAGGTAGGAGCTTGCTTAATAGATGGTTTAAACATTGAAATTATCATGTTAGACAAATCCAAAGATTCCAATTGTCAATCCTGTCTTAACTCACAATTGTTAGCCTCCTCTTTGTCGTTACATTCAGCTAGGATTTCATTGGTGGATGTCGTCACATCTTCAGCTGATTCTACTAAACTTCTTGCATTGAATTCTTTTGAAATGATTTTAATCCAGTACGTCGATGTGGTGACATTGCTCTTCAGTTTTGGACGGAGATGCCTCAAACACACTGAAGGTCACATGCTCATCGTTATGACGCATGATAAGTTCTCCTTTGAATACGTTGATAAGTGTGCATCCCGTTGCTAGAAATGGTCGCCCCAAAATAATGAGCACCTCCTTATCTACTTCACAGTCTAAGATAATGAAATCAACAGGGAATAAGAACTAATCAACTTGGACAAGGATATCTATGATTTGGCCTTCTGATTGTGCTAAGGATCTGTCCGTAAGTTGCAATGTCACCGTAGTGGGCTTCATCGAACCTATTCCTAATTTCTTTAAAGTAAACAGAGGCATAAGATTAATACTTGCTCCCAAATCACATAAAGCTTTACCTAGGTAATGATTCCCAATAGAGTATAGGATTGTAAAGTTGCCAGGATCTTTCATCTTGGTTTGCAACTTATTCGTAAGCACAGCGCTGCACCCCTCTATGAGTGCAGTCATCTCGATTTCGGATAATTTCTTTTTCATTGAAAGTAGCTCTTTCATAAATTTCTCATAGCTGAGTATCTGCACAAGAGCATCTACAATAGGTATATTAATATGCAATTGTTTCATAGTATAAGCAAACCTTTGATATTCTTTACCAATGACTTTCTCTTTAAATCTTTGCGTAAATGGAAAAGGTATTGTAACATTAGGTTGTTGTGAAAAACTCGGTGGTGTCGACATTGGCAATTGCATTGACAACTTAGTTGGACAAATTGTAGGTATCGATGGTACTACTGTTGGTTCCTCTTCATTTGCTTTTCCTTGACTTCCTTCAACTTCATCCTCCTCCTGTTGCTGTGGTTCAAATGCATCGACATGGTATTGATTAGAACTTCTTGGTTCAGTCGTCTGCTTGCCACTCCTCAGCGTGATTGCTTTACAATGCTCCTTCCCCCTTTACGTAGGATTCTCAATATCACCAGGCAGAGTACTTGGTGGTCTTGTGCTGAGATTAGGATCCAACTGCCCTAGCTGGGTTTCTAATGCTCTAATGGAAGAAGAGTTGCCTTGCACTATAGCTTCAGTTCGTGTGATATGCTCATGCATCATCGCCTCAAGAGCAGCCATAAGATCTGACTTAGGTTGAGAAAATTGTTGCTGTTGATGTTGATGATGTTGTCCTTACATATATGGCAACACAGATTGTTGTGATTATAATCAAAATTATGGTTGCATCTAACTATGTGACTGCATCTGTTCAGATCAAGAATTTACCTACGAATTCTGATTATAATTTTGCTGAGGATTGCTATTGTAAATCCTATCTCTATAACTCCCTTGATTTGAGGAATTTTCATATTTGAATGTGGAAGCATTTTGATTCCCCCAAGGTTGTTGAGATCGATTGTTATATGAGTTACCAAATGAACTTCCTTTGATGTTGTTAATGTAGAAAGCGTTTTCTGCATGTTGTGGGCAGTCCTCATAACTATGATTATCACCGCAAATTTCACATGAAAATATCGGCGCATCCAATTGTTGGGTCACTTGAATAGGAGCAACGTCATTTGTTCTCTTCATATTCTTTATGATATTGGCTAATGAGGATATACCTACGCTGATAAAGCAGAAATAGCATCTAACTTAAGAACTCCTGGGTTAGTTTTTACCTGTGCAGAATAAGAGATCGAATATTGATAATCATTCTGAGCAATCCTTTTTAGAATTCTTACAGCTTCATTATATGTACAATCCAACAAAGGACCATTAGCTGATGCGTCGACAAGGTTCCTTGTCTAGGCATTTAAACCATTATAAAATATTTCTATTTGGGTCTTCTGTTGAATTCCATGTATTGGGCAGCATCGAAGCAATGTTTTATAACGCTCCCATGTTGTATGTAAATTCTCATCATCTAGCTGATGATAAGCAGTAATATCATTTTGCAACCTTGCGTTCATTGTCGACAGATTGAAACGCAAAACAAACTGCGTTGCTAACGCATTCCAAGATGTAATTGATCTAGCCGGCAATCCCAAGGCC
This sequence comes from Kokia cookei, assembly GCA_039519145.1. Classification (NCBI taxonomy): domain Eukaryota; kingdom Viridiplantae; phylum Streptophyta; class Magnoliopsida; order Malvales; family Malvaceae; genus Kokia; species Kokia cookei. The sequence goes on from CM076908.1 coordinate 16,160,827, forward strand.
CATGTTCTTGCTTTACCCTTCAACAAATAAGGAAATAATTGCATTTTTAAGGCATCATCAGGGACACCATGTTGACTGAAGGATGCACAAATAAGCAAAAATGATTTTAAGTGTTCTCTTGCATCTTCATGAGGAAAACCAGAATATTGCCCATTTGAATTTAACATCTAAAACATCATCGATTTTAGCTCGAAATTTCCAACTTGGATAGCTGGTCTCACAACCCTCGGTTGTAGATCATCAAGTATAGGCACAACAAAATCTCTTATTGTCCTATTTTGCACTTGTTCTTCTTGTGGACGTGGTGGTGGTATATCATTTACAATTTGTGAAAGCACTGGGGGAACTCCATCTTGTGGCAGCAATGGTGGTAAATTATTGTTGTTGTTGTTGTTACCATCCATTTTTCTTTGTTCTTGTCTTCTCCTCCAAAGTGTCCTTTCAAGCTCCAGATCAAAGCTCACAATGTCCTTAGGATTTCTCCTTGTGGACATGCAACAATTACAGATCTGAAAAAAAAACAATTAGAGAAATATAAATAGATTAGTAGAGATTAAAAGTTAAGTAAGTAGAATTAATTGCAACTACAAAAGTAAACATCAACAAATGCCAATTTCCCCGGCAACGGCGTCAAAACTTGGTCACGTCTGAAACGTCATAGCGATTGTGCAAGCGTACACACGTCGATGCAAGTAGAGTTGATAGATAATTTTATCAGATGTCGATCCCTCGAGGAAATGGGTTATTACTGAAATTAAGTAAAATGTGAGTAAGGATGTTAGTGCAATAATGTTAGATCTGTATACTAGATTAGTTAATAATGTTAACGTACTAAAAATAAATCAAAAGTGTTGAGTGTTGGGTGCTGAATATTTAAAAGCATGAATATAAAAGTGATCAAGTGTAAAGGGTAGAAATAGTCCACTGATTCTGCTAAGTTACAACGCTGGATATGTCGACAAGGTCAAGTATAGATGGATTGTCGTAACAATAAAGCTCTTTTGAGTTCTTACCAACAACAAATTTTTGTTTAATCCAGAATTAAATACCCACAATCACTTCACCTTTCAGTGTGAGCAATGTTGTGCATTCAAGAATAAGTGATTGGATTCCAATCCCAAGCAGCTTTTGCCTTACTTACTTGTTAATCCAACTTGTCATTGCATGTCTCGATGTTGGCAGACTACAATTTCACTCTCGTGCTTAAAGCGGTTAGATCCAAGAATAAACAGTTAAACAGCATAAAATAAGAATCAAAATGATTTATTATTAAAAAACACTCTCGTATTCATTTAATGTTATCAAAATCCATCATCGTTTAAGAAGCATTAAAGAGTACAATTAAAGCTTACTATCTTTAAACCACTAGAACTACTCCTTAATCGTTCCTCTTGCCTTGCATCAAGCACTTATCGTCAAAAGTGGTTGCAGACTTGCTTCATCAGCTTCCTAATTTCTAGCTTAATCCTCTAAAATCACACAGAATTCGTAGAATTCAATCCCTTAATTCTTGATGATTTCTTCATTCTTTGTTCTTCTATTTATAGCCTGCAAAATGTTGCAGGATTCAGCCTTCATTCCCAAATCAAAATCTAGATTTTGCAGCAGTCAAAGTTAGTTAGAGTACAGCTGTACTCACGCAGATTGAATGTTCTCTTCAGAGATCTACAGGATGTCGTTGCACTGCAATGCACAATCTGAAATCGTAATTACGGTGACAACTGTGATATTCCTACGCTGGTGCTTCTAGATGTAAATTCAACTTAAGTCTACTCATTTGAGGTTCAAATTCAATGTCGTAATTCCAAGCTAGTCTTGTGGCTGCATTCTGTCAATGCTGATCCTCTAAATTGAGCTCTTGCACTGACAATCTTAAAATGCAATATACCAGTTGCTTGTGTCGACTTTATTACTAAAATAGATAAAAATAACAAGAATTTAAACTAACTAGCAATGTATTAGAAAATATGAAAACTGATTATAAAATGCTTATGATGCATGCTAAATGAGATACAAAAGAGACAATAAAGACACTAAATTTGGGAGAAAATATATGTTATTTGTAATACCATCAGTGAGTAGCATCGTATACTAGTTAAACTGTCTAGGCTTGTAAGAGCTAAACTCTGTCTGAGTTCGTATGAGCGAAAAATTATTGAAGACCAAAGAGATAAACCTGATGCTATTATCATGAGATTTTCGAAGACGATTATTACTATTTTGTAACCAAATTGGTTATTCTGTAAGTTAAATGTTATTGCAAACTTACTAAGCTTCAAAAACTTACCTGTGTATGTATTTTTTGTTTTGTAGATTTCATTTTGCTGTCTGAAGATCGAATCTTCTCAAAGAAATCACACTATTCCTGAAGCTTGTTTGGTAGTCTTTCATATTACTTGGCTTATATGGCATTTAATAGGAATTGTGTACTTGAGAGTGTATAATGTGCAATTGGATGGTGACACTTTTGATGTTCGTTTCCAAATGTATTTTGTAGTTATATGTTGAATCTAGTATCATCATGTATAGATTATGCAAGTTATGATCTTGAGTATTTACCTTATAGTGAAGAATGCCTTGTAGACTTAGAAATTTATGTGTAAATTTGAAATCTATACATTTGTTTCAATAGAACTCTTGCATGTATCGATAGAAGTATAAGGTATTTTAAACTTTGGTTACTGACTTATGTTGTTTTGGTATAAGCCTTTGAAGTATTGGTAGTTTTGTTCATAGTAGTATCAGTAGTCAAAACATTGTATTAGTAGAAGTTACAGGGAAAATCTACTTAGCTCTCTGGAATTTAATGTATCAGTAGTAGTATGGATTGTTCCGATAGTAGCCATACTTGTATCGGTAGAAACTTCACATCTACCGGTAAGAATCTACAGTTATTTTCAAAGACTTACTGTTTTAACTTCTACCGATACTTGTTCAATAGGTACCGATAGAAGTTCCCCAGATTTTATAAAATGTCATTTTTAACCCTCATTGCTGTAATGTATTATTAAAGCTCAAGCTTAATGACATGTATATTTTTGTGATACTATATGGTTGAGATATGAGGTTTTGAATAACGATAAATGATATGAAAGACCCCAGAACTCTAATTGGCGACAATGTCTGATTTTGGGTGTTACAAAGTTCATACGACTTAAGTAATTTCAAATTGTTGTTAAATTATGTTAATTATTTACATATATATAAACTATTGTAAGTTGGAATCGGACTATTTGGTAATGAATTGAATTGAATTGATTTGTGATATAATTCTGATGGACATAGTAAAATACTCATATACTAGATTTCAGATTGATTCCCAATTGGACCGAGCTTTATCATTTTTTGTGAAATCTAATATACATGTGAAACAAATTTAGCCTGGACTAGTAATATGCTTTCGTTTTTAAGGTTTAGCCTAGACTCGTAATCTTACATGTATTTATAGCTTTGGCCAAGCTATTTTCTGTGTTGTTAAAGGTTTAGCCTAGATGGGTAACTTGACAGATATATTTCTGTATGCGATTAGTTCGAAAAAGCACCAAATGTTATTTGCACTCATATATTAAGTTTCTTTTACGAAGTTCCATCAGTAATCCAAAGGATAAATAGTGTGAATTTGTGACGTTATTGTGGATGAAATATGAACTATGAATATTTGTTTGTACATTACTTATTGACCCGAAATTATTGAATTATGTTATGATAGGAAAAATATTTTGAATAGCTATTTGCATTTAACTATTAAATGAGTAAGGTAATTTATTGAATTGAATTGTATGAACTTACTAAGTATTTTATATACTTACTTTTGTTATTATGTTTTGTAGATTTTGGACATTCTGAACATGTCGATTGGATCAACGGGAGCTCACACCTACTATCTTTTGACTCGGTAGATTTTTTAAGTTTTAAAATTTAGTTTCACGTGGTATGTATATAGGATGTCTACTTTACAAATTAATGATCATGTTTTAGTGCTTTGGTTATGAATAAGTTTATAAGTAACCTTGATATTTTAAGTTCGGTACCTAGTTGACATTTAGTAAGTTGATGATGTTAGCCAATATTTGAATGGCATTGTGTGTAAATTTAGGTAATAGCATAACTTCATATAGAATGTTGGTAATTGTTTATGTTTGGAGTGAATGACTTGAATGGTATAAAATGATTAAAGGCATGGTTTAGTAAGGTATGATTAAATTGTGAAAATACATTCTTATGTTTTAGGTCACTTATTAAACTTTGCTTATTGATATCTTAGTTAAAGTAATGATGATTGTATAGTGGGTTTAGGCACGAAAATCTTGGCATGAATGATAATAAATGGATTTTGTTTCACGATTGAATTGTGGTGTCAAATGAGGCATAATGGTTAAGTTTAGATTGAATGTTAAATTAACATGTTTTGACATGATTTAGTGATGTTTGAATTGGTAAAAATAGATGTAAATGGTATATCTTGATTTCTAAGAAAAGATGGATGACATTGCTTGAGTTTGAAAGTATTTTGGGTACACACGGCTTGTGACATGTACTGCCACATGGTTGTGTGACATGATCTGTAACACGACCGTGTGCTTTGTTTAATTTTGGTGATTTTAGTTCCACACAGCACCAATTAGTTACATGGTTTGAAGGAACAGTTGTGTGTCTCCTCCTACACGATTTGGCCATAAGGCCATATCCCTTCACCACATAGTCTTTGCCTTGTCACGTGGTCGTGTGACCTCTATTTTTACTATTTACCTATATTTTTGTAAAAGTTTCAATTTAATTCATAATTGTTCCTGATTTGTTTTAAATATTTTGTAAGCTCGAATTAGGTCCTAATATAATTGAATAGCATGAAAATGATTGTAATTTATTATGAAACGATCTTTTTGTCTATGTTTGATTGATTGGTGAACAGTGTTAATGTTTTATACTGGAAATATCTTATAACTCGAGTCGGGTGATCGAACCGGGTATAGGGTGTTACATGTTGTAAGTTCGATTGATAACCGATTTTAATTATAATGCATGTTTAATATGGAATTAACTTGAATATATTGTTTTATTGAATAAATTGTATGTGGATGTCTAGATTTACTATTGTAGAATCCTATAACTTGAGTCCAATGATTGGATCGAGTATGGAGTGTTAAATTTAGTGGTACCAGAGCTACGAATTAGTTTATTTTCTAGGACTGAATGTAATATGTATTGAGTCTATAAATACATGCCATAATAACATGTGTTTTTTATGTGATGCTTCTGAATCGGCCTGACTATGTTTTTATTATAAAGTTGCGATGTTGGTCGAGTTTAATCCTGTCGTACTAGATAAAGTTGATAATAGCGTTCTGGATTCAGAACCAAAAGCTAGTCTTAGTCTACTAGTTCCATAAATGCTAGAAAATGATATGAAAATGCTTTGTTCAGCATAATGAATTAATAGTCTTAGAGTTTTTACAAGTCAATTATGAGGCTCGATAACCTCTACCATGATCATTTCTTTTTCAACATACTCGTGTCCTCAAAATATTAATACAGTAAATTATTAGCCATTTCTGAGTGATTATGAGCATGAGACAGAGATACATCAGTAAGACTTGAAACTTTGCACCTTCCCGAGATTATATCGATCAAGTCAAAGTAAAGGCCACTATTCTTGATGATATTACGGGTATATTTTCTTCATCTACTATTTTTATACAGATCTTGATTAAGCCTGGAGTAATGCATTCTTAATTTTGGATTATTTTAATAACTTAAGAGATTATGTCAATAGAGTTTACTGATTATGATATTATAATAACAAATATGTTAGATCAGTATGTTTGTGCTATTAACATATTTCATTGAGAATTTGTGGTCGTGAAATTCTTGTCGAGCTGATTTCATTGACATTTGATGAGATGACGTGACTTTCGATATGAATTGATTGATTTTATATGATACTATGATTGACTGTAGATAGATACAGATTGTACTTAAATGTCAGAGAGAGAAAATAATAAATATAGAGATTGATAGAAATGATTGTGTGAATGATAGCATGTTCTGTTAACGATCCATGAAAATATTAGAAAGAGGTTGTGAATTGTATTTTGTTTGTATCCTAGATATCGAAATGTCAAAATTGAGGATTAATTCGGTTTAGATGAATAAAGAATTTATTGATATATTTTTAGAAGAACTATTTGGATTATCATCTGTATGAGAAGATAAGTTTGTAATTGACATGATACTTAAAACCTTTTTTATCATTACTATTCTGTATAGAATAGTGCTATTAAAATGATAAGAACTGTAGGCATTGCTGAATTAGTTATTAGTGAAAAAGAAATGTTCAACTAACTGTGTCATCTGGGAAAATGATGTAACACCCAAAACCTGACACCAATGAATCTACAAAATAGAAAACAGATACACAGGTAAGCTTATAGAGCTTAGTAAGTTCGCGAGACATTTAACTTACAAAATATTGCCTTTGATAACATAAAAGTAAGCAAACATCCTCCTTATCTCGCAACTAGCATCCAGTAGATCTCTTCAATCCTCTAGAAATTTAGCTCATATGGGCCTATCAAAATATCACTCATATGAGCTTTAATAATACAAAAATGAATCTACAAAAAAATGAGGGTTAAAAATGTCATTTTATCAAATCTGGGGGACTTCTACCAATACCTGTTGGACAAGGATCGGTAGAAGTTAGAATAGTAATTTTTTGAAATTAACTGCATATTTCTACTGGTAGAGGTGAAGGTTCTACCAATACAAGTATGACTACTATCGAAACAATCCATACTACTACCGATACAACAAATTCCAGAGATCTAAGTAGATTTCCCTTCCAACTTCTACCGATACAGAGTTCAGACTACCGATACTTTGAAGACTTATATCGATACAACACTAGTCAGTAGCCAAAGTTTAAAATACACTATACTTCTATCGATACATACAAGAGTTTTACTAAAACAAGTGTGTAGTTTTCAAATTTACACATATATTTCTAAGTCTACTAGACATTCTTTATTATAAGGTAAATACTCAAGATCATAACTTGCATAATCTATACATGATGATACTTCATTCATCATATAACCACAAGATGCATTTGAACATCTCAAGTACACAAATTCTTATTACATGCCATAGTGTGATTCTTTTTTGAGGATTCTATCTTTAACAGCAAAATGAATCTACAAAACAGGAAACAAATGCACAGGTAAGCTTACGGAGCTTAGTAAGTTCGCGAGACATTTAACTTACAGAATATTTCCTTTGATAACATAAGAGTAAGCAAACATCCTTGTTATCTCACAACTAGCATCCAATAGATCTCTTCAGTCCTCAAGGAATTTAGCTCATACGAGCCTATCAAAATATCGCTCATACGAGCCAATTCAAAATATCACTCTTATGAGCCAATCAAAATATCACTCATTCGAGCCAGTTTAGAATATCGCTCATGCGAGCTAGTTCAGAATATCACTCTTACAAGCCAATCAGAATATCACTCATTACAAGCCATTTCAGAATATCGCTTATTACGAGCTAGTCTTCAAATGTTAATTTTCTTCTTCCATCTCGTTCTACACAAGTAAATAACCAAGACAATTGAAATTAGGGTTATCAAATATAATTATAATTACACAAACTTACTGGACCAAATTGTAGTTAAGACTAAGCTCTAGGGATTACTCTGTTATTTTTCCTTTTCCTCGATCCGTGGCGCGATTTTGATCTAAACACAATAAATCATTCAATTTCCTCATTAAATCATGGAATTTGAATAATTTGTTACTTTTAAGTCCTTTTTGGGAAATTTATGAAATTACACCTAACATTTCATTTTTATTCAATTTAATCCTTAAACCTTAACCTTGCAAAATAACCATTCTCTTACACAACCCATCCTAGTCGAATATTCAAGGCCCTCATACAAGTCCCTACATTAACTAATTTCACACCAAATCCATGTATTTTACCATTTTAGCAATTTAGTCCTCAAACTCTAAAATCATCAAAATCACTTTGTAAAATCAACAAATCTAACAACCAAGCTTCCAAAACTTTCATAACTTCCAAGAACAAGTTTATTCAACAATGGCAAGATTTATAACATTTGATAGAATCACAAATTAGTCCTTGGGTTAACTAGATTAAACTAATATGGACTCAAAAACATAAAAATCACTAAAAATGGACGAAGTTTACTTACTCAAATCAAAACCCAAAGAAAAGGATGAAAAACCCTAAGTTTTTCTTAGTTTAGCCGTGAGAAGAGAGGAAAGAAGAAGATGAAGATGAAATTATCATCAAATTTCTTTTATTTTTAATTTATATACCTTGGTTTTTTGTAATTCTTTTTTTTTTATCATTAAACATAATTAATCTTTCTTAAGCTTAATTAATCCATTCATTACACCATCAAAAGTCATATAAGTCTGCTAACTCAACCTCCATGGTTAATTTGCTTATCTAGACCCTCTATTTAAGCATTTCAACTTTCACAACATCTACAGTTTAGTTCTTTTCACTTCATTAACTATCCAATTGATTAGATTTCCTAACCAAAATTTAATACGATGCTAATGACATCATAAATATTAAATAAATAAAACTTACAACCCGACTCATCAGAGTTGTTATCCTAAAATCACTGTTTCTGATACCACTAAAAATCCGACTGTTACAAACAATATTATGTTTATGAAAAAAAAAGAAAGACAAGATTATGAGAATCGTATAATGATTATAGGTAGCAGATCAGAGACAACATGAAATATTTTTTATTTTATATAGTTGACTTATTTATTTAGTTAAGAGAACTATTGTATTTCAAGTATTAACTTTCGATCAGGTTGTTGTTGGCTCCGAATTATGAGTCAAATGTATTGAAGATTTCTTTCCAAACTTTATTTTAAAAAAGTGAGATTCTGATAACACCGCTTAAATTATCAATTGCTTAGTCGCTTCATAAATTTAATAGAGAGAAGTATTTAGATGTATTTGATCAGAGTTGTTGCCATGTAATTGACGATATTCAAGTTATGGGATAAATGAAATTGAACACAATTAGTGTTGGAAAAACAGTGTTAAAGATACTATGAGAGAAATAATTATTTGTGAAGATCAATAAATGTGAATTCTAATTTCAAGAAATAAGTTTTCTAAACCTTTTAGTATAGCTAAAGATCTGAGTTATTTCGAATGAACATATGATAGTTATGAACTAAGAAATCTCCAGTGAATAGCATAGAAGTGTGTAGTTCTCTAGGATTTACTGTATGCTACAGATGATTTGTTCAGGCTTGTTGGTGATAGCACAACCATTGACGAAGTTGCTATAGAAAATGTTAGTTATGTATAGTTGAATAATGCTAGTAGAGTTTCAAACTGTTGAAAGCTATAGTAACAGAAGTTATAGAATAAAATTTGAAATAGTATTAAGGTCTAAAGTTATTAAAAGATTTTGATCTGGTGTTTGATTATTCCCCAAGTAAAGCTAATGTTGTAGATGATGCTTTGAGTCGGAAAGCTCTATTCACATTGAGGGCAATTAATATTCAGTTGAGTTTGAGCCAAAATGGTACTATTGTCACCGAACTAAGAGCTAAATTGTTATTTCTTCAAAGAATTCAAGAGTTTCAAAGAACGATCTGAATTTGTTAACTAAATGGGAGCAGTTTCAAAATGGCCAGACCATTGATTTTAGTATTGATAGTGATGTTAGTTTGTATTTTTGAAATTGCATGTGTACTTAACAATTCTGAGGTTAAAAGAAATATTTTTACGGGAAGCCCATAGCTGCATTTTTTTATATATTTGAGTAGTAAAAAATGTATAATGAAGTGAAATACAGATACTGATAGGTGGGAATAAAATGAAAAATATTTGAGTTTGCATCGAGATGTGTGATAAGTCAACAAGCGAAAGTTGAGCATCAAGTTCCATCAGATTTGTTACAACCTGATATAATTTCAAAGTAAGGATGGGAACAATTTACGATGGATTTCATATTGAGACTATTAGTAATTGTTGGCATATTGACATAATCGGTTCACTTTATTATGGTTCGAACAGATTATTCACTTGAGAAGCTAGCTGAGTTATATGATTATGAGATTGTTAGATTGCATTGTGTGTTGTTATTCATTATTTATGACCTTGATTTGAGTCTTGGGTACTAGATTGAATTTTAGTATTGTTTTCCATTAGCAGACAAATAGTCAGTTAGAATGGGTTTTTCAGTTTTTGAAATATATGCTTTGATGTTATATTATTGAATTTGGACTGAATTTGCTTATAATTATAACTATCAATCTAATATTAATATGGCACCGTTCGAAGCTTTGTACGGATGTAAATGCAGAACTTTATTATAATGGTGAGAATTCATTGAAAAGAAGCTAGTTGGGACTAACTAATCCGTGGAACTAAGTAAAAAGTTCTTATTATCCGTAATTGCTTGAAAGTTGCATCTGATTTTAAAAAACTGTATTATGGATCTGAAAAGAAAAGATGTTGAGTTTCAGACTGATGAGAGAATATTTTTAAAAGTCTTCTCGTGGAAGAAAATTCTACGTTATGGCCGAAAGAGGGAACTTAGTTTAAGTTTCATTGATCTAAAAAAGATTCTCAAGAGAATAGGGTCGATATCCTATAGTTCGACTTTACGTCAGAACTTGAAAAGATTCATAATGTTCTCCACGTTTTGATTCTTCGATGGTATAAATCATATTTCTCTTACGTGATTACTTCCGACGAGATAGAAATACAACCTGACTTGTATATTCAAAAGAATTGTTAATGGGAGTTCTATGACACCGATTTAGTACTGAAGAAACTATGTGGAAACTGAAATTTTTTTTGAGATTATAGTACCCGAATATTTTTCGCAGGTAAGAAATTTCGAGGACGAATTTTTTAAGGCAGAAGAGTTGTGACAATCCATTTTCAATGGTGTCGAAAACAATGGTTTTTGGATCACAAATCCGACTAATGAGTCTGTAATTATTATTATTTAATTCATACGAGTCAAAAATAGATTTATATTGAATTTTGATTTTTATAATTTTAGCTCATTGAACAAATGGTTAAAGACAACTGTTTTGTTCTAAAAGTTAAGTGGTTTTGGAAAAAGAGTTATCGGGATCTCGTTTTTGTAAACCAAGTCCAAAAATATTTTTATTAAATATTTACGGAGTTATTAAATTGGTATGTGAAGGTTCAGTTCGAGAATTTTAATTTTTAGTTAGTTAATTAAGTAAAAAAGGCTAAATCTTTAAAAACGTAACTTAATCACTATTGAATTTTATTAGTTAAATGGCTCAATAAATAAATGTGCAAGGGCTTAAGATACAAATTGACCATAATTATGTATATTTGACGGTTCGTGGAGATTTTCTGTCAGAAATTAAATTAAATAAAGTAATTAAAAATATAAAAATGAAAATCATAATCTTCCACTTACCATTTTTACAACCGAAATAAGAGAAACAAAAACTTGAGAATCCATTTTGATAGCTTAAAGTTCGGCCAACATTAGATTCATGCATGTAAGTGTATTTTTATGAATTTTTTTTTTTTTGTGATTTTTATGTTTTTGTGATCATTGCTATTAGTTCCAATTAACTTGTATCTTTGTTTTCGAAATTATTAAATATTTTAAAATTTGACATTGATGAATCTTAGAAGTTTTTGATAGAAAATGATAGATTCGAAAGCTATGCAATGTTTAAGGACTATTTTATGAAGTGATTTTATTTAATTTTAAACATAAGGATTAAATTGTTAATATCATGGAATTGATACGTAAATTCCTTTATTTTTATAATAGGGGCTGTAATTGAATGTATTTGAAATTGGTTTAAAGTTTGAAGTCCAAATTTGAAAGTTATGATAAGTTTGATTTTAAGGATAAAATTGAATAAAATGTAAAAATTTAGGGAAATGGTGTAAAATGAAATTAAAAGATAATAAGCATGAATTTGAGTATTATTATGAGATTGGTATTGATATTTTGAATCTTAACTATTATACAGATCAAATTGTTGACTTAGGCGAAAAATAGAAAATTGTCAAATAGTCTCTGGTATCTAAAGCATTACCCTTTTTTTTTAGGTAAGTTCATACCACTTACATAATTTCAAATTGTTGTTAAATTATGTTAATTATATATATAACCTGGACTGGTAATTTGTTGTCGTTTTAAATGTTTAGCCTGAACTCCTTAACCTTACATGTATTTATAGCTCTGGCCAAACTATTTTTTGTGTTATCCAAGGTTTAACCAGGACGAGTAACCTAACACATAAAGAAAAGATTATTTGGCAGCTTTTAAAATTGACATAATAGCAACTTTAACCCCTCAACATTTATATATTGTGTTAATTTGGTCTTGATTCTAAAAAATTAACCCTAAACATTTATACGTTGTGTGATTTTATTTTGCTTTTCTTGTGACCCTTTCACGGACTAAAAATCAAATATATCAGCTAATTTGATCGAAAATACACCAAAACTTGAAACACCCAAAAGTCTAAGATAATAGTTTTCATCTTTTCTCATTCTTTTAAAATTAACCCTTCAATGTTACAAAGTAAAACTGCAATAAAAAGAAAAAAGAAAAAAAGAGAGAGAGATCAAATTACAAAATGTGTAAATGTTTATAGTTAATTTTTTTAGAATCAATACTAAATTGACAAAATGTATAAATATTGAAGGTTAAAGTTGTTATTGGCCAATTTTAAAAATTGTCAAGTTATATTTTCGTTGGTAATTTAACAACTAGTGATCGAAAAAGAAAAAATACCTGAATAGTTGGGTGACAAAAAAAATTTACTAATAGTTGATCACTACGAGTGTAGTTTACCCTTTCTTTTCTCAAGTACTTGATTAAGATACACATAAATATAAAAACACAAGGGGCTAAATTTTATAGAGCACCTTGGTGGATTCTAACGACTTTTTTTGGATAAACTACTCTATTAGTCACTCTAAATATCGGCCACTTCTATTTCGGTCACCTTAAATTTTTTTTTTTTGTTAATTTGGTCACCCAAAAATACTCATTGATCAAATTGGTCATTTCACATTTTAATGATCATAGAAGATTACTGGTGCATTTCCACATTAGTCACTGTAAAATTAGGGTAAACTATTCATTAATCACTCTAAATAAAGGTATTTCTTATTATTTGGTCACCCCAAAATTTTCCCTACAAATGCACCTCTAGTCTTCTATTATCATTTAATGGTAGAGTAATTAATTTGATTAGTTTTTTTTTGTAACCAATTTAACAAAAAATATTTTGAATTACCAAAATAAGAACGACCCCAATTTAAAGTGAGTAAAAGTGTAATTTACTCTTTCTTATTTAATGATGGGATAGTTGTTAATTAAGTTTCTTTAAATATATATTATTATTATTGGAATAAAAAAAATTATACATTAAGACACTATATTTCTTTTTGGTTATTTTCTTATACATGCTAATTAAACTCACTTGTGAACTTTTTATTCCTTGCTAATGTATTGAATAGTTATCTAAATAAATATTAGTAGAGTTATATATTTTTAATATTAAAAATAATATTCTTTTATGACTCTACTAAAAGGAAATCGATGACGGAACAAATTACAGTTAATGGAAATCGAAAACAAATATAACAAAAAACGAAAGAAAAAGGAAACAAAAGTTGTTCTAAACTTTTTACGAAAACGAATTGTAGTCCTAAACTCTAAATCTTAAATCTTATGTTGTTATAAATAATCACGATAATATATGGTTGAATCTTCGTTCAATCCATGAAATCATCAACAGCTTTATCAAGGTTGGCACCATTTTTGCAATTGACATGAAATACAACCATATCTTCTCAATTTTACTTCTCCAGTACCCAACAACTCCTGGATTGTAAAGCTCAGTCGCTGATCTTTCTCCGACATTATCTTCCAAATTGTAGCTCGGCGGCCTTGGATTGTTGATACAAGCAGAACAGCCTTGCCTAGCATAAGCATGCCTTTTCTTGAATTCTTCTTCGTTCTCGTTGTCATCTGCCAGTAAATGTGGCGGAGGCAGCTCGTCGTCACCCTCCCATTCTTCAATGTCTAAACCCCATTCAACATAATCCACCCCCGCCATAGCTAAGGCTTCTAATGAAAGGGACATGACAACAAACTACAAAACTTTGACTTCCTCTTTTTGATATTTCAGACTTATTGGACGGTTTCATATTTTTACAAATACCAGATATCTTGTATTTATAGATTGAGTGACTAGAATTTTTGTTAAAATAAAATACAGTAATAAAATAAAATAAAAGTAAAGTTCATATAAAATTATACTTCTTTTATTTTATTTTGATTAGAATAAGTTGTTTAATCTTACTACTTTACTTCTATAATTTATTTATTAGAATAAAGTTTTTCAACCTATAAATAGATGTAGTCGTCTTCTCTTATAATCATTTGATTTTCGATATTATTAAATTTTCTTCTCTTCTATCGTGGTTTTTTTCCGAAAAAGCTTTCAGTAAAACTTATTTGTTCTTTCTCTTTTTAGTTTTTTTACAATATTTCTTCATTGTCGACACTCAATTTTAACAACTCCCATATCAAGACGAATAAATTTCTTTACAAAACTCACGGGTTATCCTCTTGAAACTAGCGTGGGTTAATTCAAAATTGTGTATATAACTTTTAATTATTACCCTTCTCACTACGTTTAGAACTACGTTAATTTAATATTCGTATTTTACTTTTAGCAATTTAGCCTTTTTATTTTTCAAATTTAAAACATTGAAATCAAATTGTTAACTCTATTAAAATTTTCTCTTAAATTTACTAGTGTGATATTTCAAAATTAAAAAAAAATACCCACTTACTTAGAAGTCATATAACCAAAAAAATGCAATGAACTTGAATTTAACAAATGATTTTAACAGTGTTTATAACTCTTATTTTAATCAAATAAAGCATTTAGGCTAATCAATAACATTGTAAAAGTTGAGGTACCGAACAATATGAAAAAATTGAAGTATAAAGATTTAGATCTTAAATTTGAGTACAACACATAGATCAAAGTTAAAATTTAACTATTATTATATAATCTTAAATTTGAGAGTAACATAACGTTCAAAATTGAAATTTTTTGTGTCAACCAAAGAAGGTGATTTGAAAAAATATACGAGAAAGAACATTTGTATGTATATATTGCTAAGCGATTGGAAAAATATATTATATATCGAAATAAATATAAATTTCATTTGTTTTTGTTTTGCAGGGAATTTATAGAGGTTATTAAAGTCAATAATTGAAAGAATGATAAGTGAGTTAAAGTCACAACGTAAACTCCATAGTTTTGGAATTTGATATTTTAATTTTTATTTGAACTTGGATTATCAAAGAGTTCTTGCAATCTTGTATAAAGTCTGAATATGATTGTAAAATATGTTATGAATACGTGATGATCTTAACCACATGTGTGAATTACTTAATTGAATTGTAAAGCTCCGATAATGAATATATCATCCTGTAATTCGAATTCGATGATCGAATAATATATGAATTGTTATATATATATATATATATTAAATCTCAACATAATCATCCCCTTTTAATATACCCATCAACCATTGAATTATATGAAACAGAATCCCACGTAGAATGATATCAAACAATTGACGTGCGTATCCAATAAAGCCACTATGTAAATACAGAGAAATTAAACAATTTTGCAAAAAACAATCAGACCCCAAATTCAACTTTTCCAGCGAGCCATGAACCTGCATTCCTTCAATAAACTCAACTGCAAGCAGGCTTTAAGCACAAAAGACAACGAGAATTCATCAAAAGGAACCCCGTTCTCAAGCATCAAAGAAAAATCAAGTCAACTTACCCAAAAATGAAGAAGCATTGGAAAATAACAAAAAAAAGAAACCCAAAATTAAAATGGAAAAAGATATAAGTTTTATAATGCAAATCAATCACTAGATAGAACCAATATTCCTAACAGAAAACATAAAATACATTGTAGCAAGTAATCAGTTTTCACCAGAAAAGGGAGGACTTTGAGTAACGGCAGAAATAAAGAGGAAAAGAAAAGGAGAGAGGGTGAATATCATAAAATTGGAAGGAAACTTTTAGGGATTTTGGTTAACTTATGAGAGAAAAAAGAGAAGAAAAAAAAAAGATAGTTAGTTTGGTTTTTGTGTTAAAAAACAATAAAAAGGATTATATTGATAAATATAATAAAAAAAAGAGTAATTTTATCTTAAAATTTAGATTCCGTCCATAATCTTAGATTACTAAGGAAGAGGACATAATGAGATTACACTTTATATTTCGAGATAATTGTAATGTGAATTAAAAGATGGTCGGAATGTTGAAATTCAAACACCATAGTCTCATTCCGAAATGTAAGATTATGGGTCATAATGTTATACTCGATGAACCAAACACCCCCTTAAAAGCATTTAAGTACTTTTCGTAAGTGATCGGAAGTGTCTAGGACCTAAAACAAGTTTACAAAAGCTTCAAATGGCCAAAATAATATTTTCATAATATTAAGGGGAGATGCACTTGTACATCCTATAGATGTATCAGTACAAGTCCCTGTTATTACGTCTTTTTAACTACTAACCTGTGTTGTACTGATACAATCAAGTTATGTTCTGATGCATGAATCGCCTGAAGTAAAAATTGGCTCTAAAACACATGAAATCGTCCCCAAACATCACTAAAACATATCAACAAGTTCCTAATCACTATAAAACATTATAAATAAAAAAAATCATTTGAACTCAAATCCACTTCTTAAAAAATTTTCAAGTCATTTTGGAGGCTAAAACTTAAAATGAATTGCCCTTAATAAAACTTAAAAAATTGTCGTAATCATTTGAATTCAAATCCACTTCTTAAAAATTATCGTAAAACTTAAAATTTTTTATCCATGTCCATTTTAACACACATTGTAATTATAAGTGCAATTATCGTAATCATAAAAATATAGCCCTTAATAAACTCAAGTAAAACAAGATTCGGATAGTCGAGATTCCAATTGAACATCGTACAGTTGTGGCACTAAAGCTATAATCCAACCATCACACCAAACACTAGGGCCCTCACTATATACTTACGTGTAGTGCCATAAGACATGTATTGTTGTCTTCTACAAAACTCCATCTTCTAACACAAAACAAGCACACTAATCCCTATTGGCATGCTAATTGTACCATCACTATTTCACTAAGCTTACAACGGTAATTCACTTATATAATTAGTCGTGCATTACAAAATCCATATCACACAACATTTCCACATGGGAATTCTTATACACATGCACAACAGATTTCCATATTTTCATTTTAAAAATCACTTATTATTACTCATCGATCAAGAATCACTCTGTACACTTTCACTAGTTCACTTATCACTTAAGTGAGATAAATGATCAATTCATGTTTATGCATTTATGAGTACATTAGCCATAAATTTGTCAAATTCTCATGCATTACTTTTATATTTAATAATTTCAAATTACACTTAACTTTTAATCTCAGTACCCAATTTGAACTTCTTGAAATACATTTTTTTTCTCATTACTTCACTTTTCAATTATTACCACTAATAGCTTTGTTGTGTCACTTGAGTATATCTTGTTAAATTATGGCAATAATCACATTTTGTCATTAAACAACACTTTTCTCTGCAGCATGACATTAAAAATATCTCAGCACACTTATTAACTTATTTTATGCAATTGTAGCCTTATTACCAAAAGGTTTTTTTACTAAAAAGGGAAACATTTCAAACCATTCCTTATATACATAATTTTGGATTTATACACTAATTATGTTAATTTATACATTAATTCGCGTGACCTAAACTTGAGCAGTAATTAGAATTTTGGATGAGGAAAGTGCTTAGGAAATTAAATGGAATAAAGTGGTTGGTTGTATACATTCGATGTAATGGTTGTAGCAAATATCACATGCCTCGTGTGAACACTCACGACTTAAGAAGTCAAAGTTTCACAATTTGGTTTGTTCATTTATTCAGTAATTTGTTTAATTTGAAATTGGTGCTTATGATTTTTCAGGGCTAAAGTCAAGAAAGTTTTTATTTTTGAGCAAAATTAAATTATATATATATTTACGATAATAAAAATATAATTTTATAGTTTATATTTTTATAATCTTTAAAGTATTAAAAAGCTTTTATTATTTTTAGAGGTCAAGTTATAAATTTATCATATATTAATTTAAAATTTTATAAATTATAAAAGCTTAAAAGTTAAAATCTTTATTTAGGGGTTGAGACCCCTATCAGTAAACTTATCCATGAGTCGGGTCTTGCCAAAATTTTAGGTCCGTTTGCTAGGTTTGGACTCAGCCCAAAAAATAGACTTAAAAATTTTCTCAAGCCCACTTCGGATAAAAATGTTAAAACCTGGACCCAACCTAAGCCGCCAGAATTAATTTTTTTATAGTATTTTTACTTATAAAATAAATTTTAAAAATTATAATACATCAAAAATATTAAAAACATTAAAATAAATGTTTCCCATCAAATTGAAAATAAATTAAAAAATATTTATACTTAAATAACACTAAGATAGGTGTAACTTAATAATCAAATGCCTCTAAAATAATAACAAAATTAACAATAAAACTAGAATTATACAATATCCAAATAATAACAACAAAATAGTAGTAACATAATAATGAAATGGTAAAAGTTGGCAATTTTGTTGTGTTAGGGTTTCCCTAGTTTTTTTCTTTCATTTTTGTGTTTTCTGCAGTCTTCGTAGTAAAAAAAGATCACCTTTGTGGCTGTCTCCTGGTTACAGAACTCAATAGATCGTTTCTCGATGGCTGATGCTTACTCTGCTACAATGGAAAAAGATATTGCTCAGCTACAAATTGAAGATGAAGAGGATGAGTTAATGTTTGATCAAATTGATGAAGGGGATATAGAAGAAGATTTATCATTGCGTCTAGTTGGTAAGGTTTTGACTAATGGGGTGGTTCACTTCCCATCCTTAAAAATATATTGGTTGAGATATGGTACCCAATTGAGGAAGTCACGATCACTGAATTGGAGGAAAAGAGAATCTTGTTTCGGTTTTACAAAGAATTAGATATCAGAAAGGTGATTAATGGTATACCCTGGTTCTTCAACCATCATCTTTTATTATTTCATCGGCTATTGAAATGGGAAGATCCAATTCATTGGCCATTATTTTTCATGAGCTTTTGGGTCCATATACATAATTTACTACTAGGGTGCATGTTAGAGGCAATGGCGAAACAACTAAGAGATTTTGTTGGGGTTTGTACTGAATATGATGTAACGATTGTTACCTAAGGGGTTAAGAAATTTATGCATATAAGGTTGTGTTAGATGTTTGTAAGCCTTTTGAAAGAAAGAAGCGAATTGTATATGGGCAAAACAAATCGACATATGCTAATTTTCAATACGAAAAGTTGTCGCTCTTCTGTTATATGTGTGGGAAGCTAGGGCACGGGGAAAGTTTCTGCGCTGGAGGAACATGAGGTATCCTTTGGGTGGGATGTTTCATTAAGGGTCGCGACCAACAGACCATTACCGAGCACTATTAGATGGTTAAGGGAAGCTTCACAAGATATGATTCGAACAAATGTAGTTGTAAGGCGAGATGCAGATCATCCAAGGCTGTTAAAAGCTAGTAACTCAAGGAATGAAAAAGGAAATAGTAGTACAGCGATAATATGTACTGATCGATCCAAGAGTTGGTTGGCAACGAAAGGGTCATGGGTGAAGGAAAGTCTCTCGAATGAAAGGGATGAGGAGGATAAGGAGGCGGGAGAGGATGAAGAATGCCTTGTTGGAATCTTGGAAGGAAAGAAGAGGCAACGACTTGTTTGAACTAGTCAAAATAATAAGAGCCCGATGGAGACTGAATCATGTGAAGTTATATCGGCGGCCATAATTAGGCCAGTCGATCAGTCTTAAAGGGCATCATTAGTTGGAATGTCTGTGGATTGGGGCAGCCACGGGTAATTACATGGCTCAGAATTTCTTGAGAATTGTCCAGCCTCAAATTTTGTTTCTTATCGAAACAAAGGTCAGTAAAAAAGAATGGAAAAAATTAACGAATCTTGAGATTTTCGTAATAGGTTTGTGTTAGTGTGAAAGAATCGTAGGGAGGTCTTTCACTAGGATGGAAGGATAATCTTGATGTTACTCTCAAGAGCTTCTCTCAATCACATATAGATGTGTTGATAAAGGAGGAAGGAGAAGAAGAGTGTTCGCGTTTAATTAGTTTTTATGGTGCTTCCATTGAACAGCTCAGAAAGGATTCATGGGATTTACTTCAACATTTGAAGGCAGAATCGACGAATCCTTAACTAGTGGTGGGAGACTTTAATAAAGTAATGTTTTCCTTCGAAAAGAAAGGTGGTAGGAGGAGGGAAGAAAGACAAATGAAGGCTTTTGGAGATGCGTTAGAGGATTATCAACTCCATGACCTTAGGTTTCAGGAGGCCTGGTTTACTTGGGAAAGAGGAAAGCTTTCTGAAAACAATATAAGAGAGAGACTTGAAGAGGGGTGGCTAGCCTAGAATGGTCGGAACGTTACACAAATTTTATGCTTAAACACCTTCCTCACAGTATCTCAAATCATTGTTCAATGATAGTGGAACACACAAGACAGAGAGAATGTTGAAAAGAGGGAAGGAACGCTACATTCTGGTTTAGCGTTGAATGGATCCTTGAGGATGATTTTGAAGAGGAGGTTCGATTGGGGTAGGCATTTGGGATAGGGGATCTCTCTTCCAAGCTTATGTATTTGGGTTCGTTCTTGTTAGATTGGAGTAAGATTTGTAAGAGGAGACGTTTCGTAAAGAGGAGCTCCGGGCTAAACTTAGCGATCTTATGAATGAGGATTCGGATGAGGACAAGATAGTGGAACTTGTTGATGTCAAGTTGGCTTTGAACATTGATGTGGACAAGGAGGAATTATATTGGGAGAAATGAGCTCGAGCCAATTGGCTTAGGATGGGTGATGAAAATACCTCCTTTCATAAGTTCGCGTCCTATCGAAAGAAGATAAACTCTGTTCGAAGTCTTGAAGATCCGGATGGGAGAAGGGTGGAGGGTGGAGGGTGAACAAGCTCTGCTTAACCTCGCAACTGAATACTTTAAAGACATATTTGTGACCAAATCGGTTAGGGATTGTGAAATGTTGATGGAAAGCATTCAACCTTGTATTTCAAGGAAGAGTGATGATGAATTGATTGCATTGTTCACAGAAGAAGAGATACTTGAAGCTTTAAGATCAATGGCGCCCCTAAAAGCCCTGGGTAAGGATAGGTTTCCTACTTTATTCTTTCAAAAATTCTGGCATATAGTAGGGTCGGATGTTTCAGATTTTTGCCTTGATATTTTGAATCATAGAATAGATATGCGACGAATCAATATCATGAAAATAGTACTGATCCCAAAACTAAAAAATTCGGTTAATATGGGACAGTTTCGCCCCTTTAGTCTTTGCAATGTGATTTTTAAAATTATCTCCAAAGTTCTTGCTAATAGATTAAGAAAGGCGCTAAATCCATATATTGATGAGACACAGGGGACTTTTGTACTAGGGCAACAAATTACTGATAATATTTTGGTAGCATATGAATTGCTACATTAGTTCAAGAGGAAGAAACAAGGAGTAGGAAATTTTGCTCTTAAGCTTGACATGAGCAAAGCTTATGATATGGTAGAATGGGTATTTGTCGAACAGATGTTGCAAATTCTGGGTTTTTGTGAGGTTTGGATCGAGCTAGTAATGAACTGCGTGAAAAGCATATCATATTCAATACTGTTAAACGGGAAGATTGGAAATAGTTTTAATTCCTCACGAGGGATAAGACAGGGGGACCTACTGAGTCCATATTTATTCATAATGTGTCTGAAGGATTTTCCAGGTTGATTAATCACGCAAAACAGGAAAATTGAATTGAAGGAGTAAAAGTGGGCAGAGAGGGCTTGCGGATTACACATTTATTTTTTGCTGACGATAGCATCGTTTTTGGTAGTGCTTCTCAAGAGGGTGCCAACAGGATGAGAATAGTAATAACGAGTTATGAGGGGATGTCCAGTCAATTAGTCAATTTTGACAAATCATTAATTTTCTTCAGTAGGAATGTTCCGAAGGAAAGCAGGAAGCTCATTAGGGATACTATAGGAGTAAGGATTGGTAATAACCCAGAAAAATACCTTGGGTTGCCTACAATGGTTGGTAGGAGAAAGAATGACGCATTCGTTGATATTCGTGAGAGAATTATTCAGATAATGAAGGCATGGAGTATTTGCAATATTTCCATTGGACGAAAAAAGGTTTTTATTAAGTCCATTTTACAGGCCAATACTGATTTATGCAATGAAATATTTCGCGTAACCAATTTCATTTTTTCAAGAAATAGAGAGTTTATTATGTCGTTTTTGGTGACGAAATATAAGAAGGAGCAAATGTATTCATTGGTGTCCGTGGATTGTATTGTGTACCACAAAGGCGCTTGGGGGGATTGGGTTTAGAAGCTTATCATGTTTTAACAAAACCCTACTAGCGAAGCAGAGATGAAAGCTAATCACCAATCCTTCGAGCCTCTTAGCAAGGCTATTTAAAGTGAAATATTATCCTAAAGGCGAGTTTATGAGCAAGAGGTTAGGATCTTACCCTTCCTTTACCTGGCGAAGTATTTGGGGGCATGGGACATCTTGAAAGGGGGCATTGGATGGAGGATCAATAATGGTAAAGATGTGAATATATGGAATGATTGCTGTAACACCCAAAACCCAAAATTATCGTCGATTAGGGTTCCGATATCCATTCGATTTCCTTTCGTAAATACCTCTCAATATTGTTGCATTTAGTCAAAATTTAAAAAAGTAATACATTACGCATAGCATAATTGATAAATTAATTATCAACACAATTCAATAAGGGAAAAAATGTCATTTCCACGTTTTCTGGAGACTTTTACCGGTACTTATTAGACAAGTTTCGGCAGTTGTCAAGTCAGTAAACAATTCAGAAATAGTGTAGAGTTCTACTGATACCTAATATGGTTCTATCGATACATGTGACACTTCTACAGAAACTAGTCGTACTTTTACCGATACTAAAAACTCTAAAGAGCTAAGAAGTCTTACTTTGGAACTTCTACCGATACAAGCTCACAAATTATTGATACTTCTATGAACCGAATTACTGATACTTATCATGCATCTACTGATACAACTCAAGTCAGTGAACAATCTCTCTCTTACCTTGTACTTCTACCGATACAAGTATGAGTTCTACCAAAATAAGTATGTAGAATTCAAAGAATCATGCCAAAACTCAAGTTTATCAACACTCATCATACATAACTTCAAAATACATTAGACCAACACATAATTCATAGTTACCAGGTCATTACATTACATCTCTAAGTCTATATTTCATCTTCAACAAGCAAGCATAATTAAACTTAATATTTCATTAAAGACATAACAAGAACATCAACAATCCTGAACAAGTAATACAAAAGATAACACCATCCTAGTACATGTCATACAACCAAGTGATGAAGGACTACCAAACGAGCTCCGCGATAGTGTGACTTCTTTGAGATGATCCGATCCTCAAGCAGCAAAATAATCTACAAAACAATAATAACATACTTGGTAAGCTTCATAGCTTAGCAAGTTCGAAAAGTCTAAAGAGTTACCAATCATATGCATAAAGCAGTTATAACTCAACCGAGCTAGGATGATTTGTTGCTTCCTCAAGCCATATTTAGCATTTCAACCATCCTGTCTATAAATTTTCTGCTACCAATACCCGATGTTGCTCGCACGAGCTATCGAGGACTCGCAACATATGTGGTACCCCAGCCATCGATACGATGTCTGTCTGTATAACTATCTCCTAATGATGCTGCTCATACGAGCTATCAAGAATATGCACATATGCATAAATCCCAGCCATTGAAGGGTTTGTAATCCATTTTAGGATTTATATCTTTCCCGACTCACGATGCTACTCACACAAGCTGTCGAGTACTCGTATCATATGCGGTACCCCAACCATCGCGTTGATTTTGTTTCTTCGGTATAAAGTCAGCTATCTTCGTCGATCCCTTTTATTCCATTCTCTTTGATTCCAAGTGCTTTGATTCAATTCTTGACATGTATAGAATAGGTACACAAATAATATTTAAATACAAATTTACTTAACGAACTTACCAGACTGAATTGCAGTTGTGGATAGGCATCAATGACTAATCTACTAATTTCCCCTTTTCGCGATCCGTGACTCAATCAATATGTAATCAACAAATCATCCAAAATTTCACATTAAATCACATAATCAATTATTTAACAGAATTCGATCCTTTTGGGAAAATTACTATTTTACTCTTAATACTTTCCTTTTATTCAATCTAGTCCTTTTAACACAAAACATGCAAAATAACCTTTCTCTTACACAACAAACCTTAACTAAATTCTTTAAGGTGTTTACCCAACCCCTACATACAATCATTTTCACAACAATACATGCATTTTCATCGTTTTCACATTTCGGTCCTTAAACCCTAATTACATCAAAAATCACTTTACAAAAAAATCCAACTCAATCATCAAACATCTAAAATCACCAAAAACTTTCAAGAACAAGTATATTCACCAATGGTAAGATTTATAACATTTGAAAGATTCACAAATTAGTTCTTAGGTAACCAGATTAAGCTAATACGAACTCAAAAACATAAAAATTACTAAAAACGATCAAGGTTCACTTGCCTAATCAAAGCTTTAAATTTTCAACAATGAAAACCCTAATTTCTTCTCTTAACCGTGTGGAGAAGATGATATTATAAAAAAAAATGTCATTTTTTTTTTCAATTTGACTTATATACTTAATGGTAATTTTGTAATTATTTAGACTTTCATAATTAGTTTTACTAATCACTCATTAATCCTACTTATATTCAATATATCTCTTGATAATCCACCTACTTTAATACTTTAGGTTAATTTATTCATTTGATCCTTCTAACTTAACAACTCTACTTTTACACCTTGTACGATTTAGTCCTTTCTATTCAATTCACTATCTACACATTAAAATTCCATAACTAAATTTTAATACAATGTTAACGACGTCATAAATTCAAATAAATAAATTTTACGACTCGACTCATTGAAGTTGTGATCCCGAAATTACTGTTTCCGATACCACTGAAAACCGAGCTATTACAATTATTGGATCCCAAGGCCTAGAAATGGAAGAGTGCGAAGTCAGAATATGGATATTCGAGTTATAATAGTAGATAATTTGATTAATTAAGTAACAAATACCTAGCGAACAGATATAGTGAATGAGCTATTCGATGAAGAGCAAGCTAAGCAAATCTTGACCATCCCCTTAACGAATAAAGACTATCTAGACACACTCATCTGGAAAGGTGACTTGTCCGAAGAATGCACAGTAAGAAGTGGTTATTGTTGGCAAATTACAAAGCCATACAACAAATTATAGATAGCACATAATCTGCATCAACTAGAATTACAAGCAGGCTTTACAAATCTATGGAACATTGAGGTACCTAGCAAAATTTGCATACACCTATGGCGAGTGGTAAACAACTACATTCCTACCCTTAGCAATCTGGAAATCAGGAAGATACGCTCAAACAATCTCTGCCTCATTTGTAGTCTGGAGGCTAAAACTGTTTCACACTTGTTTCGAGAATGCTCGTTCATAAGAGAGGTTCTACAACAACTCGAGTTGAGCATCTTACAAGCAGACATGCAACAAGAATGGAAGATATGGTTAGTAAAGATTATTAAAGATAATTCTAGTATACAAAATATTATGCTAACCGTAGCCTACTGGGCAGTTTGGCACAATAGAAACAAGTTACAACATGAAGGGTTAAGGGAAAGTGTTGGCCAGGTTGTAGGATTCATTAGAGGGTACATGGCAGAGGCTAATTTTCTGAATCGAAAGGTTGGCAATAAGCCTTTACCCTTAGAGGCCAGTTGGGAGCCCCCAAAGAGTCACCAATTCAAAATAAATTCTGATGCTTCATTAGAACAAACTCAAGCTAGGGCGATAGCAAGGGTAGTTATTAGAAATAAAGAGGGGTCAGTTATGGGAGCGTGTGCTTACCTGTTTTAGGGGACCTTGGACCCGATGGTGGCGGAAGCACGAGTCTGTCTCCAGTTAATCATTTTTGCTACTGATCTGGGCCTAGATGACATATGTGTTGAAGGAGATGCCCTAGTCATCACAAACAAATGGAAGCGGGACGAGGAGGATAGATCAGTGGTCGGAGACATAATAAAAGAAAGCAAACGAATCTTGAAAAGATTCAACAGATATACCGTGCGGTTTGTGCCACGAGGGGCAAATAAGGCGGCACACACGATGGCAAAATAGGGGCAAAGGAGTGAGCAACCAAGCTTCTAGGTAGAGGAAGCACCTCCGAAGGTAGAAGTTGTCGTTTTGAAGGAACAAAGGGGTTAAGAGGATATTTGCTGAGATCGGGGAGATGAATATCTTTTGACAAAAGAGTTTCCCGATGCCTGTCAGCTTTTTCACAGTAAAGAGCATGGATTAACAGAATGTCCTTCAAAGGAAGGCTCAGTTCTTCAGGAGGCTTTTTCAAGATCTCTGTGCTTGAAGGAAGGAAGATTAGGACGATAGGCAGAAGAAGAGCCTTTAGGGTTTTGTTTTGTGAATTACCAAATTATTTTTTGTTTTTCGTTTTCGTTTTCTTTGTTTAATCTTTTGCGTTTATTTTTGACGTTTTAGCTTTCACAGTCTTTAAGGCACCGACCAGCGTAGCCAATAGCTTGTGGATAGATGGTTGGCTACAGTGGTTTGATTTTGATAGGTTATGTCTTGATTTTATCTGTCTATTAATATCAAAGCACTTGGTTTCATTTTCAAAAATAAAATAGTGAAATGATAGTAAAGTAACGAGAAAATAATAAAAAGTAGTAGTAGTAAAGAATTTTTTGTTTTTTTTTATTTGGGTTGGGTTCGGATCAAAATAATTTTATTTGAGATCAAATAAACTTTATTTTTTTTGTCTAAATTTATATTTTTATCCAAATCCTCAAACGGATCTTTGGATTGGGCCATGTGGATATGTCTACATGCCAGCTCCTTGACTCTTTTTTACTTTCATTGATATTTGTAGTTGTACTTACGAATTAAAGTAAATTTATTACTATAGTTTAACTCTATATTGAATTCTATCCTTTTTTTAGAATTGATTTTGTCACTAAAAATAGATTTTGTTGTTGAATTTTACTATTTAATTTTATTTTCAAATAATTTGAAGACAAATTTTAATAATTTTTTATTTTAATATTTAAAATAATAAGTTAACCAATATAATATTAAAATTAATCAAACGATTTTCTTTTTTAAAAAAACTTATTTTTTGACATAAGTGTTTTTATTTTTTCAAGTATTTATTTTATGAAATAAAAATTATAAGTTAATTTAATAAGTTATGATTTAAAAATTAAATTATTTTTAAATATTAAAATAAAATATAAAAAGAATTGAATTATGATTTCAAATAATCAAAACCAATATTGAGAAGTAAAATTTGATTAAAAATCAAAGTTGTCAACTTACTTTAATAAAATTCAAAACTTAATAATGAAATTCAATTACATAAAAATTAAGGGATAAGTTTACTTATATTTTTAAATTATAATGAAAATATAAATAAAAATATAATATAATAACAAATTTCAATGAAAATAAAATTGAGTGCGCTATATTCTCACACACACAAAAAAAATTGAGCGAGCTATGTAAATATTTGTTTAATTTTATTCAAAACAAATTCAATTCGACTGAGAATAATATAAACTTTGATGCATCAAACTTGTAAAATCTAATTTTAACATTAAATTATCAAAATTATTTTATACTTTTTATAAGTAAATATAAATCAATTATTTTATTAATTAAATATTAATTATTTTAACATTAAAGTTGAGGTTTTTTTAATTTAAGCATTTTTTAGTTTAGACACCTTCGGATTTGAGTTATTTTAAGTTTGATTATGAGTTTATTTTAAATTTATTTTGCATTGATATAATTATATTTATCTACATAACGTAGATGTTTACATCTCAATATAAAATCTTAATTTATATATTTTAAATAATATTTTATTGTAATGTGATAGTTTTAATTATATTTTAATAATTAATTTAATTTGTATCGGTATTGTTGTCAATACAAGATGACGTGAGTTCGAGCACAATAAAACATATAAAAAGTTAGTGAAAAATTATAAATAGTTCTAACAATTGTATCAAAATTTTTTTATAAAGTTAATTTATTATATAAAATCAATTGTATTAAGTAATTTTATTATAGAGAGATGACATGCTACAAGTTAATTATATTGAATTTTAAAATAATTGATTACACGAGCTTGATTCTTAAATAATACATTATAATTGAAATGATTATTTACTATGAAATAAGAAACTTTTAACAAATGAAATGGATTTCTTTTATATATTTAAATAATGAAAAAGAATTATGCTTACAAAGAATATAACTTGACATTCATTTTTTTTCTCGGCTAAAATATAATATTTATTAATAACCTAAAAGAAGGTTAGTAAAAGATAAAGGTTGAAAGTCGATTGAGTTTTAGTAATATTTATGAATAACCTAAAAGAAGGTTAGTAAAAGATAAAGGTTGAAAGTCGATTGAGGTTTAGTTCAATTGACATCGACATTATTGTCAGTGTAGGAGGACGTGGGTTCGAGTGCACTAAAATGCACCATTAAAACCATTGGCATTCATAAAAACTGTTGTCATTCTTTGTAAGAAAAATACAATTTTTTGTCATTCTTCGTAAGAAAATTTCAATTTTTCCAATCCTAAAGACATTCCATGTGGAACCTTAATCAGATTTGTTCACAGTTTTTCAACAATAACAAATAAAACACTCTAACAAGCCCCACAAGCGAAACAGAAGATAAAATTGGCTACCAATCAACTCAATTGAAAACTTTCTCCATAATTCTGAAAAATGAACAAGACATTTAACAAATTCACAATTAACAATAATTGAATCCTCAATTCTATTAGAAACCTCAATAAAAACCATAATCAATCCAACAGAAAATTTGTTCATCTTCAATGTATCACTATCAATCTTTACCAGCTCTCCCCCTAACTTAGCAATACTCTTAAAAGTAGCTTTGTTCCAAACACAAACTATTTTTCGTTGTTTGTATAGCCATTGCGAACTGTGCATGGCAAACTCATGTGAACTATGGGTTGCGAGCTCTTTCGAACTGGGCATTGTGAGCTCTATTGCTTGCAAATTGTGATCTGTATATTGTGAATTGTGATCTATATATTGTGAATTGTGATATGTATATTGTGAATTGTAATCTGCATATTATGAACTGTATATATGGTGAATTGTGAATTGTATTGCAAACCGCGAGCTCTACTTCACTGTGAGCTTAAAATGATATGAATTGTAAATGTGTATATATTTGTTATATTGACACAGTGAATTCTGAAACCTTTGGATATAGTTGGCATGCCATAAGATTGTGAGTGCTCACATATATGAACAATGAAAGGGCATTTGTATCCTATTGATTGAAGTGGAGGGATAAGGGAATGTTGAGCAATGACCCATATAACACCTAAAAACTGTAACCATCTCCGATCTAAGGTCTCAAGGTTTACAGAACTTTACAATTTTGTTTACATACAAATCAATCGCAATTTATACATTTACCAACTTGCAACTCAGAATACTAATTCCATTTAATCTTACACATTCATTTTCAACATTTTAATCAACCAGGAATTAATATTCATATCACATATCAAGACATCCATTTTTCATGTCTGTAACACCTAAAACCTGAAAACCGTCGTCAATTAGGGTCCTGATGTCTTTTTATTCATTTATCACTATTCATATTTTAATTTCATGTCATAAATCATCAATTAAGTATAATCATAACTCAACAAGGGCAAAATTGTCATTTCTATGATTTTTGGATACTTCTACCAGTACTTGTTAGACAAATATCGGTAGTTGTCAAGTTAGTAAACAATTCATGAAATAGTGCAGACTTCTACCGATACAAGTGAAACTTCTACCGAAACAAATCATGCTTCTACCGATACTAAAAACTCCAGGGAGCTACCTTGTAGCTTTTACCGAAACAAGTACATACACTACCGATACTCCTATAGGCAGAACTACCGATACAACTCAAGTCAGTTAACAACCTCTCTCCTGCCCTGTACTTTTACCGATACATGTAGGGGTTCTACCGAAACAAGTATGTAGAATCCAATTAATTACACAAGTCCTCAAGTTTATCTACCATCATTCAACACAAGACTCTTAAATTCACATTTGTTTAGTTACAACATCAAGCGAGCATGCAAGGTTAGTTCAACAAAGAACCAACGAACCAAAATCAAGCATTTCAAAGGAAACCTCATCCTAGTATACTACCGAACGAGCTCCCGAGATAGTTTGATTTCTTCGAAGTGATCCGATCTTCAAGCAGTAAAATAGAATCTACAAAACAACAACAAATTCACTGATAAGCTTTCATAGCTTAATAAGTTCGCAAGGTTTATCAATTTACCGAATAACATGTGTTAAACAAATCTGTAAATCAGTCGAGCCAAATCAGAACTGTACTTCGGTGATCGATATCTGATTTACTCCCTATTGACCCAAATGTCATGATGCTCATTTTACTCCCTATTAACCCCAAGGTCATGATGCTTATTTTACTCCCTATTGACCCAAAGGTCATACATGTTACTAGTATATGATGCTAGTATTAGCCATCGATACGGTATATATATTCCCTACGATGCTGCTCGCACTAAACAGACGAGAATATGCAAACAAGCATAAATTATTAGCCATCGATACGGTATATATATTCCCTACGATGCTGCTTGCACTAAACAGACGAGAATATGCAAACAAGCATAAATCTCAGTCATCGTAGGGCTTGTAATACATTCTTGGATTCTATTCACCTTACGGTGACTCACAATGCTGTAGAGAATCAGCAACAAATGCAGGATCTCAGGCATCGGACCATTTTCTATCTTTGGCACAAGGTCGGGAAATCCTCATCTCGTCATTTCTATCTTTCATGTTTCCAATCACCGTTTCTCATCTCCAATAATCATCAGAAAGGCAATTATAAGTAGTTATTAATAAGAATTTAACATTACAAACTTACAAAATGAATTTGCAGTTAAAGTGAACTCTAGGGGTAAATCCGTAATTTTTCTTTTTCTACGATCGGGACACGATCTTGATCTATTTAAATAATTTCATTCAATTATTTAAATCAACATGAATTTATAATAATTTTATGCAAATAAGCCTCTTTGGTATTTTTACAAAATTACCCTTAACTTTTCACTTTTATTCAATTTAGTCCTTTAGATCAAAACTTGCAAATTAACAATTTTTTCTTAAAAACAAGTTCAGTCGAATATTATAGCAATCCAATATTTTCCATATTTTTTTATTTAACAACAAGTCCTTATACTTTTACTACTTTTATATTTTAGTCATTTAACATGAAAATTACTAAAAATTACTTTACAAAATAGTCTTATTTAACAACTAAGCTTAGTATTTTATCACTACTTCAAAAAAACCAAAATATATAACAGTTTTACAAATTAGTACCCAGTTTAGCTAGATCAAGCTAATACGGACTCAAAACATAAATATCACTAAAAAGGGGTAAGGTTTACTTACCTATTTGATGAACCCTAACTAACCAAAGCTTTTCCTTCCCAAAAATGGCTATTCGGCTTGTTGAAGAAGAAGAAGGAAAGAAAAATGATGAAATTTAACTTTTGTTTTAATTTAATTACTTAACTTACAAAATTACCTATTTGCCCCTTTTAATTTACATGAATTTTAGTCATAAAAGAAGTCAAAACCATCTGCATACCTTACACATGGTTTAATTACCAATTAGGTGCCTTAACTAAACCTCCAATTAATACCTAATACTTTTAATTAGAAAAAATTAAACTTTTACACCTTTTACGATTTAATCCTTTTCGTTTTATTAAATATCTAAACGATTAAATTTCACAACCAAATTTTAATACAATACTAATGACCTCGTAAATATTAAATAATTAATATTTACGGACTGACATATTGAAGTCGTGATCTCAAAATCACCATTCCTGATCATACTAAAAATAAACTAATTAATAAGTCCCCATTTTATTAGGATTTAATTGCAATTTACCAAAATCTAAAGAGTTTCACATCATTTATATTATTAGGTCATTTAAAGAGGGTCCAATTTCGTAACTAGTCCTTCAGTTATATTAAATATTGATTAAACAAACTTATTTTCAATTTAGTCCTAAACTAATTAGGATTAAATGAATAAATAACCCAAAAGTTAATGAATGGTAATCATGTCACCACCGCTTGGACTTTTTGACCATGGTTTAATTACTATTTTGGTCCTTTTACTATTTTTTTAATCTATAACAATTAACTTTTACCTCTTTTACAAATTACTCCTTTTTCTTTAATTAAACAATTAATCATCAAAATTACCCAACCAAACTTCAATTCACATATAATAAGACTATGTAAATATTTAATAAAAATATTTACGGCCTTTAATTTTAGAATCGAGGTCCCGATACCTTATTTTCTAAAACCACTTGACTTTTGAACCAAACCACTTATACTAACTTTTAATTCAATAATTAAAATTCCTCAATTCAAAATTCCATATAAAATTAATACTAACTTATTTAATTTAGTCACTCATTATAAAAATTTTCTTGTCGGGTTTGTGATCTCGAAATCACTATTTTCGACACCACTGAAAAATGGGCTGTTACAACCCATTCACAGGTGATAATGCAAGATGTTATGAGGTGAATGCGAGTGTTCGTGCTGCACTTATTTGGTGTTTCGAAATGACTCTTTAAGTCCAAATGCGAGATGTAATAAGGAGATCCATTTATCCAATGAGTGTAATCATATGATTGTGTCCATTTTACTGTTTGCCAATATATCACCAGATTGCATTGTATTGCTTACATGTATGTGAAATGCATATATCGCTGAACTGATTATGTGTGAACTATTATCTGCGATCTATTTATGTGAGAATTGTTATATGAGAAATGTTCGAAAGCGAGTTGTTTGGTATGTGAATTATTGATGTATTTGGTACACGAATTGATTGTTTGTGAATTGTTTATATGTATCATGCTTTTATGTGAATTGCTTATATGCGAACTGTTTATGTGCTAGCTATTGGTTTATGTGTAACACCCATAACTCATATCTATCGTCGGATTAGATTTCTGAAGCATTACCAAATCATTTAGTATAAAAGTCTTCTTAAAAAAATTTAATATCACCAAATAAAACATTCATAAAAAATTCAATCATAGCACACTTCACATTAAAACATCTTATTTCTTATATACGAACTATGAAATTAAGTTAATAACATTCGGGGATTTAATTGAAATAATTTAGAAAAATTTGGAAGCAAATCTCAAAAACTACATAGTGGTATCGATACTAAATCGATACCTTTTTAAAAATCGATACCGAAACTCAATTTTGTTTTCTCAACAAAGATACGGGTATCGATAATTATTTTTTAGTATCGATATTTTATGTAAAATATTTGTACCTAAATAAAAATCGATATCATTTTGACATTCTGTTAAATTTTTAAGTTGCACATACCAACATGTATCGATATTAATACCAAAATATCGGTACCATATTTCAAAAGGGTAAAAACTGAAGTTTTGAAAGTTCAAATCATGCCTAATCTTAAACAATCTAACCAAGCAACTTAAAATTTATCTACAATCATAATTTAGCTCAAAATAACATACATATTTCTATTTTATACACAATAAAGTTTAACATCAAACTTAAGTCTAACCAAAATGCCTTTCTAAAGGCACCTCAACCAAGTCCTACACAATCAAAGAGGTCATTTAAATCTAAGCACTATTTAACATTTTACCATTTACACTCAAGCATCAACGAAAATTACTCAACATTAATATGTATCATTCCATAATCCCAACCTAAGAATAATAATCAAGTTTAAAGGTAAATCCCAATTCAACAAAATATCTAATTTAATAAGAAAAGCATCATATTAAAACACACACACAAACACACACACATATATATATATACGTTCAAATAACTATACATACACATATCTATATCAAAAGATCGTTAATCAACTAAGACTCCTTAGGTACATGCCAGAAACACAAAAGGAAACATCACCAACATGAGTACGGGAGTCTTACAGGATGTTAATTCTGAACCTACTTTTTACCTAACCTGCAAACATTGAAACCAATTCACATTAATCAATTTTACTTAATTAAATAACCACAAGTATACCTAAAGTATTTGAAATTATTTCTCAACTTTAATATTAAAATTTAGGAAATATATCACCTCCTTCAATGAATAAATATATATAATTTCTTCCTTAATACTACCATACACCAACCTTCTCCAATCATTAATTAATCTTTACTGTATGATCAAATCGATACATAGCACCTGGTGCATAGCGGATAAATTGAGAAAGAATTTGTGCCCAGTGCTAGTTGGTTAAACCGATAATATAAAGGGTGAGGCCAACTCTAGTTGAATATACCAACAAATATTGCGCCCAACGTTAGTCGATTAAATCGACAAATGGTGTGCCCAACACTAGTCAGCTATACTGACGATATAAAAGGTGAGCCCAGCTCTAATTGGATAAACTAATGATGTAGCGCCCCACGCTAGTCAGTTAAACCGACGATTTGTGTGCCTAGCACTAGTCAGATTAACTGACGAGGATTGTGCCCAGTGCTAGTCAGATAACCAACGAATATAAATATTTATTTCCATAATTTCGTCATTCAACATTTAATATCATCATCCAATATACATAAATAAGATTTTATATCAAGTATTAAATAACATTTAATAAAAAAATTATGTAAATAATTAATAGAAAAGTTCGGGTTCGAGACTACGAACTTACCATAATGTGATGGCTACTAAGGTTGAGAATGGTTACTAAATGGCCTTCTCCTTTCCATGATTTCCAGTCGACCCTTTTGTTTGCGATCTAAAATTAAGAATTGTGTTACTTTAATTATTCCATCTTCAAGAACATTGATTCAACTCATATATCTTTTGATCAACCTTCATATATTCAAATTTAATATAATCTCAATACCATTAAATCTTTTACTCTAAAAAAAAAAGAATAATGTTGTTCAATTTAATTCCCTACAATTACTCCCCAAGACTACAACATAATTATTTCTTTAATTATTTTCTTTTATTTCAACCATTTAGTATCATATATATATATATATGCCACTTTCGATTCTCACCTATTAAATTCCTCCAAACTTAACATATCTATTTTATTTACTTTTAATTTAGTCTCATTATATTCAACAAACCAAACTTTCCTTAATAATTAGCTCAAGACTATCATCAAATTTCAAATCCATGAATATTATCAATATAACTTCAAGAATATGAATGGTCATTCAAAAAACTTCTACATCTTCATAAACTATCCTTAAATCTAACAAATCTTCAACTTCGTGACCATAAAAATACCATTTTCAAATAAAGAAAGAAAAGAATCAAGAATCACTTTCTAAAGCAACCATTTTTCAAACCCCCACATTTTAATACTACACCCATAATTTCCAACACAATATTTGGACCCATGACAGTCCCTATACTTATCCTATTTAGCTTAACCAAGCTTCAAGAATTCCAAATGTTTAAAAACCATTAAAAATGATGTACAAAACACTTACATGCAAGGTCTTTAACCCTTCAAAGCTTAAGTTTTTCCCTCCAATGGTGTTTTCTCTCTCCCTCTTTAATTTCGACACTTCCAAGAAGATGGCTCCTCTTTTTTTATTTTGATTACTTTTGTGTTTTCTTTTTCCATTATTTATTATGTGATTACTTAATTGCCCTTGCTTTATACTTTTACCATCCACTACACTTCGTCCAAGATTGTCCACTAAAATTTATCTTGGTTTAATTATAACATAGACCATCAATATCTAATCTAATAATTACTTAATACTTTTAATTCTAGAAGCATACTTTTCAAGTCTTTATAATTCAATACTTTTTATTGACTCGACTAACCAAATGTCAAGATTTCTTGATCAACTTTTAGTACAGCCTTCGCATATATGTATAAACATTAATTATTTAATGAGACATCGACTCAACCACCAAATTTGGGATCTTGAACTATCTTTTTCGATGCTACTAGTTTTGGGTCGTTACAACTCCATCCCCCTAAAGAAATTCTCTTCCCCAAAAATCTTACCAAAAAAAGATATGAGGATATTGAGAACTCATCGTTTCCTCGGGCTTCCATGTCGCTTCTTCAATCTTATGACTACGCCAAAGAACTTTTACGAGAGAAACTTGTTCGTTACGTAACTCCTTCGCCTCACAAGCTAAAATTTCAATCGGTTCCTCTTCATATGACAAGTCAGGTTGGATTTCTATTTCTTCAGTCGAAATAATGTGAGAAAAATCTTATCGATATCTTTTAAGCATCGACATGTGGAAAACATCATGCATCTTTGGTAGCTCTTTTGGCAATGCTAACCTGTATGCAATGGTTCCAACTCTTTCAGTAATCTCATACTGTATTATAAAACGAGGACTTAATTTTTCTTTTTATCAAAACTTAATATTTTCTTCCACGGAGACACTCATAAAAAGACTTTATCACCCATTGAGTATTTGATATCTCGAGGTTTCAAATTTGCATACGATTTATGTCTATTAGAGGCTGCTTTTAATCTATCTCGTATCACCTTGATAATATTCTCCATTTCTTGTATCAATTTTGTCCCCACTACTTTCTTTTCACTCAATTCAAACTAGCATACCGGTGTTCGACACCTACGACTATATAAACCTTTGTATGGAGCCATTTGGATACTTCTTAAAAGCTATTATTATAAACAAATTCTGCCAAAGGTAAGTAACACGCCCAACCCGACTCAAAGTCAATTACACAAGCTCTGAGCATATCTTCCAAAACTTGAATAATACGCTCTGATTACCCATCCGTTTGCAGGTGAAAAGCTGTGCTGAAATTAAGTCTCGTACTAAGAGATTCATGTAATTGTTTCCAAAATCTCAAAGTAAATCGAAGATCTCTATTAGATATGATCGATATAGGTACTCCATGTAACCTCACGATTTCTCGAATGTAAACTTCTACTAATTTTTAGAGCAACCAATTGGCTCTGACTACAACAAAATGAGCCGTCTTCGTAAATCAATCCACTATCACCCAAATAGCATTCTTCTTACTCTAAGATAACATTAGTGCGGTTACAAATCCATCGTTATACGCTCTCATTTCCACTCAAGGATTGTAATGGATTGAAGAAGTCCCGTGAGAACTTGATGCACTACTTTTACTTGTTGACATGTTAAACATTTTTGCCACAAACTTGACTATTTCTCTTGATTCCAGGCCACCAATAAGATTCTCGTAAATCACGGTACATCTTCGTTCCATCTGGATGCATAACAAAAGAGCTATCATAAGCTTCTTGAAGTATCATTTCTTTTAGTTTAATATTTTTAGGGATGTAAATTCGATTCTGAAACCTCAGACAATCACAATCATCAATGCTGAATCTTTTCTCTAATTTTCATCAACTTAGCCTCAACTAGTTGAGCAACTCTAATATGGTCAAAGAACACCAGTTTGACTTCTACTTTAGCTAACAAACTACTATCATTACTTATACTGAGTCAACAAACATGGCTCGCAACTTGCTAGCTGTCTTCCAACTTAGTGCATCAACTACAACATTAGCTTTTATGGGGTGGTAATCAATTAGACAATCATAAGCTTTTAAGAGTTCGACCCAACGACGTTGTCTTAAATTCAACTCCTTTTTTGTTAGGAGGTATATAAGGCTTTTATGATCGGTGAGCAAACGACACTTTTCACCATATAGGTAGTGTCTCCAAATCTTGAAAGCAAAAACTACAGTAGCTAATTCTAAATCATGCATCAGATAATTACGTTCATGAGTTTTTAACTGTCGAGACACATATGCAACCACTTTCCCTTCTTGCATCAGAACGCAACCCAATCCACTTAACGAGGCTGATCACGCTATGAACGTCACAGCAAATAATGTGCAAGCGTACGCTGTCGATGCAAGTGTAGCGTGAATTCACTTGTACGAGGTAGAGGTATTCATGCGGTGACATCTTTGGCCGTAATTCCAGGTTAAATTTGTGGCTGCATCTTTGAACACTTTTCAGCATTGATCTTTCGAGGAGAGTTTATACGTTGACAACATCATATGTAAAACTTATGCTACATACGGCGACATTAGTAGCACAAAAGAGATAAAATGAAAGAATTAAAACTGTATAACACTAAGTTAGAAAATGTAAACATTAAGTATGAAATGCTAAACATGCATGCTAAATATGATACAAAAGGAACAATTTATACACTAAGTTAGGTAGAAAATAAGTGTCATTTCTAATGCTATCACACTCCTAAACTTGAGTTTTTACTTATCCTCAAGTAAATAAAAATTAGCAAAGTCATAATCAAAACTAGTCACCACAATTATCATTCTAGCAACTTAAATTCTCTGGAATCATAATGAATAAATTGCATCATAAGATAGAATAATGCGTCGACAATTTATAGGCATGAATAATCAAGACTGCAACTTCACTAATGTTAACATCATGCTTGAATCTCAAATCTTCTTAACCTCATGCAGCATTTATTGTATAATATATATATTCTTTCTTTTTTTCTTTGTTTTTGTCAAAAAATTTTCTTTCTTTTTTTTTTCTTTTTTCTCTTATGCGACTGAGATATGTCATTGCATTACTATACTCTTGGTCCAGGGCAGCAACGATGGGGTGCAACAAACCCCCAGGGAGCATGTAATTGCGCTGACACATACTCTTTCAGTGACAGCCTCTAGCTAGAATATTTTTCTGACATTTGCAGTGGAGTGTTCCCCCTTGTTGAGTCACAATGCACCCATATTGGAGTGTATTTTATTAATAGATATCACTACAATTGGTAAGTCAATTCAAGATTCAAAGATTGATATTACTCATTCATTACTAATGCAATTTCAACCATTCATCCAGAAATAGAAGGATTCAATATTCAATCACATTCATCCAATTCACACATTAGCATCCCAAACAATTCAAGATTTAAGCAAAATAAAAATTGTAGTCACATTTTTGTTTTAACTTAGTATATTTTCATTTATCTAAGAAGACAAGCAAATTCTCAAACATATAGGTGCAATTGCATTTCCATTTCATACATATTCCCTCAAACTTAATGTTTGCATTTTCCCCAATGTAATGACAATAGTATACAAATAAGAATGCAAATGAAATGACAATGTAAATGAACTAATGTGTAAAATGCAGAGACAAATAAAAATGCAATGATAACTAAATGATATGCATGCAACTAAACTAACTACGAAAAAGTAAAACTAACTCAGTTTTTTACAGCCGATGATGTGTCTGCCTTGGTTTCCTTTTTCTTCTTTGGGCGCTCCTCTTTGCGCTTCTTCTTCTTGTCCTTTCTTTTTCTCTTCTTTTCCTTAGAATCAACCAGTGCAACAGATTGCTCATTCATAGTCGGTTAAATGGAGGCTTCATCGACAATCACGTCGGATGGGTGAATTTCAGCAAGTGGTGCCACATAGGGCACAATGGCCATAAGATTGAAATCCTCATTGCTGATGGTGACTGCCTCGACCGAGCTCGCTCTAGGTGTAGCAAAGTCTTCAACAGATGCTTCCACACTGGTGGTTGCATCGACAAATTTCTCCTCTAAATTTGTTGGGGCATCTTCTTTATCTTCGTCCTTCTCCTCTTCATTTCCTTTCTCTTCTTCAGCTTTATCCTTCTCTTTTGTACCTTCTTAGTCTTTTCCCTCTCCTGTTTCAGGTTCTAGATCCAAAGAAATGACTAGTGTCCACACTTCCTCAACAGCAGGCTCCCGTTCTGCCATGTTGGCCCCAAGACTATTCAAAAATTCATCCTCGAAAAGACTGGCGATGGGTCTAAAACAATCCTCCATAACCTTGGAATATCCCTCGTGATACTCATCATAAAAAATGTGGATCCTAATTGGGGATTGGATGTGTTGAGGCTTACTTTCAGAAGCAGGTTGCTCGGATGACGATGGGGCTTCCCTAACAATAGGTGGAAAAATCAGGAACTCTGCCATGGGGCTCGAGCTCAAACTTCTTAATGTGGTGACAACAGAATTGTTCCACACCCTTGTATAAGCATAAAAGAGATTTTGCCTATAATCCATCTCTTCCAACACGTTGACAAGTCAAAATTATCGCATATTCATGTAGTCAACAAGGATCTGTGGGTGCAATTGCTTGTTTCTCCTTTTTCTTCCCCTTGCCTTTCTCTTCCTTTTTGGGCACTTCCTTCACCAAAAGGGTTTCTCTCCCTCTAGTCACTCTTTCCACCGAGATGTCATTGATGGGCCTCTTGTTCTCCAAAACTTCTTCACCATCACAAGGCATAATGTCTCTTTGCTTCCATAACATCATTATTAAAGAGGGGAAAGGTAAGATACCTGTTTGCTTGCTTGCAACTTCAGCAATTTCATCATGCAGGATTACACCGACATCAATGTGACATCCTTTCAGTATAGAATGTAAGAGGCACATGCAATCCAGTGTCGTGGTACTGTGCATAGACGGTAGAAGATGATAATTAACAAAATGAAACCACACCTTTTTTTGAGTGGTTAGGTAGTGTCTGTGCATTGTGTAGTTATTGGGATTATTGCCAGTCCATACTACATCATTAACGCATAAGTCTTACAACATAATGTCAACACTTTCTTCAGCTAAGTTCTTCAAGAACTCAGTGTGAGTGCCATCTACTTCAGCAATATGGAAAAGCGCATTGATGTGATTGGTGCTCCAAGGCACCAAGCCTTCACGAATAAAAAAAATTATTGTTTAGAGTCAACCAAATTAGCGTAGAATTCCCTTACCATGGTTGGGGAGTAATTGGCCGGATGGTGCAGAACTGTTCCCAACGCAGTTGAGAAATTATCCTAGCGACTTGTTTCCTCATTGTCTGATGTGGGGACAACTGAAAACCCTGTTCAGAGTGACAGTTCCTCTTTATCATCACATCATGAAATCAATCTTTCACTGCTTTTGAGAGAAAAAGGACATGCTCTCTCGGTAGTGGTTGTTCTACATTTCTAACCACGACGACCGATGATTTCGCAGGTGACTTGGATGGGGTCTTTGCTCCACATGTTATGGCCATGATTTTTGAGAAAAGAAAGTGAGAGTAGTTTGCATAAAAATTAATGAATATGAAGAATACAGTAGTAATGGAGATTGTGAGTGTAAGAGTAGAGTCGGTAGAAGAAGAGTTTTATAAACTTTGGTTATGAAGAGACGTGATTATCTCTGCTGGCATGGTAATATGTTGTGCCTATAACCAATAAATGTCAGGGCACAAACTATCCTTTTTAGGTTGATCCAACGGTTGGGAATGATTGAAAATCAACCGGCACGATTCTTTCCCAAAACACTTTGTAGAGTCATCACAGAATGCGTCGACAAGTCGTGCTATCAGGTGCATCGACAAAAAGGATATTTTTTTCTTTATTTTTATTCCTACATGAAACTGAAAAGAAACAAATGAAAATAAAAACAAAAAGTAGATGTAAAAATTACAATGACATTAAGTAAATGTGACCAGATTAATGGTCTTGCTTTGTTCTCTAATGTTTGGGCTCAAGTAATGCTTTAATCGTTGGTCATTTACTTTAAACTAGTGACCACCATTTAGATCCGTAATTATCACCGCACCATGTTAGAATGCTTCGAAAACTTTGAAGGGTCTGACCACCTTGAGCGTAATTTCCCTGGATGCAATTTCAAACGTGAGTTAAATAAAAGTACCAACTGACCAGGAAAAAAATTATCGCCACGAGATGATATTGTCATGCCATCTCTTGGTTTTCTCCTTATAT
The DNA here is from genome assembly GCA_039519145.1 of Kokia cookei. NCBI lineage: Eukaryota > Viridiplantae > Streptophyta > Magnoliopsida > Malvales > Malvaceae > Kokia > Kokia cookei. The sequence goes on from CM076908.1 coordinate 16,203,036, forward strand.
ATGACAGCATTTTCACACTTGTTGCATCTAATTTCTTCAAGCTCGAAAATGTCCAACAATCATTTTTGCCCAACAGCATCATAATACATGTTCAATTGTTTGATCACTCACATGGCTTTATGTTCATGTTCAATTGACAAGTGACATGATTTACCAAACACCAACTAATATGGCGACATCCCTAACGAAGTTTTGCAAGTCGTGTGAAGTGCCCATAATGTGTCATGTAGCTGAGAGGACTAATCTCATCGAGATGGGTTAACCACCTCTTCAAGAATGCTTTTAATTTGTCGATTGGAGATCTCTTCTTATCCATTCGTTTGTGGATGGTACGTTGTTTCCATACGATGCTTTACACTGTAGTGCTTCAAAGTTGTCGCCACTTGATTGTTATGGAACTGGGTGCCTTGGTAACTTATCAATTCCTGAGGTGCTCCAAATCGTGTAAGAATGTATGTGTCAAAGAACTTTAACACCGTTTGAGCATTATCTTTTGGAACAGCAATTACTTTGATCCATTTGGAGACATAGTCAACAGTAACTAAAATATAGATATTTCCAAAAGACTTTAGAAATGGTCCCATAAAGTCTATACCCCAAACATTGAATAACTCCACCTCCATGATAGGTTGTTTGAGCATCTCGTTGCATCGAGATATGGAACCTATGCGTTGACATTTATCACATTGCTGCGCAAAATTATGGGCGTCTCGAAACAATATGGGCCAGTAAATTCCTGACTGTAAGACCTTTACAGCAGTCTTAACGCACCAAAATGGCCTCTATAAGGAGCATCATGTCAATGCCTCAAGATAGAAGACATCTTTTCCTCAGGAACAAAGCAATGGATAATGTTGTCAGTGCATACCTTGAACAGGTATGGCTCATTCCAATAATATTTTGCAGCGTCGCACATAAATTTGACCTTCATATGACCAGTGACACTCAATGGTATCTTGCCACAAACAAGATAATTGACGATATCTGCATACTAGGGAGATGCGTCGACAAAGAATAGTTTCTCATCTGGAAATGCATGGATAATTTGCGATTTATTCCCATCCTCACTTCCATTTTCCAGGCGAGACAAGTAGCCTGCTACTTGGTTTTCAGATCCTTTCCTGTCTTTGATTTCAATATCAAGTTCTTGTAGAAGTAGGATTTATCTGATCAAGCATGATTTGACATCTTTCTTTGAAAAAAGGTATCTCAAGGCAGAGTATCTGTTTACACTGTAATTTTTACGCCGACAAGATATGAGTGGAACTTGTCAAATGCAAAAACTACTGTTAGTAACACATTCTCAGTAGTAGTGTAATTCACCTACGCTTTAGTTAGGGTCTTACTAGCATAGTAAATTGAATGAAATACCTACTCTTTGCGTTATCCCAACACAGCTCTCACAGCAAAGTCACTTGTGTTGCACATTACCTCGAATAATAACAACCACTCTGGTGAGATGATAATGAGAGCTTATACTAGCTGCTTTTTAATTGTAACAAATGCATCCAGACACATGTCATTGAACAAAAACTTTTATTCTACTCTAATAAAGAGCATAGTGGTTTTTCAATCTTGGAGAAATCTTGGATGAATCTTCTATATAATCTAGCATGACCAATAAAACTCCTTATTACTTTTACATTTGTAGGTGGAGGTAGATTCTCAATAATTTCCACCTTTGATTTATCTACTTCAATGCCTTGATAAGATATGCGATGGCTAAGGACAATGCCTTCAGTTGCCATGAAATGGCATTTCTCCCAGTTCAGCACCAGGTTAGTGTCCTCGCATCTTTTCAATAAATTTTCTAGATTGTCAGCGCATTGGTCAAAATTATGGCCATATACAAAGAAATCATCCATGAATACCTCCAATGAATCTTCAATCATGTCAGAGAAAATAGCCATCATGCACCTCTAGAATGTAGTTGGGGCATTATACAAACCAAATGGCCTTCGTTGGAAAGCAAAGGTTCCAAATGGGCAAGTGAACGTCGTCTTTGCTCGATCTTCTAGTGCAATTACGATCTTATTGTATCCAGAGTAGCCATCAAGGAAACAAAGTAGGCCTTACCAGCTAGCCTATCCAGCATTTGATAAATGAACGGTAGTGGAAAATGATCCTTCTTTGTGGTCGCATTTAAACGTCGGTAATCCATATACACTCGCCAACTTGTAGCAATACGAGTAGGGATTAGCTCATTTTTATTGTTACTCACTACTGTGATGCCGTTCTTCTTGGGCACACATTGGACCAAGCTCACCCATATACTATCTGAAATGGGATAGATATGCCAACGTCCAGCCACTTAATAATCTCTTTTTTCATTATTTCCTTCATTTTCTCATTTAGTCATCTTCGTTGCTCAATTGATTGTTTTCCCTCATCTTCCAGCTTGATTTTATGCATGCAGAAAGAGGGACTAATGCCTCTGATGTCCGCTATGCTCCAGGTAATGGCTCTTTTGTGCTGCTTCAAAATTACGACTTAATTTTGATTCATGACATGCATCGAGACTTGCGATGACAATCACAGGTAATGTTTCATTGTCCCCCGAGAAAACATACTTCAGGTGTACTGATAATGGCTTCAACTCCAATATCAAAGCTTGTTCAATTGACGATTTTAAAACATGGATCGTTCGATTCGTCAGATTTAAGGATTCCAATTGCCAGCCATGTTTCAGCTCACAAACATTAGCCTCAACTGTGTGGTCACATTCAGGTGGGATATCGTCATCAGATGTCGCCGTATATTCTTCTAGCATTGCTAAGCTTCATTTATTGAATTCCTCTATAATTAGCTCATTTAGAATATCAATGTGGTGACATTATTCCTTACTACGAGATGGAGATGCTTCAAACACACTAAAGGTTACATGTTCGTTGTTATGACGCATAATCAGCTCGCCCTTAAAAACATCGATAAAACTGAATCCCATAGCTAAGAATGGGTGTCCCAAAATAATGGGCACCTCCTTATCAGCTTCGCAATCGAGAATGATGAAATCAACTGGGAACACAAGCTTATCAACACAGATAATAACATGTTTAATCTGCCATTCAGGTTGTGCTAAAGATCTGTCCGCAAGTTGTAATGTCACCGTAGTGGGCTTTAAATGACCAATCCCTAGTTTTCTGAAAATTGATAATAGCATAAGGTTAATGCTAGCTCTTAAGTCACAGAGAGCTTTAACTAGATAATGTTTTCCAATAGAACACAGAATGGTGAAACTACTAGGATCCTTCATCTTTTGTGGCAATTTATTTGTCAGTACAGCACTGCACCCCTCTATGAGCGTAATCATCTCGATGTCAGAAAACTTTTTCTTCTTTGACAATAGCTCATTCATAAATTTTCATAGCAAGGAATCTGCACAAGAGCATCAACTAGAGGTATATTGATATGTAGTTATTCCAAGGTAAAGAGAAACTTATGATAATCTTTGTCATGGTCCTTCTCCTTGAATCGCTGTGGAAATGGTAAAGGTATATTGACAATGGGTTATTGTGAAATACTCGGTTGTGTCGACGTGGACAATTGCATTGATAACTTTCGCGGTTGAATGATAGGCATAGGAGAGACTATAGATGGCTTCTCCTCATTTATTTCTGCTAGGTCTTCTTCAGATGCAACTTCCCTTTGTTGCTTAGGTTCGATTGCGTCGACGTGGACTTGGTTGGAACTGCTGCTTTGCTCAGTAGTTTGCTTTCACTTCTCAACGTGATAACCTTGCAATGCTCCTTCCTCTTCTAAGTTAGATTTTCAGTGTCACGGGGCAAAGCACCAAGTGACCTAGCACTTATGTTAGAAGCCAATTGTCCTAGTTGTGCTTCCAACATGCGAATAGAAGAAGAGTTGCCTTGCACAATAGCTTTTTTTCTTGTGATATGCTCACGCATCAACGCTTTAAGCATAGCCAATTGATCCGCTCTTGGTTGAGAATATTGTTGTTACTGTTGCTGATGCTATCCTTGCATATTTGACATAGCATTCTGTTGTGATGGCATTTGAACTTGTGGCTGCATCTGGTTGTATGACTATATCTGGTTCTATGATTGAATATGATCATGTTATCATATTTAGTCTTGTTCCGCATGCATTTGTGGATTATAATTATATTTTGTTGTTGTTGGTTGTTGTTGTAACTCCATTATCTAAAATTCCCTTGAGTTGAGGAATTTTCATTTCTAAATGTGGTCGCATTCTGGCTCCCCCAAAGTTGTTGTGTACGATTAGAATTGTTACACGAGTTACCATAGGAATTTCCTTTGATGTTGTTGACGTAGAATGCATTCTCAGCATCTTGTGGACAATCCTTATAACTGTGGTTGTCGCCACAAATTCCATAGGAAAATGTCAGGACATCCATCTGTTGGTCTACTTGAATAAGGGTAACATCACTCGTCCCCTTCATGTTTTTAATCATGTTCGCCAATGAGGATACCTGCGCACTCAAAGCTGATATAGCATCTAATTCCATAACTTCAAGATTTGTTTTTACCTGAGTAGAATGAGAAGTTAGATATTGGTAGTCATTCTGTGCAATTCTCTCTAATATTCGTACGGCTTCATTGTAGGTGCAATCCTACAATAGACCATTAGCAAATGCATCAACAAGATTACTTGTTTGTACATTTAATCCATTATAGAAGATCTCGATTTGTGTTTCTTGTTAGATTCCATGCACAGGACAACATCTCAGCAAAGTCTTGTAACGTTCCCACGTAGTATGCAAATTATCATCATCCAATTGATGATATGCTGTAATGTCATTCCGTAATCTAGCATTCATTGTCGGTGGATTGAATCACAAAACAAACTCCATTGCTAGCACGTTTCAAGAAGTAATAGATCCAGCCGGTAAACCAAGAAACCATGTTCGTGCCCTTCCTTGCAAAGAATAAGGGAACAACTGCATCTTTAAGGCGTCATCAAGAACATCATGTTGACTTAAAGAAGCATATATGAGCAGAAACGATTTGAGATGTTCTCTCGTATCTTCATGAGGTAGACCTGCATATTGTCCATTCGAGTTAAGCATTTGAAACATAACTAGTTTTAATTCGAAATTACCAACTTCAATTACCGGTCTAACGACCCTTGGTTGTAAATTATCGAGCACAGAAATAAAAAAATCTCTGATTGTCCTATCTGGTATTTGCTCTATTTGTGGTAGCAATGGTATATTGTTATTAAATATTTGTGGCTGCATTGGAGGAACAACATTTTGTGGCAGCAATGGTGGTAGATCATTGTTATTTCCAGCCTTTTTTTTTTCTTGCTTCCTCCTTCGAATAGCCCGTTTGAGTTTTGGATCAAAACTAACAATAGTTTTAGGATTTCTCCTTGTGGACATGCAACACCTAAAAAAATTGAAAGAAAATCAACAGAAGAATGTTAAACAGATTAGTAAAAATTAAAAGTTAATTGCAACTACAAAAATAAACATCAAATAAACGTCATCCCCGACAACGGCGCCAAAACTTGATCACGCTATGAACGTCATAGCAAATAATGTGCAAGCGTACATTGTCGATGCAATAATAGTAGATAGAAATGAATCTATCAGATATCGATCCCACAGAGATGGTTGTTTATTGTTTAATCTGTCAAAGCATTCTGAGTTGAAATGAGAAGATCTGTCAAGAGTTATGTCAATGCAACTGGGTTAAAGTTACACAAGTTAAGAAGTAAATCTATCAACACAATCAGAATGTTAAATGTCAGAGAAAATTATAGAAAATGAATGGATTGTTGAGATGTTGTAAACTAAATTTAGAACTTAAAGTAAATGGATCAAGTGTAAAGAAGTGAAGAGGATCACAGACATCACAAGTGGCAATGATAAATGTGACTAAAAGGTTTCTTATAGATGAATTTATCGCCGTAATTATACATCAATGAAATCTTACTAATATCAACTCACTATTTATCAAAGACTCGAGCGCTCACAATTACCACACCTTCCTGTGCTGATAATGCTTTGCACTCAAGAACAAGTAACCAGAATTCCTTCTAGTCTCAAGCAACTTCCGCTTTCTTGCTTGTTAATCTGACTTGACACCGTACCTTCTAGTTTCTATGACTACAATTGCACTTACGTGGTCAAAACAGTTAAATCCAAAGATAAATAGATGAGAAGAATTGAATAAGAATCAAAGTAATCTAACATTAAAAGAAACACTTCCGTGTACAATCAATTGTCAATTGCAAATCATCAGTATCAAAAGAGGGATTAATAAACAAATTGAAGCATATTATTCTTAGGCTACTACGATTCTTCCTTAACCGCTCCTCTTGCATCGTATCAAGCTCTTCTCGTCAGAAGGTGTTGCGCCCTTGCTGGATCAGATCATCGTCCTCCGGATCAAGCTTCCATGGCAGCTTTGGATGAGAGAAATTTAGAATTAAAATCTTCTTCCTTTCCCTCCTATTTATAAGCTCTGGGAATTTCAGATCTCCTCCCTTCTCAAATCTAACCTCTTTGGCAACTGTAAAAGCTGGTTATTTCCAGCTGTGCACTCACGTAGATCTGGTATGTTTATCAGGCATCTGCAGGTTGTTGTAACATCTCTAGGCACAATTCATAATCTTTAATTGCGGCGACAACATGGCATTCTCCTACGCTGGTGCTTCTAGGTATGTTTGTAGCGTGAATTCACTTATACGAGGTAGAGGTATTCATGCGATGACATCTTTGGCCGTAATTCCAAGTTAAATTTATGGTTGCATCCTTGAACGCTTTTCAACACTGATCTTCTGAGATGAGTTTATGCGCTGACAACTTCAGATGTAAAACTTATGCTGCATACAGCAACATTAATGGCATAAAAAAGATAAAATGAAAAGAATTAAAATCGTATAACACTAAGTTAGAAAATGTAAACACTAAGTATGAAATGCTAAACATGTATGCTAAATATGATACAAAAGGAACAATTTATACACTAAGTTAGGGAGAAAATAAGCATCATTTCTAATGTTATCAGAGGCATAACTATAAACCACGAATTCTCTTCCTACTTTTGGCAAAGCTAAAACCAGTGCCTTTATCAACAATTGCTTCAATTTATCAAAACTTTCTTGAAAATTTTGACTCCAAACAAACCGTGTATTCTTCTACAGAAGCTTCGTCATTTGCATAGATATTTTTGAGAACCCATTCACGAATTGTCAATAGTAACCAGCTAAATCGATAAAACTGCGGATTTCAGATAGATTCTTCGGTGCTTTCCATTACATAATCGCTTCAATCTTTTTTAGATCTACTCGAATTCCTTCAGCTGATATCACATGTCTCAAAAACACCACCACCTCAATTAACCAGAATTCACGTTTACTGAGTTTTCCGTATAACTGATTCTCTCGTAAAATTTGTAAAACATTTCGTAGATATAGTTCGTGCTCAGCTTTCAATTTTGAATAAACTAGAATGTCATCAATAAAAACGACCAAAAACTGATAGAAATATGGTTGAAAGATTCGATTCATTAGGTCCATGAATGTCGCTGAAGCATTTGTTAGTCCGAATGCCATCACTAAAAATTCATAATGACCATATTGCGTTTGGAAAGCTATTTTCGATACATCACTATCCTTTACTTTCAACTGATAGTACCTAGACCTCAAATCAATTTTTGAAAAGACTAAATCTCATTTTAGTTGATCAAATAAGCCATTGGTCACCGATACATGGAAGAGGATATCGATTCTTAATTGTCAACTTATTTAATTCACGATAGTCAATGCAGAGTTGCATCGAACCATCTTTCTTTTTGACGAATAAAATTAAAGCTCCCCCAGGTGATATTTCTAGGGCGTATAAAACCGCGATCAAACAAATTTTGCAATTGAATATTCAATTCTTTCAACTCTTTTGGTGTCATTCAATACGGAGCTAAGCATACTAGAGTTGTACTCAGAAACACCTCGATTACAAATTCAACTTCTCGATTAGGTGGTAATCCTTTCAACTCAGGAAATACATTAGGAAATTTGCAAACGGTGTGATGTTAATTATTTCTCCACCTCCGATCTTACAGTTAATGACATATGTAATGACCCAATTTTAGTATCATCGACAATAGTGCCTACAAATACAAACTCGTGACAATGGAGTGAGTAACTATAAAATAAATATGAACAAGGGTAGTGCCATGATTATTTATACGAGAACTTCAAATGTAGGAGTTGTAGATCAAACAAAAGTATTAGATTTTGAAGTTTCAAAAGCAGAGTGTTATAAGTGATGGTGTTTAATAGTCATGGGGAGAGAACTAGGTGGATTAAAATGGTAATTATATCACATCAATGATTAAGGGATGGGTTGACTTACCAAACCTTGATATTTGAGGTGAAAATTGATTTAGAGGAATAAAGAAATAAATAAAAACAAATTAAAAGAATATGTTGAGAAAGGGGAGTTTTAGCCAAGCTTTCTTCTTGCTTAGGTGAGTATTTGAGGTCCTTTTTTTTATGGTTTCATATTTTTTTAGTTAGATTTAGCCTAATCTAGCTAACCCGAAGGTTGATTTGTGAAGTTGCTAACAAATAGAGGGACTTACATGAATGAGTTAAGAGTATTTATGAATCTTCATGATAAATCTTTGAGTTGAAAATTATGCAAAGGTAGTGTATGTAATAGCTAATGATGATTTGGGAATTTAAGTACCTAATTGTAAGTTAGTGAAATGCTAAGTAAATAATGGGAAATGGTGAAAATGTAGGGTTGAAAATGGAAACGTAGGAAGGTTTGAACAATGTAGTTATTCATGATGAAGGTTAATTGTTAGGTTAGTATAGAGACTTATTTGTTTAAATGGTGGAAAATGTGAAGGGTAAAGGTAAAATTACCATAATCGAGTTTATGAGTTGAATTAGTTATTAAGTAAATTCACCGATGAATAAAATCTACTATTTAGTCGAGGTAAGTTCGCATATTGTTCGAATTTTACAATTTATTAGACAAAATTTAATTATTGATTTTTTTATATCCGCAAGGATATTTTGTAAAGGTTATATCCCTAAGGATATTATGAAAAGGGATGTCTGAAAGGATATCAATGTAAAGGTTATGTAAAGGTTATATCCGTAAGGATATTAGGATATTATGAAAAGGGATGTCTGAAAGGATATCAATGTAAAGGTTATATCCGTAAGGATATTATGAAAAGGGATGTCCAAAAGGATATCAACGTAAAGGTTACACGCCTAAGGATAATATGAGAAGGGATGTCTAAAAGCATATCAATTTAAAGATTTAAATAATTTGATTTCTTAAGTATGAAATTCATGAGTAAGTTTTATTTTTCTTACGCACGAACTTATTAAGCATTAAGTGCTTATGTTCTTTTTTATTGATTGTAGAAACTGAAGACTCTTTTGGTCTACCGCTAGTGAAGTATCATCACACTATCTAGAAAAAAAATATCTGTAGCTTTTGTAACATTTTGTCTAAGGTTTTAAATGGCATGTGTAGGTTGTTTTCTAATGAATGTTGGTTTAAATTTGTGGTTATCTTGTTTAGCCATTTAGGATCATTGTCAAAACAAGATCTAATTTTGGAATAGGTTGCTGAATTGAAATGAAGAAATGATATTTCGAATTGGTGTTGCTTTAAATTATTAATTTAGGTCCTCAATTCTTGGGTGATATTAGAAAAAATTGTGTTCTTGTAAGCCTGAAGTTATTCTTTTTCATTGAGTAAACTTGTTTTGCTAGTTCTCCTAATAGTTTCTGTAGAAGTGTAGGGGAGACCAAACTTTGGCTATTGACTTGAATCATTCTGTTAGTTGGTACCAAAGTATCGGTAGAAGTCCCAGGCAAAAAGTCAATTAGTATACTGGAGTATATGTATCAGTAGAAGTTTTTAGAGTTTTGGTAGTTAACCTAGTTGTTTCGGTAGACAAATATGAGTATCGGTAGAAGCCTACAAGGCAAATCTACCTTGCTCTCTAGAATAAGTTGTATTGATAGAAGTATAGATAGTATTGGTAGTATCTATAGTTGTATTTGTAGAACTACTTGTACTATCGGTAGAAAATTGTAGTAAATTCTAATTGCTTGCTGACTTGACTTCTATTGATACTCACGCAATCAGGTATCGGTAGAAGTCTACCAGATTTTTTCAAAAAGTTGTTTTAAATCTAATTGAGTAAATGTAATCTCAAACTTTGAAATTTTCCCATACGACTATCCTTATAACATTAATTAGTAACAGTATTTAAGATATTTAATTAGTAAGATGTGTTGATTCGTAGTTGTAATGTTTGCTTACGCGGGTCTAGCGTTCGAATCGGGTAAGGGGTGTTACATTTAGTGGTATTATAGCTTACGATTTAGTCGTTTCTTAGACTAAATAGAGTGAGTAAAGTATAGAGTACGTGTCATTTGTGTAACCCATGATAGTGTGATGACTCCTAATTTAAAACTAACTATGATTCTTAGGAAAAAAAAGATGTCGGCCAATCAAGCTGAGAATTATGAAGCTGAAAGAAATGCTCAGGCCTCTGTTCAAAGGGTAGTTGTTAGTGGGCCCATTTTTTAGGGTCAGAGGAGTGAAACATGAGAAGCCTTTCTCCATATATGTTGGAATGGTTCATAAAATACATGAGGACTAACCCAATGGCTCAATGACCTTTGCCCCCTCCTACACCACAATCGGTTCCTTCTATTTCTCAGGGATTGGAACAGATACGTATGAACAAGCCTATGATTGACAAGATTTGAAGGTTTGCGGTAGAAGAGTTTCGTGGAACAACTAAAGACGATCTAGAAAAAGATGAATTCTGGTTAGAGAATACCAGCAGAGTGTTTGATGAGTTATCTTATTTTTCTAGTGATTGTGTAAAGTGTATAGTATAGTTATTGAAAGACTTAACATATCACTGGTGGAACACCTTAACAACTAGACTACCAAAGGATCGCATGACATGGGAGTTCTTTCAATCAAAGTTTAAGAAGAAGTATGTGAGCCAGAGGTACTTGGATAAGAAGAGGAAAGAGTTCCTAGAATTAAAGCAAGGTCGTATGACTGTAACTGAAGACGAAAGGAAATTTGTGCAACTTAGCAAATATGCTCAAGAATGTATTCCAACGGAAGCCAACATGTGTACCAATTTTGAAGAGCGGTTTAATGAAGACATCAAATGGCTTGTTAGGATTCTAGAGTTGAGAGAATTCATGATTTTGGTATATTATGCAAGTAAGGCAGAAGAACTCAATATGTAGAAACGAAAAGCATATTCAAAATTTAGAGATCGAGGTAAAAGACTAGCGAGGATATCTTACTCTTCTCCCTCAAAGAAGGCGAAAGAATTTCGAAGATGTTCATTCAATCCATCTGATTTTTCTGATAGAGATTGAGGAAAGCAAACTAACTTAAGATCGCAAGCTACTCCAACAACCACTTTGGGTAGCGTTCGCAATCCTAACAAACCCGATTGTCAACATTGCGGTCAAAAACATTTCAGCAAATGTCGAGCAAAAGAGGGATCATGTTACAAATGTGAGGCCTTTGGTCATTTTCTACGTAACTACCTAGAGTTGTCCGAAAGGGAAAAAGCACAAAATGTCTGCTCTGGGAGTGCAACTTAAAAAGAGAGACTACCGAAGAATAGTGAAAACGCGGGAGCTAGTCGTAGTGGCACTATAGACACTACAGTTCAATCTGAGCCACGTGATACAGCGAGGACTTACTCTATCCGAGCCAAGGAGGATGTTGAGGCACCTGATGTGATTGCGGATAGATTTTCTATCTTTAATGATGATGTTTATGCTTTGATTAACCTGGGATTGACACAATCTTATATAAGTACTACGTTAGCATCAATTAAGAAATTGCATGTTGAGTCTACTAATATAATAGTCAAGGTAACCAATCCATTAGGTGAATTTGTGTTGGTCAATAAGGTTTGTAAGAATTACCTCTTAAAAATTTGAGATTGCAATTTCCCAGCAGATTTGATGTTGTTACTGTTTGAGGAATTTGACATTATCCTTGGGATAGATTGGTTAACTATGCACGATGCTATTGTGAACTATAGAAGGAAGAAAATTTTGTTGAAATGTCAGGATGGTAGAGTAGTCAAAGTTGAATCAAATAGATGTGAAAGTTCGATTAATATTATTTCAGCTTTATCAACACACAAGTGTATTCGAAAAGGTTGTGATGCGTACTTAGCTTATATTCTTGGCACCAAGGTTTCAGAATTGAAAATTAAATCAGTTCTGATTGCTTGTGAATTTGTCTATGTATTGCTAAAGAATTACCGGGGTTGTCGCTAGTCAGGGAAGTAGAATTTGTAATTGAATTAGTATAGGAAACTTCATCAATATCAATAGCTCCATATAGAATGGCACCTGCAGAATTAAGAAGGTTGAAAGCATAGCTGCAAGAGTTGACTAACAAAGGATTTGTCCGACCCAATTGCTTTCCATGGGGTGCACCAGTTTTGTTTGTCAAGAAAAAAGATGGGTCAATGCGGTTATGCATCGATTATCGTCAACTTAACAAAGTTACCATTAAAAATAAGTACCCTTTACCCCGTATCGATGATTTGTTTGATCAGCTAAACGGTGCAACCATATTTTAAAAGATTGATCTTCATTCGGGATACTATCGATTGTGGGTCGAAGATTCAGACGTACCGAAAATTACCTTCTGAACAAGGTACAAACATTACGAATTTTTAGTGATGCCATTTGGTTTAACAAATGCTCCTGTGGTATTCATGGATCTGATGAATAGAATATTCTGACCGTATATAGATAAATTTGTTGTGGTCTTTATCAATGTTATTTTGATTTATTCTCGAGATGAAGGTGAGCATTCTTAACACTTGAGAATTGTATTACAAATTTTATGTGAAAAGCAATTATTTGCTAAATTAAGTAAATTTGAGTTTTGGTTACGGGAAGTTGGCTTTTTGGGTCACATAATATCATTAGAAGGTATTAGGGTAGATCCGAGAAAGTGTCTGCAGTTATAGATTAGAAATGTAACAGCTCGATGGTAGATCCGAGAAAGTGTCTGTAGTTATAGATTAGAAATGTAACAGCTCGATTTCAATGGTATCGTAAAACAGTGGTTTTGGGACCACAACTCTGATGAATTGAGTCATAAATATTAGTTATTTAATATTTGTGATGTCAGTAGTATCGTATTAAGTATTGGTTATGAAATTTTGACGTTTAATTAGATAATTGAATAGAAAGGACTAATTTGTAATAGATGTAACAGTATAGAAGTTTAATTAGGAGGACCTAATGAGTAAATAAACCAAAAGAGATAAGTTAGTGCAAAATCATGGCATTTAAAGGCTAATGAAATAATTAATTAAAGACTTAAAAGTGATCAACTAAATTAATTAAAGAATTGCCATCAAGTATATAAGTGAAATTAAAGAATTAAATGACATTTTTTTCTTCATAATTTCTCACCTTCTTCTTCTTCATTCGACCAAGAGGAGAAAGTTAGGGTTTTTACACTTTCAAGTTTAAGCTTTGATTTGCGTTAGTAAACCTCGATCGTTTTTAGTAATTTTTATGTTTTGAGTACGTATTAGCTTAATCTAGCTTATGCAATGACTAATTTGTGAATCTATCAAATGTTAGAAAACTTGTCATTGTTTAATTTGCTTGTTCTTGAAATCTTTTGATGTATTTAGGTGTTTGATCCTTGGGTTAAATCTTTTTGTAAAGTGATTTTCGATGAAATTAGGGTTTAAGGATTAAAATGTGAAAATGGTGAAACTACATATATTATTATGAAAATAAATGTGTGAATGGGCTGGATAGATACCCAAGAGAATTCGACTATGGTTAGTTGTGTGAGAGAATGGTTAATTTGCATGTTTGTGTTGAAATAACTAAATTGAATAAAAAGAGAATGTTAAGGGTAAAATTGTAATTTTTTAAAAAGGGGTTTGATTGTGTTAAATGAATTGATTGTTTGATTTAAAATGAAAAATTGAATGATTTGTGAATGTAAACTACGATCGTGCTACCGACCGTGGAAAAGGGAAGTTAGCATATTAGTCCCTAAAGTCTTTCCTAAACTGCAATTCAGTCCGGTAAGTTCATATGGTTAAATTCTAACTTAAATTGCTTATTCTTGTAATATGACTATTTTAGTGAGATGAAATGATAATCGAAATTGTGGAAGACGCCTGCGAATGAAATACGGAAGATAAACGGGTTTGAGCTATAAACGAAAGGGTCCGATGACTAAGTGTCATCGTGAGTAAACGAATCATTTATGGATTAAAGGGTCTGATGACAAAGTGTCATCGTGAGAAACGAATCCTTTACAAATTAAAAGGTCCAATGACTAAGTGTCATCGTGAGTAAATGAATCCATGATGGATTAAAGGTCCGATGACTCAATGTCATCGTGAGAATATGAATTCCTATACGGAACAAGTGGTCCGATGACTATATGTCATTATGAGTATTAAATGAAATGAGTTCCAATGCGGAACAAGGGTCGGATGACTTTGTGTCATCGTGAGTGACAAATGCGAGTGAAACCTACCCTAGATGTAAACAATGTTCCATTCGGTTAATTAGATTTTTACAACTCTTGAAGTTTGTTAAATCTATTTAACGTTATGTGCTTACTAAGACTTAAAGTGCTTACTTATGGATTTGCATTTGTTTTGTAGATTCATTTTTGTTGTTTGGAGATCGGATCATCTTAAAGCATCACACTATCCCGGAGTTGTTGGTAGACTTTTTCATCACTTGGTTAATATGGCATGTACTAGGATAATGTTACCTTTTCTTTATTCAATGAGTTTGTGAAAAACCTTATTATGTTTTGATGAAATGTTGGATGTAGTTCTAAGTACCTTGTATTTACATAAATCTTGTATTTGTTTTTTCTTGAATGCACAGTTAAAGGTTGTTCTTGTATGAAATCAATGAACTTGTGTTTTGGTATAATTTTTTTGAGATTTCGCATACTTGTTTCGATAGAACCCATGTATGTTTCGATAGAAGTGCAGGGTAGGAGAGAGGTCGTTATTTGACTTGGATTGTATCGATAGTTGAATTGCAAGTATCGATAGTTCATGTTACTAAAGTATCGGTAGTATGTAACCTTGTATCGGTAGAAGTTACAGGGTGTGGATCTTTGCTTTCTGCAGTTTTTGGTATCGGTAGTTGCATGACTTGTATCGATAGAAATTATACTTGTATTGGTAGAATTAGTAAAAGTACCGGTAGAAATCTGCATAGTTCTAAATTTGTTCTTTGAATTGACTACTACCGATACCTGACCATCAGGTACCAGTAGAAGTCCCCTAAAATGTTAGAAATACCATTTTTACCCTTGATAAGATTGTGTTATGTTTAGATATTGTTTTAAATTGTGAGAAATGATATTTGTCTTGAATAAAGATGCAAATAGTTGAATATTTGTAAAAGATGAACGGTATAAAATGAATAGTAAACATCGAAATCCTAACCGATGACAGTGTTCAAGATTTGGGTGTTATAGGAAACCTTTGAGGAATGTCATAGAGATTAAAAGTTTCCTAGGATTAGCTGGTTACTATCGGTAATTTGTAAAAGGATTTTCGATGATTGCATCGCCCATAACTAAACTACTTCAAAAAGAGGTAAATTGAATGAATCAACAAATGTCAAAAAATTTTTGATCAGTTGAAGACCCTGTTAACCGAAGCCCTTGCGCTAATTCAGTTAGAGTCGAATAAAGAGTTTGTGAATTATAGTGACGCGTTGCTTAATGGTTTAGGTTGCGTCTTGATTCAAGAAGGTAAGGTTTTGGCTTATGCTTCTCGACAATTGAAACAACATGAGAGAAACTACCCAACCCACGATTTGGAATTGGCAACCATTGTGTTTGCATTGAAAATTTGGCGACATTATTTGTATGGAGAGAAATGTCATATTTTTACGGATCACAAAAGTTTGAAATATTTAATGTCACAAAAAAAATTAAATTTACGACAGTGCAGATGGCTGGAATTGATAAAAGATTACGATATGATAATTGATTACCACCCGGGTAAATCCAACGTGGCTATTAGTGCCTTGAGTAGAAAGTCCTTGTTTTCTTTGCTGGTTTTGAATGCTCACTTGAAAGTTGTCGATAATGGTTCTATTTTAGCTAAGTTGAGAGCTAAACCAACATTTCTACAATGGATTCAAGAGGCTCAGAAAAGTGATTCCGAGTTAATTTCCAAGCGAAGACAAATTGGTGAATTGAAAGTTAAGCAGACAATGGTTTAAATGATAGCTTGTATTACCGGGACAGGATATGTGTTCCAAAGAATTCGAAAGTTAAGCAGAATATCCTACAAGAAGGTCACAGTAACAGATACTCGATTCATCTGGCAAGTAATAAAATGTATAATGATTTGAAGTAGATGTACTGGTGGTCGAGTATGAAACGAGAAATCTAAGAGTTTGTGGCAAAATATTTAGTATGCCAGCAAGTTAAAGTAGAGCATCAACTACCTTTGGGCTTACTACAACAAGTTATGGTTCCAGAATGGAAATGTGAAAGGGTTACTATAGACTTCATGACGGGATTACCATTGACTCCGAAGAAGAAAGACGCCATTTAGGTTTTTGTGGATCGACTGACTAAATTGGCGCATTGTGTCCCTGTGCATGTGGATTTTTCCTTAAAGAGATTGGAAAAACTGTATGTTTCTTAAATTGTTAGATTACATGGGGTACATTTTTCAATCATTTTTTATCGTGATCCACAGTTTACTTCTAGATTTTGGGACAAACTGCATGAAGCCTTAGGCACTAGACTACATTTTAGTATCGCATTTCATCTACAAACTGATGGTCAGTCTGAGCGGGTGATCCAAATACTTGAAGATATGCTTCATTGTTGTGTGTTGGAATTCGAAGGTAGCTGGGAGAAATTTCTTCCATTAGTTTAGATTGCGTATACTAATAGTTACCAATCGAGCATTAAAATGTTACCATATGAATCGTTGTATGGTTGTAAATGCCGAACTCCTTTAAATTAGTCAGAATTGAACAAAAGGAAAATTTTTGGAGCCAATTTAATTCGTGAAACTGAGGAGAAAGTTAAGGTGATATGGGATAGTCTAAAGGTCGTCTCTGACCGCGAAAAGTCATATGCGGATTTGGAAAGAAAATATATCGAATTTCAAGTAGGCGAAAAAGTGTTTTGGAAGGTCTCGCCATTGTGGAAGGTACTTTGTTTTGGGCGTAAAGGAAAACTTAGCTCACGTTTCATTGGACTATATGAAATTATTGAGAGAATTGGACCGATAGCTTACCGTTTGGCATTGTCGTCGGAATTGGAAAAGATGTACAATGTTTTTCTTGTATTGATGCTACAATGATACAGATCTGATCCATCCTATGTGATCTCGTCAGCTTAGGTGGAAATACAGCCTAATATGTCATATAATGAATAACCAGTTAAGATTCTAGCTCGAGAAGTTAAAGAGTTGAGGAATAAACGTATAAATTTGGTAAAGGTTCTTTGGCATCGTCATGGAGTCGAAAATGCTACTTGAGAACCGAAAGAAGCTATGAAAGCACAATATTCGAATTTGTTCTCTCGTAAGATTTTCGAGGACGAAAATTCCTTTAGGGAGGAGAGTTGTAACGACTCGATTTTAGTAGCATCAGAAACAGTGCTTAGAACTACAAATTTGTGACAATGGAATGCATAACTATCAAATTAATAAAAATGAACAAGGATAGTGTCATGATTATTTATACAAGAAATTTAAATGTAGGAATTGTAGATCAAACAGAAGGATTAGATTGTAAAGGTTTCAAAAGTAGAGTGTTATAAGTGATGGTGTTTAATTGCCATGGGGAGAGAACTAGGTGGATTTAAATGGTAATTATATCACATAAATGATTAAGGGATGGGTTGACTTACCTACCCTTGATATTTGTGATGAACATTGATTTAGAGGAATAAAGAAATAAAGAAAAACAAATTAAAAGAAGATAATAGTGGTTTTAGGTTGGAAAAAGAAGAAAGAAAACTCATATTTATAATCTCTCTTCTTCTTCCCAACATGAACTCCATTGTTGAGCAAGGGGAGTTTTAGCCAAGCTTTCTTCTTGCTTAAGTGAGTATTTGAGGTCTTTTTTTATGGTTTTCATATTTTTGAGTTAGTTTTAGCCTAATCTAGCTAACCCGGAGGTTGATTTGTGAAGTTGCTAAAAAATATAGGGACTTATCATGAATGAGTTAAGAGTATTTATGATTCTTCATGATAAATCTTTGAGTTGAAAATTATGCAAAGGTAGTGCATGTAATAGCTATTGATGATTTGGGAATTTAAGTGCCTAATTGTAAGTTAGTGAAATGTTAAGTAGATGATGGGTAATGGGGAAAATGTAGGGCTGAAAATGGAAATGTAGGAAGGTTTGAATGATGTAATTATTCATGATAAAGGTTAATTGTTGGGTTAGTATAGAGACTTATTTGTTTAAATGGTAGAAAATGTGAAGGGTAATTTGGTAAAATTACCATAATCAAGTTTATGAGTTGAATTAGTTATTAAGTAAATTTATTGATGAATAAATCTACTATTTAGATCAAGGATTGCATCAACTGGACGTGAATCGAAGGAAAGCTAAATTCACGGACTGAACGTAGGATCTTTTGCACAAACGTGTAGTCGAGGTAAGTTCGTGTATTGTTCAAATTTCACAATTTATTAGACAAAATTTAATCATTGATTTCTTTATATCCGCAAGAATACTTTGTGAAGGTTATATCGTAAGGATATTATGAAAAGGGATATGCGAAAGGATATCAATGTAAAGGTTATATACGTAAGTATATTATGAAAAGGGATGTCCGAAAGGATATCAATGTAAAGGTTATATACGTAAGGATATTATGAAAAGGGATGTTCAAAAGAATATCAACGTAAAGGTTATACCCGTAAGGATATTATGAGAAGAGATGTCTAAAAGGATATCAATGTAAAGGTTTAAATATTTTGATTTCTTAAGTATGAAATTCAAGAATAAGTTTTATTTTTCATACTCACGAACTTATTAAGCATTAAGTGCTTATGTTTTTTTCTATTGATTGTAGATAACTGAAGACTCTTTTGGTCTGTCGTTGGTGGAGTATCATCACACTATCCAGAAAAAAATCTCGGTAGCTTTTGTAACATTTTGTCTAGGGTTTTAAATGGCATATATATGTTGTTTTGTAATGAATGTTAGTCTAAAGTTGTGGTTATCTTGTTTAGCCATTTAGGATCATTATCAAAACAAGATTTAATTTTGGAATAGGTTGATATGAATTGAAATAAAGAAATGATACTTTGAATTGTTGTTGGTTTAAAATATTAATTTAGGTCCTCAATTCTTGGTGATATTAGAGAAAATTGTGTTATCTTGTAAGCTTGAAGTTTTTTTTTTGTCAATGAGTAAACTTGTTTCAGTAGTACTCCTAATAGTTTCGATAGAAGTGCAGGGGAGGCTGAACTTTGGCTACTGACTTTAATTGTTCCGATAGTTGGTACCAAAGTATAAGTAAAAACTCCAAGCAAAAAGTCAATTAGTATATTGGAGTAGATGTATTGGTAGAAGTTTTCAAAGTTTTGGTAGTTAACCTAGTTATTTCGATAGACAATTTTGAGTATCAGTGGAAGCCTACAGGGCAAATCTACCTTGCTCTCTAGAATAAGTTGTATCGATAGAAGTATAAGTAGTATCGGTAATACCTATACTTGTATCAGTATAACTACTTGTGCTACTAGTAGAAAACTACAGTAAATTCTAATTGCTTACTGACTTGACTTCTACCGATACTCACCCAATCGGGTATCGGTAGAAGTTTTACCAAATTTTTTCAAAATGTCGTTTTAAATCAAATTGAGTAAATGTAATCCCAAAAATTGAAATTTTTCGATACGGTTGCTTTCATAACATTAATTCGTAATAGTACTTGAGATATTTAATTAGTAAAAGTGTACATTCGTAGTTGTAATGTTCGCTTACTCGGGTCCAACGTTCGGACCGTGTAAGGGGTGTTATAACATAAGCTAGAAAAGCTTCGTACCCTTATTTCAACAACCTTTCCACTTATATCGACTAAATCACCCGAGATGATCCACTTGATTTAACACCATTTACTTCAATTAATTCTCCATTCAAGAGTTGCACTAAAAACTCTTTCCTTCGATAGTCAAGAATTACTCCATGCTTGGTTAACCAATCCATACCCAAAACCACATCAAAATCTCTAAAAGGCATAATTAGCAAATCTACAAGAAATGTTGAGTTTTGAATTATAAGTGGACATCATTTACAGACTTGATTAACTAACACCGTTTGACCCAACGGACTCGACACTGACATAGCTACCTTTGACATCTCAAATTTCATACTCCCCATTTTAATCAATTCAGTGCTAACATACATATGTGAAGAACCATGATTTATCAAAGTATACACAGGTGTGGAAAATAAAAGAAAAATATATGCTACTACATTGGTAGCATCACCCTCCTCACAAGTCTACACCACATAAGCACGAGCTGGTACTTTGCTCTCAAGTTGATGAACAATTGACTCACTCCCTTTTCTAAGTCCTCCTCTCGCTATTGATTCTCCTCTATTCGATCCTCGATCCCGGTTAGCTGAATTGGTTCTCTTAGTAACATCTAGTACATCACTTTCATTCTTCGAACACTCACAAGCAAAATGCTCAAATGATCCACAAGGCTACCAATTCCGTTCTGATTTCATCTCACATATCACATAGAAGACATTTGTAGTTCTCTTCTTTAGTAGAAATCAGCTCCATTACGTACTTGCTAAATCGCGAGTACTCTCTTTCATAATCTGCTATGGACATATCTCTTTGTTTCAACATAAGAAATTCCTATTTTCTATCCTCGATATACAATTCCTCGACATGTTTCTTTTGAAACTCAATTTGAAAGAATTTTCAATTAGCCGCTGCTGTAGGAACATGGCGTGTAGCTATTTGCCACCATGTATAAGCTTCCCCTTGCAGTAATGAAACTGCACAAATAACACACTCTCAAGGAGTACATTCTAATTGTTGTAAAATTCGCGTTGCTGATTCCAACCACACTTCCGTCATTGATGGGTCCACTCCCTTTAATCCAGCAAGCTCAATACCAATTCCTTAATAGGAGCTCGTTTAACCACAGATGTCGCCGTCAAAAGAGTAACTCTCGCTACTCTTCGAAGAGTTTCAGCAATAGTACGTAACAAATTAGTATCATCTTATCATTCATTAGGGCCCCTATTACCCGATCTTTGTGCCCCATCGGACTAGACACTCAGTGTTATAGATTTTGTAATATCTAATTCCTCCCTAGATTCATCTTCAAGAATTTCTTGATCCACAGCATTATTGGATTCATCCGACATCTTTTAACTATAAAATAAAACAATTCAGATCAATATCCAAATCCCGACTCAATTTCGACTCAACTTTGGCATGTACTCCTAGACTTAATTTCGAGCTCTATTTAGTCTGAAAATCGACTAAACCTATAAGCTTTGATACCACTTAATGTAACACTCACAATTCGTATTCATCGCTAGATTAGAGTTCTAAAGCATTACCAATTCATTTAGTATAAAAGTCTTCCTAAAACAATTTAATTTAACCAAATAAAATATTCATAAACAATTCAATCATAGCACACTTCACATTAAAACATCTTATTTCTTATATATGAACTATAAAATTAAGTTAATAACATTTGGGGATTTAATTGAAACAATTTAGAAAAAATTGGAAGCAAACCTCAAAAACTACCTAGTGGTATTGATAACATTTTGAAAATCGATACCAAAACTCAATTTTGTTTTCTCAACAAAGATACGGGTATCAATAATTATTTTCTAGTATCGATATTTTATGCAAAATATTGGTACCTAAATAAAAATCAATACCGTTTTCGCATTCTGTTAAATTTTTAACATGTATCGATATTAATACCAAACTATCGAATCATATTTCAAAAGGGTAAAAATTGAATTTTTGAAAGTTCAAATCATGCCTAATCTTAAACAATCAAACCAAGCAACTTAAAATTTATCTACAATCATAATTTAGCTCAAAATAACATTCTTATTTCTATTTTATGCACAATCAAGTTTAATTAGCCAAAATTTAAAAATCATTATTAGTCAAAATAACATCAAACTTAAGTCTAATCAACATGCCTTTCTAAAGGCACCTGAACTAAGTCCTACACAATCAAAGAGGTCATTTAAATCTATGCACTATCTAACATTTTACCATTTACACTCAATCATCAACAAAAATGACTAAACACCGATATGCATCATTCTATAATCCCAACTTAAGAATAATAATCAAGTTTAAAGGTAAATCCTAATTCAACAAAATATCCAATTTAATAAGACAAGCACCATATGAAAACATTTATATATATATATATATATATATATATATATATATATATATATATATACGTGTTAATATAACTATACGTACACATATCTATATCAAAAGATCGTTAATCAACTAAGACTCTCTAAGTACATGCCAAAAACACAAAAGAGAACGTCACCAACATGAGTACAGGATTCTTGTAGGATGTTGATTCTGAATCTACTATTTACCTAATCTGCAAACATTGGAACGAATTCACACTAAGCAATTTTACTTAATTATATCCAAAGTATTTGGAATTATTTCTCAACTTTAATATTAAAATTTAGGAATATATCACCTCCTTCAATGAGTAAATATATATAATTTCTTCCTTAATACTACCATACACCAACCTTCTCCAATGATTCATTAATCTTTGTCGTATGATCCATCGATACATGTCACCCGGTGCCTAGCATATAAACCACAAAAGAATTTGTGTCTAGCACTAGTCGGTTAAACCAATAATATAAAAGGTGAGCCCAGCTCTAGTTGGATATACCAACAAATATTACGCCCAACACTAGTCGGTTAAACCGAAAAATGGTGTGACGTGCACTAGTCAGCTATACTGACGATATAAAAGGTAAGCCCAGCTCTAGTTGGATAAACCAACGATGTTGCACCCTGCGCTAGTCAATTAAACCGACAATTTGTGTGCCTGGCACTAGTCAAATTAACTGACAATGATTGCACCCAGCGCTAATCGGATAACCAACGAATATAAATATTTATTTCCACAATTTCGTAATTCAACATTTAATATCATCATTCAATATATATAAATAAGATTGTATATAAAGTATTAAATAACATTTAATAAAATAATTATGTAAATAATTAATAAAAAAGTTCGAGCTCAAGATTACGAACTTACCTTAATGTGATGGCTACTAAGGTTGAGAACAGTTACTAAATGGCCATCTCCTTTCCAAGATTTTCAATCGACCCTTTTGTTTCACGATCTAAAATTAATAATTGAGTTACTTTAATTATTCCATCATTAAGAATATTAATTCAACTCATATATCTTTTGATCATCCTTCATATATTCACATTTAATATAATCTCAATACCATAAAATCTTTTACTCTAAAAAAATAATAATATTGTTCAATTTAATTCCTACAATTACTTCACTCCAAATTTATACATTTGACCCCAAGTATAATAGTTAATTCATTCTAGTCCTCAAGACTACAACATAATTATTTCTTTAATTATTTTCTTTTATTTCAACCATTTAGTATCATTTATATTTATATATATGCCACTTTCGATCCTCACCTATTAAATTCCTTCAAACTTAACATATCTATTTTATTTACTTATAATTTAGTCTCATTATACTCAGCAAACTAAACTTCCCTTAATAATTAGCTCAAGACTATCATCAAATTCCAAATCCATGAATAATATCAATATAACTTCAAGAATATCAATGGTCACTCAATAAACTTCTACATCTTAATAAACTATCCTTAAATCTAGCAAATCTTCAACTTGGTGACCATAAAAATACCATTTTCAAAGAAAGAAAGAAAAAAATCAATAATCACTTTCTAAAGCAACCATTTCTCAAACCCCCAAATTTTAATACTACACCCATAATTTCCAGCACAATATTCTGACCCATGACAGCCCTTATACTTATCCTATTTTGTCCATTTAATCCTCCATTTAGCTTAACCATGCTTCAAGAATTCCAAAAGTTTAAAAATCATTAAAAATGAAGTACAAAACACTTACATGCAAGGTCTTTAACCCTTTAAAGATTAAGTTTTTCCCTCCAATGGTATTTTCTCTCTCTCTCTCTTTAATTTTGGCACTTCCAAGAAGATGACTCCTCTTTTTTTTATTTTGATTACTTTTGTGTTTTCTTCTTTCATTATTTATTACGTGATTATTTAATTGTCCTTGCTTTATACTTTTACAATCCACTACACTTAGGCCAAGATTGTTCACTAATATTTAACTTGGTTTAATTATCACATAGACCATCAATATTTTATCCAGTAATTACTTAATACTTTTAACTCTAGAAGCATACTTTTTAAGTCTTTATAATTTAATCTTTTTTATTGACTCGACTAACCAAATTTCATGATTTCTTGATCAACTTTTACTACAGCCTTCGCATATATGTATAAACATTAATTATTTAATGAGACACCGACTCAACCATCAGAATTGGGATCTCGAACTATCTTTTACGATGCTACTAACTCTGGGTCTTTACACTATGAACCATTGATGTGTTTTTCAGTGTTGTATGCATCTGTGTTCATTGAGCTTTCCAAGCTCACTTCTTTATTTTTCCTTTTTCCTTCTAGATAAATAGCTCGTGGGATGGCGAGGTGGGTGGTAAAGTGGTGATCTAGCACACAGTCTCTCTTTTCCATTGAATGTGCGCAAGCTTTTAAAACCCCTTCGGAAGACAATGTGGGAACCCCGGGCTAGAAATTGGAATAGGAACTGGACATTTACATACAATATTCTTAATAATTTTTCACAAGTTGTAATTGGGCTTAAAGGGACTTGTTATTAAATTTGGGTTTACGAAAAATTCTATGAGTGCTTGTTTGATTAACTTGATGTTTGAAGTATATACTGCTGCATGTTAAACTAACGAGGTGTCTTGCAGCTCATAAAGCCTGTTAGCTAAGGTATGCAATTTTCTGATGATATGTGCATGTGGTTGTCGGTATATGTAATAGAAAAGCATGTTCTTAGGAATTTCTACTTGTGTGTTATTTTCTGCTTATGAATTGTGTGCTTGGTGGTGGTGTGAATACGATAGTTTTAGGAGAGTCACTTAGGTGGATAATGTGTCGCTCAAAATTCAGGTCGGACCATCCCGGCCAAGTTTAGGGTGTCACAAGGGTAAAGCTTAAACAATAAACACGACTTGTACACTCGAACTTAGGTCACACTTGGGGTAATGAATACCCTAACCATCAAACTATCACATGGGGTTTTACATTTTGCAAATTTTAAAATTTTAATCATGACACAAACAATAGCCATTAAATTTATTAAGTTAAATTACTTTTTTTTTCAAAAGCTAATACAGTAAACATATTATCACATATGCAATAATACTAAAAAAAACATGTTATTTAGTTAATAGATTTTAACGGCTAATGTTTGAATCAAAATTAAATTTGAAAAGTACGAAGATTAAAAATGATCAAATTAGAGAATAAAGATTAAAACCATAACTTATATTTGACCTAATAGATTTAACTGCTAAAATTTGATCAGATTGAATTTCAAAATTTGAAAAATACAAATATTTAAATTAACCAAATTAGAAGACTGATTAATTAACAAGATTTGGTAAAATTGATTGTGATGTGAAAAATAAGAAGTTTGAATATAATTTTTAAACAAGACAGTTACTTGGAGTCAAGAGCGGCACCAAAGTTACAAGGGTCTTTAGCTCCCTTTATTTGATGAAATTGTCTTTTTAGGCCTTCAAGATTTGTAATATTATAATTAAAAAATAGTAAAATTTCTGTTTTAACCCTCTAAAATTTTACAATTCAATTTTCTCTTTCACTTCACCCTTTCTCAGAGTGGTGAACAAAGGGCGTAGCATTGACGACGTTTACATCAAATTTGGATTAAAAAATAAAAAATGAAACTAAAGAATATAAATTAGTAGAGCTTGAGCTTTAGGTTAGGGTAAACTATAAAAATAGTCACTTTTATTTGCCTCAGATTACATTTTAGTCACTTATGTTTGAAATGTTGCGTTTTAGTCACTTACAATATCGTTTTGTTACGAAGGGTCACTCTACCGTTAAGCTCCGTTAACTACCTAACGAAAATCCCACAATGCAGTCCAAATAGGTTTTAAATACCAACTTGGATGTCCAATTGGGTTTTTCTTTTTCAGATGTAATTGATTTAAAATTTTCAATTAATTAAATTTATTTAATTAAAAATTTATTTTCAACCCAACCAAACATCCAAGTTGAATTTAAAACTCATTTGGACTGTCACATAATATTGCCATTAGGGAGGTAACGGAGCTTAATGGCAGAGTGACCACTTCATAATAAAATGATAACGTAAGTGACTAAAACGTAATATTTCAATCATAAATAACTAAAATGTAATCTAAGTCAAACAAAAATGATTACTTTTATAATTTACCCTTAGGTTTACGACATTTCCCATGCAAATTACGGGCAGCAACCTCCTCCATTTCCACTGTTATTCCATTAAATTCTCAACCATTTTTTACCTTCTTTATAACTTTGGGCTCTCATATTTCACTTTATTCTTACTTTCTCTTAGTCAACTTTCTAATCAACCACCATTTCCATACCGTTGACTTATTTTCTCATAAAAATTATATTTATTTATAATCATGATAATTTTTTAACCAATAATGATTTACTTTGTTAAGATTTCAAAACTTTAAATCATCACTCAGGGCTCTAAAGTTGGAAAGAACCCAAATTTTTTTTCATCTTTTAACGTAAAATTAAATTTTTTGATCGATACTTCATTGCAAGAAAAATAAAGAAGTCTCAATTTTTTATCTTATTAATAGTATATATTTTTATTTTATTATATTATATTTTATAATTTTTTTGAAAATAAACTCAATTTATTGTTTTATCGAGAGCCTCAAAAATATTAAAAATGAGATTTGAGTTCAAAGTTAATGTGTAATTAATTAGTTTAAATTGTTGATATAATTTTAATAAATAAATCATTTTATATAAATTTTTATGTTTATTAATAATGCCAAGTTGATTTTATTTTTCTCATGTTGATTTTTTAAAATTAAATTTATGTCATATATATTTAATTCTGAAAACGGTTGGCCCTCCGTTCAAGAAAAAAGTTATATTTCAAATTTAAATCAACAAAAGGAGCAAATCACAAGTAATCAAAATGTTAAAATTTACAGGTTTGGTATATTTATGATTTTATTTTTCAATTATCTTTTTAATATTAACATCTTGTTGAGGATTTGAAATTGTAATCCACTAATGAGAATACTCATATCATCTGTCATTTTTTAATCGCTAAATAAACAAAATTTTAACGGTACGTTCGGTTCATTGGAATTGAATAAGGTTATAATGAAATAAAGTTGTAATAGGAAAAAATTGTGAAGGAATAAAGTTGTAATTAATAATTTAATTGTTTGGTTGAATGAAATAAAACTGTAATATTATTCTTCTGGTTTGTTAAATGGAATAGATGTTGTAATAGCATAAAGAAAAAATTGAAATGACCAAAATACCTTTAACAGAATTCTTTTTAGGTAAATGATTATTGTTATTGTTATTAAATTTTAATAAGATTATTATTAAATATATTTTAATAAAATTAATAATATATAATTTAATAATATTTTTAATATAATTATTTTTATATTAAATTATATTAAAACATTTCAAATATTTTATTTTTATATTTTCTGAGTCTAAGTTTTAAAGGATTAATATGGAAATTAATTTTGTTTTGTTATTTAAGATTGCATGGAATAGCTATTATACTAACAAGTGATTGGATGCAATGGTAAGGCACATTGCATTCCCTTCTAGGGAAGGATTTAAGTTCGAACCTTGGAGATAACATTGTTGGGAGGGGCAACCATGCACCCCAAACATGGATTGTATAATGGACATGGAAAATAGCAAAAAAATAGGAAGAAAATGATAAAGAGAAAACCACTTTTTTTTCATTACATAATTCTTCTAAGTGGTTGGATCAAAAGGTTTGGTAAATGTATTGACCCAACTTACCCTAAATTATTCAAGTTACAATAGGAACATATAAACACAAGGAATCAAGCAGAAAGGAAACACTTTTTATTATTTATTTTATTGTGTGGACAGCAAGACAAAGAAGGAGCTTCTTTTGTGGGCTAAACCTGAAAATTAAGTAAATTATTTGGTTTTCTTCTTCAATATTCATCTTATATTTGTTTACTCCAAATGATTGTATGAATGTTCCAAAAGCATTCATTAACTAAAACTTGTCACCAATTTAAAAGAAGGGAATGTCCAAAAAGTTTTTCTGAATTGTCAGAATGCTAATATGAACATAAAACTAGCTTTACTTTTCTAGCTAGATTCCTTTTACCCACTCTAAATAAATATATGTGTGTTTGTGGGAAGTTTTTGTTATTGGTAGGTCCACTGCTCTTATAATAAAATAGCAATTGACTTTACCAGTTTCCACCATTGTTGCACCTTGGAATCATCTCTATGGTTATGACTGTTCGGAAAAAGAAGGCTGTCTTATATATATACATAATTCTATATATTAATGTACTCTCTGATGTTTTTAGAAAGGATCATACATAGGTAATGAACAGTATGGGTGCATAAGCAAGTAAGCAGAAAAGAGAAATGGAGTAGCTCAAACCTTTTCATTTAATCTCAAACATATTCAAAACAAAAAGCTACAAAAGATTGTGAAACAATGGATCTTGAAATAGTTGATGATCATCGAGCCAAACTGAAGGAGCAGCTACGTTAAAGTTTGAAGAACATGAAGCATCCCCGAAATTGCTGATCAAAGTCTCTGTTACAGATGGAACCACAGAAGGTGAAGGGAGCCACGTTGAGTTGCATATATTCTCTCCTTGGCTTAACACAGCATGCTCTTGAGCTTGAGCCTGAGACGTTTCGTCCTTGCTCGAAGACGATATTCGATAATCACAAGGGATTTGTAGGTCAGGTAAACGAGAGAAAGGGATTGAATCATCGAGACCTTGAACCGAAGCCAGCTGGGGTGGTGAACTTAAAAGTAAATTTGAGATATCCATGGTTTCCATATCAGTGAAAGTGGTGTGCATGTTGTTAGAGAGAGATGAAATAGAAGGTGGGTTCTGAAGAAGATATTGCAAGCATTGCAACTTATCCATTTGAGCAGCTTCCTCCCATGGTTGCTGTTGATCCATAAGCTCTTTCAGATTGGCCAAAGCTATCAGATGAGGCAAGCTTGAGAAGATATCAATTCGAGGCCTATGAGTCATAGGATCAATTCCCATTTGGATAAGCTTTTTCCTCATATGGGTGTTCCAAAAGCTCTTTATTTCATTATCTGTCCGCCCCGGTAGGTGGCTTGCAATTGCCGACCATCTTCTCAAATATCAAACATAAAACAAAGTCATAAATGATTGAAACAACACTCAAAATATGCAAAAAAAAAAAAAACTAAAAACTAAAAATTCATAATAATTACTTGTTTCCGAGGATGGAATGGAGACTGAGAATTGTTTGCTTTTCTTCCTGGGAAAATTTCCCTCTCTTAATATCAGGCCTCAAGTAATTTGTCCATCTTAGCCTGCAACTTTTCCCACATCTATTAAGACCTGGGAAATTGCAACAAAGAGAACAATAATGAGATAAATTAGAGGGTAGTGGAAGAGGTAGGCAGCTAGTTGATTCAATTCATAACTTCATATATATACCAGCAAGTTTTGGGAGAGCTCTCCAGCTACCATGGCCATTTTCTTTGATATATTTGACAAGTTTCTGATCTTCTTCAAGAGTCCAAGGACCTTTCTTAAGACCATTTTCATCACAACAAGGAGACCTTCCCATTTTCCAATATCTATGCAATTTCCTTTGCTTAAAACTCTGCAGCTTCCTTGCCTCCCTTCAATCTCCACCATCAACTCAAAAGCTTACTATATTTATAGAGTTTGTGTTCCCTAAAAAATCACACATACGTGCTAATTTCCTATTTGTGGGGGAAAACAACTGTCTTTTATTTCTTTTAACTTATTAAAAGGTTAATTTCTCCTATCAGTCCCTGGTTAGTTAGTAGTTTCCCTATATATTTTAAATTATGATCAGTAAGCTTTAAATTTTGCTAATTCTAAAATCTTATGTAATAAACACACTGTCAAATGTAAAATATCATATCAACTCGTTATTCTTGCATAATACTCACAAAAAAATCATGTTATTTTAATTAATGGAATTAATTGAAGGTGTTCATGTGTCGAATCGAGACTAAGCATGATATTAATATATTTTATACTTGTTTAAGTTCGACTCAACCTGAAATATGGCCTAAAATTTTGCTCAAGTCTATTCATATTTATAAATAGCTAACTCAAGCTAATTTTAAACTTAGTGGCTCACCCATATTATTTTTAATATTTTAAAAATATATTTATATTATTTTAATTTAATATTTTAATAATTTTATACATTTTTTATTTATTAAAATTTTATATATGTATCTTAACATTCTTAAATCCTTATATTATAATAATATTATATATTAGTATAGATTTAATTTTATATGTTATAAATTACATAATTTATAAAAATAACATAATATATTAAAAGCTTAAAAAAGGGGTCGGACCAAACTCAAACCTTGAGTGTTCAAGGTTAAGCTTGGTCCATTATTTTAATCGAACTTGATTTTTTTATTCAAATTCATTTTTCGAATCAAATATTTTTATTTAAATCCTTTCAAATTTCAAATGAACTTTTGGATCCAGACGAATAACCCAACTCATAAACATATTTAAAATTAACTACTAGAGTACAATATAACCTTAAAATCTCAACCAAACCCTTATCATTTGTCAATGAGTTCCCCTTTTTGTTGTTAATTTAATTGTGAACGTTTCGTGTTTTCAAGGTTTCTAAATGGCGACCCACAGTCATATTAAGGAAAATGAATGACAAGTTGATATCGTAACTCATCCGTCATTTGTTCATGTTTTACTAAAGTACTAAAGCATGTCTTGTAAATGTCGTAAAAGCAGGTCAAGAAGAGTGGCTGGTTTCACACTTATTGCATTAATACCCTTCAACCTTATGACTTCGAATTTATTGGGATTATGAGAACACAACTTTTAAATCAATAAATCTTTAATTGAGTTTGAATTGTTTACTAGGTTTGCGGAAAAATAATCCCAAGTCTTAATAAATTGAATTGAAGGTCAAAAGAAATAGTTGTTAGAGGCTACAATTTAGGATAGAATAAAAGAGTATGTCAATTGACAAACTATATACATATTGACATTTATTTTTTTACTTTTTTGGTGAATTATAAGAGGAGGGTAAAGCTCTAATAACAACGCGACTAGCACGATTTGAAGCTATGCTACACCTAGAACAGTGAACACTCTAACCACCAGACCAACACACAAGGTTCATAATGACATTTCTTGTTAAACCTACCATTAGATAGAAAAGACTACATCTATAATTTGTATTATATTATTAAATTAATATCAAACTAATATTTTTTTTATTTGAAGATTCATATGATTAAATTTTAAATTAATTTTCACTTAAGTAGTATTATAATTGTTGAAGGTCGGATCCAAACACGTTAGGTATTGTCATTAGTAAAATTCCATTTGAGTCCAAAATTCTCAAGGAGATGAGATTTTTCCTTAAGTCAGGCACATGTCTAACACTTGACAGTGTCCTAATTGTCTCGTCGTGCATCCTGATCTGAATAGTTCCAATACTAGTTACCTTATTGAGTAAACCATTCTCCATACGCATAATTCCACCTTCAACTAAACTGTATGTGGAGACTGGAGAACCAGTCTCTATTGGGACACATGTGGAAAGAACACCCCGAATTCAAGATCCACTCGGATATAAGCTCGAAGCTTTCACTTATTGACACCAACAAAATATCATCACCCTTGTCATTGGCCAAATTAGCACAAACTATATTTTTTTCGTTGCTCTCAACAACCATTTTATTTTGCAGGTTGTAACAATATGCCTTGACATGACCTAACTTCTTACAATAGCAACATCTCTTGTCTCACTTCCTTGGTACTATCAAAATCGAGGCTTGCCTATCTGACT
Organism: Kokia cookei; assembly: GCA_039519145.1. Classification (NCBI taxonomy): domain Eukaryota; kingdom Viridiplantae; phylum Streptophyta; class Magnoliopsida; order Malvales; family Malvaceae; genus Kokia; species Kokia cookei. The sequence continues at coordinate 16,235,310 of CM076908.1, forward strand.
TGCTATCCAAACCAAACTCATTGTCGAGTTTTTCTTTACTCAACAGATGATCCTTCATATCCTCGAATGAGAGATTATCTCTGTCAAAAATCAGGACCTCCTTGTAAGACTTATATAAAGGGGATAAAAAACACAATAATAGCATAGTCTGATCTTCATCATCAATCTAAACCTTAATATTTTTTAAATCATTCAAAAGAGTAATAAATTGACTGATATGACTTCTAAGGTGTTCACTTTCGTCCATGCGAAACGTGTATAAACATTTCAACATCAATCGGTTAGCTAGAGACTTTGTCGCGTTAAGGGTTTTTAACATTTTCTATAAGGTGAATATCGTTTTTTTCTATCAAAACCTCTTGTAACACATTATTTGTTAGAAATAATAGAATAATGGATAGAGCTTTTTTTTATTTAACCAATCACATTTTAATTTGTCCATGTCTGTAGGGTTCTTCTATGTAAAAACCTTCTCAAGATCACTTTGAATTAGAATTGTCGTCATCCGAACTTGTCACATGTTGAAATTTATGATGTCATCGAACTTATCAATATCAAATCTTGTTGTTGTCATCTCTAAACGGGTCGATTGCGAAAATAAAATTAGCTCTGATACCAAATTGTTAGAGAAAATTTCAATTAAGCAACGAATAAATAAAATAACAAAGAAATTGAAAAGATCGAACACAAATATTTTACGTGGAAAAACCTTTTCGAAGAAGATAAAAAAACCATGCTCAAAGATAATTTCACTATAACGGAAAAAATGAAAAGTATAAAAATGAAAATAAAATAAAATTTCAAAACCTTAAATAAAAACCTTCAAAACGTAAACACAAAATTCTCTAAAAGCTTAAAAAATCTAGTACTTAAATGAGTAATGGGTTATTTTTCTAGGGTGAAAAAAGACATATTTATAAGCAAAATTCATAGGTTAAATAATATTAAAATAACCTACACTAATTAGAATTTAAGTGGGGAACTAAAAACAGAGTAATTGGGAGAAGAAAAACTGAAAAATATGATACATAACTCTATAGAAAGACTATGGATAATTCTAAGCATTGTATTAAAAATATTTAAAATGTTGTTTTTTATATATAAATATATTTATAATTTATTAAAATATTATTATGTTTTTTAAAAAAAATCAATACAGAATACAGTCTATTGCATATCTTTTAGAGAATTGATCATCTTAAAATATAGTAACTTAATTCGAATTAGGACTTTTTCTAAGCATTGTGGAGTTAGACATTATGCAATACATAATCATTTGCACAAGAATTGATTTGGATGAGATGTTTATACGTTCATGATACGAGAAAAAATATCCTCAAACATATTTAGACAAAAGATACGAGAAATAGAAAATATTTTAATTTAGTTTTAAATTTTGTATTAGCTTATTTTATTTGGGTAAGCAAGACTCGATTTTATTTAAAAAAAAAAATTTTAAATTTTGAGTTATTCAATTTTTTTCGAGTCAATTCGAATAAGTAATTCGAGTTTCGTCGAATTAAATTTTACAATTTAAATAATTTGAATAACATATTGATGTAAATACCCTTTTGATCCCTGTCAACTTTGAAAATGAGCAAATTAGTCTCTCTCAACAAAAAATTTTTAAATAATTTTTAAATATTTATAAAAATTCCAAATTTTATATTTTTAAAAATTTATATTTTTTTAAAAAAAACTAAAGAATATATAAAGAAAGTTATTTTTTTTAAATAATAATTTTAGGGATCTAAATAAGTTAATTAATTATTTAAATTTATTATACTAAAGTATTCTTTTTTTCTTATTTTATTTTGAATTTTTTTCAAATATATATGGTTTCAAATTTTTGTGCTTTACTATGGAATTAATTATATTGTAACAATATTTTAATTTGACATGTTTAATTTTTTTTAATTTAACTGAAACAATTCCACTCAATTCAACTCAACTTAAATTTTATTTCACTCAGTTCGATTCAAAAGAATTTCAAATCAAATTAAATTGATAAAATAAGACTCATTAACTCAATTTTTTTTTCAATTTATTTTAAACGAATAGAAAACTTTTATACCTAATTGATCTTTCATTGACAGGGGAAGAGGAAACAAGGGATTGGGCTGATGTAATTTTTGGTACACCCTTGCAACCCAATATGGATTACTGCATACAACATTTTTAAAATTATTTTTATTTCTTTCAAAGTCTTTTTATATTTACGATAATAGAATATTCCATTACTGTTTTAAAAAACATTTTAAAATATTATTTTATTTTATACAAACGTTTTTGGTAGCAAAAAATTTTGATTTATAGATAAAAAAAATTTAATTTCATCATCAATTTTAAGATATATTATGTCTAAGGAATTTTTTAAAAAAAATTTAAAAATATGTGTATGTCATTTTAGTCATAATTTCGCTATTATATAAAAAAAATTCACTAACTATAAAAAAAAAAATTGTTTGTATTGATTCCATTGTCAAACAACTTAGTTATAATTAAATTTTAAAATTCTTTTAACATTATTTAAAATGTGTCGAGATTAATTTTTACCAACAATAAAATAGAATTGAATGATACATCAAAAAATAATCACTTCACTCATCTCTTCTATAAAATTAAAAAAAAAAATTAAAGATAGACTAAAGGTGATTATGGGTCGGGGTCGGGTTCGGGTCAAGCTTTATTAAAATTTTAAATTCACTTTTTAGGCCCGGACCCAGCCCAACCCGAAAAATGGGCTGAAAAATTAGTCCAAGCCTGACCCATATTATAATAATTAAACCTAAGCCCGACCCAGCCCAGCCCATATTAATTTTTTAAGATTATTTTATTATATAAATAATCTTAAAATATAATATATCAAATACACTTAAAAATTTTAAAACAAATATTAAAACAACAAACAAATTAAAAAAGATATTAAAACAATTCGTAAAACAACAAACAAATTGAAAATACAATAAAAACCCTTTATATTAAGATAGTTACAACTAAAATAATAGTAAAATTAATGATAAAACAAAAGTTCTATAATATCCAAATAATATTAAAAAAAAACAGCAAAATAACATAAACAGTTGCGAAACAACAATAAAACAGCAATAAAACATCCAAAAACAGTACCAAAATGCACCAAAAACAGTACCAAATCTACACCAAAAACAACCTGCAAAATGTAATCAACCAATGAAATTATTTATATATCAACCAATCAGCATATATAATTTTATAACATGCTATAAATCATAAAGCTAAATTAAATTGTCAACAATTTAAGAAGTAACCTAAAGAGAAATCGAAGAAGCATCATCCTCATTATCCTCATCGTCGTCATCATTCTCATCATTCTTACAATAAATTTCTAATATAAAATAAAAATAAATAGTTAGATAATCAAATTGAACAAAATGTTATAAAATTATAACAATAAAACTAAAATAATAATTACCCGTTAATAATCCTTCAGCTCGCTTCCAATCATCAAAGCAAATAACGCTTGAACCGTTTTTGGCTTAAGTGAACTCCTCAAAGGTATCAGAACTTTCTTCCCCATGCTAAAAGTCGATTCGGAAGCTACAATCAATATTGAAATTGCCAAAAGATCACGAGTGAATAATGAAAGCTCATTATAACGAATTGAACTTTTGCTCCAATAATCCAAAACATCAATTTTGCTATTCAACTCAAGCTCCAGTTCTGCCAAATAAATGTCCAACGGTGACTTTTCACTCATAGTGCTAGATTCATTTAAAAACCGTTTATAATCATCACTCTAATCATAATCTTCACCTAAATCATAATCTTCACCCAAATCAACCCTATTAACATTAGGTTGATACAACCTAGAATCCGAAACATTAGAACTCCCAACCAAAGAAGAAGACGTGGATTTTGATTTCTTAACATACTCATAAAACAAGAGTCTAAGATTGCTAATAATGGTTTGCACAAAATCAAGAGCATGAATACCATAAATTGCAGTAAAGCAATATCGCGCATAATTTAACTTGTAACGAGGATCCAAGATTGCAGCACATGACAATACCAACGAATACTCAATCCAATATTTATTAAATTTCTCTTGCATTTGCTTAACCATTGGAGTTAAAAAAGATTGAGGACCTTTAGCTGTATCAAGCAAGACCTTGTGAACCTTCCAAACCCCTCTAAAATAAAGATTAGCCGTCGGATAATTAGAACCAGAAAAAACACAAGTCACATTATAAAAGACTTTCAAAAATTTGCAAAGAATAGCAACATTTCTCCACTCCTCATCAGAAAGTGCAAATATTTGATAATCTTTATCCCGTTGACTCCAATAATCTAGCACATCTTTATAGTAAAGAGAAAATTCAAGCATCAAATAAGTAGAATTCCATCTCACGCACACATCTTGACGCAACTTTTTGGTCACGTTAAAATGAAAGCTCTTGTCGGCCACATCATAAAATATTTTCCTACGAATTCTCAACCTTTTTATGTACTTAATTCCATTTCGTATCTTACCAACAACATCATCAGCAAGTTCCAAACCGGCTTTAACTATAAGATTCAATATATGTGCACAACATCTAACTTGAAAAAAAAGTACCATCATACAAAAGAGTTTGGTTTGCACGAAAACGGTTTTTAAGACAAGAACCCATAACATCATTATAAGAAGCATTATCCAAAGTGATACTAAAAATTTTCTTGTTTATACCCCACTGAGATAAATATAAAACAAGCTCATCCGCTATGTTCAAACCATCATAAAGAGGAGATAAATCTCTAAACTTATGATTCTCTTTTGTAACTTCCAATCTTTGTCAACCCAATGAGCAGTAATGCAAATGTATTCATCATTAGTATGCTCAGAGTTCCAATTATCAGAAGTTAGACAAATTAAACCAGGTGCTTTAGCCAACTCTTCTTTAACATGGTCTCTCTCTTTTGCATAGTACATTAGGACATCCCTTGCAGCTGTATGTCTACTTATATTCTTAAAATTAGGACTAGCAATGCTCATCATGTATCTAAATCCCGATTCTTCAACTGTCCTAAATGAATGTTTTCCACACACAAGAAAAGTAGAAATAGCTCGACGACACTCATCAGCATCAAACTTGTAGTTTCTTATAGAAGGACCACCTGCTAAGGATGGTTGAGTGGCTATAGTGTATTGAGTGATGTCCTTATTAATTTTTTTCAAACAGTTATTCAGATGACGTCTTAAATGAGATAGTCCACTAGAAGATTTAGCAGAGAAGATACTCTTACAATAATTACATTGTGCCTTCAGTTCGTCTTTGTTCTCACATTCAAGCTTAGTCATTTCATCCCACACCTTTGAAGTAGTAGCCTTTTGACATTTGGGAGCACTTTGATATTCATTAAACCCATCGTCCACAGATATTGGAGTGTTCAAACTAGTTATCGTCATAAAAACTCAAATCCTGAAATCCAAATAAATCAAAATATAGTAATTAAAATTAAAATTAATCATTATAAATAAAATCTGAAAACTAACAAGAATAAAATCAATCTTATATTTTAAATCATCTTGTGGGCAAAAATGAAATAGTACATATCCTCAAAGGAAAAAGAAGCCATACACGCAATAAAGCCAAGCCATGTGCTACGCATTTAAATTTTGTTCAAAGCAAACAAATACAATGGCCTCATTTTGAGTGCTCATACAGAAAGGTAGGTTCAGTGCAAGCATTAATTAGAATTTAGAACAAAACAGAAAGCTAAACAATCAAGTAAGCATTTGATGCATGATTCAAGCAATGTGGAAAGAATAAGAATCAAGCCCTCTTTTTCCTTCTTCAACTATATATTTATATGTGTTAACAATTTTTTTTTGTCACTACAAGAACCAATTACTCTTCAATATAATTCCTCACGATCCGGACATTGCCCCCAAAAACCATGCACTTCCTTTACATTTCAACATCTTTTGTAAAATTATATTATAATAATAATAATAACAATTTTTTTTGGTTCATAGTATTTAAAGTGTTAGATAAAATCCAAGAGACGGATAAGTGAGCAAACAATATATGTATAATTGAGATTGAACCTTTTATGCCCATCACTTGCTCAATCACTTTTCAAGGTAAAGTACTGAAAATAATGTTATATTTATAGGAAGGCAAACAATAAATAATTTTTTATTTTTTATGTTAGCTACTAAAATCATAGTATAGCATGGAACCACTTGCAAAACATATAGATATATAAATAAAGTTTTAGAAGTCAAAGCCAAATATATGAATCCTTTGGCCAGTTGGCTTTTGAATAGTTTGGCTCTTTTTGTGAACATGAAAACAAGCAATGACAGCAACATCTCAACTGAAAATTATAATTAATTGCATGAATTGACTAACAATGGCAATGGATTGAATATTTATGCTAATCTCTAAATTTTTACAAATTAACAAGAATAAAATCCTTCTAAATTTTATTTGAAATTAAACTTTGTTTGCAAACTATCCCAGTTCAAGAATAACCCATCAATAACAAATATTCTAGAAAAGAGAGATAAAAATTATATATATATTTATATATATATATATAATCAAAACCTAATAAAGCTAACAAAACAAAACCCAACCGACTAAAATAAGAAAATTATTAAAACAGTAAAATAGTTATTGCTATCTGAGTTGAAACAAAAATAATAAAAAACATACCCACGATTTTCAATTAGAGATACTGCGATTTGCAACTGATGAAAGGACTTAGCAATTGATGGAAGCACCTAGCAATGGATGGAAGCATTTAGGTTTTTTTGGGTTTTGAAATTGATATAGGAATTGGGAATTGGGAAGGCTAAGGGGAGGAGAGAAGACGTATACAGTAAGTAGTAACACAAATTATTAATTTTTTTAGTAATTTTTAAAATTTGAAGTAAAAAAATGGTATTAATAATAAAAAATAAAATCATTATTACAAATTCGGGCCGGATCGGGACGGGCCGGGCTCGGGTTTAGAAAATCAAATCCAAGGCCTGGTCCATTTTAAAAATGGGTCTCGTTTTTTGTCTAAGTCCATTTTTTGGGTTTACATTTTTACCCAAATCCTCCCATTTTTCGAGCAGGCCTTCGAGTCGGGTCAAGTAGCCCAACCCATGATCAGGTCTAGGATAGACCATATAATTTCTTATATCTGTTAAGACATTGTGGTGTACAATCATAAATGTAAATTAAATTAGTATTGCCCTATTTATCAGTCGCAGACTTTGAAATTTTTTTTGGATGAAATTAAATTATATAATTTTATGATAGTAAAAATAAAATTTCATTATTTTAATAATGTATATCTTTATAATTTTTAAAAAGATAAATTAAATTTCTATCATATTTGAAGGAATTAAAATACATTTTACTATTACTAATTTTAAAATTTTATAAATTATAAAAAATTTAAATTAAAATTTTACTACTCCATTGCTATTTATAATAATGAAAAAGCAGTAGAGGATTTTGTCCAATGTGGAGCATATATATATATATATATATATACGACAATCAGGAAAGAAGTAACTAAATAATGTGAGCATCCAAAATGAATATATAATGAATTTTACACACTATACCATGAAACAATGGTGGCCCAAAATAATACAGTATCTTCCTGAAGATGGGGTGGGTATATATTTAATAATAATAATAATAAAGAGGGTTGGGTCCTAATTGTCAGTTTGTGTATGGTGCATCAAAGTCTTGGTAAATTTTCCAACGTTTTCCTTGTTTTATAAGTAGAACCAGTCAATGGCATTGGTTGAGGTATCACTCCTTTTCTTCTTAGGAACATGTATTTTGGTCTATATTATATGGTATGCATGTCTACGTAGAAGCTAAAACAATTATTTCCTTGTTCAACATAAATATATTCAACACTTTTTAAGGACATTTTAAGTTTTTTTCCTAATATAAAATGTTGGAATAATGTGACGTGTCATCATCTATAATAGAGTATTATTATCCAAATTATAGAGATGACAGAAATAGCAGTGAATGGAAAATTCATATGATGAAACTGAAGCAGCAGCAGCTAAGTCCATGAAAATCAGAATTTCGCAAGGTAATAAAGAAAATGACACTCAACGTATAAGTTATGATCTAAATTTCAGATACTATTATTGATACAACCTAGTATCAATAATTAACAATGGCTGCTATCTCAGTATATTGACCGTATATATATAACTCAGAATCTTTGTTTTCTCCAAAATCAATATTTTCTTATTGGTGAAGTTAGAAATTTCTAACCTAAACTGCTCACAAAGCATCACGTCAATGCCCACCTACACTCAAACTAACTACACTGAAAATGGAGAATACCATGCATGCCTTCTCTCTCTCTTTCTATTTTTTTTTTTCTTACCTCAGAAGATTTTTTTGTTCGGAGAAAGGGGGAAAGAGATTAACACCTTCATCAGGAAAAGTAGCAGTAGATTTTCTTAGAGGGAAACAAAAGAGATTACTTCTTCAACTGGGGTTCCTTGTCGGGTGGACCAGTCCCTCAGGTTTTTAAATGAAGAATTTAGAGAGCAAGTGATGTAACCTAAACAGCTTATTATTTTATCATCAGAACAAAAAAGATATAAAAATCTACAGTTGCAGTGTGAGATAAGCAACTGATTAGCTTAAGTTTCTACCCAATACATCTAAATTTGGACTTCCTATACTTCCTTTGCCACGTTTACAGTTTTGGTTCTTTTTATCTCCATGCACAGTGAAAGCAACCCCATAAAATACTTAGGTTTTGAACTAACACTACATATGTAACCTATCGATAAGTATTGAGTGTAATAATAAGGTATATTGTATTTACGAAATAGGGAACTTACTTTCGAACCATAAAAATAACATTATTAAGAGAGATAATCATGAACCAAAAACAAATATGTAGATCACCTATAATATTATTGTATATTGTATTTAAACATGTTCAGCTTGATTCGGCTCAAGATTCACAAGTTAAAAAATTGTAATTATCATAACAAAACTGAATTTTCTTTCTATTTAATTTAGAATTAGTTTTTAACTTTTTATAATAAAAAATAAATTGTTTATATTTAAATTATTAAGAAATCATTTAAAAGTTCAAGTCTAGAATAAATCTGGACACAATATTATCCGAATTCATTTTGTATTTGGACAAAATAATGTCCCGATTCATTTTAGACAATTTTTCTGAACTATATAAATTTATTTTAAATTTAATAACTTCTAAATCATTCATTCTTCATATTATTTGATTAATTTTGCATATGTAAGATACTTTAAAATTTTATAAAATTAAAATTCTTCCAAATTGTTTTTTCTCAAATAAATAAAAAAAACATTATTAATATACTGAATTGAAATGTTCGTAGAACTAGTTTATTTATTTTAGTAAATTGTATAACTAGTAGCTATATATGGTTAGTTGCACATAGTGCTACACATGTAAGAAAATATAATTGGATATATTAACACTTTTTTAAAGCTTAACGAGTATAATTAACAAGATTAAAAATATTCATTTATTTTCTAAATTATTTTTTATATATCATAAACAGTACTGATAGAATTAAAACAATATACACATATCATATTTTTAAAGAAAAATCATTTTTAATATATTTTTTAAAAACTTCATATAATTTGGAAAAAATCAGCCAGAACCAATCTAGACATTAGTTGTTGAAATTCATTCTGGATTTACTTGTAAATATTTTTTGAATTTTATTTAATATTTTTTTATAAATTTTAATGGTGCTTTACATAATTTATTAAAAAGTAATAATTTTTTTATAATTTAAAAAAAATTTAATTCCAAAATGAACCTAAACAACTATTTGTCCAGGTTCATTTCTGATATAAATTTTAGATATTTTTAATAAAAAATTGAATTTTTGTTACCTTATAATCTGCAATGAAGATCCATCCAGCATCTTCCATAGACATGCTGCTGAACTTCCTCAGATCAGCAGATAATAATCGATGATGTTGATCATGATCTGTTGGTCAAACTAAATAGAACATAATCTAAATCAAATATTGCAGTGCAGCTTCATCCCTCCGGTAAAAGCCCCATAGAAAAATTACTCAAACAAATAAAAGAATGCAAAAGAGTGGTCGCCAGAAGCAGTTAACAAGAAATATACTTATATATCACTTCCATTACACGTGAATCGTATCTGCGAACGTTATGCCACACCAACTTCAACCCTCTTCAAAACCTATCAAACCTAACAGAAAGCAGGAAAATTATTAAATAAAATGAGGTGGGACCTCAAAATGTATGCTAATTTCATCATATCTTCAATCTTATTATCGTGTACAAAAGTTCACCTACGTCCATGCATTGCATCCTATTGTACAGCACCCACACCTCTCACTCTATGACTAAAGACCAAGACTATATGATTTCTTCTGAAATGATACTGGCTACAACTTAATTAGGGTCATCAATCCATTTTTTTTAAATGAAAATTTTTAAAGCTTCTTGTTTACTCCTTCTTTTCGTTCATTACTTTTTCTCAATCGTTATGCTTAATGAAATAGGAATAAGAGTAAAAAAAATGTAATTTAAGAATTGATCTTGACGCATCATCTCCCCTATATAATATAATAAATATACGATAAAAGTATCATAAAGGTCTCTATACCAAGAACTATAGATTGCATTTTACCCCTTTAAAAATGAGTAAATTAATCTCTATACATTAGATCAAAAAAACAAACTAATTCTTTTTGTTAAAATTTTAATTTAATTCTACTGTTGAAAATTGGTGTGGTTGTCAGAATAACCAGACAATTACACATGGCACGTGTACCTCATTTTGACTTATAGGGACTAGTTTTAACGGTAAAAATTAATGAAATTTTCAACAAATGGATCGATTTGCTCCTTAATCTAGTGTACAATGACTAATTTGTCCATTTTTTTAGTAAAAAAAACAAAACACATTCGATTCCTAATACAAGTGCCTCTATGGTACTTTTACCCAAATATATATATATAATAAGGAAATTTTGACAATTTCTTGTAACACTTGGGATTTTTATATCATTGTTAGCCATCAACAACCATGTATTACTTGTTGACTAAACTCTCATCGGCAGTGACATCATATTCACAGCTAAAGACAGTGAAAAAGAAAAACAGAGTCTGATAGTTTATTATTCCATGCTCTAAATACGTATAAAACATACCAACTCAGAAAGAATAACCTAAATTTGTTGCAAATTCGAAAATTCCACTTTTTCTATAATATCTAATAAGATATCATGTATTGGTCAAAAAGCTTGTCAATAGATTAATTGTTATCTGGCATATGTGTTACCTAGTAAGAGCAAAGCAGCAAAACACAACCAAGTTCATTAAATGAAAAATAATAACAAAACATGCTATAAAACAATCATAATGACATTAATGTATATATTTGCAAATGATAACACAGAAGAGTATCAATAAATATGGTATACAATTTTAAACACTCTAAACAAAAAAGTCACATTACTATGTTGATTTGCTGATTTATAGTACCTGCTAACTCATCACTTCATTTCCTAGATAGAGTAAGATTTTACTGATTTGATAAGTGGCTTTAATTAGAAATCTGTAATTTCTATTTGCAATAACTTTTCCCTCATTACTTTCTAATTATAACTTAGCTTTAGGGAAGAAATCCTGGAAGTCATCCTATCCTGGGCCTAGCTCTTACTAATAGCCAGATATGATTTAACTTAATTAACCCCATTTGACTTATTCCACTAAACTAGCTAGAGGCACATGGCCCACACCCAAATTTAATTTATATGGGATTTAACACCAGCCCAGGTACTAAGGCCTAGCATATGGATAAGTTAATTACGAAGCAGAGAACTTTTTGGCGAATATGATTATATCTTCAATTTTACATAAAATCTAAAACAGTATTCAAAAGACCCATGCAAATGACAGGTTAATACTAAGAGCCCCGTTGATTTGGTGACATTTCATCATAAGTAGTACTTGCACATTTATGGAGTAAACTAAGCTAACAAACAATTAAATGGTTTGAACTACAACAAAATGAAGAAAAGTAAAACATACCTCAAAAAAATTGTAGTCTGCTGTCAAAAATCAATTTCCTAATTAAGGAAGATTGTGTGTAATTATTTAGGAGATACTGTAAATATCTCAGTAGCTGTAATCATTAACTTTAAGGCTATAATTTTGGGTCAACATTCCTAAAATTAGTTAGTTTTCTAATCTAAAGTTTCCTTATATATATATATCAGTGTAATTTCTTATGAAATATAAAAAAAAAAAGGCATATTTTTGACATGGTATCAAGCCTTTTTTAGCTCAAATCTGGGTTCTTTGATTCTTTTTATAGTAGCCCTTATCACTCATGATCCTTTCTCAAGCCTGTAGTGTTCGTTCAAGAAGAACATAACTGAAGTTATTGAAACCAGCAACATCAAGACTACTTCAGAAGTCTCAGTGAATGATGAAAATCACTCAAACCCAATAAGTGAGTTGCAAAACATTCAAGCAGCCTACAAACTAAATGGGAAGAACTACTTGAAGCGATCTCAACTGGTTCGCACGTTCTTGAAGAGGAGACGAAAATTGAGTCATCTACTCGGAAAAGGACCTAAAGTAAGGGATCCTAAGTTTGATGCTTGAGATGAACAAGACTCTATGGTAATGTCCTGGTTATGAAACTCCATGATGCTAGAAATTAGTGATACATGCATGTTTCTTAGCACAACCCAAGAAATATGGGAAGCTGTGAAGCAAACTTATTCGAAAGTTTGAGATGCTACCCAAATCTATGAAATCAAGACTAAGATTTCATCTACCAAGCAAAGAAGCAGATCAATTACAGAGTATTCCAATCTGTTGCAAAGTCTATGGCAAGAGATGGATCATTACCAGTGCATCCAGATGAAATGCAGTGAAGATGCAGTGCTCCTGAAAAGGTTTGTTGAAAAGGATCGAATTTATGACTTTCTTGCTGGACTAAATGTTGAGTTTGATGCAGTAAGAGTCCAAATACTTGGAAAAGAGGATCTGCCCTCACTAAATGAGACGATTGCAATTGTTCGTGCTGAGGAAGGAAGAAGGGGAGTTATGATTGAGAATAATTAGGTGGATAGTTCAACCTTGGTCACGAAGGCTTTAAATGAGAGGAGATTTGGCCTGGAACAGTCGATTAACGAAGACAGTAAGCAGACAAAACTCACAAGGCCAATCAACAGGGATTTCTTATGGTGCACCTACTGCAAAAAATCATGTCATACTAAAGAGAAATGCTGGAAACTCCATGGGAAGCCACAGACAACCAATAAAGGTTTTTCAAAAAAAAGAGGACAAGGACGAGCATATACGGCAAAGCAGCTAGCTGGAGAAGATTCTTTAGAATCACCTGTTGAGTTCAACAGAGAAGAAATTGAAAAGTTGAAGAATCTGCTGGGGTCACTGGAAAAGCCTTCCTCAACAGGTACTTGTACTTTGGCATTCTTAGGTATATCCTCTTCTCAAGACTCTAAAGCCTCGGGAATATTCACCAAGAGCTCTTGGGTCATTGACTCAGGGGCTACAGACCACATGACCAATTCCTCACAAAAATTTATTACCTATAAACCTTGTCCTAGTAATATAAAAATAACAGTAGCAGATGGCTCTGTAATTACAGTGGCTAGTCAGGGTGATGTTATTGTAAATGAAAATCTCTCTCAAAAATGTCCTTCATGTGCCAAAATTATTTACCAATCTTCTATCAATCCAAAAGGTTACCAAAGACTCTAATTACAGTGTACTCTTCTATCCTACTCGATGTGTTTTTCAGGAACAGGGTACAAGGAGGATTGGACATGCTAAGGAAGTAAATGGCCTATACTATCTTGAAGAATCCAGTGGACAAGTTAGTGCTCTGAATTCCTCACCATTATCATTCCTATCAAAATCTAAAACCAATAAAGACCAAATTTGGCTTCATCACCTCCGCCTTGGTAATCCATCTTTTAGAGTCCTTAAAATTATGTTTCCTTTTCTGTTCAAACGGTTATTTGTTGAAAAGTTTCATTGTGATGTCTGTGAACTTGCAAAACACAAATGTACCTCTTTTCCAATAAGCAATAAAAGAACATCCACTCCTTTTACTCTTATTCATAGTGATGTTTGGGGACCATCCACTATTTCAAACATCTTTGGGGCTTGATGGTTTGTCTCCTTTATTGATGATTGTACCCGTGTATCTTGGATATTTCTCCTAAAATAAAAATCTGATGTGAGTTCCACCTTCTAAACCTTTTACAACATGATCAAAACCCAATTTGGTGCTAAAATAAAGAGGTTTCGATCTGACAATGTGAAAGACTATTTCAATCAGGTTCTTTCACCATATTTCCGAGAAAAAGGCATCATACATAAGTCATCTTGTGTTAACACACCCCAGCAGAACAGTGTAGTCGAAATAAAGAATGGTCATACTCTAGCTATCACAAAGGCCATATTGTTCCAGAAAAATGTTCCTAAACAATATTGGGGGGAAGCTATTTTAACTACTACTTATATGATAAATAGACTACCTACAAAGGTCTTTGAGTCTCAAAGCCCTATACAAGCCCTAACAAAGTTCTTTCCCAATTTAAATACTTCTAATAATCTTACTCCCAAAATATTCAATTGTGTTTCCTTTGTCCATGTACATTCTCAAAATAAGGGGAAACTTGATTCACGGGCAGTCAAATGTGTCTTTCTTGGCTATTCTTCCACTCAAAAAGGGTACAAATGTTATCATCCTCCTACAAAAAACACTTTGTATCAGTTGATGTCACTTTTGTAAAAGAAGAGAACTACTTTACTCATCCTTATCTTCAGGGGGAGATTTCATTTAGAGAAGATAAGGACAAAGATTTTTTTCTTCTTGATTTTCCAGCTCTAGCCACTGTTTTCCAGCCAACAACTCAGTATTCCCCTACCAACTAGTTTGCCAAATAGCCTGATCCAACCCAACCTATTTCTATACAACTCGAGGAGACCGAGCCTAATACACCTAAGTCACAAGAAAGGGTTCTAAACACTACTCGTCCTTTACTGGTTTATTCAAGAAAGAAGGTACCAACGCAAGTTCAATCATCCTCTGCCCGTATACAATCCGAGGTAATTGCTGAACCTATTTCTAGTCAAAACAATGACACTGAAAATTCTGATCAAAGTGATTATGATCTTCTCATTGCAATTAGAAAAGGAACTAGAGCATGCACAAAACACCCTTTATGCCTATTCATGTCATACAAAAACTTATCCCATAACCATAAAACCTTTCTTACTTGCCTAAACTCCATCTCCATTCCCAAAATCGTATCCTAGGTATTAGAAGACGAGAATTGGAAGAATGCCATGCAGGTTGAAATGGAAGCACTGAAAAAGAACAAGACATGGGACTTGGTAAAACTACCAAGAGGGAAGAAATCGGTGGGATGTAGATAGGTGTTTACAGTGAAGTACAAGTCAGATGGCTCATTAGAGAGGTACAAAGCAAGATTAGTTGCTAAAGGGTATTCTCAAACATATAGGATAGACTACCTTGAGACATTTGCTCCTGTTGCGAAGATGAACATCGTGAGAATATTATTGTCATTGGCTGCCATTCGAGGCTGAAAATTACAACAGTTTGACATCAATAATGCTTTTTTGCATGGTGACCTTAAGGAGGAAGTTTATATGGATGTCCCACCAAGATTCGATTCAAATACAGAGTAGGTAGTATGCAGGTTAAAAAAGGCACTATACGGACTAAAACAGTCTCCAAGAGCCTGATTTGGAAGGTTCACCAAGGTAATGCTCAAGTTGGGATATAAATAGAGCCAAGGCGATCACACCTTGTTTGTGAAGCACTCATCTTCAGGGGGAGTAACTGCTTTATTAGTCTATGTAGACGACATTATAGTCACAGGGGATGATTTGGAAGGAATGGAGAATTTAAAGAAGTGCTTAGTAAAGGAATTTTAAGTCAAAAAGCTCAATAGACTAAAGTATTTTCTTGGTATTGAAGTGGCACATTCTTAGGAAGGGATCTTTATATCTCAGCAAAAATATATAATAGATTTGTTGACAGAGACGGGCAAGTTAGGATGCAAACCAGTGGAGACGCCTATAGAAGTTAATAACAAAATTGGAGATGCATTGGAAGATACAATAGTTGACAAAGGCACCTATCAGAGACTTGTGGGAAAGCTTATCTACTTGTCACATACTAGACCGAATTTGCCTATGCAGTTGGTGTTGTAAGTCAATTCATGCACAACCCCAAAGAATCACATCTTAGGGTTGTGAATCAGATCCTACAATACCTAAAGGGCACACTAGGCAAAGGAATTTTATTCAAGAAAGAGGAAAAACTAACACTTGAAGCTTATACTGATGCAAATTATGCAGGGTCTGTAGTTGATAGAAGATCAACCTCAAGTTATTGCACTTTCCTAGGAGGCAACCTTGTGATTTGGAAGAGCAAAAAACATAATGTTGTGGCTAGATCTAGTGCAAAAGCTGAATTTAGGGCTATAGCACTTGGGATTTGTGAGTTGTTATGGCTGAGAATTATTTTGGAGGATTTGAAAGTCAAGTGGGAAGATCCAATGAAACTATACTGTGATAATAAATCTGCCATCAATATTGCACATAATCTGGTCCAACATGACAGAACGAAGCACATCAAAGTTGATAGGCATTTTATAAAAGAAAAGCTTGACAGTGGCCTAATTTGCTCTCCTTTTACATCCACTGGTGATCAACTGGCAGATATACTTACCAAGAGATTACCTGAGAAGTATTTTCAAAAATTAGCAAGCAAGCTGAGAATGAATGATATTCACTTCCCAACTTGAGGAGGAGTGTCAGAAATCAATTTCCTAACTAAGGAAGATTGTGTGTAATTATTTAAGAGATATTGTAAATATCTCAATAGCTGTAATCCCTAACTTTAAGGCATAATTTTAGGTCAACATTCTTAAAATTAGTTAGTTTCCCTAATCTAGAGTTTCCTAAGTTAAGTCCACTGTTTGTATATATATCAGTGTAATTTCTTATGAAATATACAAAAAAAAAGAGAGCATATTTTTGACATCTGCCAAACTGTCTCCAGACCACCTTAAATTCGAGAAAGCATTATAAGGAAATAAGATTGAAGAAGTTGGAATTAATTATATGGGAAGCACATAAATATTTTTTCAAGCAGGGAATAGCTATGGAAATTGAAAGAATGGGAGAGTAGGTTCATGAAATCTGAGTAGCTACGATAACGTACAAGAGAATCTAAGTCAAATGTAAGATGTCTTTGTATACATCTAGATAACGTGTTTTCAAACCCCACCTAGACGCTCGGCAAGACCAAGCATCCCACAGGTCTACTTTAGCAAATGTCACTCGGGCTGAGAAGTGGCCATGAAACCACGGTCCAATATAAAAAGTTGGAAATAAACTAATTACATCTTATATAATGTTCAAATACATCTTTGCAACTTCGAACTCCTCAACTGAGAATTTGCTTGAGCTAGGATCCATAAATGGTAGAGAAAAGTAGCGAAGCTCCAAAAGTTCCCACAACATAAACTTGTAAAATGAGATAGGCAGCCTATGGAAGTTCTATTCGGAACAATTTAAACTATTTTGACCCCATCAAGTTCAATGGGATAAGTACATTTTCATTTTTACTACAGTCAAACCCCAGGATCAATCAGACACATGCCTGTCCTCATTTGCAAAATACAACATTGCGCCTCTGCTTCAAAGTCCTGGAACCGCTTGGGAAACTGGGAAGCAAAGTGAGGGAAAGAAGGAATAATATAGAAAAGCAAAAAAATGAAAATGAAAACCTGAGCTCCGCATTTAAAACGAAAATTTCAGGGAAGGAAATCAAAAACAGCAGAGATACTAAAATGGGAACTTAAGCAATCTTACTTTAAGTTGTCTGGCCAATTCATTCAACCCAAAAGATAAAAGGGAGACGCTTAAAGCTCCAACAGCCAACTCCAGAAAGCATCTTTTCAGCCATAGAATAGAAGCTGGCTACATATTTCAGCTCAATCCAACTAAACCCAGAACCCATCATCATGTTTATGATTGCCCTCATCTAATCTCAATATACTTTTAATTGACACTTCCAAAATAAACCACACTTGTAGTGCACTTTGCGTGGAAAATGCAGAAAATTGAGTGGTACAAACAAACCAATAGATTCTACTTTTTTAATCAGGGTTCAATGTAAAATATGTTCTACAAAAGATTCAAAAGACTACAAAATGCATATGAAGTAAATAACCAGGACTGCAGGCACACATGAAACCACAATTAAACAAAGCAGAAACCCAAAGATTGCCATCAGTCTTATAACTTTCATTTGCCATGAGTCTGACAAATTAATTGAAAAGCTTGTAATTAAAAACTGAAAAGAAGAAGAATGACATAAATAGAGCACTTTTTAAAATATAAAAAGACTCCCTCGCCACTTCATTTCCTATTCTATTTCGGAAAAAAAAAAAATCGCGATAACAAACTTAAGTTCAAACATGACCATATTAACTCAAATAATTCAAAGACTCTCATTACAAATACAAGCTTTAGCTACCTTCACTTTAGCTCCCAATATCCTCTGTCCGAACCTTTCCAACCCTCTCATTCTCCGGCAAAACACACCAATTCGGAGACTGCACAGCTCGCAACCACTTAAAATCATCAACATTCCCCCAATTCCCCGTCTCTTCACTCAACCCTGCCTTCTCCAAATCCATCTCGATCCCTTCATAATCCAAACAGTACGGAGCGAACCTCACAACATTGCTGTCCTCAATTATTGGCCTACTCCTCACTCTCAAATAGAAGTCACAACTTTTCGCCAAATGAATCCTTATCTGATGCGACGCCAATACGAAAACACAGCCTTCCACTTCCTCTATCAAAATAGACCCAATTACAGGCCCCATATAAACCTTGCAGTTCTTCAATCTGTTCATAAAAACCGTATTGCAGCAGCTGATTAATCTTACCTCACAAGATTCCAGATCAGATAGCGTAAACTCCCCTATCTCTGTCCCCCGTAATTCCTTCACTAGGGTTTCGTTTGTTTTATTTCTAAACCCTGGGGAATTAGGGAGTTTGAAATTGGACACCGAAAAGGTGTCGGGTTTTATAGGTTCAGATTCTTTGGGGAGTTCCTTTTTCGCTGTGGCTTTGTTTTTGAAGGAGAATTTCTTTTTGGGGATCAATTCGGAGTTTAAGATCTCCAAATTTTGCTTTAAATCGGAGATGGTTTTGAGAGAAGAGCGGACTTCATAAGAAGGAAGGAAATAAGAATTCTCGGCGACGAGTTTCTCGAGGTCGGAGATGGAGGAGGAGATCTTGGCGAAATGAGATCTGAGGCGAGATGGATCCGATGTAGCAATGAGACGGGAATCGGCGAGTTGGGAATCAATGGATTGCTTGGAGACGGAGAATCGGGAGAGAAAGGAAGAGGTGGACTCGGAGGAGTTGGCTGAGTCGGATCGGCGAGCAAGTGAAATATCTAAACGAGCTTGGTGGCGATTGGAGAGGCGGTCGAGCATGGCTTGGTGCTTTTTCTGTAAATCGGCGTCGAGATCTAGGGTTTTAGTTGGGATATTGGTGTCTGGGCGGTCTTCTTCCATGCTGATTTTGAGATTTTTTTTTCCCTATTACTTCTTTTTAATTGCAGGAACTGCACATCAGGAACGACGTAGCGACCAAAAGATCTAGTTTGTAGTTGAAGAAAGAAATTTTCCCGGGCATTCGGGATTTTTCTTATATTTCAAATGTCTCTTTTCAATTAGGGTTGATTTAAACTAAATCGAATTAATCCGGTTAATTGATCGGTTAATCGAATTAATTTGATCGGGATCGATTACTAATTTTTTTATTCGATTAACGATTAATTCGATTCGAAATCAATTAATTAATTGAAAATTTATATTTTTTATATACATTTTACATATATTAAATTCAGTTAATTTGATTAATTTTTTATATGTTTTATATTTATTTTAACCAAAAAAACAAAAAAATATATATAAATTTCGGTTAACCGACTGAATTAATAAAAAAATTTAATTCAATTAATTTGTTTTGAAAAAATTTCAATTCGGTTCGATTAAAAGTTTAAGAAGTTCGATTAAAAGTTTAAAAGGTTCGATTAATTTGATTAATGTTAGTTTGAATTGATTAACCGATTGAATACATCTATTTTCAATAACTTGTTTTTTATAATTTGACCATATATCTTAATTAAAATATATTTTATTTATTTATTATAATATATATATATAAATATTTTATTTTTAGAATATTGGTATTTACTATTTTGTGCTATGATTAATACATATATATCGATTTTAGTTAATTTGAAAATGTTTTATGAACCCTATTAATAACAACATTTTTTTTAATGTTTTGGAAGTGTTTTTTAAAATATATATTGATATAGGATTATAAATTAATTTAAAATCAAATTAAAAAATGTTCATTAGAATATTTTATAA
The DNA here is from genome assembly GCA_039519145.1 of Kokia cookei. Taxonomy (NCBI): domain Eukaryota; kingdom Viridiplantae; phylum Streptophyta; class Magnoliopsida; order Malvales; family Malvaceae; genus Kokia; species Kokia cookei. The sequence continues at coordinate 16,255,838 of CM076908.1, forward strand.
TTGGTATATAAGGTTGAAATATGTTTGAAGTTATGTATTGTTCATAATTTAGAATTTAGTTTTTTATTTTTATTTTTAAGAATTTAATTTTTATATTTTTTTTAAATTTAAAAATTTAGATCTAATTGATAATACTACTTTAAAATTCATCTACAAATTCAATAGTGTAACATTTTAAAATTTTAAAAAAAAATACTCAATAATTATATAACAAAAATTTTTTTGTAATGAACAAGTATTTAAAAAAAAAAACTTTAACGATTTTAACAAATCCCTTAAAATAGAAGTAAAAAAACTAAATTTCAAATATACCAAAAATTCAATGTCTTAAAGTAAATTTTTCCTAATTTATTGCATAGTCATTAATTCAAAAAGACAAGAAAAAGAGAAGGAAAATATTATTTTTTCGACTACTTTATATATATATATATATGCTGAAAAGGAATAAATTAAGAAAGTATGTCGTTTTTTTTTGAAAATTTATCAATTTACGTTGTTTTTGGAGAGAGAAAAGAAAGCGCAATTTGTAGGGTGTGTTTTCAAAGATCTAGCAAAGAAAGTGCACCCTGTAGGATGCATTTTTTTCTCTTTCCTAAAAATGTGTCCTATGTGGTGCGTTTTCTCTGGTAAATTAGTGAAAACCGTCCTGTAGGACGCATTTTCTGTCCAATGGTAACATTCCAATAGGTAGAAATCTAAACGACTATTTGTTTCCCTATATAAGCCTTACAATTCTCATCTTATTCAATTCAACTCTCAACTCTCAACTCTCAACTTATTATTTTCGATTTTGTTAAACAAAAGGCAGTATATAAAAAAATATAAATATAACTTAAATTTAATAATAAATTTAAAAACAAATAACAAACATAATTTATGTAATATTTGTAGATGAATTGTAAATAAAAATCCGTTGAGGCTTGTATAAACAATCTTCTTAAGATAGATTCGCCCTCTCCTAGGTGCTAAAAAAATTTTGGACGTCTATTTCCTAGGATACAACAACGATCAATTACCAAAAGTAACACAACTTTTATAACAGGCGAATGCTAACTAAACCTCCTCTATCACTAAAAAACAGAAGCAATATTTGAGAGAAAACAAGAACAAATTTTTGAGAGAGAATAAAAGTTGTTTCTACTTCTCTTGATGTGTAAAATGAAATGAAAAGAAAGCTATTTTGTAACACCCCTACACCCGATTCACACGTATAAACCCGATATAAGAGTATTACATACAATGTCAGATAATTAAAAACGAGTATAATAAAAATTTTCTTTTAATTCATGTAAATTTTCAAAACAATATTAGTAACCTGTTCATTAGGGACACCTAAGTATACCATTTGTACATGCCATTTTTCTTCAAAGTAAATTACCTAAACTTGAGCTTCAAAAGTGATGTAATGTGATGAGAGGTCCCTTGCTCTACTCTAGCTTTCCGTAGCTTTTGTACCTACGCGTTAAAATAAACGCGTTAAGCCGGTGAAGGCTTAGTAAGCACTACAAGCATAATAGATGATTATTTATTTATTGCTTAATTTTATTAAATATTAATTACTCATGCGTATAAAATTTCTAACCTTTCTTGCATGTAACACTTAACTTATCATAATTTCACCATAACACACATTCATCCTCATATTCCAACTTACCTCAACGGTAGATTTTACATTTTTATCCCTTTTTCACAGCTTAGTCATTTCACTTAATTATCAACATATAATTACACATACACATATAGTACTTCTCTTTCATGTATTTATCATTTCTTTACCTCAATGTAATAATTTGCACATTCTTTCACTTTTCACAATTTAGTCATCATAGCTTTCTTAACCATAGCTCACTTAGCTTATTTATCCACTTAGCCCATAGTAGACTTTTATAGAACCCATCAGATAAACGAAACAGAAAGTACCGAAGTACTTAACAGTAAGCACACAAGTGCTGGGGAAACAGTAAGCACACACAGTGCAATCCAGTAAGCACACACAGTGCATTCAGTAGGCGCACATAGCGCAAATCAATAGACACACGAAGTGCGAAACAGTAAGCACACACAGTGCTGAACAGTAAACGCGCTAGCGTTCCTTAATGGCATGCCACTATTATCACAATGGTTCTAACTTGTCTACATGAGCATAATTTCTCATAATTTCATATATCACATTTACATTTCTCTTCACATATACATAATCATATATTTTTCACCTTTATTTGCTCAAAGGCTTACACAATATCACCATTTTATCATATAATCCATATTCATAACTAAACACATAATATTTCACATATATATTGTTCATCACATATGTATCATCATATACCTCTTTACTCTTATTTTCTCATTAATTTTCAAAGCTGTCCATTTGAGTCATAGTCACTAAATTATTTATATCTTGAGCTAATTCAAAATTAATATCCGCTTGATATTTCTGAAACTAGACTCAATCATCTTTTTACCATAAAATTTTCAGAATTTTTACTTCAGCCAATTTGTACAGTAAATTCTTTCAATTTACCCCTTCGCTGCTGCCTGACAGTTTCGACCTTTCTTCACTAAAAACTATCTATCTTTTAGTACAAAGATCAAATGATGTTTCTGTCTATTTATATTGAAAATAGACTAATTAAGTATTAATCCATATAAATTTCAGTCTCTAATAATTTTTCTACATTTTTCTATAATTTTTCAAAGTCAGAACAGGGGAACTCGAATCTACTCTGACCTTATTACACTAAAACTAGTATATCTCGAAATATACAGTTCCTTTTATTTCACTGTTTCTTCCATATGAAACTACACTCAATAAGATTTAATTACATATATGATTAGACCCTTAACTCATTATATACAATTGTTGGTGAATTTTCGAAATTAGTCCCCTGTTACTGTCCAAACTGTTTTGAAGTGAATTTTTCCCTTCTCATATTTCCTTTGCACTAAATTTCATTTAATCACACCTAATCACCATATTTATAACTAAACATATCATTTTACTCATTTTTATCACAATTAATCATATACTTTAAAGAGAATAAATCTTCAATTTAAAATCTTGTAGTACTTACTACTCTAGTAGAAAACTTCCTTTCCCTCTTTGATCTTCTCTTTTCCTTTCTCTTCAATTGAGTCATTCTCCTTCTTTTCTTTCTCTTCAATTCCAGACAAAACACATATATTCACATTAAAATCATTCTAACATATCATAATCTATGTTTCTAAACCAAAACTAACATGTATTTAAAGAGGAGTTTAGCTTTCTTACCTTAATCACTTGTATTCAACACTAATTCCCATTTTCTTTCTCCTCCAAGACAAGTATGGATGCATTTCTTTTAACAATTGGATAGCTACTACACTTCTCTATCAATTTTATTCACTAATCTTGAAGAAATTTGGAAGAAACTAGCTTAATTGGTTTGTATTTGGTGAAAAAGGACTAATTTGTAAGAAAAGCAAAAGTTGAAATGGTGGAAAAATGGTGGCCAACGGGAAGCACCATGGCTGATGGCTTTTATAGCCTTTTCATCATTTCTTTTCTTCATTTCTCTAGACTTTTCTATCAATTTCTCTTTATAAAAATATCATTCTTTAACAATGGCAAAATTGCACTTTTAGTCCTTGGACCTTCCAACTTTACATTTTGGCCCAAAACATTGTCTCCAAAAATATCATCCACCAAATTACTCTTTTGCCCCTCTTTAATCAATCTAATTCCCATAATTACTCATAATTCAATTTGGATAAATTACTATTTAGTCCTTCTTCCTTTCTCACACTTAATCCTTAATTTTCTAACTATTTTCTTATTTTAGCTATATATTCTAATTCTCAATTCTACTCTATTACTATTCCAAATTCGATTCAAGAACGCGGATGTTACAATTCTTCCCCCCTTAAATAAATTTCGTCCTCGAAATTTACTTGTAACGAATAATTGCGAATATTATCGTATCATATTTTCTTCTCTTTCCCATATTACTTCTTCTGAATTATGATGTCTCCATAGCACTTTTACCAAAGGAACCCTTTTATTTCTCAACTCCTTTACTTTTCTAGCTAAAATCTTTATCGGTTCCTCTTCATAAGTCAAATCTGGTTGTATTTCTATAACCTCCAGGGTAATCACATGAGATGGATCAGATCGATATCTTTGTAACATAGACACATGAAAGATATTATGAATCTTGTTTAATTCTGGAGGGAGAGCTAATCGATAAGCCACAGAACCAACTTGTTCCAATATCTCATATGGTTCAATAAATTTTGGACTTAATTTTCCCTTTTTACCAAACCGGAGAACTTTCTTCCATGGAGACACTTTCAAGAAAACTTTTTCACCCACATCGTACTCTATATCTTTTCTTTTCATATCAGCATATGATTTTTGTTTATCTGAAGCAGCTTTTAATTAGTCTCGTATCAACTTTACTTTCTCTTCAGTTTCTTGAATCAGATCAAGACCCACTAAACAGGAGTCCTACACTTTCTTCCATATAATACTTCATATGGTGTCATCTGAATACTTGACTGATAACTGTTACTATAGGTGAATTCAATCAATGGCAAATACTTTTTCCAATTACCTTCAAACTCAATAATACAGCTTCTTAACATTGCTTCTAGAATCTAAATCACTCGTTCTGATTGCCCATTTGTCTGAGGGTGATATGCTATACTAAAATCCAATTAAGTACCCAAAGCTTCATGTAATCTTCCCCAAAACTTTGAAGTAAATCTAGGATCCCGATCATAAATAATATATACAGACACATCATGAAGTCTAACTATTTCATCTATATACAATTATGCATATTTATCCATTGAGAAAATCAATTCTTACCAGTAAGAAACAAGTAAACTTAGTCAATCGATCAACGATCACCCATATGGCATTTTTTTTCTTTGGTGAAAGTGGTAATCTCGTGACAAAATCCATTATAATTTTTTTCCCATTACCATTCTGGTATAGTGATGGATTGAAGCAACCCCGATGACATTTGATGATTAGCTTTCACTTTCTGACATGTTAAACATTTGGAAACATATTCAATTATATCCCGTTTCATCATTTTCCACCAATAGAATAACTTTAGATCATGATACATCTTGTTACTTCCCGGATGTACAGCAAACGAACTATGATGAGCTTCATCCAAAAATTCTTCGTTTCAAATCTTCTTGATTAGGCACACATAACCTATTATGAAATCTCAAATTTCCTTCACTATCAATCTCAAATTCACCACTTTTATCTTTTTCTAACTGCTTTTTGATCTTTATCAGCTCTTCATCATCTTTTTGTGCATCTTTAACTTCTTAGAATAGAGTTGGCTTTACTCTTAGCTCAACTGATAGCTCACCGTCTGATTGTATCTCCAAATGTGCATTCATCTCCTTCAAAGCTACCATTGATTTTCTACTCAGAGCATCAGCTACCACGTTCGCTTTCCTGGGATGATAGTCAATGATACAGTCATAATCTTTAATCAATTCAATCCACCTTCTCTGTCTTAGATTCAACTCTTTCTAGGTTAACAGATACTTCAATCTTTTATGATTTGTACACACATAGCATTTTTCTCCATACAAATAATGTCTCCAAATCTTCAGTGCAAACACTACTGCAGCCAACTCGAGATCATGTATCGGGTAATTCTTCTCATGTGACTTCAACTGCCTAGATGCATATGCCACTACTTTTCCATCTTGCATTAATACACAACCCAAACCATTATAAGAAGCATTACTATAAATCACAAATTCCTTACCAGATTCTGGTTGTATTAACAACGGAGCTTCAGTCAATGCTGTTTTTAATCTTTTAAAACTTTGTTGACACTTCTCATTCCATTCAAACTTCACATCTTTTTGCAATAACCTTGTTAATGACAATGCAATCATAGAAAACCCCTGAACAAATCTTCTGTAATAACCAACTAACCTAACGAAACTCCTTACCTCTATCACGTTCTTCGGTGGTTTCCATTCAAGTATAGCTTCAACCTTTTTTGGATCAACACATATATCATCAGCTGATACAATATGACCCAGAAAAGTAATTTCTTCCAGCCAAAATTTACATTTGCTCAACTTGACAAACAATTATTTTTCTCTCAAAATCTACAGTACAACTCGGAGATGTTTCTCATGTTCTTGTTGTCCTTTCGAGTACACCAAAATATCATCAATGAATACCACCATGAACTGATCTAGATACGACTGAAAAATTCTATTCATAAGATCCTTAAATGCAGCCGGAGCATTAATCAATCCAAATGGCATAACCGAAAACTCATAATGTCCATATCGAGTCCTAAAAGCAGTCTTTGATACATTCGACTCTTTTATCCTCAACTGATAATATCCCGATCTGAAATCAATTTTAGAAAACATACTAGCTCCCTTCTTCCATTTATAACTTAAAGCTTAACCTTTCATTATTAAAGGACACTCCCCTTTTACTTATTAGACTACTTCCATCACTATTTTCATTTATACCATTTAGGAAAAATGATAGGATCAATGAATGTTTTAGAAGAATCCTCGGATCCTTGTCTAGTTCGAACTGGAGTGACGTCTCCTGATCCTTCCCTCTAGTTTTATTGACTCTGCAGCGTCAATAAAATCTCGAGGTAACTATTAGCGATCAGAGTTCATTTTCCTTTAAACATTCACAACCCTAGCTTATTTCATTCTTTCATTAAACGAGCTAATTAATCACAACTCTAGTATTCTAAACTTCGCTTTAGTTATTCTATGAATTTAAACTTATTCACATTTCATGTTATTCATCTTAATAAAACAATATAGTTCTCACACTTCATTTTGAAAACTTAAACTTTTTATCAGTATATTATTCACTTATCTTCATCAATCATAATAATTTCTTTGCTATCCGAAATTCTTAAAAAAAATTCTTTTTCTTCTATACTCAACCATGACCCCATGTTTCGGACAACTAATCTATTCCAACTGTCACATTTAACTCGTGAAATATAAGGGTCATAAGATCTACTAGAAACTCACAACCTTGAATCTTTAGGGTGCACCTCTTGCATACTTTATTAACTCTTTTACTTTGTCCTAAAAGATTAGTAACAACTACTTCATGTTCAGTGAGTTCTACTACTAATTCTCTTTCTTTCACTAATGAGTTTCATATATATAACCAGGATCAATTAATGCAACTACAGGAGAGTCAATTAAAGAAAATTTACCGGTGATTACAACAGGAGCATCTTCCTCTACTCTAACAAGATTTGAGGTCCTACTGTCATCTTCATCTTCAGACTCTTCTCGAGTCCTGTTTGTCATTTTTCATTCTACAATATTCACTATTTTAACAATTAAATAACTGAACACCCTCTCATCACATCAACATATTAAATGGCATGTACACGTGGACTCATTTCTCGGCCCCAAACAGCAAAAAACCTTCGCTCTGATACCAACAAATGTAACATCCCTACACCCGGTTCACACGTATAAACTCGGCATAAAAGTATTACATACAATGTCAGAGAATTAAAAACGAGTATAATAAAATTTTTCTTCCAATTCATGTAAATTTTCAAAATAATATTAGTAACCTGTTCATTAGGGACACCTAAGTATACCTTTTGTACATGCCATTTTTCTTCAAAGTAAATTACCTAAACTTGAGCTTCAAAAGTGATGTGATGTGATGAGAGGTCCCTTGCTCTACTCTAGCTTTCCGTAGCTTTTGTACCTACGCGTTAAAATAAACGCGTTAAGCCGGTGAAGGCTTAGTAAGCACTACAAGCATAATAGATGATTATTTATTTATTGCTTAATTTTATCAAACATTTAATTACTCATGCGTATAAAATTTCTAACCTTTCTTGCATTTAACACTTAACTTATCATAATTTCACCATAACACACATTCATCCTCATATTCCAACTTACCTCAACGGTAGATTTTACATTTTTATCCCTTTTTCACAACTTAGTCATTTCACTTAATTATCAACATATAATTACACATACACATATAGTACTTCTCTTTCATGTATTTATCATTTCTTTACCTCAATGTAATAATTTGCACATTCTTTCACTTTTCACAATTTAGTCATCATAGCTTTCATAACCATAGCTCACTTAGCTTATTTATCCACTTGGCCCATAGTAGACTTTTATAGAACCCATCAGATAAATGGAACAGAAAGTACCGAAGTACTTAACAGTAAGTACACAAGTGCTAGGGAAACAGTAAGCACACACAGTGCAATCCAGTAAGCACACACAATGCATTCAGTAGGCGCACATAGCGCAAATCAGTAGGCACACGAAGTGCGAAACAGTAAGCACACACAGTGCTGAACAGTAAGCGTGCTAGCGTTCCTTAATGACATGCCACTATTATCACAATGGTTCTAACTTGTCTACATGGGCATAATTTCTCATAATTTCATATATGACATTTACATTTCTCTTCACATATACATAATCATGTATTTTTCACCTTTATTTGCTCAAAGGCTTGCACAATATCACCATTTTATCATATAATCCATATTCATAATTAAACACATAATATTTCACATATATATTGTTCATCACATATGTATCATCATATACCTCTTTACTCTTATTTTCTCATTAATTTTCAAAGCTGTCATTTGAGTCACAGTCACTAAATTATTTATATCTTGAGCTAAAGAATTCGAAATTAATATCTGCTTGATATTTATGAAACTAGACTCAATCATCTTTTTACCATAAAATTTCCAGAATTTTTACTTTAGCCAATTTATACAGTAAATTCTTTCAATTTACCCCTTCGCTGCTGCCTGACAGTTTCGACCTTTCTTCACTAAAAACTATCTATCTTTTAGTAAAAAGATCAAATGATGTTGTTGTCTATTTATATTGAAAATAGACTCATTACGGATTAATCCATATAAATTTCAGTCTCTAATAAGTTTTCTACATTTTTCTATAATTTTTCAAAGTCAGAACAGGGGAACTCGAATCTACTCTGACCTTATTACACTAAAACTAGTATATCTCGAAATATACAGTTCCTTTTCTTTCACTGTTTCTTCCATATGAAACTAAACTCAATAAGATTCAATTACATATATTATCAGACCCTTAACTCATTATATACAATTTTTGGTGAATTTTCGAAATTAGTCCCCTGTTACTGTCCAAACTGTTTTGAAGTGAATTTTTCCCTTCTCATATTTCCTTTGCACTAAATTTCATTTAATCACACCTAATCACCATATTTATAACTAAACATATCATTTTACTCATTTTTATCACAATTAAACATATACTTTAAAGAGAATAAATCTTCAATTTAAAATCTTGTAGTACTTACTACTCTAGTAGAAAACTTCCTTTCCCTCTTTGATCTTCTCTTTTCCTTTCTCTTCAATTGAGTCATTCTCCTTCTTTTCTTTCTCTTCAATTCCATACAAAACACATATATTCACATTAAAATCATTCTAACATATCATAATCTATGTTTCTAAACCAAAACTAACATGTATTTAAAGAGGAGTTTAGCTTTCTTACCTTAATCACTTGTATTCAACACTAATTCCCATTTTCTTTCTCCTCCAAGCCAAGTATGGGTGCATTTCTTTTAACAATTGGATAGCTACTACACTTCTCTATCAATTTTATTCACTAATCTTGAAGAAATTTGGAAGAAACTAGCTTAATTGGTTTGTATTTGGTGAAAAAGGACTAATTTGTAAGAAAAGCAAAAGTTGAAATGGTGGAAAAATGGTGGCCAACGGGAAGCACCATGGCTGATGGCTTTTATAGCCTTTTCATCATTTCTTTTCTTTATTTTTCTAGACTTTTCTATCAATTTCTCTTTATAAAAATATCATTCTTTAACAATTGCAAAATTGCACTTTTAGTCCTTGGACCTTCCAACTTTACACTTTGGCCCAAAACATTGTCTCCAAAAATATCTTCCACCAAATTACTCTTTTTCCCCTCCTTAATCAATCTAATTTCCATAATTACTCATAATTCAATTTGGATAAATTACTATTTAGTCCTTCCTTTCTCACACTTACTAATTAATCCTTAATTTTCTAACTATTTTCTTATTTTAGCTATATAGTCTAATTCTCAATTCTACTCTATTATTATTCCAAATCCGATTCAAGAACGCGGATGTTACATATTTATAGTGAAATTTTCATGAAACAGTTTCATGTAATTTAAAACAAAACATTATAATTGGAGAGTTACAAAATAATGTTTTGTAAGTTAAAAAAATGGTAAGTTACAGAAAATTAAAATCAAAATAACTGTCTTTGGAACACCAAAGGACAGTTCTGTTAAAGAGGAAAAATATTTAAATGGGCTAAAAATTTTGATAGGCCCACTAAGGCTCGACCAATTTGGACATTTCACGTCGCTCACGTCGTGCGGGTACACCCTTAACCCGTTTTGGTTTGATTGACACCCCCTTATGTGCGAGGGAAAGCTTTGATTTAGTCATTTGCTAACCAACATGTTGCTTCTAGCTTATAAACCTTTCTCATATACCACACTTTTAACAATGTAGGATATGAGTTTTTAAGCATCATTTTTCCTCAACAATCATTTTCATGTAGCTTACTTTGAGCTTCAATTTTTCATTCATTACTAAACCATTTTGAGCATATTATATATCATTTTAAAAGTCTCATGGAGTAGAATATAATAATAAAAATTATTATTTAAAAACTTCAATTTTAATCATAAATAATATGCCTCAAAGTTCCCTAGTAAACATTATTTTTTAACAATCCCCCACATGAATGAAATTGAACGATCAATGAAATTCAACGACATAGAGTGGTGATAGAGTTTATGTTAGATATTTGCATAGGATAGGTAGGCATCAACCCTTGAGCATTCCCTTGTGAAATTACATTTACTTTATTGGCTGACCAGTAGACACGATGTCCTTGAACTGTTCTGCCTTTGGTGTAAACGATGATATACCTCACTCAAATACCTCCCTGGCAAGGTTTTTGATTCTCATGTGTATGTTTATTTGGCCATGAATATCACCTGGTTCTGCGAGAGTTTTAGAGAACTATGCCCCAATAGTCTCCTTGAAGCGCCCCACTTCACTCTCACATAGGTGACTTATGTTGTTCGGCTCACCGAAACTTAAAATGATCATTAAAAGCATTTGCTTAACCTTTTCCACATTTTTAATCAATGTTATCATCATAGAAATGGACTTAGAGTAATAACCCCCATAATAACCTTACAAGGTCTATGCAAGTAGGTTGTCCCTTTGAACCTAGATCTTGGGATCTCCAGTCAACTAGGTTGGATTTTCCTTCACATTGCACCTTTAAATGTTCATGGCCTTCAACCCCATTCCTTTCAATGTTTTATCAACCTGATCTCAGTTTAATCCTTTGATTAATGGATCCACAATGTTATCTTTCGATTTTATAAAATTAATAGAGATAACCCTAATTGAGATTAGTTCTTTAACGGTATTATGTCGACGACACTTATGTCTCGACTTACCATTATATATCACATTTTATGCTCTACCAATTGTAGCTTGATTATCACAATATATGCATATTATGGCACAGACTTTCATCATTCAGGAATTTCTTCTAAGAAATTTCATAGCCATTCAGCCTCTTCTCTAGATTTGTCTAGAGCTACAAACTCAGATTCCATTGTGAATCTGGTTATAATCGTTTGCCTTGAGGATTTCCATGACACCGCTCCTCCTCATAATGTGAAAACATATCCACTTGTGCCTTTAGTATCTTGAATATCAGATATCCAACTAGCATCGAAAAATCCTTCTAACATAGTAGGATCTCTAGAATAATGTAGTTCGTAGTCCTGAGTATATTTGAGATATCTTTGTACCTTCACAATAGCTTTCTAGTGGTTTTCCCCTAGATTGCTCGTGAACCTACTTAAACTGCTCACAGTGAAGCAATATCCGATCTAGTACAGCTCATAAGGTACATTAGACTATCTATGACCTTTACATATTCCACTTGGTAAACACTTTCACCTTTGTTTTTGGACAAATGTTGGCTCCTATTTATAGGAGTTCTGGCTACACTAGAGTCACCTTTGCTATATTTTCAAAGAATCTTGTCCACATAATGTGATTGAGTCAATATGAGACCTTTAGGTGATCTCTTGATTTGGATGCCTAAAATCACATTAGCTAGTCATATATCTTTCATGTCAAATCTTGAATTTAACATGTCTTTGTTACGTTTTACCATGTTATCATTACTTCCAATAATCAATATGTCATCGACATATAAACACAAGATTACATATTCATTTACAATGGCTTTGCCATACACACATTTGTCATACTCATTAATTTTAAATCCATTTGTCATCATGTGTAACACCTCAATTTTGATTAATGGACTAAATTCAAATTTTTGTGAAATTTTAGGGACTAAATTTTGATTCTAGTAAATTTTGAGGTTTAATTTGAAAATTTGATAAAGTTTAGGGATAAAATTGAGCAGTAATTAAAGTATTGTGATCAAATTGTGATTTTTAGGACTTATTTGTAAAACAGGATAAGTTTGGGGTTATTTCAAAAACCCTAATGTTCTTTGAGCCGCTTCGTGTAAATTACCCATTTTTATGAGTATTTAAACCCCTTTTTCTAATTTTCAAAACCCTTTAGCCTCCCACTTTTTTTCCTTTTTCTTTCTAAACAAAAACTCTCTCATCTCTTCCCTCTCCCTTTTTCCGTTCAAGCTATGACGACCCACTTACAACTATTTGTGCACCACACCACCATCGTCGATAGACTCCTCGTCACTTTGTGAACCTAACCCTTCCCTCTTGTTGTCCTTTACCGTTGCTATTCGTGAGAATCGGTGTTAGAACTGATTTGTTTCACTTCTTTTCCGCCATTATCCACCGTGAGCTTCGCTCTTTACTACCAATCTTGACATGGGTGTGTGAAAGGATCATTTTCTTCCCTTTTTGTGTCATTTCGACTAGCTTGTGTGCATCCGTCTGTCGAGCCTCCAATCGACACAGTCAAGGGGTTAAGAAACCCTAATTTCTTTTACTACTATTGTGTAAAATGTGGGCTACTTGAACACAAGCCCAAAATTTGACCCAAACATTACCCAAAACCAACGCAACCTTTAAACCCAATAATGTAGAACCCATGACCCAATGATCCAATGCCTTAATTGTAACCCAAAGCCTTCAACCCAAATTAAACCCAAATTGATCCCAATACACAAACCTTAAAATTAAAATGCCCAACCCAACCCATTGACCCGTTGACCTACCCATTGACCCGTTGACCTGTTGACCTATTGACTTTGACTTTGATCTTGACCATTGACTTTGACCCAATGACCGTTGTCCTTGATCATTGACTTTGACCCGTTGATTGTTGACCTTGACTGTTGACTTTGATCGTTGACCATTGACTTTTTTACCAACCCTATCCTGCCATTTTTTGACATCTTAATTTCAAATCCGTTGTCCATTTTGTCAAATTCGAACTCAAAATTCTTGTTTTAGCTATTATACAAGTTGTTGTACTCAGTAAATTTTCTAAGAAAAATGAATAAATGATTTGACTTGGGATATTCTGTGTGTAGGTGATCACAATTTTGAGAATGACGAGTTACCTCCTCCACCTATGCAGGTTACCTCTGCACAAGTTTCGATAGTGACACGTGAGTATGGTTTCTATTTCGTGTGATTTTAGTAGGTGGAATAGTAATAGATTTAATGTAGAATTTATTCTCATAGGTTTTAATTCAGCTAGATCTGGTGATAGAATTGAGCGAGGGAGACTTTCTCCACGACGTTAGAGCTTCTGCCCATTTGATGCATGTCTCTGTTTGTGCTACATGTTGTTGTGTGTTTCTATCGTGCTACATATTTATTATGTGTTCTGTCTATGTTATATGATTGTTGATTGATGTTATTTTGTGATGAGATATCTTTGAGATTTTTATTTGATATTGTGTATTGCATGTTGATTCTCCATGCATATCTGTCAAATTGTGGGTATTCTAAATATAATGTGAACTTTGATGAATTATCATGAGATTGTGTTGTGACTGAGTTATTGAGACATCACATTACAGTGTGTTCATGGGTTAGAATTGTCGGTAGAATTCGTGGTAATCACCCCTTCAAAAAGCTGATATTAAAACCACTCTGATTGGTGACAATTGGATGGGGATGGGTTCTAGGGAACCTTTTCACTATGTTGGTGTGTTGGAGGATTGGGTGCATTGCATTGTGCTTGTGATTGTATTGCATTTGTGTTGTGATAAACTATATGTTTGTTTTAAAATGTTTTTGTAAAATTACTGTGATACTGTTTTTGTGATTACTTGCACTTTAAAGACACACTGGTCTTTTTAGCTCATTCCCTCTCAGTTTCCCTTTTCAGATTTATTGGACTTAGGCGACTAGGTACTTAAAGGATCTCTTCTTTTTAATTATTTTCATTTATTATTCGTTATAAATTATTTTTGGGATTTGTTTCTTTTTCAAATTACATTATTAAATTATTTTAGGTTTATATTGTTTTTTATTGTTTTTTATTTTTAAATTTGGGATTTTGGATATTTATTTAAAGAATTTGAATAAAAAATTTTAAGTCTGGAATTATTGAATATTTTGGGAAACTAACTATTTTACTATGACTTAATTCATTTACAAAATTAAATTATATAACTGTTTTAAATGGTTTTTAAGGGTGAAATTACGATAGTGACCTTTTAAATTCAGTAATATCTACTAGGTGGGGTTTAAGGGGTTACATCATGACATTGTTAAATTTTTCATGCCACTGCTTTAGTGCTTTGTTTAAGTCCATACAAAGACTTCACCAATCTACAGACTTTCCTTTCCTGCCCTTGAGTTACATAACCATCAGGTTGTACCATTGATAGCATTAGAAATGCACCTATTTTCTCCCTAAATTTGTGTATTAATTCTCTTTTATGACATATTTAGCATGTATGATAGACATTTCATACTTAGTTTTTATGTTTTCTAACTCATTGTTGTTTGATTTAAATTCTTGTTATTTTATCTCTTTTTGTGCACTAATGTCGCCACATGCAGCACATATATATTGCATCTAAAAATTGTCAGCGCAAGGACGCATCTCAATAATCAAGGCTAAAAAGAATTCAGAATGCAGCCACAAATTCAGCTTGAAATTGCGACCATAGATGTTGCCGCATAGGAATCTTTATGTTAGAATGAGAGAATTCAAGCTACACATATATCTGGAAGCACCAGCGCAAGAATTTCACACGTTGTCGCCACAATTAAAGATTTTAGATCATGACCAAAGATGCGACAACAATCTACAGATTTATGAATATCACACCAGATTTGCGTGAGTGTACAGCTAGATTGTAACAAACTTTGACTGCTGCAAATAGAATTGGATCTGAGAAAAGATGAGATCTATCATTCTTGAAGCCAAAAAGCAATCAAAGTTACAACCACAAGTTGGTCCAGAAATGCGGTAAATTATCGCCGCAAATTATAATTTGCGTTGACATTCTGCAATAGTCCAGTAAACAAATCAAATATGTGTAACTGTCAATAACAAACTTTTACAACTGTACAAAGTAGTTGAATGAGAATGGAGGAAATCTACAATTTCTTAAGCCTATAAATAGAAGAGAAAAGATGAAGAAAAATATTAAGAGGAAAGGAATTAAATTCTACAATTACTTTGTGTTTTTGAGATTTAAGTTGGAAGTTGGTGAGCTGATTGAGCGAAGAAGCAACCACTTCTGACTAGAGGTGCTCGTTGCAACGCAAGAGGAGCTGTTGAGGAATAGTCCTAAGAGTCTAGAGATAGTAAGGTTCGATTGTATTCGTTAACCCCTCTTTTATGCTGATGAATTCTAATGACATTTGAATGAATACGAGAGTATGTTTTAGTGTTAAATCATTTTTATTCTTATTTAATGCTTTTCATATGTTTATTCTTGGATCTAATTACATCAAACACGAGAGTGCATTGAGGTTAGGTTCACAAGCAAGACGACTAGGGTTGCTTAGGATTAGAAGAGATTTTACTCACTCGTTCTTGAGTGCACAACGTTGCTCACACCGAGAGGTGAGGTGATTGTAGGTATTTGAGTCTTGATTAAAAGAAGAACTATTATTGCTAAGATTTCATTAGAGCCTTATTACTGCAACAATTCGTCTATACAATACCTTGTAGGCGCATCCAGCGTTGCTACTTAGCAAAATCAGTGATCCACTCCAATCCTTTACACTTGGTCATATTTTACTTTCTTACATTTAAATACTCAACACTTCAACAACACTTTGATTTACTTTCAGTTGCTCTAACAATTACCTTTTATAATTGCTTTGACAATTTTAACTATTTTTAGTGTGCAGATCTGTCTTAAGTGTGCTGACATCTTTACTCACATTACCTCTATTCTTAGTTCTAATTGCTTTGACATATAGACATCAAGAACCCATTCCTTGTGAGATCGATATCTGATAGAATTGTTCTATCAACTATACTTGCTTCGACAAGTGTCCGCTTGCACAACTGCTATGATGTTACAGGTTGATCAAGTTGGCGCCGTTGTCGGGGAATGACATTTGTTTGATGTTTATTTTTGTCATTGCATTTATTCTTTAGTATCTAAATTTTATTCGTTACTTACATGTTTCCTTTTTGTTGTTTACTTTTTCATTTTTTTAGTGAAATATGGCTAGGAACGAGGTATATAGAACCTCAAGATTTTGGAATGACATGAGTGATGCTGTAGAAATGGAGCTTGATGTCATAACAGCCCAAGTATCTTCTTTGACTAATAAGCAGAATGCTACAAGCAGTTGCATAATGGAAATTTGCAGTGACAATTTGTAAGGGTAACCATGAGTTTGAAGAATGCCCATCAAATCCAGCAAATGTGTACCACATGGGGAATTTCTATCGAAATGAAAATCCATATTCCACACTTACACGCCAGGGTGGGAGCAACATCCAAATTTTTGTTGGAACGATCAAGACCCCTAGAAGTATAGACAATGATGTTAGATCCGAGTGGACATTGCCTAATTATGATAAATCTTTGTCAAGGCAAAATATCCAGTAAGACGAAGCATCAGAGTTTTCATCAATTGAAAATTTACTGAGGACAATATATTGCTAAGACTGATGTTGTGCTCCAGAATCAAGATGAATCCA
The DNA here is from genome assembly GCA_039519145.1 of Kokia cookei. Classification (NCBI taxonomy): domain Eukaryota; kingdom Viridiplantae; phylum Streptophyta; class Magnoliopsida; order Malvales; family Malvaceae; genus Kokia; species Kokia cookei. The sequence continues at coordinate 16,273,062 of CM076908.1, forward strand.
TACGAGCTTTAGAATATCAATTTGGCCAGATTGTGGGCACAATAAATTTGCGACCACAAGAAACTTTGTCGATTGATATTGAGAATTTGATATCACAAAGGTAAGAGCATGATGAGGAAATCATTCCCAGAAGTGAAACTCAACTAAATGAAGTTGTTAGAGATGCTATAGCAAAAGAAGATAATTCAAATCTCAACAATGGAAAGTTGTCAGTGCAATATGAAAAGCAAATTGCAACTGAAGAAGTTAAACAAAATATTGCGGTGATAGAACCAGATCACTTTGTCGCCACAAATACTATAACAAAACAACCTAAAAAACTTGAAGACACATTGTCAAAGAAAAAAAGATTGGGAGATGTCAAAGCAATTGTACTTACTGAAGGGTGTACTGTCATGACAATTAAATTACTCCAAGAATTTAAGGATCCCAAAAGCTTCTCAATACCCTATTCCATTGGTGATTGGTATATTAGAAAGGCATTATGTGATTTCAATGAAAGCATAATTTTGATACCTATACCTAATTAAGAAGTTATGGAATTGGAAAAAACGTAAGAAATAGTGGAAAATTTTTGAGACCGTGTGGAGAATAAAAGAGTACAAAGCACTTGAATAAAAAGAAACACATACTGTGTCTGCACCAATTGAGGAATAAGTAAACACTATTGTTGGTGTATTAGGATTCCATTGTCAACACAATTTTGTACAGCTGTACTGTACCTACTGACTTAATGTTGAAAATGGACGAAGTTCATGTGGAGGAAGAAAAAGATAAAAAAATAGATGTCGAGGCAAATTTAGCTGAGAAATTTTTCCCTGCACCTGAAGTTGTGGGTGCAATAACTAAAGGCTTGGGGCAAGATGGAGTGAGTTAGGCGAAAGCTGCTAATGAAAAACTTTGGGCGATAGTGGTCTATATTGGATCAACGAATGAAGTAGCTAATGATGCCAGAGCAGAGATAGAAACTAAGGAGCAGTTCATAGATCATGCGAAGCTCAAACAAAAGTAAAAGAAGAAAGAAAAGAAGGACCTGATGTCGCGACAAATTCGACTGAGGAATTTGTCACCGCACCTAAACTTGTGGATGCATCATCTGTTGATTTGGCGCCACCTAAAGCGAGTCAAGCAGAGGCTGTGATGCTTGCTGTTGAGGAGCAATCCACAGGTCCGACCAAGCCAAAGGAACGAAGGAGGAAGTGCACCAAAGACAAGAAGCAACGCAAGGAGGAACAGAAGCGCAAGAAGAAGAAGACCAATGCAGTCACATCTTCGGCTGCAGCACACTGAGTTAGTTTTTATTTTTTAGCACTTAGTTTAGTTTGCATGCATATCATGTAGCTGTAGTATAATTGTCCCTGCATTATTAATGTCGTTGCATTTTTAATGTCGCTGCATCTACATTATCATTGCATTTCCATATATATATATATATTTATTTATTTATTAAAGTCAGTGCATTAGAGACAATGCACACTTTAAGTTTGGGGGGAATTTGTGTGAAATGGAAATGAAATTACACCCACATTTTTGAAAAATTTACTTGTTTCTTTAGTTTAATAAAAATTATGCAAAGTTTTAACAAAATGTGACCACAAATTTTTATTTTATTTTATGCTTAAATCTTGAATTGTTTGGAATGCTAATGCGTGAATTGGATGAATGTGAATGAATATTGAGTCCTATTTTTTGATGAATGATGGGATTGCATTAGTAATAAATGGGTAGTATCAATCTTTGAATCTTGAATTAACTTTCCAATTGCGACGACATATATTAATAAAAAGACACTCCAATGTGAATGCATTGTGACTTATCAAGGGAGAACACTCTGCTGCATGTGTTAGAAAAATCATCTAGCCAAAGGCTGTCATTGCAAAAGTGTGTATCGACGCAATTACATACTTCCTGAGGGTTTATTGCACCCCATCATTTCTGCCCAAGAACAAGGGTATAGTAATGCAATGACATCTCTCAGTTACATAAAAAGAAAGAAAAAGAAAAGAAAAACAGAAAAGAAAAAAATATTTATAATGCTATCTTTCAATGAATGCTGTATTAGTTAATAAAAGTTAAGATTCAAAGCATGATGCTAACATTAGTGAAGTTACAGTCTTAATTATTCATGTCTATAAATTGTCGATGCATTATTCTATCTTATGAATGCAATTTATACATTAGATTACACAAAATTTAAGTTGCTAGAATGGAAATTGCGGTGACATGTTTTGATTGTGCCTTTACTAACTTTTGTTTACTTTAGGACAAGTAAAAACTCAAGTTTATGGGTATGATAGCATTAGAAATAACACATATTTTCTCCCTAAATTTGTGTATTAATTGTTTCTTTTGTGACATATTTAGCATGCATGATAGACATTTCATACTTAGTTTTTATGTTTTTTAACTCATTGTTGTTTGGTTTAAATTCTTGTTATTTTATCTCTTTTTGTGTCCACATACAGTATATATATGTTGCGTCTAAAAATTGTCAGTGCAATGATGCATCTCAATAGATCAAGGCTAAAAAGAATTCAAAATGTAGCCACAAATTCAGCTTGAAATTGTGACCATAGATGTCGCCGCATAGGAATCTTTACATTGGAATGAGTGAATTCAAGCTACAAGTATATCTGGAAGCACCAGAGCAGGAATTTCACACGTTGTCAACACAATTAAAGATTTCAAATCGCGACCAAAGATGCGACGATAATCTACAAATTTATGAAGATCACACCAGATTTGCGTGAGTGTACAGCTGGACTATAACAAACTTTGCTAGCTACAAATAGAATTGGATCTGGGAAAAGATGAGATCCATCATTCTTGAAGACAAAAAGCATTCAGAGTTGCAGTCACAAGTTGGTTCAGAAATGCGGCAAATTGTTGCCGTAAATTATAATTTGCATCGACATTCTGCAATAGACTAGTAAACAAATCAGATCTGTGTAGCTATCAATAACAAACTTTTACAACTGTACAAAGTAGTTGGATCTGAGAATGGAGGAAATCTGAAATTTCTTGAGCCTATAAATAAAGAAGAAAAGATGAAGATAAATATCAAGAGGAAAGGAATTAAATTTTGCAATTACTTTGTGTTTTTGAGATTTAAGCTGGAAGACGGTGAGCTGATTGAGCGAAGAAGCAACCACTTCTGACGAGAGGTGCTCGATGCAACGCAAGAGGAGCGGTTGAGGAATAATCCTAGTAGTCTAGAGATAGTAAGCTTTGATTGTATTTGTTGACCCCTCTTTTATGTTGATGAATTCTAATGACATTTGAATGAATACGAGAGTATCTTTCAGTGTTAAATCATTTTGATTCTTATTTAATGCTTTTCATCTGTTTATTCTTGGATCTAATTACATCAAACACGAGAGTGCATTTGCAGTTTACTGACATCGAGAGATGCGGTGACAAGTTAGGTTAACAAACAAGACGACAAGAGTTGCTTGGGATTAAAAGAGATTCTAGTCACTTGTTCTTGAGTGTACAACGTTGCTCACACCAAGAGGTGGGGTGATTGTAGGTATTTGAGTCTTGATTAAATGAAGAACTATTATTGGTAAGATTTCATTGGAGTCTTATTGCTGCGACAATTTGTCTATACAATACCTTGTACGCGCATCCAACATTGCTACTTAGCGAAATCAGTGATCCACTCCAATCTTTTACTGTTGGTCATATTTTACTTTCTTGCATTTAAATACTCAACACTTCAACAACGCTTTTATTTACTTTCAGTTGCTCTGACAATTAACTTTTATAATTGCATTAACAATTTTAACTATTTTTAGTGTGCAGATCTGACTTAAGTGCGCTGGCATCATTACTCACATTACCTGTTATCTTAGTTCTAATTGCTTCGACATATAGATATCAAGAACCCATTCACTGTGGGATCGATATCTGATAGAATTGTTCTATCAACTATACTTTCTTCGACGTGTGTCTGCTTGCACAATTGTTATGACATTATAGACCGATAAACCATGTAAATCTCCTCATCAAGATCTCCATTTAGAAAAGTTGTTTTAACATCCATTGGATGTACTTCTAGATTCCGCAAAGCGGAAATTGCAAGTATCATCCTTATAAACGTTATTCTTGATACAAGAGAGAATGTATCAAAGTAATCAAGACCTTCTTTTTATCTATAACCTTTTATCACCAATCTGGCCTTGTACTTATCAATCATTTCATCTGCTTTTATTTTCTGTTTGAAAATCCATTTAGAATTTAATGGTTTAACTCCCGGAGGAAGATCCACTAATTCACACGTATGATTTTGCATGATGGAATAAATTTCACTTTTAATGCCATCTTTGCACAAAGTGCTTTCAAAAGAACATATAGCTTCACTATAAGTTTGAGGTTCAGCCTTTAGCATATAGGTTAAAAATCTTATCCAAAAGACTTTTCCACACTTGCCCTTTTGCTCCTCCTTGGTCCTGCCTCAATTTCAACCTTTTGTTGATCATCTTGACTATTTTCATTAATAGTCTCTAAAGTTCATTTCAATGAACTTGAACCAATATCCCTAGTCTTACAAAAGAATATATTTTCAAAGAATAAGGCATTCTTTGATTCCAATATCGTATTCTTCTGAATTTCAAGATTCTTTGATTCATGTACAAGAAATCAATATGCATTGCTATGGTGTGCATAGCCAATAAAAATACAATCCACCGTTTTAGGACCTATTTTCATTTGCTTTCGTAACAGAGCCATTACTTTTGTAAGACACTCCCACACTTTCAGGTAGTTATAGAAAGGTTTTCTGCCTTTCCATATCTAATATAGTGTCTTGTCATTTTTCTTGTGGGGCACTTTATTTAAAAGATAATTAGCTAACGGAACAGCTTCCCCCGACATGTTTTGTGATAACCCAGAGCTTACTAGCATTGCATTCATCATTTCCTTTAAGGTTCGATTTTTTCGCTCTGCTACTCCATTTGATTGAGAAGAGTATGGTGGTGTCACTTCATGAATAATGTTATACACAATATTCACCAAATGGTTCAACATATTCACCACCACGGTCACTTCTTACCATTTTAATTCTTTTATTAAGTTAGGTTTCAACTTCCTGCTTATAGAGAATGAATTTTTCTATAGCTTCATCTTTGCTTTTAAGCAAATATACATAACAATATTTTGTGCTATCGTCAATGAAGGTAACAAAATATTTATTCCCTCTAGGTTGAACAAACTTTAAGTCACAAACATCTCTTTGTATTAAATCAAGTGGTTCTTTATTTCTTTCAACAGTTTGGAATGAAGACCTTATTAATTTTGTCTCAACACAAGTTTCACATTTATGATTATAATAAATGTGAAATAAAGGAATGCGCTCTAAGTTAATTAATCTTCATAAAGTATCATAATTAACATGTGCAAGCCTACTGTGCCATATATTATGTAACACCTGTACCCCGAAAACTATCACCGATTAGGGCCCCGGTGTCACTCTATTCGTCAATTACTGTTCTTCTTTTAAATCATGTCATTTAATCTCATATTATCAAAGAAATGCAACCATTACGTCAGAAATTAACAATTAGTTATAATCACTATTCAATAAGGGCAAAAAGGTCATTTTCAAGATTTTGGAGACTTCTACTGATACTTGTTGGACAAGTATCGATAGTTGTCAAGTCAGTAACAAGTTTAGGAATAGTGCAGTTTTCTACCGGTACAAGTGTCAATTCTACCGAAACAAGTCTCACTTTTACTAATACAAGTCTTACTTCTATTGACACCAAAAACTCCAAAGAGCTAAGAAGCCTAACCCTACAATTTCTACCGATACAAGTATCCCAACTACCGATACCTTAGTAAGCAGAACTACCGATACTTTAATTGGTACTACAGATACAATAAAAGTCAAAATATAACCTCTCTCCTACCCTGTACTTCTACCGTTACATGTATGAGATCTACCGAAACAAGTATACAGAATTCAAATAATCATGCATAAACTCAAGTTCATCAACCATTCATCATTTCATAACCTTATAATTCAACACGATAATACATCAAACATAGTTCAAGGCATTTCATACATCTTATAAAGTGGATATATCACATTGGATTAACTGAGAAACTTGTTAAACATTTATCTAAAGTTCATAACATGAAACTTAAATAGTTTATACAAGAAGTACGAAACGATTTCATCCTAGTACATGCCATAAAACCGAGTGATGTAAAAACTACCGAACGAGCTCTTGGGATACTGTGATGTCTTCAAGATGGTTCGATCTTCAAGTCGCAAAATGGAATCTACAAAACAACAACAATTTAAAAAGTAAGATTCATTGCTTAATAAGTTCGGAAGGTACATCAATTTATTGAATAACATGTGGTGAACAAATCTGTAACTCCGTCAAGCCAATAAAGGTCTGTACTTCAGCGTTCGTTATTCATTTTACTCCTTGTTGACCCAAAAGTTATAATGCTCGTTTTACTCCCTATTGACCCAAAGGTCATGATGCTCGTTTTACTCCTTATTAACCTATAGATCATGCTTGTTACTAGTATACGATGCTACTCACAGCCATCGATACGGTATAATTATTCCCTAAGATGATGCTCACACCAAGCTGACGAGAATATGCAACCAGGCATAAATCTCAGCCATCGTAGGGCCTGTAATCCATTCTTGGATTCTATTCACCTTACAGTGATTCACGATACCGTAGAGAATCAGCAATTAATGTAAGACCTCGGTCATCGGACCATTAACTTTAGCACAAGGTCGATAATTTTTCTTCTGTCGTTTTTATCTTTCATATCTTCAAGTTGTCGCTCCAATCATTAACAACCATACAAAAGGCAGTTATAAGTAGTTACAAGTAAGAATTAAATATTACGAACTTACCGAACTGGATTGCAGTTATGGTTGGGCTCCACGGACTATTTGTTAATTTTTCTTTCTTACGATCGGTGGCACGATCGTAGTCGACATCCACAAATCACCAAATTTCTTATATAAAATCACACAATCAAGCCATTTAACATAATTTTATCCTTTTGGGAAAATTACCTTTATTCAATTTAGTCATTAAGCATAAAACATGTAGAATAACCATTTTCTATTCAAACAACCACATCCGAACATCAAAGGAGGTATTCCTTACACTCTCCAAACAACTATTTCATTCTAAGCACATGTAATCTCATCATTTTTTCATTTTAGTCCCTAAACCCTAATTTCATCCAAAATTACTTTACAAAATCAATGAATCTGTTCACCAAGCATACAAATATATCCATATCTTTCAAGAACAAGCATATTCAACAATGAAAAGTTTTATAATATTTGACAAATTCACAAATTAATCCTTATATTAGCTAGATTAAGCTAATACGGACTCAAAAACATAAAAATAACTAAAAACGAATTAAGGCTCAAAGTTTTAAACACCAAACCCCAGTTTCCTAGTTTTTTCCGTGGAAGAAAAAGATGAAAAGATGAGAATTTCATCTTTTCTTCTAAATTTTCGCTTAAATACTTAATGACAAAATGGTAAAGTTTAAGACTTTCTTAATTAACTTTGTTAATCACTTGTTTAGCTTTAATTAATCATATTTACTTCTAATATTTCTCATGATAAAGCACCCACTAAAATCATTTAGGGTAATTTGATCATTTAGTCCTTCTAACTTATCAACTCTACTTTTGTACCTTTTACGATTCAGTCCTTTCTACTCAATTCACTATCTAGAAATTAAAATTTCTTATCAAAATTTTTAATGCAATGCTAATGACATCATAAATATTAAAAAAATAAAATTTTAGCTCGACTTGTTGGAGTTTTGGTATCGAAACCACTATTTTTAACACCATTAAAAATCAGGCTGTTACATATTAAATGACTAAAGCATATAAAAAGCAGAAGATGCATTATTCTTATTCATACTTTTTCTTTTACAAATATGGTATTAAGTTTCCACATACCATTCAATACATATCCCCTTCCAACAAACATTCCCTCTTTAGATAACACTATTTTCTAGGATTTAAATATCATCCTAAATCCATACACACTTAGGAGTTTCCCAGAAACAAGGTTCTTACGTATGTCAGACACATACAACACATTTTGAAGCTTCAATTCTTTGCCATAAATCATCTTCAAAATAACAGTTCACTTCCTCTTGATCTTAGAAGTTGAATCGTTAACCATATAGAGCTTCTCTCCTTTCTCACAGGGAACCATCTCAACAAAGGAGTCCTTGTCACAACAGATATGATGTGTGGCACTAGTAGCAAGCCACCATTCTCTTTGGTTTGAGTCAATGATCGCGTTTGAAACGTCACAGCAATGTGCAAGCGAACACACGTCGATGCAAGTATAGTTGATAGACAATTCTATCAGATATCAATCCCATAAGGAATGAGTTCTTGATGTTTAGATGTTGAATCAATTAAAACTAAAATTAAAGTTAATGTGAGTGAAGATGTCAGTGCAATAAAGTCAAATCTGTACACTAAACCTGTTAAGATTGCCAATGCAATCGATGTTAATTGTCAGAGCAATTGAAAGTAAATCAAAATGTGTTGAATTGTTGAGTATTTAAATGCAGAAATGTAAAATGTGATCAAAGGTAAAGAACTGGAGTGGATTTCTAACTTTGCTAACTCGAAATGCTAGATGCGTCGACAAGGTATTGTATAGATGAATTGTCGCAGCAATGAGGTTCCAATGAAATCTTACCAACTACACTCTCTGTTTAATCGAGGCTCAAGTACTCACACTTACCCATCTCTCAATGTAGGCAACACTGTGCACTTAAGAACAAGTGATAGAATCTCTTCTAATCCCAAGCAACTCTCGCCTAACTTTCTTGTTAACTCAACTTGTCACCACATCTCTCGATGTTGGTAGACTGTACTTTCACTCTCGTGTTTAATGCAATTGAGTTCAAGAATAAACAGATGAGACAGATTAACTAAGAATCAAAGTAATGTAACACTGAAAGATATTTTTATATTCATTCAATTGTCAAGAATAATTCATCAACATAAAGAGAGGGGTCAACAAATACATTGAAGCTTACAATCTCTAGACCACTATAACTATTCCTTAACCGCTCCTCTTATTCCTGCACCAAGCACTCCTCGTCAGGAGTTGTTGCTAATTTGTGCAGTCAGCTCACTGATCCCCAAATAAATCTAAAAAACACAAAGTAATTACGAAATTTAATTCCTCTCCTCTTGATGCTTTCTTCCATCTTCATTCCTCTATTTATAGCCTTCAAAAGTTGTAGATTTCAGCCTCTCATTCTCAGATCCAAATCTAATTTTTTTGCAGCTATCAAAGTTAGTTACAGTACAGTTGTGCACTCTTGCAGATTTGATGTTTTCTTTAGAGATCTGTAGGTTGTTGCTGCATTACTGGGCGTAATTTGAGATCGTTAATTACGGCGGCAACTTGTGATTTTCCTACGCTGATGCTTTCAGGTGTGAATTCAACTTGAGTTTACTCATTCGAGGTTCAAGTTCTGTGCGACAACATCTCTGGTCGTAATTCCAACTTGATCTTGTAACTTCATTCTTCTTCCAGCATTGATCTTCTGGGCTGAGTTTCTACGCTGACAATTCTAAGGTGCAATACATCGACTGTTTGCGGTGACATTAGTACAAAAAGAGATAAAAATAACAAGAACTTAAACTAACTAGCAATGAGTTAGAAAATATAAAAACTAAGTATGAAATGCTCATGATGCATGCTAAATAAGATACAAAATAGACAATTAAAACACCAATTTAGGGATAAAATATATGTCATTTGTAATGCTATCAGTCAACTAAGTTGACTTCAGAAATCACAACATAGAGATCAATTTCAAACATTTTTCTCATGTAGTAAATTTATGAATCTATTAAACGTCAGGAATTTAGTTAGAAACTAAAAACCATAAACAAAAACACAACTTTTGTTAAACGGCAGGAATTTAGTAAAACTAAAAACCCAAAACAGAAGTCCACACAGACTAATAGAAAACAAAATAATGAACAATGCACCAGGTAGATTACTTTGAAAGAGAGGTGATGCACTAGGCACGCTTAAATACCAAGTCTGTCTAAAAATCAATCCTAGACATGTACTCCCAAATTGTTTTTCAATTATCCGTACATACCCGCCTTTGATTTGTAGGTAATTTGTCTTAAGATTGTTAGAAAAATACAGTATATAAAAAAATATAAATATAACTTAAATTTAATAATAAATTTAAAAACAAATAACAAGTATACTTTATGTCGTATTTGTAGATAGATTGTAAATAAAAATCCGTTGAGGCCTGCATAAAAAGTCTCTTTAAAACAGATTCACCCTCTCCTAGGTGCTAAAGAATTTTTGGACCTCTATCTCTCAAGATACAACAACGATCAGTTACCAAAAGTAGCACAACTTTTGTAATAGGCGAATGCTAACCAAGTCTCCTCTATCACCAAAAAAACAGAAGTAGTATTTGAGAAAAACAAGAAAAAGTTTTTGAGAGAGAACAGAAGTTGTTTCTTCTTCTCTTGATGTGTAAAATGAAATGAAAAGAGAGCTATTTATAGTAAAATTTTCATGAAACGGTTTCATGTAATTTAAAACAAAACATTATGATTGGAGAGTTACAAAATAATGTTTTGTAAGTTATAAAAATGGTGAGTTACAAAAAATTGAAACAAAATAAAGCTATGTAACTGCTTTTGGAACACCAAATGACAGTTTTGTTGAAGAGGAAAAATATTTAAATGGGCTAAAAATTTTAATAGGCCTACTAAGGCTCTTTTCAACCATGTTGTGCAAGTGCCCCTCCTAACCCATTTTGGTTTGATCAACACCTCTCTTCTTACACACAAAGGAGAGCTTTGGTTTAATCATTTACTAACTAATATATCGCTTCTAGCTTATAAGCCTTTCCCATATACTACACTTTTAATAATGTGGGATATGAGGTTTTAAGCACCATTTTTCCTCAACAATCATTTTCATGTAGCTTACTTTGAGCTTTAATTTCTCATTCATTACTCAACTATTTTGAGCATATTATATATCGTTTTAAATGTCTCATGGAATAGAATATAATAATAAAATTTATTATTTAAAAACTTGAATTTTAATCATAAATAATATACCTCAAAGTTCCCTAGTAAACATTATTTTCCAACAGATTTGTTATTCTCAATTCAATTCTAGATTTATTATTCCCTATATAATCTTTCAATATGCCCAAGGAAACCTTTTCTAATGTGGAAATCAGTTTAAACGGCAACCACAAAGCATACATCGAATAACTTTCGACATTGATACCACTTATTGTGCCAATAGGGGAAAAGAGAGTAAATTATTGTACTAGAAAACCACATTAGGTTCAAATCCCAAAAATATTAGAGAGGTCACAAACGATCCCACTTAAAACTCAACCTCCTAAATAGAATCTCTCTGCAATGTAATTTAATAACACAATATATCACTACAATTATATCTTGTAAAATATTGAAAGATGAATAAAAAGCAATAAAAAAACACAAAAATTAAGGAAATTTGACAAATTACGCTTACATCCTTGAATAATACAAAATATATTTCACTACAAAAGATAGTGAAACGTCACAAATAAGGAGAGAGAAAAGAAACCTTATGAAGAATATGTCAAGTTTGAGAATGATTCAAAGATGGAGAAACAACTCCTATTTATAATAGTACAAAATCTCCACAACTCTGTATTTTCTAGATGCGAGATTGTGCTATTTCAATAAGAATTACATATTTAAAAAAAAAATTGTTTTAATAAACATAAAATATGGTTATCAAAAATTAATTTAACAAGCATAAAATACACTTGTCAAATATTTACGTAATAAATTATTTTTTTTCCATAAGCATTCATGCCAATCTCATAAGGATTGTTCGAAGACTTTTGTACATCCCAAACAATAAACCCCTGCCAAAGTCAACATGCTTGTATTATCTCAACCAATACCAGTTTAGAATTGAAGCAATTAGAATATATACATACATTATCTATGTCCATTTATAATTCATATTTGAGATTCGTAACTATCACTCCTAACAATATTATCTTCAAATTTCGAACCTACATCATCTCTTATTAATTCAATATACCTTATCACTATATTCAACATTATATCTCATTCCAATATGTATTCCGCACAATACACACTCTAATCAAACAATGCATTAAACGTAAATTTCATTTAACATCACTTGTTAACCAAACATAAAAAAAGTTTTAATTGCTTAAAAGCTTTTCTTTTCTTTTGTAAATTATATAAAGTCATCCTACAATAATATATATATGTGTGCGTGTGTAATATCTGAAATGGATACTTCTGTGTAAGAATAAGATGATGTTAACCCAACTCTTGTCACAAGCTTTGTTGAGAGCTTAGTAAACACCAGAAATGGTAAAACTGAATTTTGTCAAGTGTTTCCCCACGAGAGAAAGAAAGTTTTGAGGTTAAAAACAAAATATTGAAGGAATCCTAGCTTTAACTTCAACACCAAAAAATTATGCACAAAATGGGTCTGAAATAGAAACTGCAACAACTTAAGAGCACATCTCAAAGCCATGAAAATGTGAAAGTATCCAACACTGGATCACTCAAGCAGCTGATTTCTCAGCTTTTTCTGCTGCCTCTTGCTCTTTCATCTTGATCAAAGATGGGGGTGGTTTCACAACAATGCTTTTCTTCCATTGCCGATCGAGCTTTCTTGACAATCGCTTGTTGATGCCCTCTTCGAGCTCTCTTTCCCGTTTAACAGTAAGCATGCGAGCAATCTATAAAAGGAGAATGTTTTCTTCGTTATAATAATATCATATACTCAAAGCTTATATACATAGTAAAACTACTCTTAATCTTCACAAAAGAGATCAATAGTGTATGACTAAAGTTCGAGTAGTGAATAATCAGACAAAATAGAACTGTTTCTGGGTGCTTTCCCAGCTCGCAAACTTCATGGTAGAAACTTTTCTGCTTTCTTTGGATATCAAAATAAAACATAGATTATCTAGCAAAAACTCAAACAATACCAATAACATGTAAAAGGAACCAAGACATCAGCCTTACATCAAAGAAAATTGAAGTTTGTTTCCCAAAGCCTCATGAATTTGACCATTAGACAGAACAAGCATAGAGTCATAATGTTAACCATGAAATTTGTAGACGAAAGCAGTTTTAACAGACGAAGAAGTCCTACAACCACCTCGGTATCTCACAACCAAAATAAATTTTTAAAATAATAGAATAATAATAAACATGAAAACAAAGGGAGCATGTTCAACTATGGTCAGCAGAAGCTTATCTTGTCAATATTGGATCTACAGCATGTTTATTCTTCAGCAGTAAACTTTAAAAGAAACACATCCTCCTATCACAGACCAATTCTTAGCCATGCTCAAATGACTTCAGTTTTGCATCTGTTATCTTGCAACTGCCTATAAGTTAAATCAAAACACAACCAAATGGCTACTCTAGTCTACTAGTATATCAGCACAGTTTAATTTCAGGTAACATGAAGCTGAGTCAAAGTCGTATTGCTGTGTTATAATTTAAAGAGGTTAAGGTTTAAATGGCTTTATTTTACCATCATATCTGCTCTTCAAATAATGCTATAAGGATAATAGGATCATTGTTAAATATATTAAGTATACCCATACAACACAATTAGAAAGGATCTCTGCCATTAAGTCCAAATAGTGCTCCAAATTTACCAAACAATGATATCGGTAATTGATTGCCAAAGTACCATACTGTTCACTACTTTCTGCTTCCACTCAATATTTAAACATACTGTTTTTGACACTGAAAAGTCAGAGTCCCAAGCCCCGGGCATAAGAAAAAAATGGCATAGTCAAAATATCTGGCAAAGATGACAGTCCATTTGCATCTACCCAGTAGACAATGTTAGTGCACTAAGTATCACTTCAAAAAGCAATTGATTAACTGTAATCCAAAAAAACCCACAAAACCTCAGTCGGCCATTTTGTCAACCAATTTCTCCCCCATGAAGGTCCAACTAGAAATGAAAATTAAGGCCATAACCTCCGCAAACTCACTAAAACTAGGTCCTTTTATATGTTTCAATCTAAGTCCTCTTTGACTTTCTCTTACTTTCTTGACATTGAAATCCTTCCGCTTGGACGGAAAACAAAGATGACGGAAGTAGAAAACCAGCTAGAAGCAACAACAAATTCCTCAAGAACAGGCTACCAAAGCCACCACTTGCACAGCCTATATTCCCCCCCCCCCCTCCCCTTCTCTCATTTTTCCAACAAGGCCTGGTTTCACAAGACTAGTAGAACACTTCCTCCATTGAGATTTCAGATAAAGGTTTTAATACCCCAAGCCCTACACCCTAGTCTTCCTTCTTAATTTCATAAGAGGACCAATCCCAATGCCATTGGACCAATTTTGTACACAACGTATGCCAAAGAAAGGCACCCAAAATTTCAGAGGAAAAACACAAGCAAAGCAGTTGACTTCTCAACCTACTTAATAAAATATGCAAAGCTTTATAACTGGCCAAATTGAATAACAAAAGGATGATGAATGAATAAACACATGCACATTAATAACATAAAAACTTCACCATATTCCATCATTCTGTTAAGCTGCTTTGGATTACAATTAGAAACACAAATGCACTGCATTGACAACACTACTCCATAAAATGTTTTACCTTTAGTGAATTGTGATTATATTAGAGTAATTGGTTATCTACTTCCATCTTCCAATCAAAGTTTAGATTTTCGGCAACTTGAATCACAAGGATAATAATCCTAAAAAATGGCATTTCTGTTCTCAGCCCCTATCTATAGAAACTTGTGACATTCTACCTCAATGTGAATTGAAATATCCTTTCATTTGATTCTCCATATCTTAAAATAAAACTAAAGTAATATCCAGATTCTGAAATCCCATTTGAAATTCAATTAAGAGAAGATTATTTAAAACAAGAAAATGTGGGAGAAAAAAAGGAGTATACCCTTTTGCGCATTCGCCCAAACTCGCTAGACTTGAACTCATTACGAACCGATTTCTGGATACGAAGCATCAAAAGCTCACCTTTTAACTCAACCACTTCATCGTTGATTTCCTCAGTGGTTTTGGCTCTTATTTCCTTCATTTCTTCTTCTCTCTTAGCCATCATGACCACGGAGGACGAAGGTGACGGTTGCCGAAAGGAGGTGGCCTGAGAAGGCAACCGTTGGGGACATAAGTGGATTCTGACGCCGGAGAAGGAAGTTTTGGGAAATGAGGATTTGGGTTTTGGAGGGAAAGTTAAGGTAGGTGGGGAAGCAATTGAGACGCTCAACATATTTGCTTCTTTGAATTCAGCTGTATCTTTGTGGCTGTTTTCCTGTAGGTGTAAAGCTCGCTTCTTGCTTGAGCTTTAGTACTTGGGATATAGATTGTAGATAAGGCTTTTTTTTTTTATCGTTCTATTCGGTTTAAATAAAAAACAGTTTTTCAAAAAAAAAAAAGAAGGCAATTAGGCTTCTTCTTTTTTTACACTCGTCTCTGTATTTGAATTTTTAAAATTCATAAAAAAATCTATAAACTTTTAAAATAAATAATTAAGTTTTTGTTTTTATTTTATATTCAAAACGCATAAAAAACAGCGAAATAATAGTAAAAACGCATAAAAAATAACATCCAAACAATTAAAATAGCTGCAAAACAACAACAAAATAATAATAATAGCAATAAAAATAGCAACAAAAATAATAACAAAACAACAACAAAAATAACAGCATCAAAACAGTAAAAAAATAGCACTAAAACAACAATTAAAATAGTAAAAAACACAAAACAGTAAAAAAATCAAAATAACAAAAACAACAATCAAAACAATAAAAAAAAAAACACCAAAACAAAAAAATAATTTTTTTATTAAAAATGGTTAATTTATTCGGGTCGGATCGAGCTGGGCCTGAATAAAAAAACTATTACTCGAGGCTCGACCCGTTTAGAAAATGGGTCTCACTTTTTGTCTAAGCCCATTTTTCGAGCCTATATTTTTGTCCAAACCCTCCCATTTTTTGAGCGGGTCTTAAGGTCGGGTAGGGTGGCCCGACCCATGATCAGGTCTAAAAATAACCATTCTCTCACATAACCAACCATAACTGAATTCTCTAGGGTATCTATCCAACCCTTTGCACACATTTATTTTCACAACAATACTTGTAATTTCATCACTTTCACATTTTGGTCCTTAAATCCTAATTTCATCTAAAGTCCCTTTATAAAAAGATTTAACTCAAACATCAAACACTCAAATATTTTAAAAGCTTTCAAGAATAAGCATTTTCAACAATGGCAAGTTCCATAACATTTGATAGATTCACAAATTAGTCCTTGTATAAGCTAGATTAAGCTAATACGGACTCAAACACATAAAAATTACTAAAAACGATCAAGGTTTGCTTACTCAAATCAAAGCTCAAAGATTGAATGTATAAGCCCTAATTTCTCTCCTTTTAGTCATGAAGAAGAAGAAGAAAGGATGAAAATATAATCTTTTCTTTCTTTAATTTAATTTATATACCAATGACATTTTTGTAATTTCTTAGACTTTCATGATTAACTTAATTAATCATCTTTTTTAACCTTAATCAATCCTATTATTAGTCAAGTTTTGTCATGATAATCCACCCACTAACAACCCTTTGGCTTATTTACTCATTTGGTCATTCTAATTAATCAGTTATACCTTTGCACCTATTAGAATTTAGTCCTTTCTATTCAATTAACTATTTATTAATAAAATTCTTGAACCAAAATTTTAATATGATGCATATAACACCATAACTGTTAAAATAAATAAATTTATGACTCGTCTCATCATATTTGTGATTCCAAAATCACTGTTTCTGACACCACTAAAAACCGGGCTATTACAACTCTCCCCTCTTTAAGGAAATTTCGTCCTGGAATTTCTTACTAGAAAATAGGTTAGGGTACTGTGATCTCATCGTAGCCTCTATCTCCCAAGTGACTTCCTCTAACCCGTGACGATTTCACAATACTTTCACCAGAGGTACTCTCTTATTCCTCAGCTCTTTTACTTCGCGAGCTAGTATTCTAACTGGTTCTTCTGAATACTATAAATCCGGCTGAATCTCAACTTCCATTGGTGTAATCACATGAGAATGATCTGATCTGTACCATCTCAGCATCGAAACATGGAATAAATTATGAATCTTCTCTAGTTCTGGTGGTAAAGCCAACTTATATGCTATAGGACCAACCCGTTCGATGACTTCATACGACCCGATAAACCGTGGACTCAACTTTTCCTTTTTACCAAACTATAGCACCTTTTTCCAAGGTGAAACTTTTAGAAAAACTTGGTCTCCTACAGTAAATTCTATATATTTTCTCTTAAGATCTGCGTACGACTTCTGTCAATTAGATGCTGCTTTCAAACAATCACGAATTACCCGCACTTTGTTCTCAGTCTCATGAACTAAGTCTGTTCCAATCAACTTAGGCTCGCTCAATTCTGACCAGTACAAAGGTGTTCTACATTTTGGACTGTATAATGCTTCAAACGGTGCCATTTTAATGCTAGACTGATAGCTGTTATTATATGCAAACTCTACCAGCGGTAAATATTTCTCCCAGCTTCCCTCAAACTCAAGTATACAGCATCGTAGCATATCTTTGAGAATATGTATCACTCACTCTGACTGACCATCCATTTGCGAATGATATGTAGTATTGAAATTTAGCCTGGTTCCTAAAGCTTCATGTACCTTACCCCAAAATCTCAAGGTAAAGCAAGGATCCCTGTCGGAGATGATAAAGGCTGGTACTCCGTGTAGTCGCACAATCTCAGACACGTATAGCTCGGCCAATCTCTCAAGTGAATAATCTACCAGAATGAGAATGAAATGAGCTGACTTCGTCAATCTGTCTATAATTACCCAAATCGAATCTTTCTTTCTCGATGTTACTGGAAGTCTTGTGACAAAATCCATTGTGACTCGTTCCCACTTTCACTCCGAAATAGAGATCGACTGTAGTAACCCAGATGATACCTGGTGTTCTGGTTTTACTTGCTGACATATAAGGCATTTAGTCACAAACTCTGAAATATCTCGTTTCATACCTAGCCACCAATACAATTTCTTCAGATTATTATACATTTTCACACTCCCTGGGTGAATGAAATAAGTGTTGCTGTGAGCTTCCGTCAAAATGTCTCGTCTCAAATCCGAATCATTCGGAATACATACTCTGCCTTTGAAATACAACAAACCCTCTGAATCTACTATAAACCATGTGGTGGCATCATTCTGCATCTGCTCCATTTTAGTCATGAGCTTTGGGTCCTTTCTCTAAGATTCCTAGATCCGTTGTAGAAATAGCAGTCTCGTCTTAAGCTCTGCAGTGATAGAACCATCACGTTCCAATGACAAGTGGGCATTCATTGCTCTCAAAGCAAACATCGATTTCCGACTCAAGGCATTAACTACAACATTGGCCTTACCTGGATGATAATTGATCACAAGGTCATAGTCTTTTAACAGCTCTAACCATCGACGCTGTCGTAGATTCAACTCTTTCTATGTTATTAGATACCTCAAACTCTTATGATTTGTAAATATATGACATCTCTTCCCATAAAGGTAATGACACCAAATCTTTAATGCAAAGACTATTACAGCTAACTCCAGATCATGAGTTAGATAATTTTTTTCATGTGGTTTTAACTGTCGAGAAGTATAAGCTACCACTTCCCTATATTGCACCAAAACACACCCTAATCCACTTAAAGACGCGACGCTGTAAACAACGAACTCTTTTCCCGACTCTGGTTGCATCAAGATCGGAGCTTCAGTTAATAACCTTTTCAACTGGTCAAAACTTTGCTAACACTTTCCAGACCACACGAATTGAATGTTTTTCTATAGGAACCTCGTCATCGGCAAGGCTAAGATGAAAAAGTCTTTCACAAATCGGCGATAGTAACTTGTTAATCCCAGGAAACTGCATACCTCGGAGACATTCTTCGGTACCTTCTAATTAAGAATAGTTGAGATTTTACTAGGATCAACATGTATTCCTTTCGAGGATACTACGTGACCCAAAAATCCAACCTCTCGAAGCTAGAATTCACATTTACTAAATTTTGAATACAATTGCTTTTCTCACAAAATCCGTAACACCTCTCTTAAATGCTGAGTAATCTCTGATTCTATCTTGGAGTAAATCAATATGTCATCAATAAACACAACCATAAACCTGTCCAACTAGGACAGAAATGCTCTGTTCTCTCAAATGCTACAGGGGCGTTGGTCAATCTGAACGGTAAAACTAAAAACTCATAATAACCATACCTAGTTCTGAATGCTGTTTTCATAATATCATAATCCTTTACTCACATCTGATAGTACCTTGGCCTAAGGTCTATTTTGGAGAATATGGTTGCACCTTTTAGCTGATCAAATAATTTATCGATCCGAGGCAATGGTATTTGTTCTTGATCGTTACCTTATTTAGTTGTCTGTAATCTATACACATCTGCATTGATCCATCTTTCTTTTTCACGAATAATACGGGTGTACCCCGCGATAATACACTAAGTCGTATAAACCCTCTGTCTAACAATTCTTGCAAATGAGCTTTCAACTCTTTTAATTCTATCGGTGCCATTCTGTACGGTAGAATAGAGATCGAAGCGGTACCAGGTAGTAAATCAATATTGAGCTCTAACTCTTTGACTGGCGACAAACCCGGTGGTTCTTTCGGAAACACATCTGTATACTCTTGAACAACTGGTACCTAATTCAATTCTGTTCTCAAGCCCCAAGTATCAAGTATGTATGCCAAGAATGCTTTACAGCCTTTATGAACCATCTTCTGTGCTGAAATAGCCAAAATCACCTTGGTTTCACTGTTCAATCTATCGAACTCCACTGTAATTACCTCACCTGTCGAGCATTTCAAACTAATCTGTCTTTGCTTGCAATTTATTATCACATCATGCTCAGAGAACCAATCCATACCCAATATCACATCAAACTCAGTGAATTGCAATAGCATTAGATCAACAGAAAATTCACAACCCTGAACTTTCAGTGGACATTTATGACATACCAAGTTAACAATGACACTATAACCCAATGGGTTTGTGATTTGCACATCAAATTTAATCGATTCAACAAAAAATTTCTTATCAGTAGCTAAGACAGTGCAAATATATGAATGAGTTTACCCTAGGTCAATCAAAGCACATACAATGTCATTAAAAAGATAGAATATACAGTCACAACATCAAAAGCGATAGCCTCTTCTCTAGCTCGGATGGCATAAGTCTGCGCAGGTGCTCGAGCTTCTGACCTGCTCCCACTGTCTCTCTATTCACTTCGATTTCCACCCGCACCGCTACTCTGCCCCAAGCGTCTACCTTTCTGCGATGTAACCGAAGGGTTAACACTCCGATCTTCCTTTACTTCCGAGTTCATCGAAAAATTTCGCATGAAGAGGTCGATATTTCCACATTTAAAATAAGCTCCTTTAACTAACCGACATTCACTCGAATGGATTCTTTTGCAATGCTCACACACAGATGTTGGCATGTTGTGAACACTAGCCACACTGTTAGTCGGCCAATTTTGAAATTTGGATTCTGGTGATCCTAATCAGCTTCTGCTCAGAAAACCAAAAGAGACTACTCTGCGAACTTCACTATCTCTAAATTTCTTCGGGGTTAGCATTAAGAAGGTTAGGGTGGGATTTTTATTCCCGAAATCTCTTTTCTCTCTGTTTCTTTTGATTGTATACTTCCTCTATTTTTTTGTGCTCTATTTGCCAGTACCACAAATGACCGAATTTCTGAATCACCTACCATCATCTTTATCTCGTCACTTAAACCATCTTCAAATCGGACACACATAGCCTCATTCTTAGGTACGATCTCCCGTGCATACTTACTGAGAAATATAAACTCCCGTTCGTATTCTGCCACAGTCTTATTTCTCCATCTCAACTCCAATAATTCTTTTTTCTTCTTGTCTAAATATCTCTTGCTGACATACTTCTTTTTAAACTCTATTTGGAAAATTCTTAAGTAACCTCATTTTTCGGTATCACTACCACGATCATTATCCACCAATTATACGAAACGACACACCTCATAAAATCTTCAAGCGGATAAGCCATTTCATTCAGTATTCTCAGAGTGTTTTCTAACCAATACTCAGCCCTGGATGGATCATCCTCAGCATTTTCGCGAAATTTCTCTGCCCGTACTTCCTTACCCTATAAGTCGAAATACAATGTCTCTGTTCAATTACTGGAGGAGGTGAAAGCATTACAGGAGGTACCGTAGGTCGAGCGGTAGGCTGTGTAACTGAGGGTGGAGGAGGTGGTGTCATTCGATTATTCTGCATAAATTATGAGAACCACTATCCCATTAAGCCTAAGAACATGTTCTTAGCTTTGCTTTCTGTCATTGATAAGATAGTGGCCCCATGACTAGCCCCGGAATCACTTGTCAGGTCATTGCTGTTTACTTCGTTAGTCTCATCTCTTTCAGATTCAGACATCTTTACCTTATCTGCAAAAACTATGGTTAGATCAGATTCATTTGTATCACACTATCACATGTTCATATAGCATGTACTACGAAATCATTTAATATAATCATAACTGTCCAAGAAACGGTTAAACTGAAAGCTTTGATACCATTAAATATAACACCCAGAACCCGAATATCGGCACCGATTAGATTTCTGGTGCTTTCTATTCATTTATCAATGTTCATCTTTGAATATCTTAATAATCAACTTATTTATTAAGAAATTCACCTTGCACGTTATAAATCGACATTTAATCATAAACATAATTCATCAAGGGTAAAAATAACATTTCCAATATTTTAGAAGACTTCTACCGGTACATGATGGTCAAATATAGGTAGTAGTCAAGTTAATGAACAATTTAGTAACTGTGCAGATTTTTACCGGTACTTGTGCTAGCTCTACCGATACAAGTATGATTTCTACCGATACAAGTCATACATTTACCGATACCAAAAACTCCAAAGAGCAAAAATTCTCACCCTGCAACTTCTACCGATATAAGCATACAAACTATCAATACATCAATACTAAAACTACCGATACTTGTAATTCAACTACCGATACAACTCAAGTTAGAGAGCAACCTCTCTCCTACCCTGTACTTCTACCGATACATGCATAAGTTCTACCGAAACAAGTATGCAGAATCTCAAGAATTATGTCAAGACACAAGTTTAACATCTCAAACCCATCCAACACAAGTTATGCATTAGGTCATCACACAACACACATAACTTCTAAGTCTTTACAAGCATCTTAAGCTTAAACATCTAAATTGTACTTCATGCATATACACATTCAACATAGTAAGATTTCAACATCTTTAGTACAACAACAAAGGTTAATATCATCCTGTACATGCCATAAGATCGAGTGATGCAAAAACTACCGACAAACTCCACGATAGTGTGACTTCAAGGAAATGACGATGATCCGATCTTCAGTCAGCAAACGATCTACAAAACAACAACATTAACTGTGGTAAGCTTCATAGCTTAGTAAGTCCGATACTCTAAGGAGTTACCAAACATTGTAATAAGCAATAATAACTCCATCGAGCTAACATAATTCCATTGCTCTTTGAGTTATTTACAACTTCTTTTCCTGTTCGTATCTTTCAGTTACTAGTACCCGATGTTGCTCACATGAGCTGTTGAGGACTCGCAACATATACGGTACCCCAACCATCGATACGGTGTTTATCTGTGTTATAAATTGTTCCCTAACGATGTTGCTCACACGAGCCGTCGAGAGTATGCATAAAGCATAGTCCCAACTATCGTAAGGCCTATAATCCATTTAGGATCCATATCTTTATCCCGAGTCACGATATTGCTCACACAAGCTGTCGAGGACTCGCAACATATGCGGTACCCCACCCATCACGTCGGAACTATTTCAACAGCATAAAGCCTACTGTCTCTCGCGTTTCATTTCTTCGATTATCTTCAATACCGAATGCTTCTGATTTGCTAAACATTGACAATATGTACAAGGAATATTAAGTAAGATTTACATTATGAATTTACCAAACTGGACTACAATTTTGGAAAGACTTCAGGGACTAATCCATCAATTTCCTTTTTCTGCAGTCTGAAGCACGATCGTAGTCTACATTCACAAATCATTCAATTCTCACATTAAGTCACATAATTTAGTCATGCAACACAATTTAGTCCTCTTTAAGAAAATTACGATTTTACCTCTAATGGTTTCCTTTTATTCAATCTAGTCTTTCCAACTCAAAACGTGCAAAATAACCATTCTCTCACACAACCAACCATAATCGAATTCTCTAGGGTGTCTATCCAACCCTTTGCACACATTTATTTTCACAACAATACTTGTAATTTCATCACTTTCACATTTTGGTCCTTACATCCTAATTTCATCTAAAGCCCCTTTATAAAAAGATTTAACCCAAACATCAAACACCCAAATATTTCAAAAGCTTTCAAGAATAAACATTTTCAACAATGGCAAGTTTCATAACATTTTAAAGATTCACAAATTAGTCCTTACATAAGCTAGATTAAGCTAATACGGATTTAAAAACATAAAAATTACTAAAAACGATCAAGGTTTGCTTACCCAAATCAAAGCTCAAAGATTGAATGTGTAAACCCTAATTTCTCTCCTTTTAGCTATAAGGAAGAAGAGAAAAGGATGAAAATATCATCTTTTCTTTCTTTAATTTAATTTAAATACCAATGACATTTTTGTAATTTCTTAGACTTTCATGATTAACTTAATTAATCATCTTTTTTAACCTTAATCAATCCTATTATTAGTCAATATTTGTCATGATAATCCACCCACTAACAACCCTATGGCTTATTTACTCATTTGGTCCTTCTAATTAATCAGCTATACCTTTGCACCTATTACAATTCAGTCATTTCTACTCAATTAACTATTTATTAATAAAATTCTTGAACCAAAATTTTAATACGATGCATATAACGCCATAACTATTAAAATAAATAAATTTACGACTCGTCTCATCGGATTTGTGATTCTGAAATCACTGTTTTCGACACCACTGAAAATCGGACTATTACAAGTACGTTGAGACTCATGCATGGGATCCATCCAAGGAACCAACTGAGCAATCTAAGTAGTCATTAGGAGAAGTATTAGGCTAAGACAATAGGACTATTATGACAGTTTTTTAGTTTAGCTAGGCCTTTTCACTAAAAAGAAAGTAAGTACAATTTTATCATTATTAATTTATATTTTATACATTTTAAAGAGTAAAAAAAAATTCGATTTTCTAATTTCTTTTTTGGGAGGGATGAGCCCTTGCCTGTCCCTCCACTAACCTTGTTGACAACCTATAAGTTTTTTTTTAGTTTTATTTTAAGTCAATATTTATGATTTATACTTTTTAAAATTATTTCACCATTCATCCATTGATGAGTTAAAAAATCAAAATTAAAGTTAATTCTTTGGCATAGTTTTGAGCCTTGAGTACTTAGGTTCAAGACTCACAAAGTGCAAAGCCTATTATGTGCAATTGTCGTGCTTTAGTTTAGTTAGTTCAATTTGTTGCCTTTAGCTTTTATAAGAATTGTTTCTGTTCTTATTTCATTTGTGCTGTTATAGCTTGATTCCATTGTGCAATTACTCGAACAATTTGTTTGTGCTATAATAGTTTGATACTAGCGATTACTCGAACATGCATTGTAATAGTTTAGTTAATCCAATTGTCATATTTAATTTACTATAATGTAATAAAGTTGTAATGAATTGATTAGTCTGCAAGAGTGAAATAGAAAACAATAATTTAATTAGATGGAATGAAATAAGCATTATATAGTATTCCACTCTTTGGGTCAAATGAATCAATCCTGTAGTAGTATAAAATTTTTTTTGTTCAAATAACTAATATATCCTTTTAATGGATTTTCAAAAATCTAAAAATATTCAGTTGACTAATATATCTTTTAATAATTAAAAAATTAAATCCAAAAACATAATAAATAATAAATTCTTTAATAGATTAACTAATTTTGGTCAAATTTCATATCCACGATTTATTTTAAACAACTTGGCATTGGATTTATGCATTTTTCCCCCCGCACATAACTGCAAAACTGAAATATACGACCAACAACTTCCAAAAATGGATTATAATTTAGCATATGATAAGATAAAAAAAATGAAGTCAACTTGTATACATACTATATATATAACATGGGTATAATTCAGTATAGAAGTGGCAGGAATAAACCTAGAAATCATAAAGAAACACATGTAATTGTAAATTGAATCTTAATGCGATTGAAATTAATATTATTATTAATACAAAAAAATTATAAATTTAAATATATTGAAAATATTATTTTCTATTTAAAAATTGAAGAAGAATTTTACCATTAAAAATTCTAGTAATGATTGGATACAAATTTCTAATATATTTTCTGTCACATCATAATGTCTATAATTTCATTAATATTTAAAAGAGAAATGGAGAAGGCAAATGTTATGTGCTAACTTTGCTAACTTCTTTTTAATGAATTATATCATTTTCTTCTTCTAATAGAAATCCTCACAACCAATTTCATTTTAAATTCTAGTGATATAAAAAAGAAATTGGCAACTCAACATATTGTTGGGTTAGCAGTGGAAGAAGGAAAATAAAAGCCATTGATTGCTTCTGGCCAACCCTATTGACCAATATTGTCTCAAAATTTCAGAATAGAGATACAAATACAATAGATACACACAAACACCAGCACTAATAGTATAGAATAACAAATAATTTGTATCTAAACACTGCCAATCTCATAAAATCTTACATCAACAATTTACAATTAACATACATTGAAAACAAAAATAGAATAAAGAAAATGATACAAGAGATGCAATGCATGCGCTATTACATTTGATTAATTTATATTAATTTCGTTTAAGTTGGTTAGACTCAATTGTTTTCAGTTGCCTGCATAAAAGTTGGCTTAATTATGTGGATGATTTCGTGCTGGTTTCAATCGTATTGATTGATAAACATCGTTTTAATATTAAAGTGAAATAAACAATACTCTTTTTCACATCGATAAAAATTTTAGTTCGTATTGATCGCATCGGTTTACTCCGATCAATTCTAATTACACTAACTAGAATATGATGCAATGAGTGGTGCGTGAATAATATTGAAAATATAAAAATTTTAATTATCTACTATTATGGGACAGACTTATTTGGAATGTACTGATTAATAAAAAAAAACTTTTGAACTTTAATTTTTGTTCGAAACATATTTTCACATTTAAAATATAAAAATTAAAATATAAAAAAACTACTCACTCGATTATCAAAGAAAAAATCCCTACCCTTCTTTTATGGAAAAAAAATCCTCTCACCCTTCAATTTCCTTTTTCTTGTTAATTTTAATTTTGTTAAATGATGTATTTTTATTTGTAAAGTTTATTTATGATTATTTTATATAATTGATGAGTATTTTATATTTAAAATTTATTTAATATTATTTATTTGATATATATATATATATATATATTAAGATTGATAAATCCAAAAACATAACTTTTAGCCCAATTAACATTAGCATAACCAAAACCGTTTTGCTATTAAAACAATCATCCAAAACAATGCATCAAACAATGAACAAATTTTACGCAAATTTTCCTGACAAAAATGTCCCCAACAACAGTTAGAATTATGTAGTATATAAATCTTTGAAAGTTGAGGCATGTCCAATATCTTATGAAAAACTGCAGCAATAGATCAAGCAAAAACCAAAGCACAAAATTCTCATCTCACTTCTTGTTGAGATCAATCCGATTAAGCAACGAACACATAAAAATAACGGAACACACAAATTTAATGTGAAAAAATTCCCTTCAAAGAGGATAAAAAATCACGAATAAAAATAATTTTACTATAATGACAAAAGAACAAAGAGTACAAAATATGGAGATAAAACCTAACCTCCAAAACCAGAAAATAAATAACCCTTAAAATGTAAACACAAAATTTTTCAAAAGTGTTATGAGTTCTAATATTTAATCGGTGTATTTTCTAATATTGTAAAAGAGCCTATTTATAGGCTAAGTTTGTAAGTCAAATAATAATAAAATAATCTAAACTAATCAGAGTTTGACTGAAACAAATAAATAAAGTTTAACTGAAAGATTATTTCTCAAAATTGACTTAAATATAAGGTAAACTCAACACTTCCCATCCACATAATTCATAGAACTATTGAATAGTAATAACTCTAATAATAGGAAGCATACTACAACAAAATAGGTCTACCGCGACACTTTTTTTTACTTAAGATGACTCAAAAAAAGTTGGCATAGGTATTGTGCTTTCGAAAAGGTTGTCTTTAGTACAATTGACGTAGGTGTTGCGACGCTTTTGAAACAACGTTGGCATAAGTCAACATAAGCCGACCTTTATTAAAGGGTTGGCAAAAACCGAATCAAGGTCGATCTTTAAAAAAAATAGGGATAGGTCTTATCTAAGACAATCTTTTAAAAAAGGTTGGGATAGACCCTGTCTAAGGCAACCTTTACAAAAGATTGGGATAAACCTTGTTTAAAGCAACCTTAAAAAGGTTAGGATATACCTTGTCTAAGGAAACCTTTAAAAAAGATTGGGATAGACATGTCTAAAGCAACCTTTAAAAGATTGGGATAGATCTTGTCTAATGCAACTTTTTAGAAAAAGTTGGTATAAAACCGTCTAAAGCAACCTTAAAAAGGTTGGGATAGACCTTGTCTAAGTTAAACTTTTAAATAGGTTGGGATAGACCTTGTCTAAGGCAACATTTTAAAAAAGTTGGAATAGACCTTATCTAAGACAACCTTTAAAAAAGGTTGGGATAAACCTTATCTAAAGCAACCTTTAAAAAAGGTTGGGATACACTTAGTCTAAGGCAACCTTTAAAAAAATGTTGGAATAAACGCATCTAAAGTATTTTTTTTCTATTTTTCTATTTTAATATTAATATATTTTCATAAACATTTAGAATGAATAATGATAGAGGGGTTATATAACAACTTAAGCGACCTTTAAAAGAACTAGTTTAAGTGTTGCCAAAAATAGAGTGGTCATTAGTTGCTCTTACTCCCAATTTTGCCTTCGAATCTTCATCGTCGATCCTTCCCCATCACCATTGCCACTACTCCCATCATCGCCCCCAAACTCATCAGCTCTGGTCCCAAAAGAGGCGGCAAAACTTGCTACGCACTATAAGAAATGACTTGAGAGTTTGGGAATGGAGGTGGAAGACAAGCTCCTCCTTAGAGGAGACAAGTAAAAAAGAAAGGTCATAAGATTAACAAGGTGAGCTCGAGAGAAGTAATGAGTGTGGATGCATCAAGGAAAAGGAGGGGATTTGGTGTTTAGGGATTTGGAAATGGAAAAGGGAGTGACTATGGAGGATGTAGTTGAAAGTGCATATTACATCTCAACAATGGAATTGCGACATAGACAAACATGGAAACAAAAGAAACTCACATCATGTTTGTTTCAATGTAATTAACTATGCATTTAGCCTAAATTCAATGGCCCCACATCAAAGCAAGCGATTGGTATAGTGTGATTGACTATTACGAGTCTTGTTGTTTAGTTCTCTATTCCCATTAATCATAGAGTAGGGTTTGAATACTTTGCCCCACCTTCTGAATTGCCCATTCAAAGCACGGTAGGAATAAACAAAAATTGAACTTTTCATTTTCGCCCTCATTCATTCATCATCATCCTCCCGATCTGTTGTAATACATAAAGAAAATTTTAATTTTTTTTGTTTCTCAAAATATTTATTGAAGTGAGCCCAATATTTAATCTTTCATATTTTATAAGCTCAAGATAAATGAAAATGGTTAAAATTTAACTATCAAATTCATGAAATCACTAATTGTTAATTTATATCACCTAATGGCTAATACACATATATATAATATGACTTAATCCACCGATATATGTGTAAGAATTTGAAAACAAAAATTACTCAAAAATCAATACTGCGTGGATAATTTTTTTGAAGATAAGTCGGGTTATAATTATTGCAATTAAAAGAAGTAACTTAAAATAATAAATAAATACCAGCCTAGAAAACCACAACATAGACCCTGCATAGAAAAGAGCTCCCCACCGTACCAAGGGCATTTAGAAAATAAAAATCGACAATTCTTTAGAATAAAAATTGGGATAAATTATAAAAATAATCACTTTTATTTATCTTGAATTACATTTTAGTCACTTATGTTTGAAATGTTACGTTTTAGTCACTTGTGTTATTATTTTGTTACGAAGTGATCACTCTACCGTTAAGTTCCGTTATCTCCCTAACGGTAATCCTACGTGACAGTCTAACTAGATTTTCAGTGCCAACTTGAATTTTTAATGGAATGAGAATAAATATTTAATTAATTAAAATTTTTAAACCCTAAACCTTAACTAAAAAACCTTAAATCCATTTTCACATGCCTCTCTTCCTCATCTCCATCTTCTTCCCTTTGATTCCAATATCTTTGGTTACAAATTTGTCTCAAAGTTTAAATCTTTAAAACTCATTAACCAAAAGATTCAATATCTTTTATTTCAATATCTTCTTCCTGTTAAGTTTTTTTGGGTTAATGAGTTTCAAATGTTCAAGCTTTGAGATATATTTGTAATTAAAGACATTGGAATCAAAAGGGAAGAAGATGGAGATGAAGAAAAGATGTGTGTGAAAATGAGTTTATGGTTTTTTCAGTTAAGATTTAGGTTTAAAAATTTTAATTAATTAAAAATTTATTCTCATCTCATTTGAAAATCCAAATTGGCACTTAAAATCTAGTTGAACTTCCACGTAGGATTATCGTTAGGGAGATAATAGAACTTAACGGCAGAGTGATCAATTCGTAACAAAATAATAACATAAGTGACTAAAACGTAACATTTCAAATATAGGTGACTAAAATGTAACCTGAGACGAACAAAAATGACTATTTTTTTAGTTTACCCTCTCCTTAACCCTTTCCTTTTCCCCTTCGAACAACCCAGATCTAGTCCTGATTACCATTTCCTTACTGTTCCGTCTTTGACCACCGATTATCTCTTTCTACTACTTCCTTCACAAATGAAGGCGTCATATCAGTCAGATAAGTAGTTCCTCCTCCTCTTATACCTTCTATAACTAGTCGATGGGTTGCTTCATTTGCATTTCTGTCGATATATCTAAACATGCATTCCTCAAATCCCCTTCTAGCACGTTTTTCATCTTCTATGTAAGCACTTATCACAAAATAATCTTGTCTTTATATTTGTAGTTTCTTGATCACTGTGATATTGTCTCCTTCAACCAACACTTTCTTGAACCCAAGATCCAGACCCATTTGGACTCCTTAAAGGCAAGCCAGTGCTTTAGTCGCAAAAGTGGTAGGTATATGGTTGTTGATTATCATTCTTGAGCCCAAAATCCTACCTTCTGAATCTCGCCCCACTAACCCCGAACAGGATTTGTTCAAACTACCTAAGAAAGACGCATCGAAGTTTATCTTAACAAAAGGTGTTTCCAGTGGTTTCCATCTCTTTATTTGAACTCGTCTTCCTGGTAAACAAACAGTTATCTCATCAATATCCTATATATACGATGTGATAAAACATACCGTTTCCATGTTCTATTGATGTTTCCTTTCATGCACCTGTATGTTTCTGTCCCCCCAAAATCGCCATTGCACATGTTATTACCTTCCACATATCTTTAGAATGCACAGTGAACAACTAGTTCATCCACTGTTTGTATCCCTCATTCGACTTATCTTGAGGCCATTGGATGTTTAACTTACTTCATATTTCCTTGATAGATGTGTAGTCTCAAAACACATGTTGAGGGGTCTTTTCTCCATTAGAGCATCTGGGACATACTGCCGAGTCCCTCAGTCTTCTTTTTTGTAGGTTGCTGTAATTGGGAATGATTTTTTTACTCTCCAAGTTGTAATTTTTACTTTTTTCGATAGCTTAATTTGCCATAGAATCTTGTAAAATTGTCTGGATGTAATTTGGTAGAGATTAGGGGACATATAAGTAGACTCTTGTAATAGCACTTTGTATCCACTTCTCATAGTGTACTCCCCAATCGCTTCACAAGTGGGGTGCTAAAAAATTTTGTGGCCTCTTCAACAGACATAATACTGATAATCAAGTCTTCTTTCCACTTACTCAAATTTTGATCAATTAGTTTAGAAATCATACTTGGATTTGGATACATTGCATTTCCTTAAAGCTTGTAGTTCTCCAAACCTGACACCCAAACATCGTTCCATATCGATAAACCAATTCATTTTTCCCACCCTCCAGCATATGCTTGATTGAAGCAATCCTTTCGTCGCCCAAACACTCTTCCAAGTATAAGAAGGGTTTGTTCCTAAACTCGAATTCATGAAATTAAAATCCGGGTAATATTTTGCTTTCAAAGTGAGTACTAATAACGAATCTGGATAACATGATAAATGTCATCCTTGCTTTCCTAATAACGCAACATTAAATTTGGTTAGACTCTTGAAATCCAAACCACCCTACTCCTTTAAACAACATAACGATTTACAGTCACACCAATAAATACCTCTTTCACCTCAATGCTTCTGCCACTAGAATTTGCTAATAATTTGCTCCATTTCACCACATAAAGAATTTGGCAATAAAAAAGCATGGAATTAGATATGTAGGAATAGCTTGCAAAATAATTTTAATAAATACTTGTTTACCTCCTTGAGAAAAGGTTTTATGCACCAGCTTCGTATTCTGTTTGTCAATCTATCTTTCAAATTTTGAAATGCACGTTTTTCTGTCAGCTCACCATGTTAGGGAGTCCCAAATATTTCTCTGGATCAGTAGAAAATCGGTCCCTAAAAGATTGGGAAACAAAATCCTTAGTTTGGTTTGAGCAATTAGAACTGAAAAAAGTAATGATTTCTCAAAATTTATGCATTGTTCCAAACACGCCTCACATTCCTTTAAAATATTCTTCATGACTGTCACCTCCCTCTCGGCAACTTCTCCAAACATAATACAATTATCCGCAAACATTAAATAGGATATCACGGGCCACCTCCTACAGACCATTGTACGCCTCATGCTTCCATTTTCCTTAGCTATCCTCATTAGTGTCGATAAACTTTCACTGCACACTAAAATATATATGGGCTAAGTGGATCACCTTGCCTAAGCTCTCTGGATGGTTTAAAAATATCTCTAACAATGCCATTAATATTAATCAAATAGGACATTGACGAAATACAATGCATAATAAGCTACACCCATGATTCCGCAAAACCCATATTTACTACCATATCTTTTAAGAAACTTCATTCAACTTTATCATATGCTTTGCTCATATAAAGCTTTAGCACAAAAAAGTCTTTCATCCCCAAACATCTCATCTTGAATGAGTAGAGGATTTCATAAGTAAGCAACACGTTATCCGTTATTAATCTACCTGGAACAAATGTTCTTTGGGTCACATCAATGTAATCATTCAGCACTCTTTTCAATATATTTGCCATCGATTTTGCTCTAATCTTGTATAACACCGAATAGAGACTAATCGATAGGAACTGCAACAAATTGTTAATCTATGCAATTTTAGGAATTAAAACAATTTTAGTAAAGTTTGTAACATCTTTAACCCATCTTCGTTACTGATTTAAGGTTAAGGAGCATTACTAGTCAAATCAAACACTAAATCTCATATTACTGTAAAATAATTCAACTTAAATCACACATTCGCATATCTCGTGTCATACGTATACTCTGAACTTAAATCGTGCTTTTAAGGCCTTAAAAAATAGTTCAGAAATAATTCAGGACTAATTTGAAACAAATCAAAAAGTTTAAGAGAGAGTTGAAAAGTTTGTGAAAAAGAAGGGCACACGGTCGTGTGCTAGCCCGTGTGCTTGCCTGTGCATCCACTCGATAAAGGGACACACGGTCGTGTCACTGACCGTGTGTCAAACCGTGCGTGGTTACGAAAATGGGTCACACGATCGTGTACCAGACCATGTGAGTATTGTAACTAACACACTCAAGGCACATGCCTGAGTGTAGGCCATGTGTGCCCAAAAATGTCTAAAACCAAGCTCAACCATCACATAGTTGTTTAGGGACCTAAACCAATCGATAACTCAACCTTACCATACATACATTGACAAGAATAAAGATGATATACAAGACCAAAATGTATAACCTGATTCATTCTTCTACAACAAAACATCCTAAATACATGCCACTTATAACCAAACCAACATAAACGGCTAAATACCAGATAATGTGATCTCCAAGAGTAATCCAATCGGCAACTCGTATCAAACAATCTGCAAGGAAGAAAAATCAAACAAGGTAAGCTTGCTTAAGGCTTAGAAAATTCATAATAAACATAAATTCAACTTACCATATGGGATGAAATTTTAAAACTTTTTCAATATAACTCAATATCATGATCGTAATTTCGTTAATCATCTATACACATCACAACTCTCACAAGGTTAGTGAGTTCTTAAGTAAACATATAACTTTAAAATGATATCAAACTTGTAAATAAAAAACACATTTGGCATATAAACCAAACATCATATTTTCACTTAACAATCACCTTTCATTTCAATTATCTAAATCTAATGTCTCAATTCATACATATATATTCACATAACCAATTCACGTATCATTTCATGTAATCATTCCCTATAACCTTTTTCTTATAACCATTTCATTTTGTACATTTAATATATAAAGATTCATTAAATCTTATACTTACATTTCCTTCCTATAAAACGTAACCTCACAAGGTTGATGAGTATCACCAAGAAATATATAATTTCAACAATTAATGTAACTTGTAATACTATATATATATCATCCATCATATGTTTAATGAACATACTTTCTCATTACAACCATTTGTATCAACACTTTTCCAAATTCATTTCATATATATATATATAACATCCGTTTAATCAGATTAAATATCTTCCAAGTCAGAGAATATTTAATCCTTATGAACCATCGATGTTCAACATCAATAATTTAGAGTTATTCTCATTTAACCTCCAAGTATTTATACCTAGAAATCTTTAACACTTCCTTTGAATATTATCATAATAATTAACTTTTATTATTTTAATGGATCCTTATAAAAGTGTTCTATACATAAGTCCAAAATGTTTACGCTCGTCAACTAATCAGAATCAGAATGATCGTGTCTCATAATAATCCGAGTCCGTAACACATGCAGGAGCTTGGTCAGAACGTTTATGCTCATCAGCAAATCAGAATTAGAATGATCGTGTCAAATTATCGTTTCGGATTTAACCAATGACCACTCATATAACACTAGCTTGACCAGAGCTAGGTAACAGATAAAACAACAACGGATAGCTACTCTCAGCTAAATTTGCGTCTCATAAATAACCCGAGTCCGCAACACATGTAAGAGCTCGGTCAGAACGTTTACACTTGTCAGCCATTTAGATGAAAAACATTACGTTCAAAACTTTTATTTGATCCATCGAAATTTACTTCACTTAACTCATTTATGCATCTCATAATTATTTACTTTTCAATATATAAATTACACATGTATATAGGTAAATTCATCAACATTAATATCAAAATAAAATAAGTACACAATTAAAAACTTACTTTAGATTATACCATTACGAGCATCCATCCCTCCTAATCCTTATTTAATAAACATAACATAAATAATAACTAACATATCATATAAATAATTAAATCTTTGTCACATGAATTCAATAATTATATCTATGTATTTCACATTTTCTAAATTATAATACTCAACTTACACATCATCACCACTTAATCTAACGCATCACATACTTATTTCAAGTTTTTAAACTTAATTACAACATAAATATATATGTTTTAAATTACAAAAATAACATATAATTAATTTGATAAATTTACGAACTTATCTCAACTAAAACGGTTGCCTAACAAAGTCGGAGACTAAACCGAACTTTAAATTTTCCTCAAATTAAATCTGATTGCTTCGTTTTTTGATCTAGATAATAATTCCCATCAATTTAATCATTCCAATAATTTAAAATATTTAATTCTAGCTTACAACCCATCTTAATGTAAAATTATAAAATTACCCCTAACAGCTTCACTTTCATTCAATTAAATCTTTAAACCAAAATTTATAATTTAATCACCATCCATGCAAATAATCAAACTAGCCATTTTATGATGAGTTTATAACAACCCAAATTTTCTACCATTTCCTTTTATTCACTTTACATTTTTACCTATTTTCTCGAATAAGTCCATAAACCCAAAATCACTAAAAATTACTTAACAAACTACTTGTATCTAGCCATCAACTTAAATAATTCATTCCTTAATCTAAAAAAAACAATTCAAAATTATTAATGACAAATCCCTAAAACTTTAACAATTTTACAAATAAATCTTCGGGTTAACTAAGTTAAGGTACCGAAATTCTAAAAACATAAAAATTACAAGAAAAAAACTAAATTAAGCTGACCAATTGAAGCTTAAACCTTGGCAAAACCCTAAGCTTTTCTCTCCATTTTTTTTTTCTTCCCCTACTTTGAAAGCCTCAAAGTGAAAGAAACAAAAATGTTTCTTTTCACACCCACTATATTAATCTTAAACCATTTCTTTTCTTTTCTCTTTTTTTATTATTAATTATTAAGACATATTTTAAACCATAAATTTTCCACCTAACGACACTAATACATTTAAAAGGGGTATTTGCCCCATTGGTTCCTCCTATTTCATTCAAATTATAATTTTTCTATAAATTTCTCTTTTACCTCTTATGTAATTTAATCCACACACCTAAATTACATACACAATTAAAATTACCTATTCGAAAAAAATCAATTAGCCTACAGATTAACTCCATAAATATTTTCATAAAAATATTTACGGGCTCTATTTACAAAAATGAGGTCCCGAACCCTCGTTTTTCCGAAGCCACTTCAATTTAACCATTAATTCAAATAATATAAATTATCACATTCATATTTATTATTAATATTTACGGACTCACTCATCGGATTTGTGACCCCAAAATCCTTGTTTCCGACACTATCGAAAAAGGGTCGTTGCAAAGTTTATGGCCTCTAAAGAGTTATTGCCATTAAGAACATTGAGACAGTACTAACCAACTTCTTTTCCTACTACATGCCAATATTTTTTTAAAAACATTGTCGAAAAACCATCCACCCCTACAGCCTTTGTTGGTTTCATGTCCATCAATGCTTCGACCATTTCATCCATCTTATATTCCACCGTTAACTCACAATTCATACTATCCGTTATGCATCGCTTCACCCCTGATAAAATATGCTCAGAAATTCCTACCTCTGTGACGTGAAAAGGTTGGAAAAGAAATCCTTAGCAGAATCCACAATTTCATCTTGCTACGTTGTAACTTGACCATTTGATCATTTTAGCTCGCGAATATGGTTTGTACGCCTCCTCTGGGAGGCAAATCGGTGAAAAAATGCAATCTTTCGATCCCTTAATTTCAACCAATTTGCTTTTGATCATTGTTCCCAATACACCTTTTCTTTTTCCATTTCCAGGTTTAGATATAACTTCATGTCAATGAGCTCACAAATGTTTTCTTCTATCATATCCTTCATATTTAATTGTTTTATTCACTTATGGATTTTTTTGGAAACCCCCTTGTATTCCTTCAACCCATTTATGCTTACCTTTTCCCAAAATAGCTAAACGAATAGGAACCTCCTCATTGTTTGTTTCCATAGTATACGAACCTCCCCTTCACAAGTATCCTCCAATGTCAACCAAGATTTGAATCTAAATGTTTTATTCTACCTATTCTAATCATCATGATTTGTTGAGTTTAGCAACGGACAATGACCCAAGAAAGAATGTGGTAAATGTTTAACTTGGAACTTAAGAAACAACATCCATCATGTCGTAGTAGCCACTCCTCGATTAAGTCTCTCTCTAACATTGTTCTCTACCAGTTTTCCTTTCTCCCAAGTAAACCATGGCCCATAAACCCTAAATCCTCCTATTGGCATTCGTCCAAAGCTTCATGAAAACTCTCCATTCTTTCATTCTCCCGTGGTACCCCATCATTCCTTTCAAAAGAGTATAAGATCTCATTAAAAAAATCACAAACCAGTCAAAGTAGAACGTTATCATTTCCTAGGTTCTTGAATAGATTCCAAGTTTCCTCATTCTATCTGACATCAGGAGAGCCATAGAACCCTATAAGATGTCATCTCCCCCTTTCCTCTTCATCATATACCTCAACATCTATGTGGTTTTTCGACATACACCTCAACGAAATGTCAACAATTTTCTTCCACCCTATACTTAACCCCCACGAGAACTTTCTGCCTTCATATCTATCCCACAATAAAACCCACATTTCTCTGGACTACCTTCATTCTACTAGAATCTAATTTCGTCTCCATAAAGAAGACAACATGGGGATTATAGTTCTTTAACATGTGCTGAAGTCTTCTCACTGCTCGTGGACTCCCCAAACCATGAATATTCCAACATAAAATCTTTATTATTCTCAATCGGCCTACCCATTGGCGGCCACCGATATAATTTGTTGACTGATAACATTACAAATAACATATTTTCTCCCTAAATTGATGTTTTAATTGTCTCCTTTGTATCTTATTTATCATGCATCATGGGTATTTCATACTTAGTTTTTATATTTTCTAACTCATTGCTAGTTAATTTAAATTCTTGTTATTTTATCTCTTTTTGTACTAATGTCGTCGCAAGCAGTCGATGTATTGCGCTTTAGAATTGTCAGTGCGGGAACTCAACCCAGAAGATCAATGCTGGAAGAAAAATGTAGCTACAAGATCAACTTGGAATTGTGACCAGAGATGTCGCTGCACAGAACCTAAACCATAAATGATTGAACTCAAATTGAATTCACACCTGGAAGTACTAACGCAAGAAAATCATAAGTTATCACCGTAATTAATGATCTCAGATTGCGGCCAGCAATGCAGCAACAACCATCAAATCTCTTAAGAAAACATCACTTCTGCGTGAGTGCATAGCTGTATTGTAACTAACTTTGACAACTGTAAAAATTAGATTTGGATCTGAGAATGATAGGCTAAAATATGCAACTTTTGAAGACTATAAATAGAGGAATGAAGATAGAAGAAATCATCAAGAGTTGAAGAATTAAATTTACAACTTACTTTGTGTTTTTAGAGTTTATTGTTGGAGACTGGTGAGCTAACTGAGCCGACGAGCAACAGCTCCTGACGAGGAGTGCTCGATGCTGAGCAAGAGAAACAGTTAGTGGGTAATCCGATTGCCTAGAGATATTATATTCCGATGTACTCATTAACTTCTTTCTTATTGATGATAAACTATTATTGATATTTGAATGACTACGAGAGTATCTTTCAGTATTTGATTACTTTGATTCTTACTTAATATTTTTCACCTATTTATTCTTGAATTCAATTGCATTAAACACGAGAGTGGAAGTGCAGTCTACTAACATCGAGAGATGTGGTGACAAGTTGAGTTAACAAGTAAGTTAGGTGAGAGCTGCTTGGGATTAGAAGAGATTCTGATCACTTGTTTTTGGGTACACAAAGTTGTTCACACCGAGAGGTGGAGTAATTGTAGGTACTTGAGTTGTGACTAAATAAGAAATTATTATTGGTAAGATTTCATTGGAGCTTCATTGCTGCGAAAGTCATCTATTCAAATCCTTGTCGATGCATTTTGTGTTGCAACTTAGCAAAATCAGTGATCCACTCTAGATCTTCGCACTTGATCACATTTACATTTTTTGCATTTAAATATTCAACACTCAACATTCAACACACTTTGATTTACTTTCAGTTGTTCTGACATTTGACCTTTAACATTTAACTCTAATTACATTGACAATATTAATCATTTTAGTATGCATATCTTACTTAATTTCACTGACATCTTTACTCACATTTCATCTAATTCCAGTATTAGTTGCTTCGACATCTGAACATCAAGAACCTATTCCTCGTGAGATCGATATTCCAATAGAATTATTCTATCAACTATACTTGCATAAACATGTGTTCGCTTGCACAATCGTTGTGACATTAAAGACGAGATCAAGTATTGACGCCATTGCCAAGGAATTGGCGTTTGTTTGATGTTTGCTTTTGTAGTTGCAATTAATTGTACTTATTTAATTTTTAATCGTTACTAATCTGTTTACTTTTCTGTTGTTTTATTTTAGGTTTTGCATGTCCACAAGGAGAAATCCTAAGGATATTGCAAGCTTTGATTCTAAACTTGAGAGAACACTTTGAAGGAAAAGACAAGAATAGAGGAAAATGGTTGGTAACAACAACAACAATAATTTACCACCATTATTGCCATAAGATAGAGTTCCTCCAGTGCTATCACAAGTTATTAATAATCTACCATCATTACCTCCACAAGAAGAACAAGTGCAAAATAGGTCAATCCGAGACTTTGTTGTTCCTATCCTTGATGATTTGCAACTAGGGGTTGTGAAACCAGCTATCCAAGCTAGTAATTTAGAGCTGAAACTAGTGATGTTTCAAATGCTTAATTCAAATGAGTAATATTCTGGTTTGCCTCATGAAGACCCAAAAGAACATTTAAAATCATTTTTGCTTATTTGTACATCTTTTAGTCAACATGGTGTCCCGGTTGATGCCTTGAAAATGAAATTATTTCCTTATTCATTGTAGGGTAAAGCGAGAACATGGTTCTTGGGATTACCGGCTGGATTCATTACATCTTGAAATGCACTAGCAATGTAATTTGTTTCGCGTTTCAATCCACCGACAATGAATGCGAGGTTGCGTAATGATATTACAGTCTATCATCAGTTGGATGATGAGAATTTACATATAACATTGGATAGTTACAAGATGTTGCTTCGACGCTGCCCAATGCATGGAATTCAACAAGAGACCTAGATTGAAATATTTTACAATGGTTTGAATTCCCAGACAAGGAATCTTGTCGACACATCAGCTAGTGGTCCTTTGTTAGATTGCACCTACAATGAAGCTATAAGAATTCTAGAGAGTGGATTGCTTAAAATGACTATCAATATCCAATCTCTCATTCTGCACAGGTAAAGACTTACTCTGGAGTTCTTGAGTTAGATGCCATTACTGCTTTGAGTGCACAGGTATCTTCATTGGCCAATATCATAAAGAATACGAAAGGGATAAGTGATGTTGCTCCTATTCAAGTGGCTCAACAAATGGGTTCGTCGACATTTTCTTGTGAAATTTACGGCTATAACCATAGTTATGAGGACTGCCCATAACATGCGAAAAATGCCTTCTATGTCAACAACATCAGAGGAAATTCATATGGTAACTCATACAACAATCGATCTCAACAACCTTAAGGGAATCAAAATGCTTCCACATTTAGATATGAAAATTCCTTAAATCAAGGGGGGTATAGACAAGGGAGTTACATTAACAACCAACAGTAGAATTATAATCAAAATTCTCAAGTAAATTCGCACCCTGAACAGATGCAGATACATAGCCAGATACAACTACAATCTCGATTACAGCCACAATAGTCTGTGCTACCACATATGCAAGGACAACATCATCAGCATCAACAGCAGTTTTCTAAACCTAAGTCAGATCCTATGACTGCTCTTGAGGTGTTGATGCACGAGCATATCACGAGAACTAAAGTAATAGTGCAAGGTAACTCTTCTTCTATCCGAGCATTGGAAGCCTAGTTAGGACAGTCAGCTTCTAATTTGAGTATGAGGTCGTTGGGTAATTTACCTAGTGATACTGAAAATCCAACGAGAGGGAAGAAGCATTGCAAGGCTATTACGCTGAGGAGTAGAAGGCAGACGACTGAACCAAGTAGTTCTAATCAAGACCGTGTCGATGTATCGGAACCACATCAACAAGTAGATGATACAGCTGAAGGAAGCCAAGCAGAAGTGAATGAAAAAGAACCAACTGTAGTGCCATCTATGCCTACAATTTACCCATTAAAATTATCGACGCAACTACCAATGTCGACACCATCGAGTATTCCACAACAACCTAATGTCACAATACCTTTACTATTTCCTCAAAAATTTAAAGAGAAAGTCCATGATAAAGAGTATCAAAAGTTTGTTTCTACTTTAAAACAATTGCATATTAACATACCTCTTGTTGACACTCTTGTGCAAATACCCAGTTATGGGAAATTTATGAAGGAGCTACTATCAAAGAAGAAGAAATTATTTAAAATCGAGACGATTGCGCTCATTGAGGGGTGCATCGTTATGCTTACAAATAAGTTGCATCCAAATATGAATGATCCTGGTAGCTTCACAATCCCATGCTCCATTGGGAATCATTATTTAGGTAAAACTTTCTGTGATTTGGGAGCAAGTATTAACTTGATGCCTTTATCTACTTTCAAGAAGTTAGGAATAGGTTCAATGAAGCCTACTGCGGTGACATTACAACTTAGGAACAGATCCTTAGCACAACCGTAAGGCCAAATCAAAGACATCCTTGTACAAGTAAATAAGCTTGTGTTCCCTACTGATTTCATAATCATTGACTACGAAGAAGATAAAGAGATACCCATTATCTTGGGGTGACCATTTTTAGCAATGGGATGCACACTTATCGACGTTTTCAAGGGGGAACTTATCATGCATCATAACAACGAGCATGTGACCTTTAGTGTGTTTGAGGCATCTCTGTCTAAAAGTAAAGAGCTGTGTCACCACATTGACATGCTGGATAAAATCATTTCGGAAGAATTCAATGCAAGGAGTTCAGCAATCCTATATGAAGATGCGGTGACATTTGTTGATGAAATCCTAGTTGATTGTGATGACAAAGAGGAGGTTAATAATTATGAGCTGAGACAGAATTGGCAAATGGAATCTTTAGATTTATCGAACAGGACAATTTCGATGTTTAAACCATCTATTGAGTAAGCTCTTACCTTGGAGTTGAAGCCATTACCCTACCTTGGAGTTGAAGCCATTACCGACGCATTTAAAGTATGTCTTTCTTAGTGACAATGATACATTACATGTTATTGTCAACGCATCCCTCGACGCAACGCAAGAAGATAAGCTCATCATAATTTTGAAAGAACATACGAGAGCCATAGCTGGAGCATTGTTGATATCAGAGGCATTAATCCCTCTTTTTGCATGCATAAGATTAGGTTGGAAGATGAAAAGAAGCAATCAATTTAGCAACAACGAAGACTTAACGAAAAGATAAAAGAAGTAGTGAAGAAAGAAATTATTAAGTGGCTAGACGCAGGCATCATTTACCCTATCTCCGATAGTGATTGGGTTAGCCCTGTCCAATGTGTACCCAAGAAAAGTGGTTTCACAGTTGTGAGCAATGACAAGGATGAGTTGATTCCTACTCGCATTGCAACTGGCTGGTGAGTATGCATGGATTATCGTCAACTGAATGTGGCCATAAAGAAAGATCATTTCCTACTACATTTTATTGACCAGATGTTGGATAGGCTAGTTGGTAAAGTTTATTATTGCTTCTTAGATGGCTACTCTAAGTACAACCAAATAGCCATTGCACCGGAAGATCAAGTAAAGACTATGTTCACATGCTCTTTTAGAACCTTTGCCTTCCGACGTATGCCACTTGGGTTGTGCAATGCGCCAACAACATTCTAGAGATGCATGATGACAATTTTCTCAGACATGATCAAGGACTCTCTAAAGGTATTTATGGATGATTTATCTGTCTATAAGCAGAATTTTAACCAATGCGTTGATAATCTAGCAAAAGTTTTGAAGAGATGCAAGGATACAAATCTTGTTCTAAATTGGGAAAAATGCCATTTCATGGTAACTGAAGGCATAATCCTTAGCCATCACATATCATGTCTGGGTATTGAGGTTGATAAAGTAAAGGTTGAAATCATAGAAAAATTACCACCGCCCACCAATGCGAAAGGAATAAGAAGATTTCTTAGACATGCGGGTTTTTACAGGAGATTTATTCGAGATTTTTCCAAGATTACTAAACCATTATGCTCACTGTTAGAGCAAAATAAAAAGTTTGTATTTGATGATGCTTGTTTGGACGCATTCATGACATAAAGAAGTAGCTGGTACAAGCACCAATTGTCATCCCATCGGTCTGGACGCAACCATTTGAATTAATGTGCGATGCAAGTGACTTTGCTGTGGGAGCTGTACTAAGCCAACGAAAAGAGAAGGTATTTCATTCCATTTATTATACTAGTAAAACTTTAACTGAAGCACAAGTTAATTATACAACTACTAAGAAGGAGTTGCTAGCAGTAGTCTGTGCATTTGACAAGTTTCATCGTACCTTGTCAGCTCAAAGATTACAGTGTACACTGACCACTCAACATTGAGATACCTTTTTGATAAAAAAGATGCCAAACCTAGATTAACCCGTTGGATCCTACTCCTACAAGATTTCGATGTTGAAATCAAGGATAGGAAAGGGTTTGAAAACCAAGTAGCTGATCACTTATCTCAATTGGAAGTTGGAAGTGAAGATGGGAGAACGTTCTAAATTGTCGATGCATTTCCAGTTGAGCAACTATTCTTTGTCGATGCATTGCATTGGTATACCGATGTAGTCAACTATCTTGTGTGTAGAAAGCTACCATTAAGTGCCATTGGTCACAAAAAAGTTAGATTCTTGCGCCGATGTTGCAAAATATCATTGGAATGAACCTTACCTGTTCAAGGTATGCGCTGACAACATTATCCGTCATTACGTACCTGAAGAAGAAATGACTTCAATCCTACTACATTGCCATGATGCCCCTCATGGAGGACATTTTAGTAGTACAAGAACTGCTGCAAAGGTCTTACAGTCAGGATTCTATTGGCCCACATTGTTTCGAGATGCCCACATCTTTGCTCAACAATGTGATAGATGTCAACGCACTGCTTCAATATCTCGATGCAATGAAATGATCCAACAACCGATTATAGAAGTAGAGCTATTCGACGTTTGGGGTATAAATTTTATGAGATCACTCCCTAACTCTTTTGGGAATGTGTACATTCTAGTTGCGGTTGACTATGTTTCAAAGTGGATCGAGGCAATTGTGGTGCCAAAAGATGATGCTCGAACGGTGTTGAAGTTCTTTCACACTTACATCCTCACAAGTTTTGGAGCACCAAGAGCATTAATAAGTGACCAAAGAACTCATTTTTATAACAACCAAGTGACGACAACATTAAAAAGATATGGTATGAAGCATCGTATGGCTACTACATACCACCTACAAACCAATGGCCAAGCTGAAGTATCTAATCGTCAAATCA
The DNA here is from genome assembly GCA_039519145.1 of Kokia cookei. NCBI lineage: Eukaryota > Viridiplantae > Streptophyta > Magnoliopsida > Malvales > Malvaceae > Kokia > Kokia cookei. The sequence goes on from CM076908.1 coordinate 16,317,514, forward strand.
AAAGCATCATTGAAAAGGTGATTAATCCATCTAGAAGAGATTGGTCTGCGCGACTACATGACGCATTATGGATGCTTCGTACTACATATAAAACCTCGTTGGGATTGTCGCCATATCAATTAGTGTTTGGTAAGTCTTGTCACCTATCGGTTGAGCTTCAACATAAAGCCATGTGGGCAATCAAGCAGGTAAATATGGATTATGATGTTGCTGGAACAAAAAATTGTTGGACATTATTGAACTGGAAGAAATACGCTGACGTGCTTATGAGAATGCCGCGATATACAAGGAAAAGACCAAAAGATGGCACAATAATATCATCTTGCGTTGACAATTTAGCCTTGGTCAGTTAGTGCTTTTGTTTAATTCTCGTTTAAAATTACATCCAGTTAAATTATGATCAAGATGGTCAGGCCCTTTCAAAGTTGCCAAGACATTCCAGAGCGGTGTGGTGACAATTGAGAATCTTAAGGATGGACAACAATTTAAGGTGAATGGCCAACAGCTGAAGCACTATGTGAGCCTAGATGTCAAGGAACCAAACGAAGCCATCTATCTGGTCACATTTAAATAATATTGATGAATTTTTACATTTTCCCTTATTTGTTTTACTTTTACTTGTTTGTTTTATATTTTTTGCAGAAATAAAAATCGTATTTTTGTCGATGCATCGAAGCACAATTTATTAGCGCATTCTACGATGAGTCAGCAAAACTTTTTCAGCAAGAATCGCGCCAGTTGATCTCTCTTCTACCCCAACCATTAGATCAAATGAAAACATACAATCTGTAACCTTGCAATTAATGGCTGTAGACGCAATGTTTCCCTATAACCTTTGCAATCATTGCGATTTTACAAAGCCTAAGTTATAAAATCCCTTCCTCTGCAGATTTATTTTACTCACAATCTTCATTGTTGCTACATTTTGTATATTCCATTGCTTCTATTTTCCTTACGTTCACAAGTTAACTTTGTTTTACAAGTTTTCTCACTTTCTTTTTCAATAACTATGGCGAAAACCAGAGTATCAAAGAAAACTTCCAGAACTCCTTCAACTTCAACAACTATGGCTCCAAGCACAATGCCACAACTGTATTTAGGGTCGATCTTATTTTTGACGACTGTAGTCAAGAATCGTTATCAAAATATCATGTTGAAGCAGAATCTCCACCCAGAGCAAGGTTTGCAACTGTCCACATATCAGACCTTTGGAAAACACATTGCTATAACCATCAGCCGCTTAGGATGGGAGTTCTTTTGCGAACATCCTACTGGCTATGCTCCCACACTGGTAAGAGATTTTTACGCAAACCTCATTGATGTTAAATAGGAATTTATGTTTGTAAGGGAGGGGCTCATTCCATGGAGTGCCGTTGAAATCAATGTGCTATTACGGATCCCTAAGAGGGTGGACTACCATTCTCCATTTGTTCACCGATTGGATTATGAAGTTACTACTCAAATTATGAAGGATCTCTGTGTTGATGGTGCCACTTGGACAGGTAATAGGTTCCACAACTACACTATCATAGGAGTTATCTTATAACCTTTAGCAAAGTGTGGTTCCACTTCATTAACAGCCACATTCTTCTGTCCACACACAGTACTACGGTATTGTTAGACCGTATGTGTCTTCTTTATTCCATCTTACAGTGCTGACACATTGACATTGGCGAAATCATTCACAATTAAATTGTAGAAGCCGTTGTCAAACAGACTGGTATACTTCCATTCCCTTATCTGATTATGTTGCTTTGCAAATAGAAGGGCATTGTCCCTAGAGATGGCGAGGAGGTGTTAGAGAACAAGAGTCTAATCAATGACATCTCCGTTGAACAAATAACTCGCAGCCAAGAGACACCTATGGCAAAAGAAGCCTTAAAGAAGAAGGATAAAGGTAAGAGGAAGAAGAAGGAAGACCAAACTGATGCGCCCACAGATCCCCAAGTGGCAAAGAAATTGGATCTTATGGAAGTCCATCTTTATCGTATTGATACACGCATAATACGCATTCTCGGCACACTAGAAGATTTAGACTACAGGCAACATTACTTCTATATGTATACAAAGGCCTGGAATGAGGCTATTGTCGCCGCCATGTGTAGAATGAGCCCCAATCCATTACCAGACTTCCCAATCTTTCCCGAAATTTTTCGCTTGATATAAGCTTCATCCTCATCTAACCAGCCTACTCTTGATGGTAGGCCTGCCCATGCACCAATAAGGATTCACATATCTGATGATGAAGAACAATAAGGGCATTTGAATGTTGAGAAGAATTGTCATCGCACAATTGCAAGCCTGTTTGAAGAAGAGTTCTCCACCAGCCTTGGTGCAAATATGGTTGTGCGTGCAGCTATGAGGGAGGAAGTGACTACCCAATTATACCCATAGGTGTAGGTGTAGTGGATGAACAACATGCGGATAAAGGTAAGGATCAAGAAGATAACCAACAGAAGGAGAAGGAAAAAGAAGAAAAAGAAGAAAAAGAAGAAAATGAAATGAAGGGACGTGTCGGAGTGTAGGAGGATAAGGAAGAAGATGCCTCGACAACGATCGCTGAGGATGTTGTCGGCACACCAGAGAGTGTGGGGGGGCATCAAGCATTGACGAGGCTTGACCTGATTCGAGTTGGGCTGATATTGTTACTAGCAGCATCGAGGAACTGAATCCTCTCGCCATTGTGCCCTATGTGGCACCACTTGCTGAAATCCACCCATCTGAAGTAACAACCGATGAGGCCACCACCCAGCCTATTGAGGAGGAGCAATCCACCAATCCGGTCGGTTCGACGGATAAGAAAAGAAAAAGGCAAAAAGATAAAAAGAAGAAGAAACACAAAGAAGAGGGTGAGCACCCACAGAAAAAGAAAAAAAACAAAGACAGCTTCTACATCGACTGTTGAGGAATAAATTGGTACACTTCTTCGTAGTTAGTTTTTCATGCATTTTTATTACTGCATTTTATTTTTTCATCGCATTCATTTTGTTAACTTAGTTGCATTGTCGTTGCATTTCCATTATTTATGTATACTATTGTTAGTGCATTAAGGACAATGCAGACATTAAGTTTGGGGGGAGATAATGTGAAATGGAAATGCAATTACACTCACATATTTGAATTCTACTTGTTTCTTTTGTTAATGAGAATATGCAAAATTTTAACAGAAATATGCTCATAATTTTTATTTTTTTGCATAATTCTTGAATTGATTGGATGCTGATGTGTAAATTGGATGAATATGAATGAATGGTGAATCTGCTATTTTTGAATGAATGATTGGAATTGCTTCAGTAATGAATGGATAGTGTTGATGTTTGAATCTTGAACTAACTGACCAGTTGCAGCGACATTGTATGAATAAAAGACATTCTAATGTGAGTGCATTATGACTTTTCAAGGGATAACACTCCACTGCAGGATTAGAAAAATCATCTAGCTAAAGGCTGTCATTGCAAGAGTGTGTGTCGGTGCAATTACATACCTCTTGGGGATTTGTTGCATCCTATCCTTACTGTCCAGGAACAAAGGTAGAAGTAATGCAATGACATCTCTCAGTCATTTGAAAAAAAAATGAGAAAAAGGAAGAGAAAGAAATTTTTGATAAAATGCTGCATTAGCTCAAGGAAGATTAGGATTCAATGCATGATATTTACATTTATGAAGTTACAGTTTTTAATTATTCATGCATATAAATTGTCGGCGCACTATTCTATCATGTAAATACAATTTCTGCATTAGGATTTCAAAAAATTCAAGTTGTGAGAATAATGATGGCAGTGACATTCTTGCTTGTGACTTTGCTAATTTTTGTTTACTTGAGGACAAGTAAAAACTCAAGTTTGGGGGTGTGATAGCATTATAAATGACATATATTTTCTCCCTAAATTGATGTTTTAATTGTCCCTTTTGTATCTTATTTAGCATGCATCATGGGCATTTACTTAGTTTTTATATTTTCTAACTCATTGCTAGTTAGTTTAAATTCTTGTTATTTTTATCTCTTTTTGTACTAATGTTGCCGTAAGCAGTCGATGCATTGCGCTTTAAAATTGTCAGCGCAGGAACTCAACCCAAAAGATCAATGCTGGAAGAAAAATGCAGCCACAAGATCAGCTTGAAATTGTGACAAGAGATGTCGCTGCACAGAACCTAAACCACGAATGATTGAACTCAAGCTGAATTCACACCTGGAAGCACCAGCGCAGGAAAATCACAAGTTGTCGTCGTAATTAATGATCTCAGATTGCGCCTAGCAATGTAGCGACAACCTACAGATCTCTGAAGAAAACATCACTTCTGCGTGAGTGCATAGCTATATTGTAAATAACTTTGACAGCTATAAAAATTAGATCTGGATTTGAGAATGGGAGGCTGAAATTTGTAACTTTTGAAGATTATAAATAGAGGAATGAAGATAGAAGAAATCATCAAGAGCTAAAGAATTAATTTACAAATTAATTTGTATTTTTAGAGTTTATTGTTGGAGATTGGTGAGCTGACTAAGCTGACGAGCAACAGCTCCTGACTAGGAGTGCTCGATGCTGAGCAAGAGAAGCAGTTAAGGGGTAATTCGATTAGCCTAGAGATAGTATATTCAGATGTACTCGTTAAGTCCTTTCTTATTGATGATGAACTATTATTGATATTTGAATGAATATGAGAGTATCTTTTAGTATTCGATTACTTTGATTATTACTTAATGCTTTCCATCTGTTTATTCTTGAATTCAATTGTATTAAACACAAGAGTGGAAGTGTAGTCTACTGACATCGAGAGATGCGGTGACAAGTTGAGTTAACAAGTAAGTTAGGTGAGAGCTGTTTGGGATTAGAAGAGATCTTGATTACTTGTTCTTAGGTACACAAAGTTGTTCACATCGAGAGGTGAAGTAATTGTGGGTACTTGAGTCATGACTAAACAAGGAATTATTATTGGTAAGATTTCATTAGAGCTTTGTTGCTGCGACAGTCATCTATTCAAATCCTTGTCGATGCATCCTGCGTTGCAACTTAGCAAAATCAGTGATCCACTCCAGATCTTCGCATTTGATCACATTTACATTTTTTGCATTTAAATATTCAACACTTAACATTCAACACATTTTGATTTACTTTCAGTTGTTCTGACATTTAACCTTTGACATTTAACTTTGATTGCATTGACAGTATTAATCATTTTAGTATACAGATCTTACTTAATTGCACTGACATCTTTACTCACATTTCATCTAATTCCAGTATTAGTTGCTTCGACATCTGAACATCAAGAACCCATTCCTCATGGGATCGATATCCGATAGAATTATTCTATCAACTATACTTGCATCGACATGTGTTCGCTTGCACAATCGCTGTGACGTTACAGATGCGATCATTGACTCACGCAATTCGTTATTATGTTTCGAAGAATCTGGTTCCATAGAAACAATCGAACCAAATTTGGAAACTCTAGGTCTTTTTTCCCTCCAAATCTTTAATGGGATTACCTTCAGTATCTTCCTCCATTTCCTACTTTCCATTCATAATCACCCACTTTTCATTTTGGGAAATTTTCAAGTGAAAACTACCTTCCAAATTAAAACCAAGAACCTGATTTATTTTCACACGGGAATCAAATAACATCTCATCTTGATTTCCACCCATCCAATCTTTCCCATATTCCTCCACTTGATATTCTTTCCAAAAAAGTTTCCACTGTAATCTTCCCGAAGCCACACACTAGTAGCAATGTGTGCCTTCCTGACTAGAGCTCTCAACGATAGATCCCATCCTATCTCCATCTCCCCCACCATTTTATAGCCTTGACGGGCAAAAACTATCTCTATGCCTGAGTCGGCCACAAGAAAAATAGAATAAAAAAAATCTCATATTGAAATCTAGCATAAACTTGTTCTCCAGACGCTAGTATGATCTTTTTCTATCGTTTTAATGGAATACGAACATCAATAAGAACCCTTACGTGCATATAATTCATGATACCCCTACCGATCTGTTTTGCATCGTACTCTACAAACATTCCAATAAAATTCTTGGATTATCCCGCCAAATTTTTTGAGAATAATCTTGAAGGAAGATTATGGATTTATACATAAAAGTACGAATTAACTAAAGGTACCTGCAAAGGATCCTCATTTTCCTTCATTCGATGAAAGACAAGTAGATGATTGTTAAAAGTCTAATGTGCCCCATTTTCGACCCTTCCAATGTCCAACTCATGGTAAAACTTAAACAAGAAGCACTTTTCTCCCAAACCTGATATCAAAACACCTCCCAACGGGTGCATATAAATGAATGATGCTCAGGCCCAATGATTTGGTTAATTCTTGAATTGGAAATGTTTGATGTTTTTAGAGAGGTAATATAGATGTATCTATTTAAGTTGATGTAAGTATTGAAATGGTATGTATAGTGATTTTGCTTGAGGTATATGTTGATAAATGGTTATTTGGGTTCATGGTTGATGGTATAAAAAAGTTGGTGAATGAATTATGTATGTATTACAAGTGAAATGGTTAGTTTTGATAGATTTGATAGATTTGATATAGGTAAAGTTAGGCATTTGAATGAATTAGGTTGGTATGCTCAAATGGTATTGAAATTTTTAAGTTTAGCTGGTAAAAATGTTGTGAACATCTTGTTAAGAAGTTGAATTGAGTATTTAAACTTGATTGGCATGGTTTTAGGCATATTTTGGATTAATTGAGTTTAGCATTAGGTGCTTATTATGTAAGTTTGTTTGGAAACATTAAAATAGGTACCAAATGGTTCGTTTTTATAAAAAATAGGAGACAACGAGTCATGTTGCGACGTTGAGTGGCCTAAGGTCACAAGGTGACATCCTATTTTGGCGACGTCACGTGAAGGAGACAATGTCTTGACATCGGCCCTAAACTTTAAAAAGTTTACAATTTGGTCTTGTTTCGTGCTTGATTTGATGAAAGAGCTTTTGTAAGCTCGATTAATACTCGAAATTGATTGTTTATCATGATTTGTATTTAGTTGGCATTGGATTACAAGTATAAATAGTTGTATGATGTTTGTTCTGCTCCGGCAATAATTATAGGATCCTATAGCTCGGATCTGATGATCCGGTTGGGCGAGGGGTATTACAATTAAAGAGGTTATTTTCGGAGCATGAAGGAGGATAAATAATGCAAAGAAGAAGAAGGGACTTGGACGTAAATATTGGGTTTTAATATGGGTTTTTAATAGGGATTTAAGGGATTGACTTAAAAATTTTATAAGTTTTAAAGGGATTGAAAGAACAATTTTTCTTTTTCTTTTAACAAGTCCAATCAACAATCTATTAAGGGTTTAACGTCTGATTGATAATTTTGGTCAATTTTTCTAGTAGCAATAGCTAAATTGACAAAATAAAAATTTAAAATGATCAAAATAGAAACAATGCTATTTTCGGGTGACCTCCTTTGTAGTTTACCCTTTATTTTTTATGCTGTCATTTTTACCTTCAATACATGTCTCAGTTAGAGGTGTTCAATTTCGATTAAAATTGAATTAAACGATCAAACAAGTCTAATTTAGTTAATTGATTAACTGATCTAATTCAGCCGAAGGTCGATTAACAATTTTTTAGAAATTAGGTTATCGGTTAATTTGATTTGAAATCAAGTAATTAACCAAATTAACCAAACTTAATAATTAATAATACAAATTTATATGTAGCTTTAATTTAGTTAATTCGGTTAATTTGATTAATTCGATCAAATAAACATTATCAATTTATTTTTTATATGTTTTATACTTGTTTTAACAAAAAAAATCGAATTAACCGAAATATTTCGGTTCGGTTAATTTTTTGAAAAAATTTCGATTCGGTTAACGATTAAAAGATTAAAAAATTCGATTAATTTAATTTAATATTAATTCGATTTGATTAACTAATCAATTAACCATTTGAATACCCCTAATCTCGGTCTCGCCCAAATTTGGAAATAGTTGATATTTAAGTTGAGATATAATGTGAACTTGTGAAATTCTTTTTAAAATTAACAATAATGTTGAAATCAACAACTGTGATTAAAAAAATAAAAATAAAAACTGTAAATATTTTATGTTGGTAACTTATAACATGTTAACTTTGTTATTGGATTGTAAAAATAATTTTTTTTTTTAGTGGTGAGTTTAGAGTGAGTAAAATTTGATTTGATTCGAAAAATTCGATAAAAAATTTAAATTTTGAATTAAATAATTCAATTTATTTGAATTAATTGAATTATTTGAATAAACTCGAATAAAAAATTAAGTTTTTCGATTTAACTCGAATATGAATTACACAATTCGAGTTATCTAAAAATCCAAATAAAAAAAAAAGTAAAACTATACTATTTTTATAAATATTTATCCATTAAATTAAAAGATTAAACTATTATATATTATTTATATAATTAAATAATATTGTACTTTTTTACTAATTAAATAATAGGTTTACGTAAATATTATATTGAGTATAAATAATAGATGAGATAGAATTGATTACATGATAAAGTTACGTCTGTTAATGCAATTCCTACTTATTATATGACTAATGATGGATTAATATTTTAATTTTTTTCTATTTCTACTTCAATTGATCTAAAAAGATGTTTTAAATAGATGCTACCGAGAACAGAAACAAGGGTCATTTCCTTTGGCTCCTTTTCACTGCTCTAAACGGAAATAGGGAAACAGTGGACTTTTTTTTTTTTTAATTTCTGTCCTCCAAACAAACCCTAAGTCAGATTCGTTTAAACCGAAAAGAGCGAGATAGAGCCAGTCGTTCATGGGGTATTGAATCGCTGAGTTGAACCGGTTGGAAGAAGATCCGAGTTAGAGTTATAGGCGAACTCAATTCTATATCTAATAGATGGGCGCGGCGGGTTCGAAACTCGAGAAAGCTTTGGGTGACCAGTTCCCGGAAGGCGAACGATATTTTGGTCTCGAAAACTTTGGCAACACTTGCTATTGTAACAGCGTTTTGCAGGTTCTTTGTTTTTTTTTTCTCTTCCCCCCTTTTTTTCCCCAAAAAATATGTTGAATTTGATAGTTTGTGTTATTTCCTTTATTTTGAATTTGATTGATTTTGACTTTAAGCTTTGAATTTCATTTATGCAAATTTACCGTAGTATATGTTTCTTGTTATTTTCTTTGAAGTACTGTTTAGCTTTTTTCTGGGAATCCCCTGTTGACCCTTTTGATAATGTGTTGATTTGACTCATTGATAGTTGTTGAAAGCAAGTATATTTGGGAAAAATCCTGAAGCGAATTGGTTAGGTTCAGTTCTATATTTTCATTTTTAGTTTCTTTTTTCCCATTCTGGTAATAGCTTGCTGCTTTGCATTCAAGTGGTACGGTTGTCAGATTTAGATTGAAATTAAAATGTCTAGATTTTAGATATGCTTGCAGAGATGGTTTGGAGTCTAGAGTCTAGACCAGGTAGATATTGACCATGATAGATATCAACTAATGTTAGAAAGGGAAAGTATTATAGGAATTGGATGTTGTTGGTGATTGAAAAATGATTATAAAATTCATCAGTGCTATCAATATAATTTAGATTTCAATTTTCATGCTTAATTTTAATATTTTTTTCATTCTCCTTTCATTTATGTCGGGTGATTGTCGTAAAGTTATGTGAATTTGTTGGTTAGGTTAGATAATGCATGGTATGATACTACGCTAGCTATTGGATCTTGAAGTTTCAGATGGTGTAGATAGGTTGACTTAGATGATGCAACATCTGAATTGTTTGAATAATCGTTTCTGAATGATTGCAACTGTAGTGTTAAAGAGATATATTCATTGCCAGACTCTTTAGTACCTATGAAGTTAATGATATGAGACTCGGTTCTTTTCTGAAATTTCTGTTTATTCCTTGCTTTCTAATTAATTTTGCATGTTAGCACAGCTATGTTGATTTATGAAGGATGAAAATCCTACCAGTTTTATGTTAATGCATTCAGCGTTGGATATTTTTATTTAAAATTGCTGGATAACAAATGCCCTCTTAGCTGTGACCAACGTCTCATGTCATTTTCTGAAAAATTTTCAGGCACTTTATTTTTGTGTCCCATTTCGCGAACAGCTGCTAGAATATTATTCAAGTAATAAAAATGGTGTTGATGCTGAAGATAATCTGCTGACATGCTTGGCAGATCTGTTTACACAGGTATTATCTCTACTAGAAGTATAGTGTTATTGAGTTGTACTCCCCTATAGATGGGAAACCACTAGTTTCTGAAAAATGGCAAAGCATTTATTTTAAATGTTCAGACCAAATATTAACATTAGTATTTTATTTATGTTACCATAAGATGCTGTAAGCTGCAATGTTCTGTTCTAGTCTTGATCACTATTTTCAAGAATGATACATGATTTGATTCATTTGAAAATTTTCTTCTTTATTAATAATAGCCCATGTACAATCAGTTGGGAAGTATGAAGGCCCAGGGTGTCATCTTCATGTTCTGATGAAGATGGTTCACTATTAACCTTTTAGCAGGATTTGATCAGAAATCATTATTTTTTAAATGGCTTATTACTGGAAGTCCTTATCACATTTGCATGAGGACCTGGCTTCATATGAGAAGAAATGATGTTTGTAATTTTCCTTTTTAAAAACCTTTTATCACTAGATAAGTCTTTTTTATTTGTCAATCGTATCAGATTTTATGCAGTCAGAACAGTCTGCTTTATGTTCCTGTGTAAGATTTCCTTCCTCATAACTGCTTTCTTTTTCTGTTTCTTCTCTTTTTTAAAAGGTGTGATTTTATTCTTCAATAATTGCAGAGTATTATCCTTTTAGGAAATTGCTTAGACCATCTTATCATATGATCTTTTTTGTTTTTAGCAAATGCTATTAATTGACTAGTATCTTTGCGTCCCCGTCTCTCTCTCCTTCTACTTTCTTGTGGCATATGTGGTTTTTAGTTGATTACTCCTGGAACTAACAGTTGGTTGTTCTTTATGTTAGATAAGTTCACAGAAGAAGAAAACAGGTGTCATTGCTCCAAAGCGCTTTGTACAAAGATTGAAGAAACAAAATGAGCTTTTTCGCAGCTATATGCACCAGGTAGCCGAGTGTTTTATATTTGATTGACTTAAGCACCTTCTCTTTCCCTAAATTGATGATCATTTTTGCTTGTTTTAAGATTTCGGTTAGAGTAAAGCAACTTTTGCTGGATATAGCCTCATGTTTAGCCAATAAACAATTTAAACATGAATGCCACAGAAAGTAAAACATGATAAACAAAAGAGAGCCAAATCCTTCAGGTATAATGTGATTAAGCAATTGTATTGGGAATCATATTTTTACTCTTTAATATAGTAATTAAGAGTTCATAACAGTCCATTAACACCAAAAGCTTTGTTGAGGTTGATTAACAGTTTGTATGTTGCACAGTAATTTATCACTCTCTTCCCATAAGGATGATGTGCAGCCAAGCATGGGTTATGTACGCATGCCTTGCCCAAAAACCCTAGTCAAGGATTTAATTAAATCCTTTTGCATTCAAGTTTTGGTCAATAAAACTGTACTTATTTGAATCCCAATTTTAATCCGGCAATATGATTTAATGTGTGACTGGTTAGGCTTTCAATATGTTGCAAGGAATATAGATTATAATACAAGATCAAATATTTTGTATTGAAGATTAGGAGTGGCATCTTATCTTGACCACCCAAATATTGGAGAGTCATGATAATCTGAACAAGCCTTTCACTGTCGTATCTGTCGGTCTAATCTGTCTTTTCACTATATATCCTGGAAGGACCATGAATATACCAAATGACACATGATAATGGTTTGATTGACATTAACAAATGGAGTTCTGATAGCTGGTCATGTTCAGTAAACTTGTAACAAGAACCTCCAAGTTATCCCCAAGCATTCCTATACTTATGTGTTCAATTGCTTGCTTCATAACTAAGGAGACTTAACATATCCCATTACCACTGTTTGAGCATTGTGATTCCCTGTTTTGATAATACAATGACTAGGAACAGTTTTAGGAACTTTGCTACATAGGGATCTTATAATTATAACTCTTTATAGTTCCTTTTCAAGGCATTTATTTTCCATGAGTTCAATCAGCGCATAATAACTATTTATTTTTGTACTAATGATGAAGGAAAACCATTATCAATCATCATATAAGTGATAAGTTTGCAACATTGGTGATATATCTCTGGTTAATGTGATTTGCTCCAAGGCATACTCCAACAACCTTTTCTTGGCATGTCAACCAAAACATTGAATTTCTTTATTATATTTGACTGTAATGCATAAGAGGATTTTATTTGTTTCAATTTGTTTTGGTAGGATGCTCATGAGTTCTTGAACTTTTTGCTAAATGAACTTGTTGATATACTGGAGAAAGAGGCACAAGCAGCAAAAAATTATGCAGAAACTTCTTCACCATCTGAAAAGACTGCAAATGGGCCAAAGAATCCTCAGGCAAATGGTGTTAAAAAAGAGCCTTTGGTTACTTGGGTACACAAGAATTTTCAGGTGTGTTTTCTATTTATCCTCTTATATTCTGATCAATCGTCCTGGTGTTTTACTGCATTTACCATGCTTGACATGAAGTAAAGATGAAATCTAGTTATTTTCTTTGCTAAGGTATGTAAACAAATCATAGGGTACTCTGAAACTTGAAAGCTCAGCAAAATTACCAAAATTGTAGGAATTTGTTAGTTCTAGAAAGCATCTATATGGAAAATTAATCTAATCTTTGCACTTAATAAACAGAGAAAAGTGAAGTAAATACAAATATTACTATCTGGGAATGCTTCAGGACATCATAGCTAAACCCTCTTCTGTGTCCTTGTATATAGGCTGCATCATCAATTAATACTGGTTGCATGGCTGCTTTTGGTTTGACTTTTATGTATGAAATTATGATGTCTTATTTATAACCTGTAAGTTAACAACAAATGAAATGGTGACTGCGTCTATCTCATCCCCTTTAACGGTTTACTTTTTGACAATGCTTATGAAGGAATGCTATACTTTTTTTAATGGATGCCATACATTGTCAAATTAATTAATGATAAATTTTTCTATCCTCTTTGACTTTGAGTGCCTCTTTGTATGTATGGATTCTTTCTGTTTGGATTAAGTTATTTTAAGAAGAATCTCATTTTCTCTTGGGGCAATTCTGAGACAGGGAATACTTACCAATGAGACAAGATGCTTGCGATGTGAGACAGTGACAGCGAGAGACGAAACTTTCTTTGACTTGAGCCTTGACATTGAACAGAACAGCTCAATAACTAGCTGTTTGAAAAATTTTAGTTCTACTGAAACATTGAATGCTGAGGACAAATTTTTCTGTGACAAGTGTTGCAGGTAATTTTCCATTATAGGCAATCTCTGCACGACCTGATGTGTTTTAGTTTCTAATAGATTACCACTTGCTTTCTTATCACTTGGTTTTGGGGTCACCTTGTAGACCAATTACATTGATAACAAATATAACTCGACTCCTGTCATCCTGTTATGAGATTTCAGGCTGGCCAGCCAAGGCCTAGTATGTAAAGTTTGGGTTTTGTTAGTAAAAGAGGTCAATTCTGGCCATTGACTTCAAGGAGATATAATTTAAAGAAAGAGGCAAACCATGAGTACCTCATGATTATCCCTTTTACTTGATGGGTCAAACATCGAACTTGCATGGTGCCCTTAACCAATATTGTCTTTATGAATAGGTTCTAACTTGATGCAGAGCTTAAAGTATAATATTTAGATGGTTCCAAAGATGCATATCATACAGTAATTTTAAGGATAAACATGAAGAAAGGAATAATTATGGATGATACTTATTTACTTGCAGTTTGCAAGAAGCACAAAAGAGAATGAAGATAAAGAAGCCTCCTCACATCCTGGTTATCCATTTGAAGAGGTTCAAGTACATTGAGCAGCTTGGGCGATACAAGAAGCTCTCATATCGTGTTGTGTTTCCACTTGAGCTGAAGCTGAGCAATACCGTGGAAGATGCAGATTTGGAGTATTCCTTATTTGCTGTAGTTGTTCATGTGGGAAGTGGACCTAACCATGGCCACTATGTTAGCCTGGTGAAAAGCCATAACCACTGGTTATTTTTTGACGATGAAAATGTGGAGATGCTCGACGAGTCGGCGGTTCAGACATTTTTTGGGTCAGCCCAGGAGTTCTCAAGTAATACAGATCACGGGTATATCTTGTTTTATGAAAGCCTGGGTGCTGGCAGCAAGAGCTAAGAAGGTATTCTAATAATCTCACTTAGACCTCATTTTCTTTTAATTGGGAGAAGAGGTGGCATATAATAATGATGTGGGTATTGAGAAAATTTGTATACTTGGGTTATTGCCATGTACAGTGAATGGTGGAAGCAACCTGTCCTTTGTTTTTCTTGTTTCACAATAAGAGAAAAAGAAAAAGTAGTGTATAGGTTTGAGAAATATGACGGAGACTGCTGTGTATGATTTAACAGTTTTTCTCTATCTGTAGTTTCTCCTGCAGAGCTTAGACCTTGTTAATTCAAAGAGAGAGAATCTGTTTCATGTTCATGCTTTCCTATTAACTCCTATTACTCATTCATCCATGATATACCAAGATCTTGCTCATTCATTTCGGAAAAGCAAGATTTATGTGAAATTTTGTAAAAATCTGCACCAAATAAATTTCATGGTACTTCCAACTGCAACTAAAATCACAATGAATGGTGTTATAGTATCCAATTGTCCTTACCAAGAGTAACTAATATCACAGCCTCATGGATTAGGTGGGCAAAGTTGATTTTGGATCCGATTAATTTAGAATTAAATCGGTTAAATTTTTTAATTTTTTTAGGTGATTTCAGATTGAATTATTTTCAAGAGTTGGGAACATTTTGGGTTCAGTTAGACATTTGGATTTGTGAATTTTATAAAGCAGGTTATTTTGGATTTTGATCATCATTCCTGTTTAATTGAGCATATTGGTAATCTTAAATCGGCTAATTGTAGATAAGCTTTTTCTAATTATTTAATAGATTTGAATTTGTTATAAATTTAATAATAATTAAAAATAATTTCAAAATATTAGATTGATAGTAACATTTTATTTAATCTAAAATTTTGATTTTGTGAAAACAATATAAGTGCAAATGGTTAATTTGATAGTAAATAAAAAAAAAAAGTTATTCCAATTTAATCGATTTAAAAAGCCCAGTTTTTTTGACCCATTTATACAGTTTAGTCGACTGGTTTGCAACTTTTTGCTTTTAAACGGAGCCCAACAGAAAAATCGACTTTAAGTAGTAATTAAATTAACAAATTGAAATATTCACCAAAAAAAAAAAAAACAAATTGAAATCAATACATTCAAATTTTATTTCCTGGGAACGAATTATTATATTTAATATCTTATAATCATAAATTTGTGTATTTGTATATATTTCTAAAAGGATAATCCGGTAATTAGAACTTTGATAAATTTTAAATTTTATATTTTTTAATTTGAGGTAGTCTAGATCAAGCAACGATACATCTTATACTTAGAGGTATATTTAGTAATACAGTTGGTGGTTAATATCTTTTTAGAGGCTAGACGACTTTAGTGTCTCTATATGGTAGATCTATGTTGTTAATCAATAACTCTGGGCTTATCTATTTGGTCTAACTAAGCTTTAAAGGTAAACTATGAAGTTTTGATGCCTCTAGGGAAGATATCGAGACTTGATTGCTTATGGATATCGATATTTGGGTGATGGGTATCAATACCATGATCTCTTGTTATTCTTTGTTTGCTTCGATGTTTACATATATCGATACCTGAATTAGGGGTATCAATACATGAACCATAAGTATTGATGCTTAAATGATAAGTATTGTTATGTATTGCCCTCAAAAGCTCATTTAGAACGACCTTGTTTGTGCATTATTGCACTGAAGTATTGATGGTACCAATACGTGCAAATATTTAATGAAAAATAAAATAACAAGGGATTTTAGTACAATACCAAATAGAAGTCTGGTATCAGTACCTCGCATAGAGGTGTTAGTACTTAATAGTTTACTTTTAAAGCATAGTTAGACCAAATAAAATTTCCAGAGTCATTGATTATCCACTTAGATCGATCATGCAGAGAAGAGTGACCTAACCTTTAGAGAGACACCGTCCATCAATTGCATCACCCAAGATGTGTCCAAACATAGAACGTAGCACCATATGATCGGAACCACCTTTAACATAAATTAAATCATACAAAACCAATATGAAAAGTTCTTTTTGAAGAAAAAGTATTGGGCTTTATTAATAATTAACCCCAAAGTAAATGAAACTAAAAAACAAAGCCCCAAATAGAAAAGCCCAACTAAAAATACTAAGTTAGAAAAAAAAAGACCAAACCACCAACGTAGAACCCAATAGAAAGTCCAATAGACATAACCTAAAAACAAATTAAAAAATTAAAGAAACAAAAGCCCACTCCCTCGGGCAGATACAACCCGTCCCATCCTGATATCATCATTTCTGAACAGACAGTTATACTCCCTATAAAGTAACTCATTTCCCCATCCCATCTTCCAGAATACTCTAATCCATAAACTATTTTCTCAAAATAGTTCGGCTTCTCATGGAACATAGGAAATGACTTCCTTAAAATCAATCTGGCTCTCTGATTCAATCTTCTTCCAGCATTCTTATCGCAAAGCTCGGCATTGACCCATACAGGTAATCTTCTTCTCCCGTTCTTAGGCATTCAGTAGCTAATTGCTCTGCCGTAATTTGACCTAGCAAATTAAATTAATTTTCGTACTTTAGAAGTTTGAAATTAAGTATTATTGTTAGATTTCAATTAGGATTTAATAAGTTTTCAGTAAGCTAATAAAATGTGTAAAATGTGCAAAAATAAGTCTTTTATTGACTCTTAGGTCGATTAAGGCCTAAAGGTTGGCTAATCCACTTAGTGAGTATGCATGAGACCTTTAGAAGGCAAGTCATACCAAGATTGGTTGCTACATCACGACACGGGACTAAAGATGTGGCAACATAGAGACCAGACTCGAAGAATCCTGAAACTGCCTTCGTGGTTGCGACACGGCACAGGGGTGTCGCGACAAGCTCTGAAAATCACACCGAAGGAGTACACTACTTGCCATGTTGCGACACGAAGCCTGAGTGTCGTGACATCGACTCATGGAACGCGAAAAACACTCCAAGTGAATGGCATTTTGGTCTTCACAATGCATCATTAAACCCAAGAACAACAGTTGACCTAGGGTTGAGAAGAACGACCATCTGAAGGCTATAAATAGGCCCCTTGAGCTTGCATTTTACACACACCATTTCCTTAGACGATTTGTTTTTTCTTAGATTTAGGTATTAGTTATTTTCTTTCTTAGGTATAGTTATTTCATTTTGTTCTTTTTGGAGACGTGATTTGTAGACCTGCATAGACGTTCGAGAATTATTTCCAATACTCAATACAAACCAAAGATTTTCTTATTCTCAATATTTTCTATACGTTCATTATGTTTCATCTTTTTATTGAATCTATTTTGTTTATGAAACCCATGAGGAACTAATCCCTTTATGGGAGATTAACTAGTGGAGGCATGATGATTTAATTATTGTGTAGGGTTCTTTAATGGATCAACTGTTTGGAAAAGGAAGAACATGAAACAAACCCTAGGCCTGACAACCCCGAGAAGTTATCAAGGTGGGAATTAACCCAAAATTGATATTGCCCATTCGTGAACATCTTTACCCCAAACCAGTCTGAACTGTGAAGTCAGAAGATAAGTAGTTCTTGCTAACTCGTTATGTTTGTAGAAGATCGAAAGATCTTGCTAGGGTAACGACTAGCTGATTGACGAAAAAGCCGAATCAACGGTTGATGAAAACATGCCAAAGTGAGCTAACCCCCCATGATCAGATTTATCAACTCTCTAATCACGTTTTCGTTTCCCTTTATTTATTTATCTTTTCTTAGTATTTTTATTATCATTAAAAACACAAAAACTATTTTATTATATCTCGTACTATAAACCTAATTAAAATACTAATTAGATATTCTTTGTGCAGGAATTAGAATTGTTGTGCTTCGCCTCACTTGAGTACGATCCTTAGAGTACTTACATATCCCGTTGTAACTATATTATAACCTGACTCGTACACTTGCAAAAAGCCCAAAAATATATTACGAATGAGAGATATTCGGAGGCGGTCAAGTTGTTGGCGCGGTTATCGGGGAGGCAACATCACTAGTTCATTTTAATTTTTCATTTTATTAAGAATAATTGGAAAATCTTTAGGTTATAGATACGATAATTTTTTCTTATTTATTTTTATTAACTTATGTTTACTAACTATTTTCTTTTTCGAGTTTAGTATATGCCTCAGAGGAAAGGATCAACTATTTAGTCAATCGTTGATTCATAGAAACTAAGTTAGTGAAGATCTTTTAATTATGGATAAGTTTGACTACATGTGCTTTAACAATGAGATGACTTATGATAATGAAATATACGAGGAGGGAGTGTATGAAGAATGGGAGATCATGGAACATAAAAAACTATTCATGATATAACTGAGCCAACGCAGAAACAAAGCCTCAACGTACTAGTGGAGTAATGATCAAAGTATTGATATAGTTGAACATCCACATAAGTTCACTGGTAATTTATATGAGGTACTTGAAAAAGATAATGATATGCCCAAAAATTCAAACGAACCTCCCTATGATTCGTATAAAATGCCTTCATGTGAAACCACCAAAACAACTAACTCTGAGGTATTATCAAACATGTTATATATGATTGCGTAAATGATTAAAATGATGCAAGAAATATCTAAAGCGTTGCCTTCCAAGAAAGAGGACATGTTTAACGTTCTCAACTTGGATCATGAGAACCCTTGTATTATCAATGACCATAATGAGAATTATGGTGAGATTCAACATGAACCTGAAATTGAAGATCATGAGGAGGAGTTGAACATAGTTGAAGTGGTTTCTGATCCAATTGACATAGCAATGAATCTAACTGTAAAGGTAGAAGTGACAGATGAACTAACCACTAAAATGGAGCTTAAGCCAATTCTAAATGAAAGTGTGTAAGAGTTAATACACTTTCTGGCCATAGAAGAGAAGGTTCCAACCGAAGAGTTCGATGAGTTCCATTCATTCTCATTTGACAAGGGCAACAAAGTTTGAGTGACCAAACCTTCACGCGACATTGAGGGGAGGAAGTTCGAAGTAATAATACCCAAAAAAATGATTTGGGATTGACTCAGATTTGGTGCCAAATGACCTGTAATGTGGATGTCGCATCGATTGAAAACATGAAATTATATAGACTTTAGAATGCCTTTTCTAGCTCAAATTCATGCAATTTCGTAATAATTATTTTTGAAAAATATAATTTAATTATAAAATAATTAATTTGTACTTAAATTACCAACATATTAAATTTTAATTATTTTTATAATAATTAATCATGAATTTGATGTATTTTCGACAGTTTGACACAATTAACGAAAATCAGCTCGACAGACACTGTAGAATGCTTGAACCGTTGGGGTAATTTATACACTGAGTGAACCAACAACAAGGCTGATTATTTTCCAGCAAATGACGGTCCAAATTATGAATATTTACATACTTTATAATTAAATTTTAATCCAATTTTAATTGGGTTAGAAATTATATAAAGCTGAAGCGAAAGTGACCTGGTATGCTAAGTATGGAGGACTGAACCACCAAGCAGTTGGGCACCCAAGCCATCCATATAGCTGACCCAATCAGCTGAATTTAGCTGATTTTTATACTTAAAAAATTGCCCTCAAGGTTCCCTTAAATTCCATTCAAACCCCTCCATTATTTGTGCCTTGAAGATTTGCCCCAAGCTAAATAAAGCTAAGTTTGAACACTTCAAACTTGCTTGAGTGATGGCTGGCCATGGAGAGGTGAGTGACTGAAATTTTTTTGCTAAAATTAGCCTCCAATCCCACCTATAAATACCCCCTTTGCTACTCATTTTCATCACTCAATTCATCCATAATATTTCTTCTTCTCACTCATTTTTCTCTCTAGTTTTCCATTTCATTCCTTTCTTTCTTTTGCTGATTTTCCCCTATTGTGAAAAAGTTCTTCTTCTGCCTTAGAATAGAATCATTCAAGTGTTCATCAGAGACCTCGATCTAACAAGAATGAGCAGAAACAAAGAGGAACGTGCTAGCTTCAGAGACCTCCTGAATTTGTTTCTATTCCTTTTCTCTTTTAATTTCTTGTTGTTGTTATGATGATACTATTTATTTTGCTATTCTTGATTTAATTAAAATGACTTAATTTAATATCATGTTAGATTGATTGTGTTTGATTGCTTAAATTATTAAAAATCATGTTTGTATTGTTATAGGCTTTGCTTTGTTGTTTTGTTTTATTAAATAAAATCATGTTTATGTTATACTTACATTATATTTGTAATAAAACAAATGAATTAATCATTAACCGGATTGAAATTATGATTAACAGACACAATATTTAATTTGTGCATGTTTAATCTTCTAAGGTAATTGAAGGTTAAATTAGCGACGATATTAAAAGGTACATTAGCCTTGCATAACTTGCAAGATTCTTGTGATTAAATTGTTTCAACATAGATGTTTGTTGTTACCTCACTTAATCTTATACTTGCTTAATTAATTGATTAATTGTTTGAGTTGACATAGGAATATGTTAAGAGATTATTTAATTTAATAAGTATGTATGTGCATTAGTTAGCAAAGTACCAAGTTGCCCTGAATTTAATTCGTAACAAGCATGATCATGATTTTAATAATATTAAGTTTAAGAATGCAATTAATCTAGCACATTATATCATATTAATTTTTTTACACTTGCACGTTTCCGTCATTCCAAGTTTTTGGCTCCGTTGTGGGGAGGGGACTGTTTAAAATTATTTGTGAAATTGTTATTTTGTATTTTGGTTTATTTTCTGTTTAATTTTTAACTTAATCAATTTTTTCTGATCATTTTAGGTGTTTATGAGTATTGACCGAATTATCGAATTACTCCTGTAGACCTTGAAATTGAGCAAACTTTTCGAGAAAGAAGAAGACAAGCATCTCAAAGGACTGAAGAGATGAATTTTGAAAATCAAAATCAAAATAAAGGAAATAGAGCAAATCAATCTCAAAATCCTATCCTTATTGCTGATGATAAGGATAAAGCCTTAAGACAGTATGCTGTGCCATTGTTTCACGAGCTTAATTCGGGTATTAGGAGACCCGAAATCGAGGTACAATAATTTGAGCTGTAACCAGTCATGTTCCAAATGCTTCAGACAGTGGGCCAATTCAGTGGAATGCTTATCAAAGATCCTTACCTTCACCTAAGACTATTCATGGAGGTGAACGATTCTTTCAAGTTAGCCGGAGTATCTGAAGATGCGCTACGATTGAAGTTGTCCCATATTCACTAAGGGGCAGAGCTCGAGCCTGGTTGAACTCATTGCCACCAGATTCCATTACAACATGACAAGAGTTAGCAGAACAATTCCTCATGAAGTACCTCCCTCCTAACAAGAACGCTAAACTAAGGAATGAAATTACTACTTTCTAACAGATGGATGACGAATCCTTGTATGAGGTGTGGGAAAGATTCAAAGAACTGTTACGAAAATGCCCTCATCATGGAATCCCACGTTGCATCCAATTAGAGACGTCCTATAACGGTCTCAATGCTCACACGAGGATGGTAGTAGACACTTTCGCCAATGGTGCTATTCTTTTAAGTCTTACAACGAGGCTTATGAAATTATAGAAAAGATTGCAAGCAACAATTACTAATGACCAACTAATCGAGCAACTTCAAGAAGAAAAGTCATAGGAATACACGAAGTGGATCCACTCACTTCACTTGCAGCTCAAGTATCTTCAGTTTCACCAAAACTAGAGTCTTAAAATGCTGAAAAGGTAACTTTGAAACTAGTCAATTCTAATAAACTAACAACTTCGTTAGGTGCAGAAGTGTAACAAAAGACAAATCAACCAATCCAATTAAAGAATCCTCCACCACCCTACCCTCAAAGACTTGAAAAGTAGAAGTAGGAAGTCCAGTTCAAGAAGTTCCTAGACGTACTCAAGCAACTTCATATCAACATTCCGTTAGTAGAAGCACTTGAGCAAATGTTGAATTACGTCAAATTCATGAAAGATATACTGTCCAAGAAACAAAGACTTAGAGAATTTGAGACGGTAGCCCTAAAGAAAGAATGCAATGCATATCTTTAAGATAAACTACCCCCAAAGATGAAGGACCCTGGATGTTTTACCATTCTTTACAACATTGGAGCAACTTATTGTGGTAAAGCATTATATGATTTGGGTGCAAGCATTAACTTGATGCTTATGTCTATATTTAGAAAGTTGGGGATAGGTGAAGTTAGATAAACTATGGTTACACTTCAATTAGTAGATCGATCCATAACACATCCTGAAGGAAAGATCGATGATGTATTGGTACGTGTAGATAAATTTATTTTTCTTACTGACTTTGTTATCTTAGACTTTGAAGCAGATAAAGAGGTGCCAATCATCCTAGGAAGGCTATTACTAGCAACTGGAAGGACCCTTATTGATGTGCAGAAGGGTGAGCTTATTGTGCGTGTTCAGGACAATCAGGTAACGTTTAATGATTTCAAACCCATGTGATTTCTTGATGTAGTTAATCATTATTCCACAGTATCCGAGTTAGAAGAGTTAGTCATGAAAGAGGAACTCAACTCTGTTGAGGACCCTTTGGAAAAAATCTTGTTGATAGACCCTCTATGTGATGAAGAGGGGAAGGATCACTTAGGTTTGCTAGAAGCTAATTTAAGGGGATTTAATCCAAAATCCCTTTTTGAATCTTTGGAATTAGAGAGTGGAGGTTATGCCCAACCGAAAGCTTCAATCGAAGAACCACCTAAATTAGAACTCAAGGTACTTCCCTCACATTTAAAATATGTTTATTTAGGTAGCGCTTTTACTTTGCTTGTGATTATTTCAGCTCAGCTAACTAAAGAATAGACAGAGAAGCTTATTCAAGTGCTGAAACAATTCAAGAAGGCTATTAGATGGACCATAGCTGATATTCATGGTATTAGTCCATTCGTATGCAAGATCATCCTAGAAGATGATAAGAAAGGGTTGATTGATGGAAAACGAAGATTGAACCCCATTATGTAGGACGTAGTAAAAAAAAAGATCATCAAGTGGTTAGATGCGGGTATAATTTATCTCATCTCAGACAGCTCATGGGTAAGTTCGGTCTAGTGCGTGCTAAAAAAAGGAGGGTATTACAATCGTAAAGAATGAAAACAACGAGTTGATTCCAACTAGAACGGTTACGGGATGGAGAATTTGCAAAGATTACCAAAAATTGAACAAGGTGACTAGGAAAGATCATTTCCCTTTGTTGTTCTTGGATCAAATGCTGGATAGACTCATAGGGTCAGATTATTACTATTTTCTTGATGGGTACTCGGGGTACAATTAGATTACAGTCGCACCAGAAGATCAACGCAAAATGATGTTCACATGCCCATACGGTGCGTTCGCATTTAAACACATGCCTTTTGGTTTATGTAATGCATCTGTTACGTTTCAAAGATGTATTATGGCTATTTTCACTAACATGGTTGAGAAGTATTTGGAAGTTTTTATCGATGACTTTTCAGTATTTGGAGACACTTATGTTGATTGCTTAGCCAATCTAGCGAAGGAACTAAGGTGACGTGAAGAGACAAACCTTGTACTCAACTGGGAAAAGTGTCATTTCATGGTACGAAAGGTATTATTTTAGGGCACCAAATAACGAGACAAGGGATCGTGGTAGATAAAGCCAAGGTAGATGTTATTGAGAAACTTCCACCTCTAACATTTGTAAAGGGTGTTAGGAGCTTTTTGGGACATGGTGAATTCTATTGGAGGTTCATCAAGGACTTTTCCAAGATTGCTAAACCCTTAAGAAAATTATTGGAGAAGGAGACAACATTCAACTTTGATGAAGAATGTTTGAACGCATTTAATGATCTAAAGAATTAATTAGTTTCGGCTCCAATTATCATCCAGATTGGGAATTGCCATTTGAGTTAATGTGTGACGCAAGTGACTTCGCGATAGGAGCTGTGATGGGCCAACGAAGGAAAAAAGTTTTTCATCCCATCTACTACATAAGTCAGACTTTGACGAGAGCTCAACTAAATTATATGGTAATCGAAAAAGAACTACTTGTAATTGTGCTTGCTTTTGATAAGTTTCAATCTTATGTTGTAGGTACTAAAGTGAGTATCTTTATGAATCATTAGCGATCAAGTACTTACTTGCCAAGAAAGATGCCAAGTTGAGATTGATTTGATGGGTACTACTAGTCCAAGAGTTCAATTTAGAATTTCAAGATCGAAGAGGTGTAAAAAACCCAATAGCAAATCACTTGTCTAGACTGGAGCCATAAGAGGGAACCTCTACTCTTGTACCCAGAAAAGAGACATTCCCAGACGAGGACATACTTAAGGTAAGTGATAACACCCCTTGGTTTGCTGATTTTGCTAATTACTTAGCTTGTGGTTTAATGCCCTATGATAAGACATATCAGCAAAGGAAAAAAATTCCTACACGATGCTATGTACTATTTTTGGGAAAAACCATACTTGTTCAAGAAGTGCACAAATAAGATGATTAGGAGATACGTGATAGAAAATGAGGTACAACAAATATTATATTATTATCACACGACTCCAAGTGGGGGACACTTTGGAGGTTCACGTACTACGGCCAAAGTATTACAAGCCGAGTTCTTTTGGTCGACGTTATTCAATGATGTGTACCCCTATGTAAAATTTTGTGATCAATGTCAGAGAGTTGGAAATGTCACTAACAGAAATGAGATGCCTTGAACAAACATCATTGAAGTGGAACTATTCGATGTATGGGGTATTGACTTCCTTGGTCCATTCCCTCCGTCATTTGGTAACAAGTACATTTTTCTAGTGGTTGACTACATATCTAAATGGATTAAGGCTGAGGCATATCCAAAAAATGATGCCAAGGAAGTGATGAAGTTTTTGCAGAAGCATGTGTTCACAAGGTTTGGAACTCCTAGAGCTATCATCAGTGATGAGGGGTCCCATTTTGTGAACAAATGGTTAAAATGGTTAATCAATAAACATGGAGTAAAACACAAGGTTGCTACAGCTTACCATTCATAGACAAATGGGCAAGTTGAACTAGCGAAAAAAGAAATAAAGGGTATACTCGAGAAGGTCGTTTGTCCAAATCGACAAGATTGGTCCAAAAGACTTGATGATGCTTTATTGGCCTACATGACAGCGTATAAGACACCTTTAGGGATGTCTACCTATAAGTTGGTATTTGGGAAAGCCTGCCATTTGCCTTTGGAGTTAGAACATAAAGCTTATCGGGCTATTTAGCAACTCACCTTAGATCTCAAGCTTGCTAAAGAGAAACATATGCTTTAGCTTAAGGAGTTAGAAGAATTCCAAACATTCTCTTATGAAAATGCCAAATTATGCAAAGAGAGATTAAAAAGATGGCATGACAAGCACATTTGGGTTCGAGAGTTTGAAGCAGGTCAGCAAGTTTTACTGTTTAACTATAGATTGAAGTTTTTTTCTAGGTAAGTTGAAATCACGTTGGTCCGATCCATTCACGATCCATCAAGTTTTTCCATACGGAGTTGTTGAACTCCATGGTGAGAGAGGTAATTTTCGAGTCAATGCACAATGTTTGAAACACTATTGTGGAGGTAAAATTGAGCGGGATAAATCATCGCTCATTTTATTAGATACTAAATTTTTCTTGTTTTATTTTAATAAAGAATTTAGGTTATACTTTTTGGACTAGTATATTGAAATGAATTCTGTCTAGGAGATTGAAACTTAAGCGGGACCGCTTGTGACTCCTCCAATCTTTCCTGGGAATTAATTTTAACATAATCTTCCAATAAATTATTTCCTAAGTGAGAAAATAAATTTTTAACTTTTGAATTTTCCGAATAAAAAGGGTCAATTTTTTATCCAAGTTTCAATTGCAACCTAATTCTCAAATTATTTTGAAGTTTAAAGACTTAATTGAATTATCTGTGAAATTTGGTTATTCTTTTTGTAAATATTGAAATTAACTATCTTTTTCTGTAAATATTTTAAACAAAATAAAATAAAATTTTTAT
Source organism: Kokia cookei (assembly GCA_039519145.1). Taxonomy (NCBI): domain Eukaryota; kingdom Viridiplantae; phylum Streptophyta; class Magnoliopsida; order Malvales; family Malvaceae; genus Kokia; species Kokia cookei. The sequence continues at coordinate 16,343,702 of CM076908.1, forward strand.
TTTTATTTTTAATAAATTGATAATAATTAATATGTTATTATATTCATTATAATATATAATAATTAGTATCAAAGTTTATATAAAATTAGCATTTTTAAGTTCTTATTTAAATAAATTAAGTAATAACAAATAATATATTAATACACTCTGTTTTATATGTTAATTGATATTAATTTTACTTAGGACTTAGATTATTTTATTATTAAATTAGTTTAGGACTTTAAGTTAAATTCCTTCTTCCATTCTGTATAAATTCCATCAACCTTTTCCCCCATTCACATCATCTCCAAACCAAGTACACACCTCTTCCCTTTGCACATCAACACCCACGTCCAGCAGCAACCTACAAGCACTAGTCACACCTGCCTGCTCACGCCTCCTGCTGTTCCAGTACACTAGCCTCCATCACGCGTCGATCCTGCACTCAGCTTCTCCACGCGCGCATAGTTGCTCCAGCTCCAGCCCGCGCGCGCTAGTTACCTTGCGTCTGTGCCCCATCGCAGCAAGCAGCTACTGGAGTTTGCTGCTGCCGAGTTGCGCACCTCAGGCCTTCGCGCACTGCTGTTGCACCCAGCCAAGAACCGCGCACACCTGCTGAAGTCCTCGCACAGAGTTACTGCTACTTGCTGCACGCGTCAGCCACCCTTACGCACAGCTGCTGCTCCTACCTAGGTCGTGTGCATCATTGTTTCACATCACCATCTAGATCACCCTTCAATTAACCCTAACCCGACACTATTTGCCTCATACCCTATTTATTGTTGGAATTTTTTTATTTTTCATACAGAGGTTGTAAGAAAATTCTTTTCCTAATTTTTAATTTGTTTTAATTGTTTACATTTTCAATTTATTTTTAATTGTTAATATTTTATACTAATTAAATTTTGGGAAAATATTGTTTGTTTCCATCTTATTTGATGATTAATTTTAAATCATGTCTTGCAAAAGAACTCGTGTCGTAGTCCAAAATTGAAGAAGCACAAAACAAATTCCATAGTGCAGAAGCTAAAGCAAGACACGACATTGTGTTCAAAAATTAACAAATGCTGTCAGAGAAAGGGTTTACGTTGAAAGAAAGCAATTATACTAACTTCATGGTGAGCATTCGACAAGTTGCTGAAGCTTTAAATTAGGGAATATTTTGTGAAAAGCGACCCAGCGTAGACGAGGAATTAGTTCGAGAGTTCTATGCAAATCAGACCTCAAGTGAACTTACAGAAGTTCCCGTTCGAAGAATTAAGGTACCATTAAAGCCAAGCACCATAAATAAATTCTTTGACCTACCTTATTTCGAAGAAGACGAATATTCTATCTTAATGAACAATATTGAGGCTACAAATTTTAAGAGATCCTTCGAGAACTTATAATTCTCGGTTCTGAATGGATGGTGTCAAAGAGTGGAGTTCTACTTGGCATAGAGAATACTTGACGCCGTTAGCGAAAGTTTGGTTTCATTTTATTCGATTCAGTCTTATGCCTACCTCACATGAGACTACAATTTCCGTGGAATGAATGGTCTTGCTATACTCAATACTGACAACAAAGACAATAGATGTGGGAAAAATCACCATTAGAGAATTTCAAAGATGTGCCTTGACTGCCTCCGAACGTACTTCTGTTCGGTATGTGTTTTAGGGCTTCTGTAAGCACACGGGTCAGGTTGTAATATAGTTTGTAAAACAAAATATTGGATAGTATTCGAGGCTTAAAGCAGTAGTGATTTAAATCCCTGCAGAGAAAAAAAATTAATTAATACTATCTTTAGGGATTATAGTACAAAAGTGAAATAAGGGTTTGTGATTGTAAAACGTAAAACTAAAGTAACAAAAATAAAATAAGAGAAAGAGATATGTAGATTCGATGATCGGATTTGGGGAAATTAGGTCACTTCGGTATGGTTTCTTCAACTATTAGTTTTGGGGATTTTGCTTCAATCAACTAGTCGCTACCCTAGCAAGATCTTCTGATCTTCTACTAACATAATGAGTTAATAGAGGCTACTTATCGCTAGATGCCATAGTCTAAACTAGTATGGGGAAAAGGTCTTCATGGATAGGTAGTACCAATTTTGGGTTCATTCCCACCTAAATGACTTTCTAGGGTTGTCAAGCCTAGTGTTTGTTTCATGTTATTCCTTTCCCAAACAGTTGATCCGATTGAAAATCCCTATATACAATATTTAAATAACCATACTTCCACTCCTTAATCCCCCATAGCGGGATTAGTTCCTCATGGTTTCTTCAAACATCATAAAGACAATAATATAGTTGAACATAAGATTGAATTAATGAAATCAAAAGAAATTTGAATTGTATAGCATTCTGTTAGGAAATAATTCCATGATCATTTATGCAAAGTTACAAATCTCATTTCTAAAACGAAAAGAAAATAACCAAGTAAAAATGAAACTAAGTTACAAGGTGTGTAAAACCCTAGTGCTAGAGGTCCTATTTATAGCCTTGGATGGTAGTTTTCCTCAACCCTAGGTCAGTTGCTATTCCTCGTGTTTAAGTGGCATTGTAAAGACCGAAATGCAATTCACTCGGTGTTAAATCCATGTTTAAGAGCCGATGTCGCAACATATCAAGTCTTGTATCGCAACGAAGAGGTTAGTCCACTCCTTTGGTGTAATTGTACAGGCGTTGTCACGACAAAGGTGATGCATGTCTCGACAAAGACATCAATTTTGAGATTCTTCAAGTCTGGTCCCTTTGTTACGACATAGAGGAGTCTATGTTGTGACATAGTGATAAGCTTCATACTTGTTTGACTTCTAAAGGTCTCCTGCACACTCACGAAGTATGTTAGCTAACCCTTAGGCCTCAATCGGCGTTAAAGACGATAAAACCAACCTTTTTGCACTTTTTATGCAATTGATTCAAAAATAGAAAACTAAATTAAATCTTGCGGAAATAAAAATAAAATGCTTAATTTCAAGCTCCTAAAGTGTGAAAAATAGTTCAATCTACTAGGTACAAAACCAACAGATCAAACTCCTTCAAACTTAAGTCATTGCTTGTCCTCAAGCATACAAAACAAGAAAAGGAAACATAGGCGCTTGAGTCTGTATTATACAAGGATTAAGTTCGCAACATCTACTTTAGGTATTATATATATCTTAATAATTTCAACATGATGAGCAAGTAACTTTACCATTCTTGGTTAAAAACATATAAGTTCAGTAAGTTACAAGAAATACAAACATAAAAGTCTCATTGGTATAACTCCATTAATGCCTAATACAAGTACTTTAATTATCTTAGTACAATATAGATAGCTATAAAGAAATCATGTAATTCCACATTTATTTATGCATGTAGTTGTTTAAGTCACATAAGACTTTTCAGCTTGTAACATTCTAAGGTTTAGGATAGGTATGAAATTCAAAGAATAATAAACATAAGGGGTTACAAACACGAAACCAGATTGACACATTGTATTGTTCCCTATTTTCCTCCTTTAATGTCTCATTCCCTCTAACCTCCTTATTTCTCACTCTCTCGCCTTCCTTTTCTCTCCACTTAGGAAATCTCAATATAGTCTAATCCCTTTATCTAGCCTATGAGTATTCTTTTGTTTCTTGAGTAATATTTTTATTCTTTTTGGTATTTTTATGACTTTGTCACTTTTCATATACTTTCTTACTCATGAATTTTTCTCTTTTCTCTTTACTTAATTCTTTTCTTTTTGATTTTTCATTGTTTTTCTCTTTTCGGCTATACTAAAGTTCATATTTCATATTGATTTTCCTATTTCACTATTTTTTTTACAACCTCCACCTTAATGTGTCTACTTACCTTCAATACACATGGCCATACATCCATTATCGTGCAAAATAATACCAAAGAAAATAGTACACACAAATAATCTTTTTAGGCTTAAAGGTTTGTAATGCGGTTCATCAAGAAGGATTATTAGGCTTCAAGATGGGTACTAATTGGTAATTCAGAGTAAAGTTTTGCTTTTTAGTTCTAAATATATCCAAACAATGCTTAGGTCATTCCTAAACACCTCAATATTTACAAATATCTATTTAATCACATAATCCAAAAATTACTATCTATCATATTTACTAGCATGCTTGTTTCCTTATATTATTCACATCATTTGGAACGAACAATACCTTTCTATCTATACTTAGTGTAACCTATAGAACTTACTAGTTTCATGTTTAAAAAATTAAAAATTTCTCATCATCATGCCAAATTTATAAAAAAATACAATAAACCTATTATACATGCTCCTAACCAATCACTTATATAAGCTCAAGCACAGATGAAAGCAAAAAAAAAAATGCTAAAAATAAAACTAAATACAATATTTCCTATGTTACCCCCCACACTTTAGATAACACATTATCCTCAATGTGTGACCCTTAAAAATTATGGAATGAAGTTACCCGATTGATCGTGAAAGCTCCTTTTCTAATGGTGGTTGTCCTTCTCCCTTTTATCGTGAATGGTTTTGAATATGGTGTCTCCATCGTCTGGGGTGAGTTTTTTTATTTTTTATATGGAGTAAAATAAAACTAATATGTATATATAAAAGAAATTAAAACATATGTGTTCCTAACAAAGAGAATAAAAACCTATAAAGTAAAAACAATTAAAACCTAATCCTAAAGAAAACATAAAATATAATTCCCTACTCATCTTCATCATTCAGTCCTCTCCTCCTTTGTTCTTCACTTTGGCTTTTCTATAATAGTGTGAATTGAGTGAACAAATCATCGCCTAATAATTTACTAGGTGGATTCATTGTTTGATCAAATCGTTTAGTCGGTACTCCTTCTTTTTTTCACATGGCGGTTATTAGATGAGGGAAACGTATACCTTTCCCTAAGTTCTTTGCATAATCCACCATACTTTGGAAAATCCACTTTCCCACACATATCCACTTTTTTTGTAAGAATCTCATATGTCATGATAGCATGAATTGGGTGTATCTTTGTCATATCCGAAGTGGGAAGAATCCTGGAGCAAATGAATTTCATCCACATGTTGGCTTTCGGTGTCATTAGTTCTTAATTAAAAGTTTTTGAGATTGCCGTACCTTCTCGATATGTCCATAATTCCTTCCCAACTGTCAAGAATATCAGAATTTCCTCGGTATCGACATTCTTGAACTCTTTTAAATCAATTATGTGGAAGTAATCTTGGTAATAATATGGTGTATTGTAAAACCTACAGATCTATACCTTATCATATATACCTCAACTCCTCAAAATTTCAAAGGGCCTTGAAGTTGCCCATAAGATCATCCTGCCTTCCTTTTCTTCATTGCCAAGTAGAATTCTTGCACTATAGAGATATTGACTGGTTCTTTGCAGGGTAAGAAAAATTAAGTCCACTCATGATCTATCACATTTACCTAAATACCTCTGTAGACTCTTATTAAGGGGTTGAATCCTTGTACTTGTATGAAAGTATACGACTGCAGTTGTTGTAGGTATGTGTTTAAATCATTATCTGAAAGCTCAAAAATAGGGTTAGAATCGCTTCCACTTGAATTAGCCATGTGATCAGAGATTTTCTAATTCAGGGTTTTTCTTTTCTTTTGATTGTGAGTAAAAGATGAAGAGAGGAGGAAGGAGTTTATTCTAGATTATTAGGAAGAAGTTTAGTGTATTTAGAAGTTAATATTTTACATAAATTAAAACATTATAATTAAAATTTAATTGTATAAGTGTTAAGAGTTAGAGTTTACTTGGATTTTAGTTTTTTACTTGGGTGTGTAGCGACATCGAGGCCAAACTCAATGTTCCGTAAAGCAGCCATTGTCGCAACATGGAGGTTGTGTGTCACGACATTGTGACCAATTTCCTTGTTGTTTTTGTGGCTGATTGTCGCGACATGGAATATGTATTTTGCGACATCAAGACCAATTTTCCTCAGGCTCCGAATCTTAACTGTTATCCATTCCTTGAGCATTTTTGTCTCCGATATTTAAAGTTAACATAGGTTCCCTACTCCATAATGTCTTATAGCATATAGGTTGTTCATCAACAAATACATCTGTAGCTCCCCCATAATAGAGCTTTACTCTTTGCCCATTCACTAAGAAAAATTGACCATTTTTACCTATCAACTCGGTTACTCCATATGGTTTCACTTGATTGATGGTATATGGTCCTGTCCATCTCGATTTGAGTTTATCGAGAAACAATTTTAACCTTGAGTTAAACAGTAATACCTTCTGTCTTGGCCTGAATGTTCGTTTCCAAATCTGAGCATCGTGGTGTAACCTACTTTTTTCTTTATATAATTTCGAGTTTTCGTAGGCCATGAAATGGAATTCTTCTAGTTCTTGTAGCCAAAACAACCTCTCTTTCTTTGCTAATTCGGGATCTAAGTTCAATTCTTTGATAGCCCAATATGCCTTTTTTTTCCCAATTCGTTGGGTAAATGACAGTTTTTTCCATATATGAGTTTGTAAGGGGACATTCCTAATGGTGTTTTGTAAGCTGTTCAATAAGCCCATAAAGCATCATCTAATTTTTTCGCCTAGTCTTTTCGATTAGGGTTCACTGTATTTTTTAAAATATGTTTATTTTCCCAATTGGAAACCGCAAGCTTGTTCATTAGCTTGTGGGTGATATGCTGTTGCCATTATATGTCAGATACTGTACTTTGAAAGAGCGGCTTCGAACTGTTTGCTGTAAAAGTGTGACCCTTCATCACTAATTAAGGCTCAAGGTGTCCCAAATCTTGCAAAAATATTTTTCTCAAGAATCGAATAACTGATTTAGTATCATTAGTGGGTAATGCCACAACTTTGACCCATTTTGAGACATAATCTACTACCAACAAAATGTGCTGGTTTCCAAATGAACTAGATGAAATCAATTCCCCAAACATCGAATACTTCTACCTCAATAATCTCTATTTGTGGCATCTCATCCCGTTTTGGTATATTCCCCAAACATCGAATACTTCTACCTCAATGATAGCTTTGGTGGGAACACTTCTCTTGCTAAGTAATTCACATAATCTGCATACCAAGGTGTTCCTATTTTTAGTGGTTATGTTTCCACTCTAAACAATTGCTCATCGATAAAGGTCTCTTTGATTTCCTCAATAGATATAGAAGTACCATGAGTTTCCAATCGTGATAAATGGCCGACGATATGATTTCAGTCCCTTTTCGATCCATAATCCATATATAGAATTCTTGTAACAGCAGACCCATCTCATTAGTTGTGCCTTCGTCTCTTTTTTCTTCATCACATATTTTAATGCTGAATGATCTATGATCGCCTCCGAACGTTCTTTTGTTCGGCATAGGTTTTTAGGCTTTTGCAAGTATACGGGTCAAGTTGTAAATATAGTGTGTTACAACGGAACAATTAGTAGTATTCTGAGGATTATACCCAAAAGAGGCGTGAGGAAATAGTGAATTAGATCCCTAAAAGAATAGAAGTAATTAGTAATCACTTTAGGGATTATAGTACAAAATAAAATAAAGAGGTTGTTTGTGCAAAGCATAAAAAGAAAATAAATAAAAGTAAGAGCTCTTCAATTGTTAGGTTTTGGAGATTTTCCTTCAATCAACTAGTCACTACCCCAGTTGGATCTCTTGATCTTCCTCCAGCATAGCAAGTCAATAGAGACTACTTATCACTAGATGTCACAGTCTAAACCAGTTTGTTTGATGTTCTTACTTTTCCAAATAGCTGATCCGAAATGAAAAATCCCTATTAAACAACAATTTAAATAATCATACTTCCACTCCCTAATTCCCCAAAATAGAATTAGTTCCTCATGGTTTTCTTAATCATAATCAAAACAATATATGAAAGCATGAAATTGAAGAGATTAAATGAAAACAAAACTTGAATTGTATTGGCAATTTGTCAGGAAAAATTCCTCAAACATTTATGCGAGTTCTACAATCTCGTTTCTAATAAAAATAGAAAGTAAAAACTAAAAGCTAGTAAATGGTGTGTTTAAACCTACTGCTAAAGGTCCTATTTATAGCCTTGGACGATCATTCATTAGCCTTGGGTCAGCTGCCGTCCTTCGTGTTTGGGTGACATTGTAAAGATCGAACTGCCCTTTACTCGGTGCAAATTCCACGTCCAGGGGTCGATGTCGCGACACACCAGGACCTGTGTCGCTACGAAGCCATCAATCCCCATATGTAGTGTCATCTTGTAGGCGTTGTCGCGACATAGCCCATGTATGTCGCGACAAAGAAGTCAATCTCTTAAGTTTGGTCCCTTTGTTGCGATGTAGAACATTCTATGTCGTGACGAAGTGATCAACTTCATATTTATGCAACTTTTTATAGTCTCCTGCACACTCAAAAAGTATGTTAGCTAACCTTTAGGCCTCAATTTTCTTTAAAGAAATTAAAACAACATTTTAGCACTTAGGTTACATAATTTATTCAGAAGAAAAATCTAAATTAAATCCGATGAAAATATAAAGAAAATACTTGATTCCAAGCTCTTCAAGTGTAAAATTAGTTCAATTTGCTAGGTATAAAACCGACAAATCAAACTCCCCCACACTTAAGTCTTTGCATGTCCTCAAGCAAACAAAACAAGAAAACCAAGTAATGAAATAAGAAAGGAAAACAAAAGGAGCTTGAATCTGTATTATACAAGGATTAGGTTTGCAACATCTACTCTAAGCATTATGTATTTCTCAAAATTCTAATATGATGAGTGAACAATTTTACCATTTTTGGTTAGAAATAATATAAGTTTAGAAAGTTACAAGGAATTCAAATATCAAAGTTTTATCGACGTAACTCCATCAGTGCCTAATATAAGTATTTTGATTATCCTAGTACAATACTAATAGTTATAACGAGATCATACAATTTCCATATCTATTCATGCATAGAGTTGTTTAAGTCTCATAGGGATTTTTGGCTTGTAACGTGTTGAGGCTCAGGATAGGTATGAATTTCAAGAATAGTCAGGCACAAAAGGGTTACAAACACAAAAATAGTTTGACACATTGTATTGTTCACTATTCTTTCCCTTAATGTCTCATTCCATCTCACCCCTTTATTTCTCCTTCTCTCACCTTTCTTTTCTCTTCATTTTAGGAAATCTCAATACAAAGCAATCCCTTTAGCCAGCCTATGAGTATTCTCTTTTTTTTTTGTTTCTCGTGTAAGATTCTCTTTTTTTTTTGGTGACTTTATGATTTTTTCACTCTTCATATGCTTTTTTACTCATGATTCTTTTATTTTGTTTCTACTAATTTTCTTTTTCTTTTTGATTTTTCACTATTTCTTTCTTTTTTATTAAACTAATGTTTATACATTGTATTGATTTTCCTATTTCCCTTTTTATTTTATAACCTCCACAATAACGTGTTTACTTACCCTCAATACATATGGTCATACGTCTATTTCCATTGAAAACAGGACCAAAGAGGAGAGTATACACAAATCATCATTTGAGACTTTAGAGGTTTGTGGTGCGGTTTATCAAGAAGGGTCATAAGGCTAAAAATGGGGTACTAATTGAAATTTTAGAATAGGGTTTGGATTTTTAACTTTAGATGTATCCAAACAATGCCTTAGGTCATCCCTAAACACCTAAATATGCATAAATATCAATTTAATCACCTAATCTCAAATTAGAATCTATCATATATACTAGCATGCTCGTTTCCTCATATTATGCACATCATTTGGTATCAATAATACCTTTCTATCTATACTTGTAACCTATAGAACTAAAAAATTTCATGCCCATAATTTAAAAATTCCTCATCATAATTCCAAATTTATCAATAAAGACAATAAACCTGTTATACATGCTTCTAACCAATTACTTGTATTTTTGCAAGCTCAAGCACACATCAAAAGAAAACATAAAAACTATATGCAAAAACTCCTATGTTACCCCTACACTTTAGAAAACACATTGTTTTCAAAGTGTAGTCCCATAAAAAACAAGGAAAGAAGTTACCTAATTGATCGTGAAGGTCATCTTCTTCTCATGGTGGTTGTTCTTCTCCTTTTTGGTGTGAATGCTTGAATTTTTTGTGTCTCCATAGTGTGAGGTTCCTACAAAAAAGAATTAAGGCATATATGCACAAATAAATCCTAATCCTACTTTTACAAATTATATAAGTCTTAAAATCTAAAAGTCAAAATTCATCCAAAAAATTACAAGTCTTAAAATAAAAACTAAAAACTGCCAAAAATGAAATTTCGATCTTCTTCCTCCGAGTCGAATTAAGAGTCCATTGGAGACTTGCCCTTGTCGAAATACTTTTAGTAAGAGCCCCCACCTTGTCGTCTTGTTGGGCTCTGAATCACCAGTTCTTTGGGATTTGAGTATTGAGGCTCAAACATTGCATCATACTCATCTCTAGTGTTAGGATCTTCTTGCTCCACGTTAGTCCCTCCCAACTAGGTCTCATCTTCATCTCCTTCTTCGTTCCCAAACATGTTTGGTGGATAGTTTGGAGTAGGTAATCCGTGCATTATTGCAAACTCTTTTAACACATGAGTTGTTTCCTGTATCCACCGAATCATGCTATCAAGCTTTCCTTTAATGCTTCCCCCATACCCTTTTCGTGGTCTTGCAATATCCTTTTGTTTCAACGAAGCTGACACATCCATCTTTTCTTCCTTCTCTGATTCCATTATTTGATCTGTTTTCACTGAAGCTCAACATATTATTTAGAAATGGAATCACCGATGATGCTTTGTGTTGGCTTCAAGAATGGTTCGTTGTCGCTCATTGACATGTCTGCCTTCTTGCATAATACCGTTGCAAGATGAGGAAAGAAAAGTCCAACTTTTTGACTTTTTATCCAATTTTGCATTTCTTTGTATATCTATCGCCCTACACAAATTCACTTTTTCTACAAAATCATATAAAACAAAATAGCTCAAAAAGTGTTAACGTTAGAAACATTTAAGGCTGGTGCTATTCTAGTGGCAAAAAATTCTGTCCACATTTTTGCAATTAGGAACATAATAGCCTAATTGAAGTTTGAGGGTGAGCCATAATCGGGTCGATAATTCTAATCACCCCTACCTTCAGTAAAAAATCTAATGACTTTCTCCATATCAATGTTCTTGAATAAATATAAATCAACCTCATTAAGATAGTCTTTTTCACAAAGGGCAGATTATAAAATTCACAAATTTTATAAGGTAAAATCGGAACATATTTTCTTCGTACACATACTTTTTCTATGGCCTTAATTTTAAGAATATCTTCTTTAAGAGAAGCATAGAATTCATGGACTACAGGTACTACAGCGTTACCTGTCGGGGAAACATAGATTTGTTCCCTTTGATGGTACCTTATAAGTGGCCATATCTCTTTGCAAAGGATCATTGATGACTTGAAACCTCGTACTTGGATAAGTGGCTGTCCTTGTGAAGCTAGGAAGTATTTCCCTATTTGGGAACTCCCAAATCGCTCGTGCTCCGAGTCATTGTCACTCTCTTGCACCATAATTCTCTTTCGGGGAGGCATTGTGATCTACAAAAAACTAAGGATGAATAGTAATAAATGTAACAGTGAAGATTTAAGAAATACCTTTGCTTTCAATTGTGTGCCTTGTTGATTAGATCTGAACCTTGGGATGCACTAGAGTCTTTGAAGGATTGAGGGATTTTAGAGAAGAAGAAGAAAAGAGATATGAAGATTTGAAAGAGTTTAGGAATGGTTTGAGGGAGTTATGAAAAGATTTTAGAGTCTTTAGGTGTTAGAATTAGGTTCTAGGTTAATGTAGTATATATAGGGGTGTAAAATTTTAAGGTTTTAGAGTTTAAAAACTGGGCAAAGTATGGGTTTGGCTGTCAGGTTGCAAAAGTGAGTCAGGTTAACTCTATAAATTTTACGGACAATGTCGCGACGTAGCCTTGGTGTGTCGCGACAACCCCTTCAATATCACTTTGTTGTGATGTAGTTCCCTTTGTGTCGGAACAAACCTCTCAGTTTTGATATCATAGTAGTTTGACACCCTTGTCGCAACAGAGCTCTCCCTGTGTCGCGACAAACCTATCAATTTTGGAATTTAGCAATCTGACCCCTTTGTCACAACATACATTGGGGTATGTCACTTCATAGTATACCTGGGCATCATTTGGGTAGTGTTGGTTTCTTTGTCGCGACGTCGGTTGGCTGTGTCGCGACAAACATGTCAGTTTCGAGAAAAACACCCTGAAACGTGCAAATATCATAGAGTTAGTTAGGTTAGTATAAATATATGAAAATGGATGTTAATACTCTTTAAATTTGTCTAACAAGAGTGTTAGTGTGCACTTTGACACCCGAGAACAGTCCGTTCTGTCATTGTTCATCCAGCGTCGTCGTAACAAGCTACTCTCTGGCATTTTTCTCTTTCCCAAAATTTCCCTTTTCTGCCTCCGTTAATTACCGCCAACTCCTTTCTTTGGTCATATCTATCCAGCACAGGTGTGAATTTATGCCACCAACCATACTTGTGACTGTCTTCACTATTGATCCACTTTGAAAATTGGTACGCCTTTGTGTGATGGTCTAACAGCTACTCGATTACCTCATTCAGTAAAAATAATTGGATCACTAAATTTTTTTTTATTGGTTTTACTACAGCCATTTCCTCTTCTTCATAATTTCTATAACATGATTCCGTATCTTTTGGTTCGTAATACCATTACAATAATTGCTTTGTCCAAAGATGTACTTCTTCCTCCCCTGAAGATTGCATTATCATGTTATCTACAAACTGAGGCATTGGCTTTTAAATATTTCCTGTTATCTACAACAATTGAAAGATTTTCACGTTAGTAATTTTTATAGGGATTTGTTGCACTAGAAAAGTATTATAAATTATAGCCATTTTCCATCGGAAATTGAATCTTTGATCTATAATGTCTTTTATTAATATTTATTTTGTCATCGTGTCTGTAATAGTAATTAACTAAGGATCTAAATTTTGTGTTTAGGAATCGTCATCTTCCTCTATAAGGATTGATTCCTCATTGGATTGGGACTCCATGTCCACTTTCAAAACACTTCCAACTTCCCTTTCCAATAATGAAACATCGATTTGCTCATTGGTTCGATCAGAAAAATCTTCAAAGAATTATTTTTCTATTTTCGCATCTATCCTCTCCTCTTGTTATAGTTCCATGTGTTCAGATTCGACATGTGCTCCTCTAGAGGATTGATTACTATGTCGATTCCCTAGCAATGGTGCCAACAACTTGACTGCCTCCGAACGTACTCTTGTTCAGTGTGTGTTTTAGGACTTTCGCAACCATACGGGTCAAGTTGTAATATAGTTTGTACAATGAAATACTTGATAGTATTCTGAGGATCGTACCCAAAGGAGACTTAAAGTAGTAGTGATTTCAATTCCCACAGAGAAAAGAATTAATTAGTACTATCTTTAGGGATTATAGTATGAAAGTGAAATAAGGGTTTGTGATTGTAAAATGTAAAAATAAAGTAACTAAAATAAAATAAGAGAAAGATAAAGAGATTTGTAGATTCGATGATTAGATTTGGGAAGATTAGTTCACTTCAGTATGGATTCTTCAACTATTGATTTTGGGGATTTTGCTTCAATCAACTAGTTGCTACCCTAGCAGGATCTTTCGATCTTCCACCAACATAACGAGTCAATAGAGACTACTTATTGCTAGATGTCATAGTCTAAACTGGTTTGGGTAAAAAGTCTTCACGGATAGGCAATACCAAATTTGGGTTCATTCCTACCTAAATGACTTTCTAGGTTTATCAGGCCTAGTGTTTGTTTCATGTTCTTCGTTTCCCAAACAGTTGATCCGATTGAAAATCCTGTATACATATTTAAATAACTAGTCTTCCACTCTCAATCCCCATAATGAGATTAGTTCCTCATGATTTCTTCAAACATCATAAATATAATAATATAGTTGAACATAAGATTGAATTAATGAAATCAAAAGAAACTTTAATTGTGTAGTAGTCTGTCGGGAAATAATTCCAAAATCATTTATGCAAAGTTACAAGTCTCGTTTCTAAAGAGAAAATAAAAAAGTAAAAATGAAACTAAGTTACAAGGTGTGTAAAACCCTAATGCTAGAGGCCCTATTTATAGCCTTGGATTGTCGTTTTCCTCAATCCTAGGTTAACTATTGTTCCTCATGTTTAAGTGACATTGTAATGACCGAAACGCTACATATTTTTTATTATACTTAATGAATATTTTTGATTCACATAAATGTGTCTGTTACATATTTGTTTGATTTATGTTAATGGTAATATTGTTATGGGAATTACTTCTATGTTGTTAATAATGTTACTTTTTATGTTAATCCAAATTTACTTTAATTTTTTTTCATGGCATCAAACTATCAAAATTAAATTACATGTGCAATAAGAATTCTTATACCTTTAATATTTGAAAATCATGTTCTTAGTTGAAATAAAATCCAAGGGACGTCTTCTTCTTGCATGATTATGTGTCTAAACTTGGTTTGCTTGAGGACAAACAAAAGGTTAAGTGTCAAAATTTTTTTTATTTATGATTTTTCCTTTTTTTCTTATTTATTTATTTTATGTCTTTTGGTTTACTTTTATTTACAATAAAAACTTTTTATTTTTGTTTTCATACCTTTTTCGTTTATTTTAATTATATGATTAAATTACTTGAGGACAAGCAATGACTTAAGTGTGGGAGAGTTTAATCTGCTATAATTTAACCTAGCAGATTAAACTAATTTTTGCATTTTAGGAGCTTGAAATTAAGTAGCAGTGTTAGATTTCAATGAGGATTTAGTAAGTTTTTAGTAAGCTAATAAAATGTGTAAAATGTGCAAAAATAAGTCTTTTATTGACTTCTAAGCCGATTAAGGTCTACAGGTTGGCCAATCCACTTAGTGAGTGTGTAGGAGACCTTTAGAAGGCAAGTCATAAGTCATACCAAGACAGGTTCCTACGTCACGACATGAGATTGAATATGTTGCAACATAGAGACCAAACTTGAAGAATCTTGAAACTGCCTTCGTGGTTGTGACACAGCACAGGAGTGTCACGACAAGTTATGGAAATCACACCAAAGGAGTACACTGCTTGCCATGTCGTGACACAGAGCCTGAGTGTTGCGACATCGACTCATGCAATGTGGAAAACACATCAAGTGAAGGGCATTTTGGTCTTCACAATGCATCATTAAACCCAAGAACGACAGCTGACCTATGGTTGAGGAGAATAACCATCAGAAGGCTATAAATAAGCCCCTTGAGCCTCCATTTTAGACACATCATTTCCTTAGACGATTTCTCTTTTCTTAGATTTAGGTTTTAGTTATTTTTTTTCTTAGGTGTAATTATTTCATTTTGTTCTTTTCAGAGATGTGATTTGTAGAAGCGCATAGACATTCAAGAATTATTTCCAATACTCAATACAAATAAAATATTTTCTTATTCTTAATATTTTCAATACGTTCATTATGTTTCATCTTTTAATCGAGTCTATTTTTTTTATAAAACCCATGAGAAACTAATCCCTTTATGGGAGATTAACGAGTGGAGGCATGATGGTTTAATTATTGTGTAGGGTTTTTCAATGGATCAACTGTTTGAAAAAGGAAGAACATGAAACAAAACCTAGGCCTGACAACCCCGAGAAGTCATCAAGGTTTGGTATTGCCCATTCGTGAACACCTTTACCCCAAATCAGTCTGAGCTGCGAGGTTGGAAGATAAGTAGTTTTGCTGACTCATTATGTTAGTATAAGATCAGAAGTTCCTACTAGGGTGGTGACTAGTTGATTGATGAAGAACCTGAAGCAACGGTTGATGAAAACATGCCAAAGGAAGCTAACCCCTCATGATTAGATTTATCAACTCTCTAATCTCGTTTTCATTTCCCTTTATTTATTTATTTATCTTTTCTTCGTATTTTTATTATCATTAAAAACACAAAAACCATTTTATTATATCTCGTACTGTAAACCTAATTAAAATACTAATTAGATCTTCTTTGTGCAGGAATTAGAATTGTTAGTGCTTCACCTCACTTGAGTATGATCCTCGGAGTACTCACATATGATCCTCGGAGTACTCACATGCCCCGTTGTAACTATATTACAACCTGAACCGTACGCTTGCAGAAAGCCCAAAAATATCTTCCGAACGAGAGTACATTTGAGGGTAGTCAAGTTGTTAGCGCCATTGCTGGGGAGGTAACATCACTAGTTAATTTTAATTTTTGCATTTTATTAAGAATAATTTGGAAATCTTTAGGTTATAGATACGATAGTTTTTTCTTATTTATTTTTATTAGCTTACATTTACTAACTATTTTCCTTTTCTCGACTTCAGTATATGCCTCAGAGGAAAGGAACAATTGTCTAGTTAATCGCTGGTTCATAGAAACTAAGTTAGTGAAGATCTTTTAACTATGGATAAGTTTGACTACATGTGGTTTAATGATGAGATGACTAATGATAATGAAATTTACGAGGAGGGAGTGTATGAAGAATGGGAGATCATGGGCTAATACATGGGCTACCTTATTTCCCAATCATTTTATGTTTTTCGATAGGGTGCATTTCAAATAAGGTTTGACGGTGGTTACTAATACATGGGCTACCTTATTTCCCATTCGTTTTATGTGTTTAAATTGAAAAATTCATAAACAGTTAGAGTTCCTCTTGATACTTCGAATATATGCACTAATATCTGACTGATCTGAGTAATCAAAAGAGCATTTTTAATAACCGATAGTAAGTCTCCTTCAATGGTAACATTTGAGAGACCCAAATCAAACCCCATCTTAACTGTTTCGAAACATGTGAGACCCTTCGCTGCAAATGTCGTGGCAACATTCTCCTTAATCACTGATCGAGAAGCAACTACCTATCCCTGAGTAATCCTGCCAACCAACCTCGAACCTGATATAAAATCCACCCTGTCGAAGGTCGTATCTAGATTTATCTTGATACATTCCCCTATCGGAGGCTCTCATTTTGGTATATCCCCTAGTCTAGTAAGCACTCATTCCTCCAGCCCGTCTATCTCTTTTATATAACCACTTATGAAATTGGAAATGTCATTGTTGGTCTTTACTATGTTCTGTTGAACCCGCTTGTTTCTATAACTCCATATAGCCCACAAGGTGCAACAATAAATCCTTCTTTGGAGAGTCAAAAATGCATCGAAAACCTAGGTGAGCCATTCAAACCAATTTTGAATGAGTGTTACAAGTATCCACTACAATTCAACTAAAACCCAAACTTCAATTGAAATAGGGCAATTCTAGAAAAATGCTCCAATGATTCGGGTCCTCCCCCACATCTTAGACACGTAGAATTCCCAACTAGTCTATTATAGTATAAATTGTCCATAGTAGGGATAAAGTTGTCAGATATGCGCTATACTGTAATTTTTATCTTGGAGGGAAGGTTTAGGTTCCATAGTCTTCTATAGAATTCAATAGATTTGCTTTGCAAATAATTGAAATTAGGAGCGATAGTACCCAATTGTAATAGTTTGTAGGCACTCTTAATGGAGAACTTGCTAGATGCCTCACATCTCCAGACCAACTCGTCCTTATGTGGGTTTACAGCCAACGGGATTCGAAGGATTTTGTAAACTAAAAAATATATAGGTTTTTTCCTATATAATTTATCACATTTTTAAATCAATGTTAAAATCAATTAAATGTTTAATAAATTAATGAAATATGTGAAAATATTAATTTAGGACATGAAAATTATTAAAATGTGATTTTATGCTTTATTATATAATTTTTATGCACAAAATGACTTATTTTATAGTTTATTTTAATGTATAAAGTGGGTCATGCATAAATTAATTAAATATTAAAACATAAAATTATATTTAATAATTTAATATGAATTATTTCATTAATAAATTGGGTTTATTAAATTGTTAAATAATTAGGTTAATTTAATTACATTGACCCATTATTAAATAAATTGTTTTGGACAAGTATGTTAATTTTGTTGGATCACAAAAACCGTCCAATCCAAGAAGGTTTTAGCCCAATTTCGACAATACCATGGCTGTCCAAATAAACCATTTTGGTTTAATTTCAAGGAGTCCTTGCACTTTAGAAGAAATTAGAATTTGGCCCCAAAGATTTGCTGTTGACCAAGTCTTGATCCCTAGTTGATGTGACTTGTTGAATGCTTCAAATTGAAGTAATAAATCAAGTCAAATTCCTTGAAGAGTGGCCGACCATGCTTTGGAGAGGAATAAGGGATTCAATTTCCAATTTTTAGTAAATGTGCTCTCATCCTTCACCTATAAATAAGTGTCATTTCTCACCTTTCCAAATCATCCCTCATCCCTTCACTCATCAATCATCTCTCTTTCTCTCAACTCTCTCATCTTTTCTCTCATTTTCCCATCCCCATGCCTAGCATCATCTCTTCATAGAGATTTTAGCTAATTAAGCCTCTTAAAGTGCCATTGGTCGGTCACCTTGGAGAGCCATCAGCAAAATAGCGAAGCAAAGAAACGAAAAAGTCTTCTTCGATCAGAGTTTGGGTGACACCCATTCTGATAGGATTTACTCTTTTTTCTTTCTTTAATTTGATTTATAATGTTTGCTATGTGTTCTTTCTCTCAAATAATATTCATTGATTCATGCTTATGATGTTTGTGCCTTAATCGATTATGCTTTCAATTAATATAATGCATGTATTTTGTTCATACGTGAATTGAATGCATTAGAATTAGTGGAGAGATTCGAACTAGACATCAACTAATGGACACGATAATTGAAATTTGCTTGCTTAATTCATATTCGACTAAGAATGAATAGAGCGTTCATAATAACTTAACCTAGCTCTATTACCTTGCATCGCTTTTAGGTTCATGATATTAAATTGTTTCAAATCGACCCAGTCCCTGTTACTTCACATGAATACTAAGAAACCCTTAGTTTTATATGATCAGTAAAATGTGTATTTAACTTAGTAAGACTCCAAAAGGACTTAATTTGGTTCCCAAGCCCATGAAAGATTGAGTTGTCATGGAATGTTTTCCGTATGTTATTAAAGCATGTTGATAATGAAATTAATTAAAATAATTGTCCTAGTTTATTTATGTTATAATTGTTGTGAATTGTTTTTAATCTATGCTAAGATCAAATCATTCATATAATTACATACTTAGGTTAAATTGCATTAGGGATTAATTGTATCTAGATTGATTACATTTAATTCTAATCATCACTCATCCAATTATATTGTGTTTTTATTCACCAAGTTGCTTAATATAATTTTATAATTAACTTATTAAACATATACAGTCCTTGTGGAGATGATAACCCGGTACTTACTTATTACTTGATAACGACTGTTTACACTTACACAAACCTACGCGTTATAGATTCTCTCTGTATCAACAACACTAAAGACGTCGATAATAATTTTTTTCCTCCATAATCTAGGCTCAAGATGAATTAAATCTGCAACTAACTGCAAATGAAAATTATTAATTGGAGCAACTAACTTAGAATCAAATGAACATGGGATCCAAGAATGATTAATTATAGAAATATTATCCCCTTTCCCTACTCTCCAACATAACCCCTCCTTAAGGACCTTCTTAGCCAACCATATACTTTTCCAAGTATAAGATGAATCATGGTTTAAATTTGAACTAAGAAAGTCAGTATGAGAATAATATTTAGCTTTCAGCACTTGAGCTAACAACGAATTGAGATTTTTAATAAGCCTCCAGCCTTGCTTAGCGAGTAGTGCAATATTAAACCTTCCAAAACTTCGAAAACCAAACCCCCCATTTTTTTTAAGCTTGCAAATCATCTTCCACTCATATTAATGGACACCTCGCTTCTCGTGACCTTTTTGCCACCAAAATTTCACGACAATACGTTCTAAATCATCGTACAAAGATTTCAGTATAAGGAAACAGGACATTGTATAAGTAAGAATGGCTTGAAGCACCGATTTAATGAACAACTCCTTACCCATTAAGATAAAAATCTAGAACTCCAAAAATCTATTCTCTTTTTCATGCTATCTTTCAAATTTTGAAAAGAGGCTCTTCTATTCCTACCTACATATTGGGAAGACGCAAGTATCTCTTTGGATTATTAGAATACCTAACCCCTAGCTCCCTCAGGACTTGCATGCACATCTCCTCCATTATGTTTGCACCAAAGAAAATCGTGGACTTATCAAAATTTATGCATTGTCCCAAATTAATTTCATACTCCTTCAAAATGGTCTTTAAAACTTACGCACTTCTCACTATCGTCTCCTCAAAATGAACACAGTCATCTGTAAAAAGAAAGTGAGAGATCTGAGGCCTGCTCCTACTCGCCTTAACTCCTCTCAAGTGTCCTTCTTTCAAAGCAAGTCGCATAAGAGAGGAAAAACCCTCACTACATATTAGAAAGAGGAAAGGACTCAAAGAATCCCCTTGTCTAAGACCTCTTGAAGGTTTAAAAGGAGTTTCCATGTTGCCATTTATGTTAATTGAATATGAAATAGTCGAAACGCAGTTCATAACAATATCTACTCAAGCCTTTTTCAAACTCATTCTCTCCATCATAGCTCTCAAAAAACCTTATTCTATCCTATCATATGCCTTACTCATATCTAGTTTAACAGTCATGAGTCCCTTCCTTCCTCCCCTTTTCTAACCAAAAGCGTGTAGCATTTCATAAGCAAGCAAGACATTATCGAGATCAATCTTCTCGGCACAAAAGCACTCTATGCATGATCAATGCAAACATCTAAAACCTTTCAAAATCTATTCGCAACCACTTTAGCAATCAATTTGTATATGACAATGCATAAACTAATAGGTCTAAAGTTTACCACACTAGTAGGATTAGGAATATTTGGAATAAATACAATGTAACATTCATATGTTCTAAATTCAAATCATTTTTGAGAATGCCCAAACAATAGTTTCTAACCTCCCTTCCTACTATGTGCCAACATCTCCAGAAGAAAATTGTCAGAAAGCCATCTCACAAGCCCGATAGGATGTGACTCATCTCATAAGCCCCACTTTGCGATGTGAAAAGATCTTCAAAGAAACCCTTTGCTATCTTCTACATTTCTCCTCTTTGCTCAGTCACCCTACCATCTCGATAATCAAGGCACTTTACAGTATTCATTTGTCTCCTCTGAGAAGCATATCTATGAAAAAAACTTTTATTTTTGAGTCAATTAACTCTCGCTCTTTGTTCCTAGTACACTTCACATTTTTCAATCTCTCAATTCATTTGAATTTTTGTGTCAATTAAATTGCTCAAATTTTTGTCATCTCGACCTTCTTCTATTAATCGTTCCAGTTGCCTAGTTAGCTTCAATTTTAGAGTGCTTCTCTTCTCTTTTATACACCGAGCCAATCCTTCCAACCCAAACTGAAGCCTTTCCAATTTTGAGAAAATATCACCACTAGCTACATCCAAAATCTTCTTAACTTCCCCTTCGAAAGATTCCTCCATAGTCCACTAGGCTTCACATTTAAAATTCCTCAACCCCCTATTTAATTCACTTCGATCCATATTAATTAAAAGTGCACAGTGATCGGAAAAGGAGTGGGGGAGATGACGAATAATAGCATTTGGAAACCTCCCCATCCATTCTTTGTTCGCCAACCCATATCCAAACGTTCCCTAATGTTTATTTCTAGTAAGTTGCCTCTCTCCCAAGTAAACCACGGTTCTAAATAACCCATGTCAAATAATCGACACTACTCTAATGTCTCCCTGATCATTTCCATTCTCCTCTCCTCCCTTGGTATTTCCCCCCTTCTTTTTCGAAAGAGACAAAATTTCTTTGAAATCCCCACCAACTAGCCACGAGAAGTCATTATTTGAAGCCAACACCCATAATTCATTCAACAAGTCCCTTCAGCTATTTGTAAACGGGGAACCATAAAAGCTAGTGAAATACCAATATGCTTCCTCTCCACTTCCCTTAACCAATACATCAATAAAATTACTAGAAAAACTTCTCAAACTGATCACCACATCCTCTTTCCAAGCTAAAGAAATTCCACCTCTAGACCCATTATTCCCTATCTCACTCTCGTGATTATAACCACATCTCCTCCACACCATTTCCATCTTTCTCATATCTAGCTTTGTCTCCATGAAAAAGACGATATAAGGTTTATACAGCCTCTACAAATGCCGAAGATGATGCACCATTCATGGGCTCCCCAAACCACGAATGTTCCAGCATATGGTTTTCATTGCGCCCAGTTGGCTTGCCTTTGAGTAGCCATTGTTCCTAAGTTAGTTGGTGAAACAAAATGCTCTTGAAAATACCTTGTAGAGACAGTAAACATTGAATCCTCCACAACCTCCCCTATCATTTTATCCTTTTTTTTAAACCTACACTTACAGGTAGGCTACCCGCTTCTTTAGTATCCTCTCATTGCACTTTATGTTTACCATTCACAATTACCACCTTATGCTGGTAAACCATTTCTCTCTTATTCAATCTCCTCCAATTTTTCTTCACTTTATAGGGCCTTTCTTCCTTAAAACATAACCGACCCACTATTTCCTCCCCCAATTCACAATTAACCCCCATCTCATTAATTGACCCATCACGGTCCATTTTCTCTCAATCATTATCCTTAATAGTTGGAAGTCTATCACCATTAGGATCCCTAAAATTATGCCCCAACGAGGTAGTTTCCAAGTCAATCTTTACCACCCCAACACTGCCTCCCTCCTCCCATTTGTCATCCTCTTTCGCCAAACTTGAGATTGCTTCTTCTTCATCGATCTTGCTATTCATATCCTTCGACGCCTCATCATCACCCACATAAAAATACTATTTCATTGATCTCCTAGCAGTAAACCCTAATTTCACACTCTCCTTCCCAAAAATTATGGACTCCACTTTTAAGGCTAAAGAATAAGGGAGCTCATCTGTAAACTTGAAAATATATAAGATTTTGCTATAGATTTTCATCACCTTTTTACTTAAAAATGATATTAAATCCGAGTAATTATTTAATAAATTACTGAATTTTCCTTAAATGTTAATCTTGGACATGAAATTGTTAAAGATATGATTTTATACTTTATTATATGGTTTTTATGCACAAAATGACTTATTTTGTAGTATTTATTTAACATGTTATATTTTAATAGTAAAGTGGGCCATGAAATAAATTTAATTAAGCATGAAATTATATTTATTTAATGGACTTGTATTATTTCATAACTTTGGGTTGACTAATGCTATAAAATATGGGTAATTAAATTATTTAATTTAACCCAATTTAATTAACTTGCAATTTGGACAGGTCTGGTTGCTTGCTGGGTCACAAAACTGTCCAACCCAAGAGAACAGAGAGCCTAATTCAGCACAAGTAGTGGTTGCTTAACAAGAAGTTTTGGGATAATTACTAGGAGTCCCTACAGTTGAGAAAAATCAAAATTGACGCCTGAAGATTATAGTTGACTCCATCTTGGTCCCTGCTTGATTTAGCATGATTGAATGCTTAAATCAAGCAAAGAACCAAGGTTAAATCCCTTACTTAGTGGTTCACCATGCATGGGAGAGAAAGAGTGGAATCAAAACATGCTAATTTTAGTAAATTGGCCTCTCAACCTCACCTATAAATTGAGCCTCCAATCCCATTTCTCAAATCATCCCTCATTCCTTCATTTCTATCATTCTCTCATTCTATAGCTCTCTTTTCTTTCACACGACTAGCATTCCATTTCTTCCTTAATATTTTAGATAGTAAAAGCCTTTGAAAGATCCCTTTACCGGCCACCTTGACGAGCCGTCAACAAAGGAGCAAAGCAAGGATCGAAAGAGCGATCTTCAATCGGAGTCCGTGCAATAGCCACTTCGATAGAGTTTATTCTTTCTCTTCTTGTTGTTTAAAATCATTATTTTTTCTATTTGTTCTTTGATCTTATCATCAACAATGGTAACTTAATTTTATTTAAGCTAGGATGATTGCATTGATTTAATAAGATTTATTTGATTCATGGTTATAATATTTGTGCCTTAATCGATCATGTTTTCAATTAATTTCAAGTATGTATTTCATTCATACGTGATTGGATTCATTAGAATTAGTTGAGCGATCCTGACAAGACAACGACTAGTGGACATATAATTGAAATGTGCATGCTCAATTTGGATCTTGACCCGATTAAGTTGAGGTTCATAATAACTTTGACAAGCTCTATCATTTGCATAGCTTTTAGGTTTATATAATTAAATTGTTTCAAACCTGACACGTCACTGTTGCTTCACATGAATCCTAAGAAACCTTAGTTTAATATGATTAGTAAAATGCATGTTTTACTAAGTAAAGGATTTCGAGAGAACCTAATTTGGTTTCCAAACTCATGAAAGATCGATTTGCCATGAAATGTTTTCCAAATATTATTAAGCATGTTAAGAATGAATTAAGTTAATTAATGTAATTGTCATAATTATGTATGTTATTGATTGTTGAAATTGTGTTTTTCTACTGCTAAAATCCATTAATTAATCTAGATAATTATCATATTAGGTTAAACTGCATTTAGGGATCAATTGCATTTAATTACACTTATTTAATTTTAATCATCAACTCTCTCAAAAATATTGTGTTTTTATCACCACGTTGTTAACTTTAATTTTACAAAATACTGATTAACATATACAGTCCCTGTAGAGACGATAACTCTTTTACTTACTTATTACTTGATAACTTTTGTGTACACTTGTACAAACCTACACATTACATCATCCTCTGACAATTCCTTAACCTTTGCTTTAGTCATATCGCACTCCTTCAAACCATGCCCCATCTCCTTATAACCAAACTAAAACATAAGTAAATTCTCGTACTTAAAAGGGAACCATGTCTTCTCTGTTGGGCCAATCACAACAAAAATTCCACGCTGCAACGGTTTCTGCACATCTAGTTGCACCTTAATCCTACAAAATTCACCTTTTACTTTCGATCTCATAAAAACTCCAAAGGTGGAACCTATTGCATTAATCAGATCCTTCTTTTCGCACTCCAGTGGATAAAGACCCACTTTAATCCAGAATGAAGATAAAACCAATTGAATCTTATTTCGTTCCATCGATTCTTTTAATTTATAACAAATATCAGCTAATGATGGAAAAGCCATGGTCTTCCTTTTAATACAAACTCCAAATCCTCCACATCTTCAAACACAGTCATAAACAGATTATGCCCAACTACTTGAATCTCAAACTTTTTCCTCATCTTCCGTATGTTTTTTAGCTGAGCCCGAAAACTATCTAGATTATATGTCTTCCTCGTCTAGATAGAACATAATAATGCCGGCTTAACATTAGGGATAACCAAAGAACTTTCAGCTGATAATTAAACCAATTCTTCTTCCAACAAAGAGATCATCCCTCTTCATCTTCACAAAAGTCACCACTCCACTCAAACCCAACCACATCTATCATTGTTTTTTTGGGAAACTAAGAGAGAGCACTTTGAACCTTTTTTTAATTTGACATGGAGTTCTAATATGAAAAGTTTTCTAGATTTTAAAATCAATACAAATTTTTTGAGATTTTGCGATCAATCAGGATCAAAATTTGTTTCACTTTGGCTATTAAAATTCACACACAAACAAACTAGTTAAGGTACATGTAAAACTTTCACAATCACAACCATACTATTTGTCTTATATGTCACATCAACAAATAATTTAAGAATTATAAAAATATTCAAAAATAAAAATTCAAAATTCAAATATAAATGTTCATAAATTTTTTAAAAAAATTAGCATGGAATATATGTGGCTTGTCATGTGGATTGTAATATTTAAAAATTAGTGTTTTAGTCAATATTTCTGTTAAAAAAATTCAAATTTTTTTTAAAAGGTTGCGTGCCAAATTTAAATAAAAAGAAAAATGAAAACTAAAATGACAAAAAATATAAATGTTGAGGGCTAAATTGAATATTATACCTATATTCTATAGCAAATTTTTGACACAAAGAAGGAAATTTGCTTAAATAGAGTTGTTTAAAATTTGACAAGTGAAATACATTATTGTCTGACACATCAATTTTTTTTAAAAAAAAATTAATAATGGAAAAGTGGGGCTACATAATTTAAATTGAGTTAAATATAAATTAGTACCTAAAATTTTCTACTTCTCCCAGATTGGTACCCAAACTTTTATTCAATCCACTGGTTCGGTACCTGAGTCTAACACCGTTAAGTCTAAGACATGCGACAGAATAATATTGTGACACGTTGCATAAATGACATTATGGTGATGTCATAGTGACATCATAATCTAAAAAATTAATAACAAAAAACATTTTTTGTATTTGACTTTTATACCCCACCGCCAATTTTTCTATTGTCTCTTCTTCTTCTTCTTCTTCTTCTTCTTCCATCAACCCAATTTTATCAACTTAATTTACAATTCAATTACTCAAGTTTTGAGAATCGACAGAGCCAATCAGCATCAAACGACGAAATTTGCTTCCATGCCTTCTAACAATTTGTATATCAGCTCCCACACGATCTAACTTTACTATGTGGTCAAGTGCAATTTCCTGGAGGTCCAACAGACTATTAATTTAAGTAGAACAAAAAAAAATTGAAAAGCTGTAAGTCAACTTTGGTGCATATGTTGCATTTTTTTCACAAATTTAGATAGTTTGAAAGACTAGAATGGCAATCTTTGGTACATTATTGTCCAAACAACAAAAAGGGGTACTGCAACTAATATATAGAAGTTATAGTTTTGTTACCTGATGACCACCTTCGAACGTAATCTTGTTCGATATGATTTCTTCAACTGTTGCTTTTGGGGTTTTCATAAATCAACTAGTCGCTAACCTAACAGGATCTTCCGATCTTCCACTAGCATAAGGAGTCAACAAGAGCTACTTATCTTTTGACCTCACAATTCAGATTGGCTTGGGGTCAATACCAATTTTGGGTTAATTCTCATCTAAATGACTTCCTGGGGTTGTCAGGCCTAGGGGTTTTTTTTCTTGTTTTTCCTTTTCTAAACAATTGATCTGTTGAAACTCCCTAGATATTAATTAAATAATCATACTTCCACTTCCTAATCCCCTACAAAGGTATTAGTTCCTCATGGTTTCTTGGGACATTATAACTTCAATATAAAGAATATGCAAAAGAATTTGAATTGAAAATATAAATGATAAGAAATTCAAGGATTTGTGTTACAATCTGTTGGGATGAATCCATAATCATTTATGCGAATCTTACAAATCTCGTTTTCGTAAAAAAAAAATAAAAATGACTAAAACCTAAGAAATAAAACAACTAAACCTAAATTACAAGAAGGAAATAAAGCTAATAGAAAATGTGTGCAAAACTAAGTGCTCAAGGGGCCTATTTATAGCTTTAGGATGGCCATTTTCCTTAGCCCTAGGTCAGTTGTCGTTCTTTGAATTTATGTTGTGTTGTAAAGACCAAAACGCCCCTCACTTGATGTATTTCTGTGTTCAGGAGTTGATGTTGCGACACACAGGATCTGTGTCGCAACATGGAAGGCAATCTACTCTTTTGGTGTGATTTTCCAGGTGTTGTTGCGACATAGAAGATAGCTTTAGGATTCTTTGGTTTTGGTCCCTATGTTGTGACATCGTTTGTCTCGTGCTGTGACATAGTGATTAGTTTCGATGTAGTTCATCTTCTAAGGGTCTCCTGCACATTCACAAAGTTTATTAGCCAACCTTTAGGCCTCAATCGGCCCTAAAGTCAATACGAGACTCCTTTTCACACTTTTTACATATTTTTTTCACTTTATTAAAATTAAAGTAAATCCTAAAGAAAATGCCTAATTTCAAGCTCCTAAAGTATGAAAACTAGTTTAATCAGCTAGGTCAAATTACGACAGATCAAACTTAAGTCATTGCTTGTCCTCAAGCAAATAAAAGCAAAAATAATAAAACAGAGCATAAGAACTTGAGCACATATCATACAAGTACTAGATTTGAAACATGTACCCTAGGCATTTCATATTTTCTAATAATTTCATCATGATAAATAAGTAAGCTTACCACTTTTGCTTAAGAGATCTAAGTTCAATAAGATACAAAAGATACAAATGTAAAGATCTTATCTATAGAGTTCCACCAATGACTAATGTAAGTAATTTATTTATCCTAGTATAATACAAATAGTTATTTTGGGATTGTTTAATGTCATATTCATTCATGCATAGATTTATTTAGGTCACATAGATCTTTTTAGCTTGTAACGTTCTGAGGCTTAGGACATGTATGAATTTCAAAAGAATGGAAAGCATCAAAAGGTTACGAACACGATAATAGTTTGGCACATTGCATTGTTTCCTATTCTTCCCTTTAGTATCCTTTTCCAATTCATCGCCTTATTTCTCCTTTTCTCACCTTCCTTATCTTTCTATTTAGGAAATCTCAACATGATGTAGTCCCTTTAGCTAGCATACGAGTATTCATACATTTTTTGAATGAGTTTTCTTTCAACTTTGTGACTTTTTCACCTTTCATGCTTTTTCTCACGCAAGAATTTTTTTTTTCATTTTTCATTCATTTCTACTCGCATTTTTCTTCTTTTTGAGTTTTCCTTATTTCAAAATTTTGGTCATTTTGAAGTTCATATGCCACATTGATTTATCCTATTTCACTCTTATTTTTACAAACTCCACCTTGAAGTGTCTACTTACCCTCAATACATATGGCCATACATTTATAATCATGTAATTCAGGACTAAAGAAAAGGATAAACACAAATTCACATTTCTTTTCAAGTTTTATGGTTTGTAATAAGGTTCATCAAGAAGGGTCAATAGGCTCAAACATTGGTACTAATAGGAAAAATCAGAATACGTTTGCTTTTTGGCTTTAAGTGTTTCCAAACAATGCCTTAGGTTATCCCCTAAATATATCAATATGTCATTTGGTACAAATAATTTCTTATTATCTACATTTAGTGTAACCTATAGAACATTAGTAGTGTCATGCTCAAAAATTTAAAAATCACTTACCATCTTGCCAAAATTATTCCAAAATACAAGCAACCTATGTACATGCTCCTAACCAATCACTTGTATTTCTACAATCTCAAGCACACGACAAAATAAAACAAAGTAAAAAGCAGAAATTTCTATGTTAACCCCCACACTTTAGAAAACACATTGTCCTCAATGTGTAGCCCATAAAAAGTAAGGAAATAAGCTACCTGATTGATCTTGATTGGCTCTTTACTATTGGTGGGTGCTCCTTCCTTTTGTCGTGACTAGCTTGCAAATGTTGTGTCCTCTTCGTATAGGGTTCCTACATAGTTCGATATATATGTTTTTGAAATAGATATACAAAAAATATATAAAAATGATATTCATAAAATAAAGAAAATAATCATTACATTATCCTAAATCTAATTCCATGATGAGATTCTCTAAACCCTAATAATAATATAATAGAATAAAAAAATCCCTACAACTAATTTACTTATTCCTAAAGAAAACTATAACACCAATTTCTACTCATCTTCATCATTTAAACCTCTCCTCCTCCTTTCTTCATTTTTCCTTTTTTTTGTAAAAGAGTAAACAATGCAAATTCTTTTGTACACATAGCTGTTACTAAATGAGGGAAGAATGCTCCTTTCCCTAAATTCTTTACATTCTACCATATTCTTGTAAATCCATTTACTGATGCAGATTTTTTTTCTCGTAAGAATCCCATAAGTGATAATAGCATGTATCAAACATCTCCGCAGTGGGATAAATTCTCAAACAAACAAATTTCAACCACATTTTAGCATTAGGCATCATTAACTCCTAATTAAAGGTTTTTGGGATTGCTGTATCTTCTTGATATGTCCATAATTCCTTTCTAGCTGTCAGAAATCGCAAAAATTCTTTTGTATCTATATTCTTGAACTCTTTCAAATCAGTCTTGTATATATAATCTTGATAATAGTATGGTGCATTATAAAACTTACATATTTGTACTTCATTTACCGGTACCTCTACCCCCCAGACTTTTACCAAACATTATATCTGATAGAATGGTTGACTTGCTTCCTTTTTCTTTAACGCCAACCAGAACTCTTGCACGATTGGGATATTTACAAGATCCTTAGATGGTAAACAAAAAAATTAACATTATTCACAATCCAAGTCAGTAGTGATGGGTTTAATTCAAAATGAGAATTATAAATTGGAGGCCAAATAATACTAGATTATAACTATTCTAAATTAAAATACATCCCTAAGGTATTTTTCATCATGTTAAATTAATATATATTTTCAATTATAACGTAACTACAATCTAACAAATTCCTAATTATTCTTTAATAAGTGCAATAATTAAAATTACTGAAGACATTGCCTTCTCGATAACGATGCCAACAACTTGACCACCTCCGAACGTACTCCTATTCAGAGTATATTTTGGGCTTTCGCAAGTATATGGGTCGAGTTGTAAATATATTGTAATAACGAAATAACAAGTACTTCAAGGATCGTACCCAAGGGATGCGAAGCACTAATAATTTTAACTCCTACACAGAAAAAGATCTAAGTAATACTATTTTCGAGATTATAGTACGAAGGAAAAATAGGGTTTTGGGTTTTATAATAATGAAACTCATTAAAGTAAATTAAAGGAAATGGAAAGTAAATAATAGATTTGATAAACTGATTTATGGGGGATTAGCTCGCTTCGGTATGATTTCTTCAATTGTTGCTTTTGGGGTTTTCGTCAATCAACTATCTTTCGATCTTCCACTAACATAACGAGCCAACAAAAATTACTTATCTTTCGACCTCACAGTTTAGATTGGCTTGGGGTAAAGGTGTTCATGAATTAACAATACCAATTTTGTGTTAATTCCCATCTAAATGACTTCCTGGGTTGTCATTCCTAGGGTTTGTTTCTCGTTTTTCCATTTCCAAATATTGATTCGTTGAAACTCCCAATACATAATTCAATAATCATACTTCCGCTCCCTAATCCCCCACAAAGGGATTAGTTCCTGATAGTGCTAGAAAGAACATATGTTTTCTCCCTACTTTTTGGTTAAGTTGTTTCTATTTAGTTATCCTTAGCACATATTTTAGCTTTTTTTTTTTTAGTTTAGTTAATTGCATTTTCTAACTCAATGGACCTTAGCATACTTACCCTTAATTTTTCAATGTTTTGGTACTAATGTCGCTGCATGAGTATTTTCAGATTGCGTCCAAGATTGTTGTCGTATCTGATAGCTGTCCGGATAAGAACAGAAACGCGTAAGTTATCCAGTATGATATAATCAACTTGTACGACCAGAGACAACTTGATTTTGATGAAAGGACACTTGCACAATTTGGCTGAATATAAATACTCACAAGGAAAGAGAAAAAGGGGTCTCTTTTTGGGCATTATCTTCTTAAACCTAGCTTTTGAGCTTTTTGATTATGGAGGCTTAAGCTCTCACGGGTGAACTAACGTGAAGGGCAAACCAGCTCTTGACGAGGAGCTTTAAGTGCGACACAAGAGGGAAGTGAGAGGGCAAGTCGAGTTGTCTAAGAAAAGTATTATCCACTTGTTTATTTTACATTTCTTTTCTAAATGCTGGTGATTACTTTTTATTTCATGTTTGTATGAAAGTACACATGATTTCTGGATTAAATGTTATTTTATTCAATCTTGCTTCTACTGTTTAATCTTCGGGTTTGAATGTTTTTTGCATGGAAGTGTTATTGCGGTCATTATCACTGGAAGGTGCAGTGACAGTTCAATCTAATAAGCATGACAATGGAAGTTGCTTGAGGATTAGAGGAATTTAATGCACTTGTTCTTAATCGTGTTCCATTGCCATCATCGAAAGGTGTGGTTAATGTGCATGTTTAAGTCTTAGGTCCAATATAGAAATTAAGCTTGGTAAAATATACATTGCACTTCATTGCAAAGACAATCACCTATCCTTTCATACCTTATGAGCACTTAGCATTCTGTTGAACATTCTCGTTAGGGACCCCATTTTACCATTATCACATTTCGTTTTTATTTTCAAGTTATTGCTCTGACAACCACTCTCACAACTCATCGCATTTTTACTTATTCATTGCACTGACATTAATAGACAAAGGACAACCATCCTTGTGGGATTGATATCCGACACTTAAATCTGTCTACTATACTTGCATCGATAATGTACACTTGCACATTATTACTGTGACATTAAGTTGCAGATCAAGTTTTGGCACCATTGTCGAGGATGACATTTGTTTGATTTTTTTGCACTATTTTTATTATTTAATCTTTAGTTGTTACTAACTTGTTTCCTTTTTGTTGCTATTTTCACATTTTAATTTAGGTGTTTTATGACCCAAAGCAATTTGGAGTTTATTGCTGTTTTTTATCTAGAAATTGAAAGAACCATTCGAAGGAGACTTCAAGAACAAAGAAATATGGCTTTACCAAGAAATGATGAAGCCATACCCCCGATACAGCGAAAAAATCCTACTATACCTTTGATACCGCCACAAAATGCTGATCCACCGTTGTCGCAAGACAATCAAATACAAAATAAAACTATACGAGATTTTGTAGTACCTGTCTTGGATGACTTACAACCGAGAGTTGTTAGACCAGCAATCCAAGCTGGGAATTTTGAACTCAAGCTAGTAATGTTTCAAATGTTGAATTCTAATAGGCAATATGCTGGACTACTACATGAAGATGCACGAGAACATCTCAAATCATTCTTATTGATTTGTGCTTCCTTTAATCAACAAGGCGTTCCTGATGACACTTTGAAAATGCATTTATTTCCCTATTCCTTGCAAGGAAGAGCTCGTACTTGGTTCCTTGGGCTACCTGCCAACTTAATTACTTCGTGGAATGCACTAGCAATACAATTTGTTTTGTGCTTTAACCCGCCAACAATGAATGCTCGTCTCTGAATAACTTATCATCAGCTGGATGATGAGAATCTTCACACCAAATAGGAATGTTATAAATCTTGCATCGACGTTGCCCTATGCACAACATTCAACAGGAAACACAAATTGAGATTTTCTAAAATGAGCTGAATTTACAAACGAGGAATCTTGTCGACGCATCAACCAATATTCTTTTGCTGGATTGTACTTATGATGAAGCTATTTGAATTCTAGAGAGAATTGCTTAGAATGATTATCAATATCCTATTTCTAGAGCTGCATAAACAAAAGCTACTCCGAGAGTTATTGAATTAGATGCAATATCTGCACTTAATGCTCAAGTTTCTTCTCTTGTGAATATGATAACAAATATGAAGGAGACTAATGACGTTGCACCTATACAAGTCGCTCAACAAGTTGATGTTACTACATTTTGTTGTGCGATTTGCGGTGACAACCATAACTATGAAGATTGTCCACAACATGTAGAGAATGTCTTCTATGTCAATAATATCAGCAATAATTCTTATGGTAACTCTTATAATAATTTTGTACATAATCAATAGTATTGGGGAACTTAGAATGTTAGGCAAAATGCTACAACATTTCGATATGGGAATACGTCTAACCAAGGCAATTATAACCCAGACAAGGGAATTATAGTCAACACCAGCAGAATTCTAATCAGCATACTGAAATGCATCCACAACAAAGCCAGATGCAGCTACACTAGAATCGAATGCAACCACAACACTCTTCAATGCAAAATTAGAATGTTCAAGGACATCAGCAACAGTAGTACACACAAGCTTCCCCGTCTGATCCGTTAGTAGCACTTGAAGCTTTAATGTGAGAGCATATCACTCGCACAGCAGCCATCGTGCAAGGGAATTCATCTTCTATTTGAGCGTGTAGGCACAATTAAGAGAACTTGCTTCGAATCTGAATAATCGACCACTAGAAATACTGCCTAGTGACACGAAAAATCCCAATTCAAAGGGGAAAGAACACTACAAGGTTATCACTCTTAAGAGAGGTAAACAAACTGGCGAGTTGACTACCGACTCTATTGTATCACCTCAAGACACTGGTGAAGTGATCCATAGTCAGAAGGTTGAATCTGAAGGGTTTGTCAATGCACCAGACAAAGGAGTTCCACAAATTGTCACTCATATGCCTAATGTTCGACCCTCAAACTATCGATGCAATCGATGGTGTCGGTGCAGTCTAATGTATCTCCACCATTACCTTTTTCATAAAGATTTAGAGAGAATGAGCATGATAAGAAGTATCAGCAGTTCCTGAACACACTAAAGCAACTTCATGTCAATATTCCTTTAGTGGATGCTCTTGTGCAAATTTTGAATTATGAGAAATTTATGAAGGAGCTATTGTCCGAGAAGAAGAAGCTCAGTGATATTGAAACTATTGCACTCATAGAAGGTTGTAGTGCTGTTTTGACAAATAAGTTATCACCCAAAATGAAAGATCCTAGGAGATTTATTATCCCTTATTCAATTGACAACCATTATTTGGGCAAGACTTTATGTAATTTAAGACCTAGCATCAACCTAATGCCACTATCTACTTTTAGAAAGTTGGGAATTGGTCACATGAAACCTATTGTAGTGACATTGCAAGTAGCAGATCAATCCTTAGCTCAACCTGAAGGGTAAATCAAAGATGTCTTAGTTCGAGTGGATAAATTCGTTTTTCTAGCTGATTTTTTTATACTTAATTGCGAGGCATACAAGGAGGTTCTTATAATCTTGGGACGACCGTTTCAGCTACTGGGCGAACTCTTATTGATTTTTACAAAGGTGAACTAACCATGTGACTCAATGATGAGCATGTTACCTTCAGTGTTTTTGAATATATTCAATGTAAGGATAAAGAAAAATGCCATACTATCGATGTGCTAGATGATTTAATTAAGGAAGAGTTCAATGACCAAAGCACACTGCTTTCTGAGGAGTTTGCAGTGACATCTGATGATGAATTTTTAGCTAATTATGATATCATGGTTGAAGCTAATAGCATTGAACTCAGGCATGGATGGCAGATTGAATCCTTAGACTTAGCCAACAAAATGACCCTAGTTTTTAAGTCATCTATTGAAGAAGCTCCTACTCTGGAATTGAAACCACTACCAGCTCATCTGAAATATGTCTTTCTTAGGGACAACAATACTCTTCTAGTTATTGTCTCCACAACACTGGATGTGACTCAAGAAGAGAAATTGGTCCATATTCTTAAGCAACATAAACGAGCTATTGCTTGGAGTATTGTCGATATTCGAGGCATTAGCCCATCTTTTTGCATGCACAAAATCAAGTTGGAAGATGAAGGTAAGCAATCGATTGAGCAACAAAGAAGATTAAATGAGAAGATGAAGGAAGTTGTTAAGAAGGAAATTATAAAGTGGCTTGACAATAGAATTATTTACCCTATTTCTGATAGCAATTGGGTAAGTCTAGTGCAATGCAAAGAGTGGCATTACTGTGGTTAGCAACGATAAAGATGAGTTAATTCCTACACGCATTCCTACAAGATGACAAGTTTGTATAGATTATCATAAACTTAATGCAGCTACAAGCAAGGACCGCTTCCCACTTTCTTTCATTTACTAGATGTTGGATAGGCTTGCTAGAAGAGCCTACTATTTCTTTTTAGATGGTTATTCTGGCTACAATCAAATTGCTATTGCGTCGGAGGATTAAGCAAAACAACTTTCACCTGCCCCTTTGGTACTTTTGCTTTTCACCGTATACCTTTTGGTCTTTCCAATGCACCAACCACATTTTAAAGGTGCATGATGGAAATATTCTCAGATATGATTAAAGATTCTTTAGAGATCTTTATGGATGATTTCTCAGTTTATGAGAATGATTTTGATCATTGAGCTGACAATTTGGATAAAGTATTGAAGCGGTGTAAAGACACACATCTTGTACTAAATTGGTAAAAATGTTATTTCATGGCAATTGAAGGCATTGTGTTAGTCCATCGCATCTCTAGTCAGGGCATTGAAGTAGACAAAGCTAAAGTTGAAATAATTGAGAAATTACCTCTACCGACAAATGTGAAAGGCATCCGCAGTTTTCTTGGGCATGCGAGGTTTTACTGAAGATTTATTAGAGATTTTTTGAAAATTACGAAGCCCTTTTGCTCATTGGTGGAATAGAATTGGAGAGTCTTCTTTGATGATGCATGTTTGGAGGCTTTCATTCAAATAAAGAAGCAGTTAGTAAGTGCACCCATTGTCGTTGCACCAGATTGGTCTCAACCTTTTGAAGTTATGTGTGATGCAAGCGACTTTGTTGTGGGTGATGTTTTAGGACAACGCAAAGGAAAAATATTTCACACCATCTATTACACCAGTAAAACTCTTACAGAGGCTTAAATCAATTATACCACTACAGAGAAAGAATTGTTAGTTGTAATCTTTGCTTTCGACAAGTTCCGTTCATATCTTGTCAGTGCAAAGGTTACCGTATTTATTGATCACTCAGCGTTGAGATATCTTTTTGCGAAGAAGGATGCAAAACCACGACTGATACGCTGGATCCTACTGTTGCAATAATTTGACATAGAGATAAAAAACCTCAAAGGTTCAGAGAATCAAGTTGCGGACTATCTATCTCGTCTGGAAGTTGGCAATGAAGATGCAAACATACTTCAAATTGTCGACGCATTCCCAGATGAGAAGTTATTTGCTGTAGATGCAACACCTTGGTACGCTTATTTGGTTAATTATCTAGTGTGTGGAAAACTCCCATTGGGTGTCACAGGCCATAAAAAGGAAAGATTTCTTCGTGAAGTAGTGAAGTATCAATCAAACAAGCCCTATTTATTCAAGGTATGCAATGACAACACTATTCAGCCTTATGTTCCGAAAGAGGAGATGCTTTCAATCCTGAAGCATTGTCATGATGCTCCTTATGGAGGTCATTTCGATGGCATGAGAATTGCTGCTAAGGTTCTCCAATTAGGATTTTACCAGCCTTCATTATTCAAGGACGTCCATAATTTTGTAAATCAATGCAATAGGTGTCAGCGCACTGATTCTATATTTTGACATAATGAAATGTTACAGTAGCCAATTATGGAGGTTAAACTGTGGTCACACTATGAACGTCACAACAATTGTGCAAGTGAACACTTGTCGACGCAAGTATAGTTGATAGGTGTAAAGCTATCAGATATCGATCCCACAGAGATGACTGTTTAAGTTTAAATCTGTCGAAGCAAATTGAGTCAAAATGATAATGAATGTTAATAATAATGTCAACGGAATTTGGTTAAAATTACACAAGTTAAGAATAAAAATTGTCAGTGCAAAAGTAATATAAAATGTTAACGCAAATTAATAAAAGATGAATTGGTTGTTGAGATGTTTTGATGTAAACTTAGAATTATAAAAGAAATAGATCAAGTGTAAAGAAGTGGAGAGGATTACTGACATCATAAGTAAACAACGCTAAATGTGACTATAAGGTAATTTATAGATGAATTGTCGATGCAATTATGCTTCAGTGAGTTCATATTAATACCAACTCTTTGTTTAACAAAGACTTAAGGACCCAAAACTACCACACCATCCATTGCTGGTAATACTGAGCACTCAAAAACAAGTGACCAGAATTCCTCCTAGTCTCAAGAACCTTCTGCTGTTTTCCTTGTTAATCTAACTTGTCACCGTAACTTCCAGTGACTGTGAATGCAATCACACTTTCGTGGTCAAATAGTTAAATCCAAAGTTAAGCAAGTGAGAAGAATTGAATCAAACTCAAAGCAAATCTAACATTAAAAGAAACTTCCATGTTCAATCAATTGTCAATAGTATTCATCGACATTTAAGAGGGATTAACAAATGAATTGAAATATCCTATTCCTAGTCTATTAGAATTCTCCCTTAATCGCTCCTCTTGCGTCGCATCAAGCACTTCTCGTCAGAAGCTGTTGCGTCCTTATGGCCTTAGATCACCTTCCTCCAAGATTCAAGCTTCCATGGAAGCTATCCTCGAGAATGAATAAGAGAAATTTTAGAGTTGAAATCTTCACACCTCCATATCAATTTTCTCTTTCATCCTTCTATTTATAATCACTGGCCATTCCATATCTTTCTTTCTTCTCAAATCTAACTCCTTGATGTAGCTGAAAAAGTTGTTATTGCCAGCTATACACTCACGCAGATTTGGATTGTTCATTGATCAGTTGCAGGTTGTCGCGACATTTTTGGACACAAATTCTGAATTTAATTTCCTGCGACAATTTGTCATTCTCCTGCGCTGGTGCTTTTGTATATGTTAGCAGCATGGAATTCTTGATAGAAACGTAGAAGCCTTCATGTGATGACATATTTTGTTGCAATTCTGGATCAACTTGTGACCGCTACTTTAAAAGCTTTCCTACTCTGATTTTCCCAGGTGGAATTCTGTGCTGAAAACTTTAGATGCAAAACTAGTACTAAATACAACGACATTAGTAATGCAGAAGAGATAAAATGAAAGAAATTAATATCGAACAACATTAAGTTAGAAAATGTAAATAAAAAGTATGAAATGCTAATAATTCATGCTAAATATGATACAAAAGGAACACATTATACACTAATTTAAGGAGAAATTAGATGTCATTTGTAATGCTATCACACCCCCAAACTTGAATTTTTACTTGCACTCAAGTAAATAAAAGCTAGCAATGTTATATCTAAATTCTTTTCACCATATTAGTCATTCTAGCAACTTATATTCTCTAAAATCCTAATGTATAAATTATATTCTTATGCTAGAATATTGAGCCGACAATTTATAGGCATGAATAATCGAAATTGCAGCTTCAGTAATGCTAGCATCATGCTTTTAATCTTAAATCTTCTTAACCAACACAGCATTTATAGTATAATAATATACATATATATATATATATTTATTTCTTTTAAAAAAAATTTCTTTCTTTTTTTCTTTTATGTGACTAAGAGATGTCATTGCATTACTACGCTCTTGTTCGTGGGCAGTAACGATAGGCTTCAACAAACCCCTAGGGAGCATGTAATTGTGCCGACACACACTCTTGTAGTGACAGCCTTTGGCTAGATGATTTTTCTAACACTTGTAGCGGAGTGTTCCCCCTTGTTGAGTCACAATGCACCCACATTGGAGTTTTTTTTATTTAGTAAATATAATTATAAATGTAGCTTCAAGATGATAAATTAATTCAATATTTAAAAAATGATGTTACTCATTTATTACTAATGCAATCTCAATCATTCATCCAAAAATAAAAGGATTCAACATTCAGTCATATTCATTCAATTCATGCATCAACATTCCAAACAATTTAAGAATTTACGCATCAAATGAAAAAATGTGGTCACAATAATTTTTCTTAACTTCACATACTTTCATTCAACTTAAAGAGACAAATATATTCCTAAACTTGTGGGTGTACTTGCATTTTCATTCCACATTTCCCCCCAAACTTAATGTCTGCATTGTCCCCAATGCATTAACAATACTATACAAAAAATAAAGGAAATGCAACTATGGAAACAAAGAAAATGCAGGGACAATAAAAATGCAATGACAATTTAAATGAAATGCATGCAACTAATCGACGAAAAAGTAAACTAACTTAGAGTGTTGCAGCCTTAGATGTGGCTGCTTTGGATTTCTTTTTTCTTCTTTGGGCGCTCCTCTTTGTTCCTCTTGTGTGCCTTTCGTTTGCGCCTCTTCTCTTTTTGTTCAACCGATGGAGTGGATTGCTCCTTCATTACTGGTTGAATATTGGCTTCATCGACTGTCACATCCGATGGATGAAGTTCAGCAATTGGTGCCACATATGGCACTATAACCAGAGGATTAGATTCCTCATTTTCGGATGTGACCACATAGGCCCAACTCGCCCAGTTGGCTCTAATTGTTCTTCAGATGCACCCACACTTGTAGGTGCGTCGATAAATTTCTCAAACAAATTTGTCGGGGCAATATCTTCTTCTTTTTCTTCCTTCTCTTCTTCTTCTTCTTCTTTTCTTTCTTCTTCTTCTTCTTTTCTTTCTTCTTCTTTTTTCTTCTTCTTTTCCTTCTTCTTCCTTTGCCTCAATACCTATCGAGGCAATTGGTATGTGTTCTGCTATTGTAGTAGCTTCTCATTCCGCCATGGTGGCCCTCAAACTGTTTGATAGTTCATCTTCAAAAAGGCTAGCTATGTTTTGGAAGCAGTCTTCCATGCCTTTGGAGTGCGCCTCTTGATCCTCATCATTAAAGATGTGGATTCAATTTGGGGATTTGTCAGATTGAGTTTTTCCTTCTGAACTAGGCTACTCCGATGATGGAGTGGCTTAATTGATAATAGGAGGGAACACAAGGAATTCTAGCATTGGGTTCCTACTCAAGCCGGGCAATGTGGTGATAATGGCACTATTCCATGCTCTAGTATATGCATAGAATAGATTCTGTCTGAATTGCATCTCCTCCACTGCACCGTCAAGTCAGATTTGTCTGGTTCTCATTCGATCGACAAATTTTTCAAT
This sequence comes from Kokia cookei, assembly GCA_039519145.1. Taxonomy (NCBI): domain Eukaryota; kingdom Viridiplantae; phylum Streptophyta; class Magnoliopsida; order Malvales; family Malvaceae; genus Kokia; species Kokia cookei. Next base: position 16,384,060 of record CM076908.1, read on the forward strand.
CTTATCAAGCTTCCTCCAAATTTGAGGGTTTATGGGCATATGGGTTTGGGCCGCTTTCTTCTTTCCTTTTCTCTTTTCTTTCTTCTGCTGAACCTCCTTCATCATAGGGGTGTCTTGCCCCCTCATCTTCCTCTCCACAGAAACATCTTTGATTGGACCCTTATTTTCCAAGGTCTCCTCCCCTTCACGAGGCAAAATACCTCTTTGTTTACACAACAACATTATCAGAGAAGGGAAGCGTAGGATACATGTTTGTTTTGTAGTAGCCTCAGTAATTTCTTGATGAAGGATTACGCCGACATCAATTCTGCATCCCTTCATTATAGAATGCAACAGGTACATTCTATCTAGTGTTGTAGTGGCTATGGGTAAGTGGCAATAGGCGGCAATTTATAAACTAGAACCATACCTTACTTTGAACAATGAGAAAGAAATAGTGCATGGTGTAGTTGCTTGGATTGTTGTCAGTCCAAACTGCACAATCGATGCATAAATTATGCAGTAAAAGCTAGGTACCTTCCTCAGTCAGATTCTCCAAGAACTCTATGTGTTCATCCTCTCCCTCGACAATATTGAATAGAGCGTTTCTGTGGTCGATGCTCTAAGGCACCAACCCTTCTCCAACAAATATGAATTCCTGCTCGGAGTCCACCACATTAGCATAAAATTCCCTTACCAGGTTAATGGTCTTGTTTTATTTGAAGATGCTTAGGCTGTAATAATGCTTCAATCGCTGGCCATTCACTTTAAATTTGTGCCCATTATTCAAATCTTTAATTTTCACTGCACCATGTGAAAATGCATCGACAACTTCAAAGGTCCTGACCACCTTGAACGCAATTTCCCTAGATGCAACTTTAAACGTGAGTTAAATAAAAGCACTAACTGACCAGGAGAAAATTGTCGCCGCAAGATGATGTTGTCGTGCCATCTTTTAGTTTTTTCTTTGTAAATGGCCGCATTTTCATAGGCATTGCGCTGAATTTCTTTCAGCTTTGAAATGTCCAACAATCTTTTCTGTCTAGCAGCATCATAATCAATATTCAGTTGCTTGATTGCCTACATGGCCTTATGTTCAAGTTCTACAGGCAAGTGTCATGATTTTCTAAACACCAGCTAATATGACAACATTCCTAATGGAGATTTTTAAGCGGTACGAAGCGCCGACAATGCATCATGTAGCCACGAGGACCAATCCCATCTAGATGGGTTAACCACCTTCTCACGAATACTTTTAATTTGTCGATTGGAGACCTCCGCTTATCCATTCAATTGTGGATGATACGTGGTTGCCATGTGATCGACTTATAACGTCACAGCGATTATGCAAGCGGACACATGTTGATGCAAGTATAGTTGATAAATTGATTCTATCGAATATCGATCCCATGAGGAATGGGTACTTGATGCTTAAATGTCGAAGCAATTGATACTAATATTAGAGAAAATGCTAGTAAGGATGTCTGCGCAATTAAATCAGATTTGCACACTGAGACAGTCAAAATTGTCAATGTACTTACAAAAGTTAATTATCAAAGCAATTGAAAGTAAATAAAATTGTTGTTGAAGTGTTGAGAATTTAAATGCATGAAAGTAAAGTATGATCAAGTGCGAAGAATTGGAGTGAATCACTGATTTTACTAAGTAGCAATGCTAGATGCGCCGACAAGGTATTGTATAGATGAATTGTTGTAGCAATAAAGCTCCAATGAAATCTTACCAATTACAGCTCTCTGTTTAATCGAACTTAAGCGTCCACAATTACCACACCTCTCAGTGCTGGCAATGTTGTGCACTCAAGAACAAATTACCAAAATCCCTTCTAATCCCAAGCAACTCTCATTGACTTGCTTATTAACCTAACTTGGCACCGTATCTCCCGATGTCGATAGACTGCAATTCCACTCTCGTGTCTAACATTGAAAGATATTCCCATATTCATTCAATTGTCAATAATAATTCATCAACATAAAGAGAGGGGTCAACAAATACATCGGAGCTTACTATCTCTAGACTAGTAGGACTATTCCTTAACTGCTTCTCTTGCTTTGCATCGAGCACTTCCTGTCAGAAGTAGTTGCTCTTTCACTTAATTAGCTCACCGTTCTCCAGCTTAAAACCTCAAAAACTAAAAGTAATTGTAGAATTAATTCCTTCACCTCTTGATATCTTTCCATTTCTTCTTTCTATTAATAGTCTTCAAGAATTTTAGATTTCCTCTCCTCTCAGATGCAACTTCTTGTGTAGTTGTCAAAGTTTGTTGAAATCCAGCTATGCACTCACGTGGATCTGGTGTGATCTTCATAAATCTACAAATTGTCGTTGCATTTCTAGACGCGATCTATAATCATTTATTGCAGCGACATCATGTGAAATTCTTGCGTTGGTGTTTCCAGATATGTTTGCAGCGTGAATTCACCCATACAAAGTAAAGGTTTCTATGCGGTGACATCTCTAGCTGCAATTCCAAGATAACTTGTGGCTGCATTTTTAAACTCTTTCTAGCATCAATCTTCTAAGATGGATCCCTGCGCTAACAATTGTGAATGTATTCTGCATACGCCGACATTAGTGCATAGAAAAGCTAAAATAACCTGAATTTAAGCCGAACAACATTGAGTTAGAAAATATAAATACTAAATACGAAATGCCTAACATGCATGCTAAATATGATACAAAAGAGAGTTAATACAGAAATTTAGGGAGAAAATATGTGTCATTTTTAATGCTATCACACCCCCAAACTTGAGTTTTTACTTTTCTTCAAGTAAACAAAAATTAGCAAACTTCACAAACAAATATGTCACCGCAACCAGTATTTTAACCACTTAAATTGTCTATAATTCTAATATATAAATTGCATTCACATGATAGAATAATGCGTCGACAATTTATAAACATGAATAATTAAAACTGCAACTTCACCAATGTTAGTAACATTCTTTGAATCTTAACCCTTCCTTAACCAATACAACATTCATGGCAATATACTTCTTTTATTTTCTCTTTTCTTCTTCTTTCTTTTTCTTTCTTTTTATGAATTTTTATTGTAAGAGATTAAGAGATGTCAATGCATTACTCTACCTTCGTGCTTGGGTAGTAACGATAGGGTGCAATAAACCCTCAGGAGGTATGTAATTGCACCAACACACACTCTTGCAGTGACAGCCTTTGGCTAGATGATTTTTTAACGCATGCAACAGAGTGTTCTCCCTTGACAAGTCACAGTACACTCACATTGGGTGTCTTTTATTAGTACAATGTTGCTGCAATTGGTAAGTTCGTTCAAGATTCAAGGGATGATACTATCCATTCATTACTAAAGCAATTACAATCATTCATCCAAAAATAGAAGGTTCAATATTCATTCGTATTCACCCAATTCACATATTAGCATTTCAAACAATTTAAGAATTATGCATAAAAATAAAAATTATGGTCACATTTTTGTTGACACTTTGCATATTTTCATTGAACAAAATAAACAAGTAATTTTTCGAATATGTGGGTGCAATCGCATATCCATTTCACACAAGATCCCCCCAACTTAATGTCTGCATTGTCCCCAATGCACTAACAATACTATACAGATAAGAATGGAAATGAAACTACAATGCAAATGTACTAACAAATGAAATGCAGTGACAAATGAAAATGAAATGACAACTAAATAAGATGCAAGCAATTAACTACTGAAAAGTAAAACTAACTCATTAGTCAGTAGCCGATGAAGTGGCTGCTTTGGCTTTCTTCATCTTCTTCTTTGGGCACTCGCCTTCCTCTTTACGTCTTTTTTTCTTGTCTTTGCGCTTCCTCTTTTTGTCCTTCGAATCAATCGAAGCAGTGGATTACTCCTCTTCAGCTGGTTGAGTAGCGGCCTCATCGGTAATTACATCTGATGGGAGGACCTCAGCAAGTGCTGCCACATAGGGCACGATGGCTAGAGGATTTGATTCCTCAATGCTGCTAGTAATTGCCTCAGCCTAGCTTACTTCAGGTGGAGCTATATCTTTATTAGATGCCCCCACACTAGTGGGTGCTTCGACAATATCCTTCGCGATATTTGTCAGGGCATTGTCCTTATTTTTTACCTCCTCTTCTTCAGGAGTCACCTTCTCAAGTTCATCTTCCTCTCCTTCCTTCTTTTTCTCATGGCCTTCTTCTTGTTATGCTTCTTCTTCCCCAGGCTTTTCCTACTCAGTGATGGCTTTTTCAGTGCCTTCCTCTGTGTCCACACCCATAGATACAATCGGGGTATGCACCTCTTCAACCATAACCGCCCACTCTGCCATATTAGCACTAAGGTTGTTCGAGAACTCTTTTTCGAACAAGCTGGTTATAGTTCTGTAGCAATCCTCCATAGCATTAGAATGCCCCTCGTGCTCCTCATCATTTGAAATGTGGATTCTCATTGGATAGGTGACATGCTGAGGCCTACCATTAGGAGTAGGTTGGTCGGAGGATGAGGGAATTGGTTGGAAGATAGATAGAAAGACATGGAAATCTAGTAGCAAGCTTGGGCTCATACTCCTTAATGCAGCGACAATAGCACCATTTCACGCCTTTGTGTATACATAAAATAAATTCTACCTATAGTCCATGTCTTCCAACACGCTTACAATACAGATATTGCGCATGTCGATACAATTAATGTTTACTTCCATAACAGCCAACCTCTTCCCCAAAGGGTCTGTGGGCACAGTGTCTGACTTCTCCTTTTTCTTCCCTTTTTCCTTTCCCTTCTTGTTGGATGATTCCTTTACCAATGGCGTCTCTTGGCATCTCTTCATTCTCTCTACTAAGATATCATTAATGGGGCTCTTGTTCTCCAGCATTTCCTCACCATCTTTGGGCATAATACCCCTTTGTTTACATAGCAACATGATTAAGGAAGGGAAGGGTAATATACCTGTCTACTTAGCCGCAGCTTCAGCAATCTAGTCATGGAGAATTGCATTGACATCTATGTGGCGGCCCTTTATGATGGAGTGCAAGATGCACATGCGATCTAATGTCGCCGTAGTGCTATGTGCAAAAGGTAACAAATGGTTGTTCATAAAATGAAACCATCCTTTGCTTTGGGTTGTTAGATAACGTCGGTGCATGGTATAGTTGTGTGGACCATTACCCATCTAGACAACACCTTCAACACAAAGGTCTCACATCACCTGGTCAGCTCCCTCATCAGTCAGCTCTTCCAAAAACGTAGTGTGGGTGTCCTCTTTCTCAACAATCCGAAATAGAGTGTTGATGTGGGTAACACTCCATGGTACTAAGCCCTCCCTCACAAAAATGAACTCCTGTTCATAGTCTACAAGATTGGCATAAAATTCCCTTACCATGGTAAGGGAATATCCGATTAGGTGCTCGTAGAAGAATTCCCAACCCAGACAACTGATTGTTCTTGTGATTTGTTTTCCCAACGTCTGGTGTGGGGACAACTGTATACCTTGCTCTGGGTGGCAGTTCCGTTTAAGCATAATATCATGGTAGCGGTCTTTCGTTACTTTAGATTGAAATATGATCGGTTTATTTGGTGGGGGTTGGTTTGTGGTTTGAACTATAATGGCGGAAGATTCAGCGAGGGCTTTGGAAGGAGTTTATGTTTCTTGTTCTTGTCATAATAGCTTAGTAGAAAGATTAAAAGAAAATTGCAGAGAAAAGAATAAACTTGTGAGAGTAAGAGTAGAAATAACAAAAAAGAAGAGTTACAGTAGTAATGGTGATTATGAGTAGGAGAAGAAAGTCGGCAGAAAAGGGTTTTATAATCTTTCAGTGTAAAGAAACGTGATTATTGCAAATGTCTTGAAAAATCATCATGTCTGCAGCCAATAAATGCCAGGCTACAGATCGTACCTTTTGACTTGATCCAACAACTAGGGATAGATGAAGATCAACCGGTGTGATTCTTGCTAGAAAAGCTTTATTGAGTCATCACAAAATGCGCCGACAAGTTATGCTTTGCGATGCATCGACAAACAGATGACTTTTATTCCTGCATAGAATTTAAAATGAAACAAATAAAAGTGAAAAGATAAAAGGAAATGCAAAAATACGTTAACATTATTTAAATGTGACCAGATTAATGGTCTCGTTTGGTTCTTTGACATCTGGGCTCACATAGTGCTTCAGTTGTTGGCCATTCACCTTAAACTGGTGTTCATCCTTTAGATTTTCATTTGTCACCGCGCCATTCTAGAATGCTTTGAAATCCTTAAAGGGGTTTGACCATCTTGAACACAATTTACCTAGATGCAGTTTTAAACGCGAATTAAACAAAAGTACTAACTGAACAAGATTAAATTGTTGACACAAGATGATATTGTCGTGCCATCTATTAGTATTTTCTTTGTATATTGCAGCATTCTCATAGGCATTGTGGTGAATTTCTTCCAGTTCAGCAATGTCTAACAACCTCTTCCTTCCAACAGCATCGTAGTCCATGTTCACCTGTTTGATTGCCCACATGGCTTTATTTTCAAGCTCAACTGCCAGGTGACATGATTTATCAAACACTAATTGATATGACGACATCATCAACGAGGTTTTATAAGCGGTGAAAAATGCTTACAATGCATCATGTAGCCGCGAAGACCAATCTTTCCTAGATGGGTTAACCACCTTCTCAAGGATGCTTTTGATTTGTTGATTTGAGACCTCCGTTTAGCCATTTATTTGTGGATGATATGTGGTGGCCATGCGATGCTTCACACCATATCTTTTTAATGTTGTTGCCACTTGGTTGTGAAAATGAGTACCTTGATCACTTATTAATGCCCTCGGTGTTCCAAATTGTGTAAGGATATAGGTGTGGAAAAACTTTAACACCGTTCAAGCATCATCTTTTGGCACTGTAATTGCCTCGATCCACTTAGAGACATAGTCAATAGTAACTAGAATGTACACATTCCCAAAAGAGTTTGGAAATGGTCTCATGAAATCTATACCCCAAACGTCGAATAACTCCACCTCCATATTAGGTTGTTGAAGTATCTCGTTGCGAGGAGATATAGAACCAATGTGTTGACTTCTATTGCATTGTTGCACAAAGTTGTGGGCATCTCGAAACAATGTGGGCCAAAAGAATCTAGATTGTATGACCTTTGCAGCAGTCCTCATTCCACCAAAATGACCTCCATAGGGAGCATCACGACAATGTCTCAGAATGGAAGTCATCTCTTCTTTAAGAACACAGCGACAGATAATGTTGTCGGTGCATACCTTGAATAGGTATGGCTTGTTCTAATGATACCTTGTAGCGTCGCGCATAGATCTGATCTTCTTGTGACCTGTTGCACTCAAAGGTAGCTTACCACAGACTAAATAATTGACAACATTAGCATACCATGAAGATCCGTCAACATGAAATAATTGCTCGTCTGGAAATGTATCGACAATGCGTAACTAATTGCCATCCTCACTTCCAGCTTCTAGACCGAATAAGTGGCCTGCTACTTGGTTCTCGGATCCTTTCCTATCTTTAATCTCAACATCAAATTCTTGTAAGAGTATGATTCATCTAATCAATCTTGGTTTGGCGTCTTTCTTTGTAAAAAGGTATCTCAATGCAGAGTGATCTGTGTAGACAGTAACTTTTGCACCGACAAGATATGAGCGAAATTTGTCGAATGCAAAAATAACTACTAGTAACTCCTTTTTGGTAGTTGTATAGTTTACCTACGCGTCAGTTAAAGTTTTGCTAGCATAGTAAATTGAGTGAAATACCTTCTCTTTGCATTGTCCCAACACAACTCCTATAGCGTAGTCTCTTGCGTCACACATTAATTCAAACAGTTGCGTCCAATCCAGTGTGACGATAATTAGAGCTTGTACTAGCTGCTTCTTTATTTTGACAAATGTGTCCAGACATTCGTCATCAAACACAAACTTTTTATTCTTCTCTAGCAATGAGCATAGTGGTTTAGCAATCTTGGAAAAATCTTGAATGAATCTTCTATAAAAACCAGCATGACCAAGAAAGCTTCTTATTCCTTTGACATTGGTGGGTGGTGACAATTTCTCTATAATTTCTACCTTTGCTTTATCTACCTCAATGCCCTAAAATGATATGCGATGGCCAAGGACAATGCCTTCAGTTGCCATGAAATGACATTTTTCCCAATTCAGCACTAGATTTGTGTTGTCGCATCTCTTTAATACTTTCGCCAGATTCTCAACGCATTGGTCAAAATTATACCCATATATAGAGAAATCATCCATGAATACCTCTAAAGAATCTTCAATCATGTTTGAGAAGATAGCCATCATGCACCTTTGAAATGTGGCTAGTGCATTACATAATTCAAATGGCATACGTTGGAAGGCAAAAGTTCCAAATGGGCATGTGAACGTGGTCTTTGCTTGATCTTCCGGCGCAATCGCAATCTTATTATATCTGAAATAGCCATCTAGGAAGCAATAATAGGCTTTGCCAGCTAGCCTATCCAGCGTCTGTTAAATAAATGGTAGTTGGAAGTGATCTTTCTATGTGGCCGCATTGAGTCGACGATAATCCATGCACACTCGCCACCTTGGAATGATGCAAGTAGGGATCAACTCGTTCTTATCATTACTCACTATTGTGAAATCGCTCTTCTTGGGCACACATTGGACAGGGCTCACCCAATTGTTATCTAAAATGGGGTAGATGATGCCCACGTCCAGCCACTTGATAATTTCCTTCTTCACTGCCTCTTTCATTTTCTCATTAAGCCTTCACTGTTGCTCAATGGATTGCTTTCCTTCATCTTCTAGTCTAATTTTGTGCACACAGAAAGAGGGACCAATGCCTCTAATGTCTGCAATGCTCCATGCAATGGCTATTTTGTGCTCCTTTAAAATTACGATGAGCTTTTCTTCTTGAATTACGTCAAGACTTGCGGTAACAATTACGGGTAGTGTGTCATTGTCACCCAAAAAAACATACTTCAGATGCATTGGCAATGGGTTTAACTCCAAGGTAGGAGCTTGTTCAACTGATGGTTTAAACACAGGGATCGTCCTGTTAGACAAATTTAAGGATTCTAATTTCCAATTCTGTCTTAGCTCACAACTATTAACCTCAGCTTTGTGGTCACATTCAGTTAGGATATCATCAGTAGATGTCACTGCATCTTCGTCTGGAACTACTGAACTCCGTTCATTGAATTCTTTCATAATTATCTCGTCTAGTACGTCAATTTGGTGACATTTCTCTTTACTTGGAGATGGAGATGCTTTAAACACGCATAAGGTAACGTGCTCGTCATTATGTCGCATGATTAGCTCGCCTTTGAAAACATCAATAAGCGTGAGTCCCGTTGCTAAGAATGGTCACCCTAATATGATGGGCACCTCCTTATCTGCTTCTCAGTCAAGGATTATGAAATCAATAGGGAACATGAGCTTACCAACTTGGATAAGGACATCTTTGAGCTAGCCTTCAAGTTGTGCTAGAGATCTATCCGCAAGCTGTAATATCACCGTAGTAGGTTTCATTGATCCTATTCCTAACTTCCTAAATGTGGACAAAGGCATGAGATTAATACTAGCTCCCAAATTATATAAAGCTTTACCTAGATAATGATTTCCAATGGAGCATGGGATTGTGAAGCTGCCAGGGTCTTTCATTTTTGGTGGCAACTTGTTTGTTAGCATAGCGTACAATCCTCTGTGAGCGCAATCGTCTCGATTTTGGACAACTTTTTCTTCTTTGACACTAGCTCTTTCATGAATTTCCCATAGCTGGGTATCTGCACAAGAGCATCTACAAGAGGTATGTTAATGTGCAATTGCTTCAAAGTAGAAACAAACTTTTAATAGTCCTTATCATTGTCTTTCTCTTTAAATCTTTGCAAAAATGACAAAGGTATATTGTCAATGGGTTGTTGGGGAATAATCAGTTGCATCGACACAGGCAGTTACGTCGTCATTTTTGTTGGGTGAATTGTAGGCATAAAAGTCACTACAATTGGTTTTCGTTATTTATTTCTGCTTGGTTCTTTTTAGCTGCAACTTCTCCTTGTTGCTTGGGTTTAGATGCATCGACATTTTCTTGAGTGAAATTACCACTTGGTTCAGTAGTCTGCTTTTTGCTCCATAGCGTGATAGCCTTGCAATGTTTCTTCCCCTTTTGCATCGGATTCTCAATATCACTAAGCAAAGTGTATGGTGATCTTGTACTCCAATTAGAGGCCAATTGTTCTAGTTGGGCTTCTAACGCGGGATAGAAGAAGAATTACCTTAATAATTGCTTCAGTTCATGTAATATCTGATCTTTGTTGAGAAAACTGTTGCTGATGTTACTGATGCTATCCTTGCATATGTGGCAACATAGTCTGTTGTGGTTGCATTCTAGCTTGTGGTTGCATCTGGCTATGTACTTGCATTTGATCAGGATTCGAATGTACCTAAGAATTTTAAGTATAATTCTGCTGCTAATTGTTGTTGTAACTGCCTTGTCTATAACTCCCTTACTGTGAGGAATTTTCATATCTATATGTAGATGCATTCTGATTCCCCCAAGGTTGTGGATTTCGATTGGAATTATTGTATGAGTTACCATAAGAATTTCCTCTAATGTTGTTGACGTAAATTCATTTTCAGCATGTTGTGGGAAGTCCTCATAATTGTGGTTATCACCGCAAATTTCACAGGAAAATTTCGGGACATTCATCTATTGGGCCCCTTGAATATGAGCAACGTCACTTGTTCCCTTCATGTTCTTTATAATGTTGGCCAAAGAGGATACCTGTGCACTTAAGGCTGAAATTACATCTAATTCAATAACACCAGGATTAGTTTTTACCTAAGCAGAACGAGAGATAGGATATTGATAATCATTTTGTGCAATCCTTTCTAAAATTCGCACAGCTTCAGTGTAGGTGCAATCCAACAAGGGACCATTTGTAGATGCGTCGACCAGATTTCTTGTCTTGACATTCAATTCATTGTAAAAGATCTCAATATGAGTCTCTTGCTAAATTCCATGCATAGGGAAACGTCTAAGTAGAGTCTTATAACGCTTCCATGTTGTATGTAAGTTCTCATCATCTAACTGATGGTAAGCTGTGAAATCATTACGCAACCTTGCATTCATTGTTAGTAGATTGAATCTCAAAACAAATTGTGTTGTTAAATCATTCCATGATGTAATGGATCCAGTCGAAAAACCCAAGAACCATGTTCTCACTCTTCCCTGCTATGAATAAGGAAATAATTGCATTTTGAAGGTGTTATCAGGAACACCATGTTAGCTAAAAGATGCATAAATAAGCAGAAATGATTTTAAATAGTCTCATGCATCCTCATGAGGTAGGCCCACATATTACCCATTTGAATTAAGCATCTGAAACATAATCGATTTTAACTTGATGTTTCCAACTTGTATAGCTGGCCTTACAACCCCTAGTTACAAATAATCCAGTACAGGAATAGCAAAGTCCCTAATTATTCTGTTCTGTACTTGCTCTTGTTATGGAGGCGATGGTGGTAAATTATTTATTCATTGTGGTGGTATTGAAGGAATGACCTCTTGTGGCATCAACGGTGGTAGGTTGATGTTGTTGTTGCCAGCCATTTTTTATGGTTCTTGCTTTCTCCTCCTAATAGTTCGTTCGAGTTCTCGGTCAAAGTTCACAATATCTTTAGAATTTCTTCTTGTGGACATGCAATTCCTAGAGAAACAATAGAAAATCAACAATAGAAAGTTAAACAGATTAGTAAAAACAAAAAGTTAAGTAAGAAACAATAATTGCAACTACAAAAATTAGCATCAAACAAACGTCATTCCTCGACAACTATGCCAAAACTTGATCAGCTTGTAACATCACAGCGATTATGCAAGCAAACACACGTCGATGCAAGTATAGTTGATTGATTTATTCTATCGAATATCGATCCCACGAGGAATGGGTATTTGATGCTTAAATGTTGAAGCAACTAACACTAAGATTAGAGAAAATGCTAGTAAGGATGTCAAAATAATTAATTTTGATCTGAACACTAAGACAGTCAAAATTGTCGATGTACTTATAAAAGTTAATTGTCAAAGCAATTGAAAGTAAATCAAATTATTGTTGAAGTGTTGAGAATTTAAATGCATGAAAGTAAAGTATGATCAAGTGCGAAGAATTGGAGTGGATCACTGATTTTACCAAGTAGAAACGCTAGATACGTCGATAAGGTATTGTATAGATGAATTTTCGCAGCATTAATGTTCCAATGAAATCTTACCAACTACAACTCTCTGTTTAATCGAGACTTAAGCTCTCACAATTACCACACCTCTTAGTGCTGGCAATGTTGTGCACTTAAGAACAAGTGACCAAAATCCCTTCTAATCCCAAGCAACTCTCACTGACTTGCTTGTTAACCTAACTTGTCACTTCATCTCCCGTTGTCGGTAGACTGCAATTCCAATCTCGTGTCTAACGCAGTTAAGTCCAAGAATAAACAGATGAGAAGAATTAAATAAAAATCAAAGTAATCTAACATTGAAAAGATATTCTCATATTCATTCAATTGTCAATAATAATTCATTAACATAAAGAGAGGGGTCAACAAATGCATCGAAGCTTACTATCTCCAGACTACTAGGACTATTCCTTAATCGTTCCTCTTGCTTTGCATCGAGTAGTTCTTGTCAGAAGTAGTTGCTCCTTCGCTCAATCAGCTCACTGTTCTCCAGCTTAAAACCTCAAAAACTCAAAGTAATTGCAAAATTAATTCATTTACCTCTTGATATCTTCCCCTTTCTTCTTTCTTCTATTTATAGGCTTCAAGAATTTTAGATTTCCTCTCCTCTCAGATCCAATTTCTTGTGTAGCTGTTAAAGTTTGTTGAAATCTAGTTGTGCACTCACGCAGATCTGGTGTGGTCTTTATAAATGTGCAGATTGTCGTCACATTTTTGAACGCGATCTATAATCCTTAATTGCGGTGACATCATGTGAAATTCCTGCATTAGTGCTTCCAGATTGTTTGCAGCATGAATTCACCCATACAAAGTAAAGGTTTCTATGCGGTGACATCTCTGGCCGCAATTAACTTGTGGCTGTATTTTTAAACTCTTTCTAGCATCGATCTTCTGAGATGGATCCCTACACTGACAATTGTGAACGTATTCTGTATAAATCGATATTAGTGCATAGAAAAGCTAATATAACGAGAATTTAAGTCGAACAACAATGAGTTAGAAATTATAAATACTAAATATGAAATGCCTAACATGCATGCTAAATATGCTACAAAAGAGACCATTAATACACAAATTTAGGGAGAAAATAAGTGTCATTTTTAATGTTATCACCATGTGATGCTTCACAACGTAGCGTTTCAAAGCTGTCGCCAGATTGAAATGGAAATGAGTGCCTTGATCACTTATTAATGCTCGAGATGTTTCGAATCTTGTAAGGATATATGTGTGAAAGAACTTTAACACCATCCGAGCATCGTCCTTTGGAACATAAATTGCCTTGATCCACTTGGAGACATAGACAATAGCTACCCGGATATACACATTCCCAAAGGAATTTGGAAATGGTCCCATGAAATCTATACCCTACACATCAAAGAGCTCAACCTCCATGATAGGTTGTTGAAGCATCTCGTTGCCTCAAGATATAGATTCGGTGCGTTGACATTTGTCGCACTGTTGAGCAAAATTGTGTGCATCTCAAAACAATGTAGGCCATTAAAATCTTGATTGTATGACCTTTGTTGTAGTCTTAACACCACCAAAATGGCCTCCATAAGGAGCATCATGGCAATGCTTCAGGATAGATAACATTTCCTCCTCAGGAACACAGTAACGAATGATGTTGTCGGCGCATACCTTAATCAAGTATGGCTTATTCCAATGCTACTTAACAGCATCTCTGAGAAATCTAACCTTCTTATGACTTGATGCACTCAATGGTAGCTTTCCACAAACTGGGTAATTGGTTACATCTGCATACCATGGAGATGTATCAACAAAGAGTACTTTCTCATCTAGAAATACATCTACACTTTGTGACTTATTTCCATCCTTGCTTCCAGCTTCTAGACGAAAGAGGTGGTCTACTACTTGGTTTTCTGATCCTTTCCAGTCTTCAATTTCGAACATCAAATTCTTGGAGTAAAAGAATCCATCTGATTAGCTTGGGCTTGGCATCTTTCTTAGCAAAAAGGTATCTCAAAGCAGAGTGATCAATGTATACTGTAATTTTTTCGCCGACAAGATATAAATGAAACTTGTCAAATGCAAAAACTACTACTAGCAACTCTTCTCAATTGTCGTATAATTCACCTGTGCTTTAGTTAGAGTTTTACTAGCATAATATATTGAATGAAATACCTTATCTTTCCTTTGTACTAGCATGACACCTACAACAATGTCGCTCGCATCGCACATTCCCTCGAACGGTTACTTCCAATTTGGTGCGACTACAATGGGTGCTTGTACTAACTGCTGTTTAATTTTTAGAAATGCTTCCAAGCAAGCTTCATCAAACAAAAACTTTTTATTTTGCTCCAAGAAGGAGTAGAATGGTTTTGCAATTTTGGAGAAGTCTCGGATGAATCTTCTATAAAATCCGGCATGACCGAGAAAACTCCTTTCTCCCTTGACATTATTCAGTGGAGGTAGCTTTTCAATGATTTCCACCTTCGCTTTATCCACTTCAATGCCCTGACAAGATATTCGATGACCAAGGACAATTCCTTCAGTTGCCATGAAGTGGCATTTTTCCCAATTTAAAACCAAGTTGGTGTCCTCGTATCTTTTCAACACTTTCGCTAAATTGTCAGCGCATATATCAAAATTTTTCCCATACACAGAGAAATTATCCATAAATACCTCTAATAAATCCTCGATCATATCGGAGAAGATAGTCATCATGCACCTCTAGAATGTGGCTGGGGCATTACACAAACCAAATGGCATCCGTCGAAAAGCAAAGGTTCCAAATGGGCATGTAAAAGTCGTCTTTACTTGATCCTCCAGCGCAATTGAATTTGGTCATATCCAGAGTACCCATCAAGGAAACAATAGTAGGTCTTGTTAGCTAGCTTATCCAGCATTTAATCAATGAATGGTAGTGGGAAGTGATCCTTCTTTTTGGCCACATTCAAACGACGATACTCCATACACACTCACTAACCTGTAGCAAAGCGAGTAGGGATTAGCTCATTTTTATCATTACTTACTATCGTGATGCCACTCTTTTTAGGCACACATTGGACCGGGTTCACCCATGTGCTATCTGAAATAGGGTAAATGATGCCGATGTCTAACTATTTTATAATTACCTTCTTCACTACTTCATTCATTTTCTCATTCAGTCTTTGTTGTTGCTCAATTGACTGTTTGCTTTCATCTTCTAGCCTAATTTTATGCATACAAAAAGAGGGACTGATGCCTTTGACGTCTGCTATGCTCTAGGCGATAGCTCTTTTATACTGCTTCAATGTTCCGATTAATTTTTCCTCTTGGCCCGCGTCGAGACTTGTGCTGACAATTACAAGTAATGTCTTATTATTACCTAGGAAAACATACTTCAGGTTTGTGGGCAATGGCTTTAACTCTAGAGTCGAAGCTTCTTTAAATTATGGTTTAGAAACAAGGATCATCCGATTTGTCAGATCCAAAGATTCCAATTGCAGCCATGTTTCAGCTCACAGACATTAGCCTCAACTGTGTGGTCACATTTAGATGGGATATTATTGTCAACTGTCACCACATATTCTTCTAGCACTACTAAGCTTCGTTCATTAAATTCCTCTATAATTAGCTCGTCCAAGAAATCAATGTGGTGACATTATTCCTTACTACTTGATGAAGATGCTTCGAAAATGCTAAAGGTTACATGCTCATCGTTATGACGCATAATCAGCTCACCCTTGAAAACATCGATAAGAGTGCGTCCCATTGCGAGAAATGGGCGCCCCAGAATAATAGGCACCTCCTTATCAGCTTCATAATCAAGTATGATAAAGTCGGATGCGAACAAAAACTTGTCGACACGGATGAAAACATCTTTAATTTGTCCTTCAGGTTGTACCAAAGATCTGTCCGTAAGTTGTAATGTCACCACAGTGGGTTTCAAATGACCAATCCCTAATTTTCTAAAAGTTGACAATGGCATAAGATTAATTCTAGCTCCTAGGTCACATAGAGCTTTACCTATATAATGATTTCCAATAGAGCATGGGATTGTAAAACTACCAGGATCTTTCATCTTTGGTGGCAATTTATTTGTCAGCATAGCGTTACACCCTTTTGTGAGTGCAATTGTCTCAATATCATATAGCTTTTTCTTCTTCGATAATAGCTCCTTCATAAATTTTCCATAGCTGGATATTTGCACAAGAGCATTAGTTAGAGGTATATTAATATGTAATTGTTTCAAGGTAGATACAAACTTGTGATAATCTTTGTCATGCTCTTTCTCCTTCAATCTTTGTGGAAATGGCAAAGGTATTTTCACAGTGGGTTGTTGTGTTGTAATCGGTTGTGTCAACATGGGCAGTTGTGTCGACGACTTCCTTGGATGAATGATTGGCATCTGTGTGACTATTGGTGGTTCCTCCTCATCTACTTCTGATGTGTCTTCTTCAGCTGCAACTTCTTTTTGATGCTTTAGTTTGTTTGCGTCGACAAGTGCTTGGTTGGAGCTGTTACTATTCTCTGCAGTTTGCTTTCCACTTCGCAATGTGATATCCTTGCAATGCTCCTTTCCTTTCTGATTTTGATTCTCAATATCACTTGGCAAAGCATCTTGTGGTCGTGTGCTCATGTTAGAAGCTAGTTGTCCTAGTTGTGCTTCTAATGCTCGAATGGAAGAAGAATTTCCTTATACAATTGCTTCCGTTCTAGTAATATGCTCACGCATCAAAACTACAAGAGTAGCAAAAGGATCTGCTCTTGATTGAGAATATTATTGTTGTTGTTGATGCTGTCCTTGCATATTTGGTAGCATAGTTTGTTGTGGTTACATTCGAACTTGTGGCTGCATCTGAGTGGGACTACATCTGGTTAGGTTGTGCATACGCTTATGGATGAGTATAATTCTGCTGCTATTGATTGTAACTCTCTTGTCTAAAATTACCTTGATTTGATGAATTTCCATATTTGTATGTGGACGCATTCTGACTCCCCCAAGGTTGTTGAGCTCTTCTTGAACTGTTGTACAAGTTACCATAGGAATTTCCAAGGATGTTATTAACATAAAATGCATTTTCAGCATGCTGTGGGCAATCCTCTTAACTATGATTGCCACCACAAATTTCACAGGAAAATGTCAAGACATCCATTTGTTGAGCTACTTGAATAGAGGCAACATCACTTGTTCCCTTCATGTTTTTTATCATATTCACTAATAAGGATACTGTGCACTTAAAGCTGAAATGACATCTAATTTCATAACTCCAAGATTTGTTTTACCTTGAGCAACACGAGAGACCGGGTATTGATAATCATTTTGCGCAATCCTCTCTAATATTCGCACGATTTCAGATCAGTGCAATCTACCAAAGGACCATTAACAGATGCGTCGACAAGATTTCTTATCTGTGCATTTAGTCCATTGTAGAAGATCTCAATTTATGTTTCTTGTTGAATTTCATGCATAGGGCAACATCTCAGCAGAGTTTTGTAACGTTCCCATGTAGTATGTAAATTTTCATCATCCAATTGATGATATGCCGTGATATCATTCCGCAATCTAGCATTCATTGTTGGTGGATTGAATCGTAAAATGAACTGTGTTACTAGCACATTCCATGAAGTAATAGATCTAATTGGTAAACCAAGGAACCATGTTCGTGCCCTTCCTCGCAAAGAGTAATGGAATAGCTGCATCTTTAAGACATCATCAGGAACACCATGTTGACTACAAGAAGCACATATAAGAAGAAAAGATTTAAGATTCTCCCTCGCATCTTCGTGAGGTAAACCTGCATATTGACCATTTGAGTTAAGCATCTGAAACATCACCAATTTTAATTCAAAATTACCAGCTTGTATTGCTGGTCTAACAACCCCTGGTTGTAGATCATCGAGCATAGGAATAACGTAATCTCTAATTGTCCTGTATAGAATTTGCTCTCTTTGTGGTGGCAGTGGTATATTATCGACTACTTGTGGCTGTACTGGAGGAACAACATTTTGTGACAACAATGGTGGTAGAACATTGTTATTTCCAGTCATTTTTCTTTGCTCTTGTCTTCTCCTTCGAATTATCCTTTCAAGTTCTGGATCAAAACTAACAATGTTGTTAGGATTTGTCCTTGTGGACATAAACACCTAAAAAGAAAATTGAAAAGAGTTAATCAAAAGATCAATAATCAATAAGAGTTAGAAAAGAAACAAATAATTGTGACTACAAAAATAAACATCAAACAAACGCCATCACCGGCAACGGCGCCAAAACTTGGTCACGCTATGAACGTCACAAAAATTGTGCAAGCGAACACCTGTAGGCGCAAGTATAGTTGATAAGTGTAAAGCTATCAGATATCGATCCCACAAAGATGGTTGTTTAAGTTTAAATCTATCGAAGAAAATTGAGTCAAAATGATAATGAATGTTAATAATAATGTCAATGCAATTTGGTTAAAACTACACAGGTTAAGAATAAAAATTGTCAATGCAAAAATAATATAAAATGCTAATGAAAATTAATAAAATATGAATTGTTTGTCGAGATGTTGTGATGTAAACTTAGAATTATAAAAGAAATGGATCAAGTGTAAAGAAGTGGAGAGGATCACTGACTTCACAAGTAAACAACGCTAAATGTAACTACAAGTTAATTTATAGATGAATTGTCGACGAAATTATGCTTTAGTGAGTTCATATTAATACCAACTCTTTGTTTAACAAAAACACAAGTACCCACAACTACCACACCTTCTAGTGCTGGTAATATTGAGCACTCAAGAACAAGTGACCAGAATTCCTCCTAGTCTCAAGTAACTTCCGCAATCTTGCTTGTTAATCTAACTTGTCACCACACCTTCCAGTAACTGTGACTACAGTCACACTTCCGTGGTCAAATAGTTAAATCCAAAGTTAAGTAAGTGAGAAGAATTGAAGAAAACACAAAGCAAATCTAACATTAAAAGACACTTCATGTTCAATCAATTGTCAATAGTATTCATTGGCATTTAAGAGGGATTAACAAATGAATTGAAATATCCTATTCCTAGTCTATTAGAATTCTCCCTTAACCGCTCGTCTTGCATCGCACCAAGTACTTCTCGTCAAAAGCTGTTGTGACCTTATGGCCTCAGATCACCTTCCTCCAAGATTCAAGCTTCCATGGAAGCTATCGTCGAGAATGAATAAGAGAAATTTTAGAGTTGAAATCTTCACACCTTGATAGCATTTTTCTCTTTCATCCTTCTATTTATAATCACTGGCCATTCTAGATCTTTCTTTCTTCTCAGATCTAACTCCTTGATGCAGCTGTAGAAGTTATTATTGCCAGCTATGCACTCACATAGATCTGGATTGTTCATTGATCAGTTATAGGTTGTCGTGACATTTTTTGACGCAAATTCTAAATTTAATTTGCTGCGACAATTTGTCATTCTCTTGCACTGGTGCTTCTAGATATTTTAGTAGCGTGGAAATCCTGATAGAAACGTAGAAGCCTTCGTGTGAAGACATATTTTACCGCAATTCTAGATCAACTTGTGACCACAACTTTGAAAGCTTTCCTACTCTGATTTTCCCAGGTCGAATTCTGAGCTGACAACTTTAGACGCAAAACTAGTACTAAATACAGCGACATTAGTAACGCAGAAGAGATAAAATGAAAGAAATTAATATCAAACAGCACTAAGTTAGAAAATGTAAATACTAATTTAACAGCACTAAAGAAAATGCTAATAATGCATGCTAAATATGATACAAAAGGAAAAAATTATATGTCATTTCTAATTTAAGGAGAAATTAGATGTCATTTCTAATGTTATCAAACTGTTTGATGTTTGGGGTATGAATTTTATGGGACCATTTCCAAGTTCATTTGGAAATCTTTATATATTAGTAGTTGTTGACTACGTCTCAAAGTGGGTTTAAGCTGTTACAATCCCAAAGGATGATACAAAGACAGTGCTTAAATTTTTCCACAAGCATATACTCACCCGCTTTGGCACACCAAAAGCATTTATCAGTGATCAGGGTACACACTTTCATTGCAACTAAGTCGCAGTCACACTAAAGAGATATGAATTTAATCATAGAATGGACACTACTTATCTTTCACAAACCAATGGACAGGCCGAAGTATCCAATCGAAAAATTAAGAACATTCTTGAGAAGGTTGTGAACCCTTCGAGGAAAGATTGGTCTTCCAAACTTGATGATGCTTTATGGGCATTACAGACAGCATACAAAACTCCATTAGGGATGTTGCCGTATCAGTTAGTTTTTGGGAAAGCATGCCACTTATCAGTTGAACAGGAGCATAAGGCAATGTGGGCAATTAAGCAAGTGAACATGGATTATGAAGCTACTAGAAAGAAAATGTTGTTAGATTATTACTGAACTAAAGGAAATTAGGTGAAATGCCTATGAAAATACTACAATTTGTAAGGAAAAGACCAAATGATGGAATGACAGAATCATTTTTCAGCAACAATTTATCGTGCATCAATAAGTTCTATTATTCAATTTTAGACTGAAATTGCATCCAGGTAAATTACACTCATGTTAGTCTGGACCTTTCGAAGTTGTCGAAACATTTCCTCATGGTGCAGTCACAATTAAGGATTTACATGATGGGCACCAGTTCAAAGTGAATGGATAACGACTGGAGCATTATTTTAGGCATAATGATCAAAAGTAGGAAGAGACTATTAAATTGGTCGAAATTTTTAAATTTTTATTAAATTTATTATTACGTAATTTTATTTTATTTTATTTTTTCCTTTTTTTAAGTTTGTTTTATTTCTCATTTGTTTTTGCAGAATAATTAGATCCCATTGTTGATGCATTTGGACTTCATTGTCAACGCAATTCATACTATTATATTGTAGTTGCTGACTCATAAAAAATCAGAACATATCAAGGATTCAGATCCAATCATTTCATCAACAGTCACCCAACCGTTCGATCTGTCTAAGCGGGCATTATTCTTATTGGACGCATTTATTCCCACTAGACTTTATGTCCTTTCGCTTAATCATAGAAAAATCACAACTTTCCATCTTCCTCTTTCACTCGCTATAAACCCCCTGCTCTATGCCAACTGTAAAAACCACAAAGAAACCATTTTTATTCATACTCTTTCTCCAAGCTCGTACCTTTACACCTTAAAACATCTTTTACTCACAAAAAAATGGCAAGAACTAGAGGAGTAGTCAAGAAAGCAACCAAATCTGTCAAAGAACACTCATCCTCTACAACTGTAGTTCATGAAGCAGAGCCTTCCGTTCCAAGAGATCTGATAGCATTCTTAACGAAAGCAGCCAAATATCGATTTCAGAACAACATGTTGAAGTGAAATTGTCACCCAGAACAAGGCTTTCTCCTATCACGACAGCAAGACTTGGGTAAGCAAGTCTACAAGACCATTTCAAGGCTAAAGTGGGAAACGTTCTGCACTCACCCTGGCATGTTACTCTCCATCGTTGGTACGTGAGTTTTATGCTAACCTTCTTAATGTTGAACGAATCAATAAGCTGTGCAACACCAAGGTGGATAGGGATGAACACTTTACATTTATTGAAGACATCACCAATGACAAGACAGACCACTTGGTGAAAGATCTTTATGTCAAAGGAGCAATGTGGACGGGTTCAAATCACAACAATTATACCATGCATAGATGCTTCTTGACGCTACAAAGCAACAACTGGTTCCATTTTGTCAACTGCAAACTAAAGCCCTCTACCCACTGTACCACAATCACCCTTGATAGAATGTATCTGATACATTCTATTATCAAGGGCAGGAAGATCATTGTTGGGGCAATACTCTACTAGGACTATTGAATGTATTACAAGGAAAATGGGCATCTTGGTTTTCCTATTACTGGTGATGCAACTATGCCAGCAGAAGGGAATCTTGCCCCGTGATGATGAAGAAATCTTGGAGAATAAAGGCCTAATCAATGAAGCCTCGATTGAGAGAATGACTTGTGGCAGGGATACACCCATAGTGAAAGAGATAGAAGCAAGCAAAAGGAAAGGCAAAATAAAAGCGAAAAATAAAGGAGCAAATCTGATTGCAGAGACATCCTTGTTTTGCAAAATGAAGGATGTCGAGAAGTTAGCCACTTCCTTTAGCAATAGGCACATCCGACTTATCGCTACAATAGAAGACATGGACAGATCACAAAATTTTTTCTACGCCTAAACCAGAGCCTGAAACAATTCTGTTGTAGCCATATTAAGGTAGTTGAGCAAAGCCCCACTCTTAGAATTCCCAGTGTTTCCATCATCTGAGACTATGAGCCCTCATCAAAGGAGGCTGACTTAGAGGACCAAGACCGATCGATGGCTTCCCCTTCCATTGTGCACGTCTCTAATGATGAGAAGGAAGCGAAATCATGAGACATCAAGGAATGCTTGCGAAAAAATGAAAGTCTGTTCGAAGATGACTTCACTGTTGGTCACGAGAGCATGCTACTGAGGAGGAAATTCCTATTGGAGAGGAAGAAACCCATGTTAAGGATGAAAAAGAGAAGGATGAAGAAAAAGATACTGAGAAAGAATTAGTTGAGGATACAACACTGCACCCGAAGTTGTGGGTGCAATGACTGAGGAGTTGAAGCAAGATGGAGCGAGTCAGGCAAAAGTTACTGAGGAAACTAGTGAGGAACACCACAACCCATTGGCAATAGGGGTCTACATCGGACCACTTGAGGTGATCCATCCGACACAAGAAGCAGCCGTTGATGTCGGGGCAAAGTTGGATACTGAGGACCAATTCGAGCATCGAGCGAAGCCCAAAGAAAGAAAGAGAAAGCGCTCCAAGGAAGAGAAGGAAGAAAAAGCACGATACAGCCACATCGATGGCTGAGGAAAATGAGTTACTTTATTTTAAGTTTTTTAGCTGTAGTATTCATGCATTACATGTAGTTGTAATTTTTATTTTGTTAGTGCATATTGTCGTTGCATTGTAATTGTCATTGCATTTTAGTGTTAGTGCATTGGGGATAATGCACACTTTAAGTTTTGGGGAATACGTATGGGGTTCGGAAATGCAATTGCACCCACATTTCAAAAAATTTTCTTTTTGAAGTTAATGAAGCATGCAAAGTTTATGAATGGTTAATGCAAATGTATTTTCATGTAAACTGTCAAAGAATAAGTTAGGTAAATTTGACTGTGTGTTCTATCTTCAATTCTTTGATGAACGACTTAGATTGCATTAGTAATGGATGACTAGTATCATTCCTTGGATCTTGAATGAATCTACCTTTTACAGCTGCTTATATATATATAGTTATAAATAAGAGACACTCCAATGTGGGTGTATTGTGAATTGTTTAAGGGGTAACACTCCAATTTAAGTGTTAGAAAAATAAAACTGGCCAAAGGCTATCGCTACAAGAGTGTGTCGATGCAATTACATCTAAGGGTTTGTTGCACTCTATCTTTACTTCTTAGGAATAAAGGGTAGTAATGCAACGACATCCATCAGTCACACAAAAAAAAGAAAAAGAAAAAAAGATATATGTATATATTATTGTACAATAAATGTTGTATAGGTAGATGAAAGTTAGGATTTGAGGCATGATGCTAGCTTTGATGAAGTTACAGTCTTAGTTATTCAAACTTATGAGTTGTCAATGCAATATTCTGTCATATAAATGTGATTCATTCATTGGGATTTTAGATGATTCAAGTTGCTAGAATGATTATTTGCCTTGGTAAATTTTTGTGTAGCCTTGATAGTTTATGTTTTACTTGAGGACAAGTAAAAACCCAAGTTTGGGGGTGTGATAGTATTAGAAAAAACATATGTTTTCTCCCTACTTTTTGGTTAAGTTGTTCCCATTTAATTATCCTTAGCACATATTTTAGCAATTTTTAGTTTAGTTAATTGCATTTTCTAACTCAATAGACCTTAGCCTATTTACCCTTAATTTTTCCATGTTTTGGTACTAATGTCGCTACATGAGTATTTTTAGATTGCATCCAAGATTGTCGCCGCACATGACAACTGTTCGGATAAGAACAAAAATGTGTTAGCTATCCAGTCTGGTATAACCAACTTGTACGACTAGAGATAGCTTGATTCTGATGAAAGAACACTTGCACAATTTGGCTGAATATAAATACTTATAAGGAAAGAGAAAAAGGGGTCTATTTTTTGGCATTATCTTCTTAAACCTAGCTTTTGAGCTTTTCGTCTATGCAGGCTTAAGCTCCCATGGGTGAACTGACGTGAAGGGATGCAGACCAGCTCCTAACGAGGAGCCCTAAGTGCGGTATAAGAGGGAAGTGAGAGAGCAAGTCGAGTTGTCTAGGAATAGTATTATCCACTTGTTTCTTTTATATTTCTTTTCTAAACATTGATGATTACTATTTATTTCATGTTTGTATAGAGGTATACATGATTTCTGGATTAAATGTTATTTTATTCAAACTTGCTTCTACTGTTTAATCTTTGGGTTTGAATGTTTTTTGCACGAAAGTATTATTGCGATCACTGTCACTGGAAAGTGTGATTAAGGATTAGAGGAATTTAATTCACTTGTTCTTAATCGTGTTTCATTTCCATCATCGAAAGGTGTGATTAATGTGCATGTTTAAGTCTTATGTCAAATATAGAAGTTAAGCTTGGTAAAATATACATTGCACTTCATTGCAACAACAATCACCTATCCTTTTATACCTTGTGAGAACTTAGCATTCTATTGAACATTCATGTTAGGGACCCTATTTTATCATTATCACATTTCATTTTTATTTTCAAGTTATTTCTCCGACAACCACTCTCACAACTTATCACATTTTTACTTATTCGTTGCACTAACATTAATAGACAAAAGATAGTCATACTCATGAAATCGATATCCGACAGTCTCAAATCTGTCTTTATACTTGCATCTACAATGTACGCTTGCACATTATTACTGTGACGTTAAACAACTGATCAGTTCCTCATTGTTTCTTAGGACATTATAACTTCAATATAAAGAATTTGCATAAGAATTTGAATTGAAAATATAAATGATAAGAAACTCAAGGATTTGTATTGTAATCTGTTGGGACGAATTGTAACACCCAAAACCCGTTACCGACACTGGTTAGGGTTCCGGGTCTTTCTGATCATCTATCGCGGATTAACTCTCAATATTATTTTATTTTATTATATTTTAATAAATTAATAAATCATACATGACATGAATCAGAAATTAAATATCAATATAACTCAATAAGGGTAAAAATGTCATTTTCATAATTTTGAGAGACTTCTACCGGTACCTGTTGAACAAGTATCGGTTGAAGTCAAGTCAGTAAGCAATTCAGAAATAGATGCAGATTTCTACCGATAGTTGAGACGTTTCTACTGATACAAGAGTGGCTTCTACTGAAACAAGGCATGCTTCTATCGATACTAAAACCTCCAAAGAGCTAAGAAGTTTTACCCTGCCACTTCTACCGAAACAAATACTCAAACTACTGATACTTCATTTTATACTATCGATACAAGCTAGAGTTCTACCGAAACAAGTATACATAATTCAACCAACCATTATTCAACACAATACTCTTACTTAAGCTCACATCTAGCAAAATCTAAACATGACATTGCTTGTATTATCATATTACCACAAAATACATAGATCAACATAAGGGTTCATGAATTTACTTGTCAATTCATTGCAAAGCATAATTTCCTATTTACAGCATCAAATAAACATATAAACTTAGTTCAACAAAGAGTCCAAAATCCAAAAAATCAAGTGAATCAAAGGGTAACATCATCCTAGTACATGTCATATAATCAAGTGATGTAAATACTACCAAACGAGCTCCCAAGATGGTGTGATTTCTTCAAGATGATCCGATGTTCAAGCAGCAAAATAAAATCTACAAAACAACAATAATATCACTAGTAAGCTTCATAGCTTTGTAAGTTCAAAGAGTTTAAAACGAGTTACCAATCACATGCATAAAGTAGTTTATAACTCAACCGAGCCAAAGTAATTCTTTGTTTTCTCAAGCCATAATTAGCATTTTCAATTTTCCTATCTGTATCATCTTTGTACCAGTACACAATGCTACTCACACGAGATGTCGAGGACTCACAACGTATGCGGTACCCTAGCCATCGCGTCTGTTTCAATTCACCGACTTAGAGCCTACTAACTCTGTTGATCGTTTTCTTTCCAATCTCCTTTATTCCAAGTGCTATCATTTGTTTGAACAAGTATGAAATAGATACAAGTATTATCTAAATACAAAATTTACATTACGAACTTACCGAACTTGATTTTAGTGATGGATGGGTTCTAAGGACTATTCTACTAATTTTTCTTTTCTGCGATCTATGGCACGATCGTAATCTATCATAATAAATTATCCAAATTTCTCATTAAATCATGGAAATAAATCATTTAATACAATTTAATCCTCTTTGGAAAATTTATGAAATTACCCCTAACATTTCACTTTTATTCAATTTAGTCCTCAAACACAGAACATGCATAACAGTCATTTTCTTTCTAAACCTATATCAGCCGAATGTTTGTAGCCTTTAGCCAAGTCCCTATAATTCAATCATTTTACCTCAAGTATACACAATTTCATCACTTTACATTTGAGTCTTAATTGTGTTATGAACTTCATAGCAACTTGTGCAAGCGAACACTGTCAATGCAAGTATAGTAGACAGAAGTAAATCTGTCGGATATCGATTACACAGAGATGGTTGTTTATACTTATAATTTTCGATGCAAAGAAGGTTAAAACAAGAGGAATTATGGTGAATAATGTCAGAGCAATAAAATAATAAAATGCAGTAAAGGTCTGAGAATAATTATCGAAGCAATTTAAGAAAATTTAAGAAGTAAAACTGAGATAATGAGATGGGGTTCCCTGACTTGAAAAGTTGGCGAAATACTAAATGTGATCACAAGGTTAATGACAAATGAATGGTCGCCACAATTAAACTCAATGAAATCTTACCAACCTCATCTTCCCTGTTTATCAAAGACTCAAATACTCACACTAACCACACCTGTCAGTGCTGGAAAAGCAAACTATTCTAGAACAAGTGGACAAAATTCCTTCGATTCTCACGTAACTTCTATTGACTTTCTTGTTAACTTAATTATCGCTACACTTTCCAATGGTAGTGACTGCATTACACTTTCGTGGTCAAGCAATTAAATCCAAAGATAAAAAATGAAGGAAAGATTGAATAGATATCAAACTTGATTTGAAATTAAATTGTACTTTCATACAAATTCAAATACTCAAAATTCATCAGCATTTGAAAGAGAGAATAACAGAATAAATTGAAGCATCTTATTCCTAGTCTACTAGAATCATTCCCTTACACTCCTCTTACGTCGCATTTAGGATGCTCCTCGTCAGGAGAAGATTTGCCTTCTCGTCAAGGTCAGGTTTCCCTCTAGGAAGTTAAGCTGCCACAGAAGTAAGCTTAAGAAAATGTTAAAGAAGAGATTTTATGCATCAAAAATCTAGAAGAAGAAGCTTTTTTGATGATCCTTTTTCATCAGTATTTAACAGCCACTGTCCAATACAGGTGTCCTCTTTTCCAGATCCAACTTCCTCTAGTTGTACATGTTAGTTATACCAACTGTACACTCACGCAAATCTGGTGTGTTTATCAGACAATTTTCGATTGCAGCGACATTTTTAGGTGCAAATTTGGATTCTATTTTGTGACGACAACCCTGGACACCTTCATGCGTTGAACTTTCAAGACAAATTCCTGCACTGACATCTTTGGATGCAATACTGAACAACTAATTGTGGTGACATTAATAGCAAAAACAGGATAAAATTAAAGAAAATTAAACCAAGCATCACTGAGTTAGAAAATGCAATCACTAAGTTAAAAAATGCTAAAAAGGCATGCTAAAAAATGATAAAATGAGAACAAATTATACCCTAAGTAAGGAGAAATCAATGGTCTTTTCTAATGCTAACACACCCCCAAACTTGAATGTACTTGTCCTCAAGTAAACAAAAGCTAGCAAAATCATAGCAAAAAGTTTTGTCAAAGCAATAGCCATTCTAGCAACTTGAATCTTCTGAAATCTTGATGTATGTATTACACTCACATGACAGAATATTGCGTCGACAATTTATAGGTATGAATAATCAAAACTGCAACGTCATTAATACCAGCTTCATGCTTCAAATCCTGAATTCTATCTACCAATACAACATTTATTGTACACTAATATAAATATATTTATTTTTCTTTTCTTTTCTTTTCTTCTTCTTTTTTTTATGTGACTGAGGGATGTCGTTGCATTACTGTACCCTTGTTCCTGAGAAGTAACGTTGGAGTGCAATGAACCCTTAGGGAATACGTAATTGCACCGACACACACTCATGCAGTGACAGCTTTTGGCCAGATTATTTTTTCTAACACTTGCATTGGAGTGTTCCCCCTTGAATAGTTTATAATACACCCACATCGGAGTGTCTTTTATTTATAACTATATACATATACAAGCAGCTGTAAAAGGCAATTTCATTCAAGATTCAAGGAATGATGCTAGTCATCCATTACTAAGGCAATCTAAATCATTCATCAAAGAATTGAAGATACAACATTCAGTAAAATTTATCCAACTCATTCATTGACAGTTCACATGATCCAAGAATTAAGCATCAAATGAAAAAAAAGTTCAACACATTCACAATAACCTTGCGTGCTTCATTAAAATTTTTAAAATGTGGGTTTAATTGTATTTCCAGCCCATATACATTCCCCCAAACTTAAAGTCTACATTATCCCCAATGCACTAACATTAAACTCAATGTGCTGCAGCTGAAGATGTGACTACATTGGTCTTTTTCTCACACTTCTGCTCCTCCTTGCGATGCTTCTTTTCTTTGTTGCGCTTCCACTTTCGTTCCTTTGGCTTGGCCAGATCTTCAGATTGCTCCTCTACATTAGGCTATGCCCTAGCATCATCGACCGTGACATCAGATGGGTGTATTTCAACAAGTGGTGCAACATAAAGCACCATGGCTAGAGGATTGGAATCCTCATTACTGACTGTCACAACCTCCGCCTGACTCGCTTCAGGTGGCACGAAATCATCAGATGATGCACCCACAAGTTTAGGTGCGGTGAAAAATTCCTCAGTCGAATTTGTCGCGACATTAGGTCCTTCTCTTCTTTCTTCTTTTTCTTTTGTTTGAGCTTCACATAATCTGAGGACTACTCAGTTTCCATCTCTGCTCCAGTATCATTAGCTGTTTCATTCGTTGGTCTAGTATAGACCACTATTGCCCAAGGGTTTTCATCAGCAGCTTCTACCTGGCTCACTCTAGCTGGCTCCAAGTTTTCAGGAATTGCAACCCAAATCCTTAAGTGCAGTGCTAGAATCTTCAGTCGATTCTCCTTCAACATCTTCTTTCTTTTCCTTCTCTTTCTCTTCTTCCACAAGAACTTCTTCTTTTTCAGCATTAAGTCAGCTGGTGTAGTACATTTATATGAAATTTTATTGACAATGGAATCCTATTACGTTGACAATGGTGTTTACTTATTCCTCAATCAATGCTGGCACAATACTTGTTCCTTCTTCTTCAAGTTCTTCGTACTCTCTTATTCTCCATACGGTCCCAAAAAAATTTCAACACTTTCTTGTGTTTTTTCCAATTTCGTAACTTCTTAATTATGGATATAGGAATCGAAATTATGATTATGTTGAAATCACATAATGCTTTTTCAATGCACCAATCACCAATGGAATAGGGTATTGTGAAGCTCTTAGGATCCTTAAATTTTTGAAGCAATTTAGTTTTCATGATAGTGCACCCTTCAGTAAGTACGATTGCTTTGACTTCAATATCAATCGAATGTTCTTGCCCTTGTGATATCGAATTCTCAATATCAATCGACAAAATTTCTTGTGGTCACAAATTTATTGCGTTCACAATTTGGCCAAATTGATATTCAAGAGCTCGTATGGATTTAGCTTGACTCTGAAGCACAACGTTAGTGTTGGAAATATATTGTCTTAGCAAATTTTCAATTGATGGAAACTTTGATGCTTCATCTTGCTGGATATTTTTCCGTGACAAAGGTTTATCATAATTGGGTAGTGTCCACTCAGATCTAACATCATTGTTAATACTTCCAGGGTTTTGATTATTCCAACAAAAATTTGGATGTTGCTCCTATCCTGGCATGTATTGGAATATGGATTTTCATTTCAATAGAAATTCCCCATCTGGTATACATTTGCTGGATTTGATGGGCATTCTTCAAACTCATGGTTGCCTACACAATAATCGCAAGTTGTCACTGTAAATTTCCATTCTATAACTATTGTATCATTCTACATATTAGTTAACGAAAATACTTGGGCTATTATAGTATTGAGCTCCATTTCTACAGCATCAATCATGTCAATCCAAAATCTTGAGGTTCTAGGATATAGATCATCCAATGTAGGAATTAAATATTCGTGTATTGGTTTATCCCGATCATTAAACACCTCATTCCTTGTCATATTTCGCTAAAAGAAAAAATGTAAAAGTAATCAACAAAAAGGAAACAAGTTAGTGACAAAAAAAATTTAGATAATAAAAAATAAATGCAAAGACAAAAATAGACATCAAACAAACGCCATCCTCGGTAGAGACGCCAAAACTCGATCGCACTATGAACGTCACAACAATTTGTGCAAGCGAACATTGTTGATGCAAATATAGTAAACAAAAGTAAATCTGTCGGATATCAATCCCACAGAGATGGTTGTTTATGCTTATAATTGTCGATGCAAAGAAAGTTAAAACAAGAGGAATTATGGTGAATAATGTCGGAGCAATAAAATAAGAAAATGCAATAAAGGTCTGAGAATAATTGTCGAAGCAATTAAGAAAATTTAAGTAGTAAAACTGAGATGATAAGATGAGGGTTCCTTGACTTGAAAAGTTGGTGAAGTACTAAATGTGATCACAAAGTTAATGATAGATATATTGTCTCCACAATTAAACTCAATGAAATCTTACCAGCCTCGTCTTCCCTATTTATCAAAGACTCAAATACTCACACTAACCACACCTTCTAGTTCTGGCAATGCAAAATATTCAAGAACAAGTGGATAGAATTCCTTCGATCCTCAAGCAACTTCCATTGACTTGCTTGTTAACTTAATTTGTCGTTGCACTTTCCAATGACAGTGACTACAATTACACTTCCGTGGTCAAGCCATTAAATCCAAAGATAAACAATGATGGAAAGATTGAATAAATATCAAACTTGATCTAAAATTGAATTGTACTTCCATACAAATTCAAATAATCAAAATTCATCAACATTTGAAAGAGAGAATAACAAAATTAATTGAAGCATCCTATTCCTAGTCTACTAGAATCATTCCCTTACACTCCTTTTGCGTCGCATTTAGGATAATGCTCCTCAGGAGTAGATATTCCTTCTTGTCAAGGTCAGGTTGCCCTCTAGGAAGTTAAGCTGCCATGGAAGTAAGCCTAAGAAAATATTGAAGAAGAGATTTTATGCGTCAAAAGTCTAGAAGAAGAAGCTTTTTTAAAGATCCTTTTTCATTAGTATTTAACAGCCACTGCCCAGTATAGGTGTCCTCTTTTCCAGATCCAACTTTCTCTAGTTGTACAAGTTGGTTATACCAGCTGTACACTCACGCAAATCTAGTGTGTTCATCTGTCGGTTGCAGTGACATTTCTGGGCGTAAATTTGGATTCTATTTTGTAGTGACAACCCTAGATAGCTTCATGCATTGATCTTTCAAGACAGATTCCCGCACTGACATCTTTGGATGCAATACTAAACAACTAATTCTGGGTACATTAGTAGTAAAAAAAGAAAAAATTAAAGAAAATTAAATCAAGCATCACTAAGTTAGAAAAATGCAATCACTAAGTTAAAAATGCTAAAAATGATAAAATGGGAACAAATTAAATCAATTGCCTTTTCTAATGCTATCCAGCCCCTGAACTTAAATTTCATAAAAAAATCACCTTACAAAAGTATCAAAACCAACCACGAAACATTCAAATCCACCATAACTTTCGAGAACAAGCATATTCAACAATGAAAGTTTATAACATTTGATAGATTCACAAATTAGTCCTTGTATTAACTAAATCAAACTAATACGGACTCAAAAACATAAAAATTACTAAAAACGATCAAATTTTACTTAATCAATCAAAGCTTTAAAGCTTTAACAATGAAAACCCTAAATTCTTCTCTTAGCCGTATGAAAAAGATGAAAATATAAAGAAAAATGTCATTTTTCTTCTTTAATCTCACTTATATACTTAATGCAATTTTATAATTATTTAGACTTTCGCAATTAGCTTAATTAATCACTTGCTTAACCTTAAGTATTCCTATTTATAACCATTATATCTCATAATAATCCACCCACTGACATGTTTTAGGTTAATTTAATCATTTGGTCCTTCAAATCACTTAATTCTTCTTTTGAACCTTTTATGATTTAATCCTTTCTACTCAATTAACTATATAAACGTTAAAATCTCATAACCAAATTTTAAGTACAATGCTAATAACATCGTAGCATTAAAATAAATAAATTTACGACTCGACTCGTCAGAGTTGTGATCCCAAAATCATTATTTTTGACACCAATAAAAACCAAGTTGTTACACGAATCCCTAATTGTTTATGCAAATCTTAGAAATCTCGCTTCCGTAAAACAAGAATAAAAATAACTAAAACCTAAGAAAGAAAAAAACTAAACCTAAATTACAAGAAGGAATTAAAGCTAAGAGAAAATATGTGTAAAACTAAGTGCTCTAGAGGCCTATTTATAACATTTGGATGGTTGTTTTCCTTTGTACTAGGTCAGCTTCCATTCTTCAAGTTTATGTTGCATTGTAAAGACCAAAAGGCCCCAAACTTAATGTATTTCCAGGTTCAAGAGTTGATGTTGTGACACACAAGATTCATGTTGCGACATGGAAGGTAGTCTACTCCTTTGGTGTGATTTTCTAGGCGTTGTCATGACATACTATCCTTGCGTCGCGACGTATAAGACAACTTCAAGATTATTTGGTTTTGATCCCTATGTTGCGACATAGCTTGTCTCGTGTCATGACATAGTGATCAGCTTCGATGTAGTTCATCTTCTAAGGGTCTCCTACATACTCAAAAAGTCTATTAACCAACCTTTAGGCCTCAATTGGCCCTAAAGTCAATAAAAGGCTCATTTTCACACTTTTTACACATTTTATTGATTATATTAAAATTAATGTAAATCCTAACAAAAATGCCTAATTTCAAGCTCCTAAAGTGCAAAAACTAGTTTAATCTGCTAAGTCGAATAACAGTAAATCACTTGATCACTAAAATACTACCTTAGAATCTCCACATTAACTATGTGGAAGTCTCGTAACACCCTACTTTCCACCCCCAGCTTCATAACAGCAGGAAACTTGTCCTCAACATTTCTCTGTAGTATATTTTTCCAGCGTTTTAGTCATTCGACCAGTTCAGAAGTGTGACTAGAAAAGTTGTAGTACTTTCTCGATCTAGATCACACTTAAAATCCTGCTTGTACTCCTTAAAAAAATCTACATGCTTGTTAACAGCATCTGCAAATAAGCAAGCTCGACAGACACCAAAAAGCTCTTTCTTGAGAGATTAGGGAACTTCTGAAATAGTAACAGTGGGGTACTTGTAACAGCGGTGCAACAATGTATTCACCACTGCAGTAAGTTTCTCCTCAAGCAGAGTAACAAACCTTGAACCAATTTTGGTTCAGAGAACCTGTGAAGACTTAAAGGCTTAATTTTATATAATGAAATAGAGATTGACTAAACTTAATGGGAATAGAGCAAACATCATAGTTATTATCTCAAGGGTTATCTATATTTAACATTAATGGACAATCACTTTAAATAAATGCAGATAGCTGGTCATGAAATAGAATGGTCCTTACTTTAATCAAGCTCCACCCTTAATATTCATGAGATGTGTAATAGTAAACTAAATTCTAGTTTGTTATGAAGATCTAGTATATGCCAAATCATAAAAGGGAAACTGAAATGTTTAGAACATAATTTCTCACCACAAGCTCACCAGCCAAGTTATCATACTTGCTTCTCAAGGCCTCCGTTATATCCTTAGCGAGATCAAATTCACTGGCAGCAAAAGCAACCAAACCTATTGCACCATTACGCTTCATTGTACCCTACCACCTCACTGATGCTTAAAGAACTTGGCTGCAGAGGTTGGTCATTTCTTGTGTGCACACTACTCTCTATTGTAGTGGATCGCTCAAGTTCTTACCCATGAGAATGTCCCCCATCATGAGATCCAAATCCACTACGATGACAACAACGATAAAGAAGAAGAAGAAGAAGAAGGAGAAGGAGAAGGAGAGGAAAAAGAGATGATAAAAAAATTGAGAGATGGGGGTAGAAAAGTCAAAAACAAAAAAGTTTTTTATTAATTTTGTTTAGATTATGACATCACCATGATGTAATTTATCCACATGTCACAATATTATTCTGTCATGTGTTTCAAACTTAACAATGTTAGACTCAAGTACCAAACCAGTGTGTAACAACCCGATTTTTAGTGGTGTTCAAAATAATGGTTTCGGGACCACAATTTTGATGAGTCGAGTCATAAATATTAGTTATATAGTATTTATGATGTCATGAGTATCGTATTAAATTTTGGTTCAGAGATTTTATTATTTAGATAGCCAATTAAGCAAAAAGGACTAAATCGTAAAAGGTACAAAAGTAGAGTTAATAAACTAGAGGGATCAAATGAATGAATAGACCTAAAGTATTTTAGTGTGCATTATGATGTAAAATATTAAAGATAAGTGAGATTAATTAAAGTTAAACAATGATTGATTAAGTTAATTAAGAAAGTCTAATTATTTACAAAAATGTCATTAGGTATATAAATTAAATTAAAAAGAGAAAATGAGAAATTTCGCTTCATCTTCTTCACATTTTTAGCCAAGAGGAGAAGAAATTAGGGTTTTCCATTACCAAGTTTGAGCTTTGATTTGGGTGAGCAAATGAATGAATAGACCTACAGTATTTTAGTTGGTGCATTATAATGGAAAATATTAAAGATAAGTGAGATTAATTAAAGTTAAACAATGATTGATTAAGTTAATTAAGAAAGTCCAATTATTTACAAAAATACCATTAGGTATATAAATTAAATTAAAAAGAGAAAATGAGAAATTCCACTTCATCTTCTTCACAATTTCGTCCAAGAGGAGAAGAAATTAGGGTTTTCTATTTCCATGTTTGAGCTTTAATTTGGGTGAGCAAATGATAGTCGTTTTTTTTAATTTTTATGTTTTTGAGTCTATATCAACTTAATCTAGCTAATCAAAGTACCAATTTGTAAATATGTCAAATGTTATGAAATTTGTCATTGTTGAATATGCTTGTTCTTGAAAGCTTGTAATAGATTTGAATGCTTGATGCTTGAGTTTAATCTTTTTGTAAAGTGATTTTAGATGAAATTAAGGTTTAAAGACTAAAATGATAAATAGAGAAATTTGTGTGTATTCGGTGTGAAATAATTGAAGTGTAGGGACTTGTGGATTTTAGGCCCTTCGATGGCTAGGACTTATGCTTTATGCATACTCCTGACATCTCGTGTGAGCAGTATCGTTAAGAGGACAGTACAGACAAATACCGTACCGATGGCTGGGGTGCCGCATATGTTCTGAGTCCTCAACAGCATGTGTGAGCATCATTGGTATTGGTAACATAATGTTATAGACAGGGAAATGAAAGTTGTAATTAACTCAAGAAACAATGGGATTATCTCGACTTGGTTGAGCTATAGTTGCTTATTACAAATGTTGGTAACTCCATCAATTATTGAACTTAGTAAGCTATGAAGCTTACCAAAGATATTGTTTTGTGGATCATTTTGCTAATTGAAGATTGGATCATCATCATCTCTTCGAAGTCATACTATCGCGGAGTTTGTTGGTAGTTTTTGCATCACTCAATCTTATGGCGTGTACTAGGATGACGTTTTCCTTTACTTATGTACTTTGTTTGAGAAAATCTTTTTATGTTGATGAATGAAGCAAATACATGTTGTGCAAATTGGAATATAGACTTGTAATTACTATGTAGATTCTATGTATCTCATGTTGACTTAAGGCATATTGACAACATGAATGTATTGTGTTGATAAACTTGTGTCTTGGTATGATTCTTGTGATTTTGAATACTTGTTTTGGTAGAACTCATGCATGTATCAGTAGAAGTACAGGGTAGGAGAGAGGTTACTCACTGACTTGGGTTGTATCAGTAGATGAACGACAAGTATCGATAGTCATGTGTTTAGAAGTATTGGTAGTTTGCATACTTGTATCGATAGAAATAGCAGGGTAAGATTTTTAGCTCTTTGGAGTTTTTAGTATCGGTAGAGGTAAGACTTGTATCGGTAGAGGAGTCACTTGTATCGGTACAAATTTGTACTATTCTTCAAATTTTTACTGACTTGACAACTACCTATACTTGTCTTACAAGTACTATTCTTCAAAAATGACCTTTTCGTCCTTATTGATTTGTGCTTATCATCAAATAATGATTTTTAACGCGTGAAATACAATCCTTTAATTGAAATAAAGTCTGAATAATATTATGTAAAGATGAACAGTGAAAATGAATAGTAAGACATTGAAACCCTAATCAATGATAATTTTTAAGTTTTAGGTGTTACATTTAATGGTATCAGAGCTTACAATTTAGCATTTTCTCGGACAGTTATGATTATATTAAATGATTTAGTAGTATATGCCATATGAACTTATAATAGTGTGATACAGATGAATCTGATATAACTATAGTTTTTGTAGATAAAAGTAATGATGTCTGATTTTGAAAGAGATGAAACTAATGAAGTAAATAGCAATGACCCAACGAGTGATTCCGGGGCTAGTCATGGGGCACCTATCTTGCCGATAACAAAAAGCGAAGCAAAAAACATGTTCTTCGACTTAATGAGATAGTAGTTCTCAGAATTTATTTAGAATAACCATATAGTGCCACCTCCTCCACCCCTTGCTACACAGCCTGTTGCCAGACCTACGATACCTCCTGTAATACCTCCCCCTGCTCCTGTAACAGAATAGAGGCATCGTATTTTGATGGATAGGGTAAGAAAGTATGGGGCGAAAAAATTCCATGGAAATGTAGAGGATGAACTATCCAGAGCTTGTATTGGTTACAAAACACCCATAGGGTACTAAATGAAATGGCTTGTTCGCTTGAAGAATATGCGAGGTGTGTTGTTTCATTGCTAAAAGACAAAGATTCAAATTGGTGGGCAATGATTGTAGTAGTGATGCCAGAAAATGAGGTTACTTGGGAATTTTTCCAAACAGAGTTTAAAAAGATATATATCAGCAAGAGGTATTTGGATAAAAAGAAAAAAGAATTCTTAGAGTTAATATAGGGAAACAAGATTGTAATAGAATACAAACGAGAGTTTATATTTTTCAGCAAATATGCACAGGAGATTATACCTACAAACGAGGCTATGTGTGTCCGATTTGAATGATGAAATAAAGATGATGGTAGGTGGTTAAAAAATATGGCCATTTTTCATTTTGGCAGATAGAGCACAGAAAATGGAGGAAGTATACAACCAGAAGAAGTAGAAAGAGAAGAGATTTTGATATTTTAGGAAAAATAATCCTACCATAACCTTCTCAATGCCACCACTGAAGAAATTCAGAGATAGTGAAGTCTGAGGAACAGTCTCTTCAGGCTTTTTGAGTAGGAGCCAATCAGGACCACTAATTTCAAAATCGGCCAGTTAATAGTGTGGCCAGTTTTCGTAATATGCCAAAACCAGTGTGCGAACATTGTAAAAGAATCCGTTCAGGTGAATGCCGACTGATTAAGGGAGCTTGTTTCCGATGCGGAGGTACCGATCACTTCATGCGAAATTGCTCGATGAATTCTGAAGCAAAGGAAGATTGGAGTGTTAACCCTCCAATTACACCAAAGAAAGGTAGATGCCCGAGGCAGAATAGAAGTGTAGGTGGAAATTGAAATGATAATAGAGATAATGTAAGCAGGTCGAAAGCTCGAGCACCTGCACGGACTTATGCCATCCAAGCTAGAGAAGAGGCTACGCTCCTATTGTTATGACTGGTATATTCTATCTTTTTAATGATAGTATGTGTCCTTTGATTGACTTGGGGTCGACTCATTCATATATTTGTCTTGCCTTAGCTACTGATGTGAAATTGTTTGTTGAGTCAACTGAATTTGATGTGCAAGTCACAAACCTATTGGGTCATAATGTCATTGTTAACCTAGTATGTCGTAAATGTCCTTTGAAAGTCCAAGGTTGTAAATTTTTTGCTGATCTAATGTTATTGCCGTTCACAGAGTTTGACGTGATCTTGGGTATAGATTGGTTATCTGAGTACGACGCAGTAGTAAATTGCAAGTTAAGACAAATTAGTTTGAAATGCCCGATAGGGGAAGTGATTACGGTTGGGTCTGGTAGATTGAACAGAGAAACCAGGATGATTTAAGCTATTTCAGCACAGAAGATGGTTCATAGAGGCTGTAAAACATTCCTGGCATACATACTTGATATATGGGGTTCGGGAACAAAGTTGAATCAGGTACCGATTGTTAATAAGTGTATAGTTGTGTTTCTAGAAGAATTATCGAGTTTGCCACCAACCAGACAGGTAGAGTATGATATTGATTTGCTACCTGGTACCGCTCCGGTCTCAATTCCACTATATAGAATGGCACCGACCGAGTTGAAAGAGTTGAAAGCTCAACTACAAGAATTATTAGATAGAGGGTTCATATGACCTGGCATATCACCTTGGGGTGCGTTCGTGTTATTCTTGAAAAAGAAAGATGGATTGATGTAGATGTGTAAAGACTATAGGCAATTGAATAAGGTGACAATCAAGAATAAGTACCCATTACCTCAAATTTATGAGTTATTTGATCAGTTAAAGGGTGCAACCGTATTCTCCAAAATAGACCTTCGGTCAGGTTACTACCAAATGCGAGTGAAAGGCTGCTACATATTGAAAATGACATTCAGGACTCGATATGGTAATTATGAATTCCTGGATATGTCGTTTGGGTTAACTAACGCCTCGCAGCATTTATGGATTTGATGAACAGAGTATTTCAACCTTAGTTGGATAGGTTTGTAGTTGTGTTTATTGATGACATATTGATCTACTCTAAAATAGAATCAGAGCATACTTAGCATTTGACAGAAGTGTTATGGATTTTGCAAGAAAAACTGTTATATGCAAAATTCAGTAAATGTGAATTCTAGTTTCGAGAAGTTGGGTTCTTAGGACATGTAGTATCTTAAGAAGGAATACGGGTTGATCCGAGCAAAGTCTCAGTTATTCTCAATTGGAAAGGATCAAAAAATGTCTCCGAAGTACGTAGTTTCTTGGGATTAGCAGGTTATTATCGTCAGTTCGTGAAAGATTTCTCTATCATAGCTTTGTCGATGACGAAGTTGCTACAGAAAATATCTAGTTCGTTTGGTCTAATAAGTATCGGTAAAGTTTCGATCAGTTGAAAAAGTTGTTAATTAAAGCTCCTGTCCTGACATAGCCAGAGTCGGGAAAAGAGTTCGCTGTTTATAGCGACGCGTCTTTGAGCTAATTGGGGTGTATATTGATGCAAGATGGGAAAGTAATAGGGTATGCCTCCCATAAGTTAAAGTCGCGTGAAAAGAATTATCTGAATCATGATTTGGAGTTAGCTGCAATAGTCTTTACATTAAAGATTTGGTGTTACTATCTTTATCGGGAGAGATGCCATGTGTTTACTGACCATAAGAGTTTGAGGTATTTGATGACACAAAAGGAGTAGAATTTACGATAGCATCGATGGTTAGAGTTGTTAAAAGATTACGACCTTGTTATTGATTATCACCTAGGAAAGGCTAGCGTTGTTGCCGATGCCTTAAGTAGAAAATCGTTATTTGCACTGAGAGCATTAGACACTCAGTTGTCTTTGGAGAATGATGGTTCCGTCACTACTGAACTCAAGACGAGACCGTTATTTTTACAAAGGATTTGAGAACTTCAGGGAAATGATCCAAAGTTTATAGCTAAAAAGGAGCAGATACAGAGTGATGCCACTATAGGTTTACAGTAAATACAAAAGGTATGTTGTATTACAAAGACAGGGTGTGTGTTCCAAATGATTCAGAGTTGAGACGAGACATTCTGATAGAAGCTCACAGAAGTACTTATTCCATTCACCCAGGAAGTGTGAAAATGTACAACGACCTGAAGAAAATGTACTGGTGGTCAGACATGAAATAAGAAATTTTGGAGTTTGTGACTAGATGCTTTATATGTCAGCAAGTGAAAGCAGAGCACTAGGTACCATCTGGGTTACTACAGTCGATTTCCATTCCAGAATGGAAGTTGGAGTGGGTTACGGTGGATTTTATCATAAGACTTCCGGTAACATCGAGAAAGAAAGATTCGATCTGGGTAATTATAAATAGATTGACAAAGTCAGCCCACTTATCTCTTTTCGGGTAGATTATCCACTTGAGAGATTGGCTGAGTTATATGTATTTGAGATTGTATGACTACACGGAGTACCAGCGTCTATTATCTCTGACAAGGATCCACGTTTTACCTCGAGGTTTTGGGGTAAGTTGCATGAAGCTTTAGTAACAAGACTAAACTTCAGTACTGCATATCATCTGCAAATGGATGGTCAATCAGAGCGGGTGATACAGATTCTTGAAGATATGCTACGGTGTTGTATACTTGAGTTTGAGGATAGTTAGGAAGAATATCTGTCGTTGGTAGAATTTACTTATAACAACACTTATCATTCTAGTACTAAATGGCACCGTTTGAAGCATTATACGACAGGAAATGCAGAACACCTTTGTATTGGTTAGAGATGGTAGCCTAAGTTGATTGGAACCAAATTGGTTCATGAGATTGAGGACAAAGTGCGGGTAATTTGTGATTGTTTGAAAGTAGCGTCTGACCGACAGAAGTCGTACGCAAATCTTAAAAGGAAATATATAGAATTTGCAGTGGAAGACCGAGTTTTCTTGAGAGTTTCACCTTGGAAGAAGGTGTTGCGATTTGGCAGAAAAGGAAAGTTGAGTCCATGGTATATCGGGTTGTACGAGGTCATTGAACGGGTTGGTCCTGTAACATATAAGTTTGCTTTACTTTCGGAACTAGAAAAGATCCATAATGTATTTCACGTTTCGATGCTGATATAGTACAAATCAGATCCTTCTCATGTGATTACACCCATGGAGGTTGAGATTCAGTCGGATTTTTCGTATTCAGAGGAACCAGTTAGATACTGGCTCGTAAAGTAAAAGAGATGAGGAATAAGAAAGTACCGCTGGTGAAATTATTATGGAATCATCACGGGTTAGAGGAAGCCACTTAGGAGACAGAGGCTTCAATAAGATCATAGTACCCTAACCCGTTTACTAGTAAGAAATTTCAAGACAAAATTTCCCTAAGGTGGAAAATTGTAATAACCCGATTTTTAATTGTGTCAGAAACAGTGGTTTCAGGACCACAATTTCGATGAGTCGAGTCATAAATATCATTTATTTACTATTTGTGATGTCATGAGTATCGTATTAAATTTTGTTTAAGAGATTTTATTATTTAGATAGCTAATTAAGCAACAAGGACTAAATCGTAAAAGGTACAAAAGTAGAGTTAATAAACTAGAGGGATCAAATGAATGCATAGACCTAAAGTATTTTTAGTAGGTGCATTATGATGTAAAATATTAAAGATAAGTGAGATTATTTAAAGTTAAACAATGATTGATTAAGTTAATTAAGAAAGTCCAATTATTTACAAAAATGTCATTAGGTATATAAATTTACTTAAAAAGAGAAAATGAGAAATTTCACTTCATCTTCTTCACACTTTCGGCCAAGAGGAGAAGAAATTAGGGTTTTCCATTTCCAAGTTTGAGCTTTGATCTGGGTGAGAAAATGATAGTCATTTTTAGTAATTTTTATGTTTTTATGTCCGTATCAACTTAATCTAGCTAATCTAAGGACCAATTTGTAAATTTTCAAATGTTATGAAATTTGTCATTGTTGAATAAGCTTGTTCTTGAAAGCTTGTAACAGACTTGAATGCTTGATGCTTGAGTTTAATTTTTTTGTAAAGTGATTTTGGATGAAATTAGGGTTTAAGGACTAAAATGATATATAGAGAAATTTGTGTGTATTTGGTGAGAAATAACTGAACAGTAGGGACTTTTGGAAACCTATGATTGTTCAGCTAGTGTTGGTTGTGTAAGAGGAAAGGTTATTTTGCATGTATCGTATTTAAGGACTAAAATGAATAAAAGAAAAAGGATAGGGGTAAAATTACAATTTTACCAAAAGGGACTGGATTATGTTATATGATTTGATTGAGTGTTTTAATTCAAGAAATTGAATGATTTGTGGATGTAAAGTACGATCGTGCTACAGATCACGAAAAAGGGAAATTAGCGAATTAATCCTTAAAATCTTTCCTCAACAGCAATCTAGTCCGGTAAATTCATAATGTAAAATTTTACTTAATATTTCTTGTATGTATATTGTCAATTTTCAGCAAATCGGAAGCATGTGGCATTGAAGAGATCGAGGAAATGAAACGAAAAAGATAGTAGGCTTTATGTCGTTAAAAAAGTACCAGCGCAATGGCTGGGGTACTACATATGTTGCGAGTCCTCGACAGCTCGTGTGAAGAGAATCATGATTCGAAAAAAAAAGATATGAATCCTAAATGGATTATAGGCCCTTCGATGGCTAGGACTTATGCTTTATGCATACTCCTGACAGTTCGTGTGAGCAGCATTATTAAGGGGACAGTACAGATAGATACCATACCGATGGTTGGGGTACCGTATATGTTGTGAGTCCTCGAAAGCTCGTGTGAGCAGCATTGGGTACTGGTAATAGAAAGTTATAGATAGGGAAATGAAAGTTGTAATTAACTCAAGAAACAATGGGATTATCTCGGCTTGGTTGAGCTATAGTTGCTTATTACAAATGTTGGTAACTCCTTAAACCATTGAACTTACTAAGCTATGATACTTACCAAAGATGTTGTTGTTTTGTAGATCGTTTTGTTGATTGAAGATCAGATCATCATCATCTCTTTGAAGTCACACTATCGCGAAGTTTGTTGGTAGTTTTTGCATCACTTGGTCTTATGGCATGTACTGGGATGATGTTTTCCTTTGTTTATGTACTTTGGATTGAGAAAGTCTTGTTGTGTTGATGAATGAAGCAAATGCATGTTGTGCAAATTGGAATATAGACTTGTAATTACTATGTAATGACTTAGAGTCTATGTATTTCATGTTGACTTAAGGCATATTGATAACATGAATATATTGTGTTGATAAACTTGTGTCTTGGTATGATTCTTATGCATACTTGTTTTGGTAGAACCCCTGCATGTATCGGTAGAAGTACAGGGTACGAGAGAGGTTGCTCACTGACTTGGGTTGTATTGGTAGATGAACAACAAGTTTAGGTAGTCATGTGTTTAGAAGTATCGGTAGTTTGCATACTTATATCGGTAGAAATAGCAAGGTAAGATTTTTAGCTCTCTGGAGTTTTTAGTATCAGTAGAGGTAAGACTTGTATCAGTAGAGGAGTCACTTGTTTCGATAAAACTGTTCCTTGTATCAGTACAAATCTGTACTATTCTTGAACTATTTACTGACTTGACAATTACCGGTACCTGTCCAATAGGTACCGGTAGAAGTCTCTAAAAATGTCAAAAATGACATTTTTTTCCCTTATTGATTTGTGCTTATCATCAAATAATGATTTTTAACGCGTGGAATACAATCCTTTAACAGAAATAAAGTTTGAATAATATTATGCAAAGATGAATAGTAATAAATGAATAATAAGACATCGAAACCCTAACTGGCGATGGTTTTCGAGTTTTGGGTGTTACACAATGTACGAAAAAAATTGAGTATCAATTTGGGGAAAAAACTATAGGTACCACTATGAGAGAAGCCAACAAGTTCAAGTACTAATTTTTTATTTAAGCCTTTTAAATTTCAAAATTTGGTGTTTCATATTTTATTTTTAAATTCCAAAATTTGTTTCATAATTGCGTGCACGAGTGTATATATATACCAAGAAGAAATTCATTTATATTAGTATA
This sequence comes from Kokia cookei, assembly GCA_039519145.1. Lineage (NCBI taxonomy): Eukaryota > Viridiplantae > Streptophyta > Magnoliopsida > Malvales > Malvaceae > Kokia > Kokia cookei. The sequence goes on from CM076908.1 coordinate 16,428,401, forward strand.
AAATTAAATTAGTTTTACATCTTTTTATATCTTTTTGTATGATTAATATTATAATGGCTCAGTCATTGAATTTAATGTTTCATTCATATAGATTATGCATGTCAATTTTGATGTACTTGGGAATAAGTTGATGCATATGTATAAAGTTTGTGGAGGAGTTAAATTTGTTTCATAATTGCTTAAAATTTTTATTTTAAGTTCACCCAAGTTAGATTTTATATTTTTGGAAAATATGAAATGATTGGGATGAGCTTGAGAAAATGCTAGGTTCTTTAACCACCACGACAAACTGGTTACTTTCCATATTTAGGTGATTGACAATTTTTTGAACAATATATTTGCATTATACTAATATTATGGATTGTATAAACCATCAATGAAGATTATATCACTAGGAAACATGTTTAAAGGATTAGATCGAATCACATCTATATAATCCCTCAAATTAAGGAAGTTGGATTGGATTGAAACATTAAAGACTTAGCTGCCAAAAATCCATATTTACCTTGTTCGTGATTATTATATTGAACGCCTGCACATATTTGCTTTGACGTTCATAGCGCTATCACTACCATAGTGATAGATCTTCACTATGGTAGTGATAGCGCTATGAATGTCAAAGCAAATATGTGCAGGCGTACATTGTCGATGCAAGTATAGTAGATAGAAGTGAATCTGTCGGATATAAATCCCACGATGATGGGTGTCTGTTGTCTAAAATTATTGATGCATTGAATAAGTAAAATGCAATAAATTGTGAGAATGGTTCTCGGAGCAATAATGTGAAAATAAAAATAAAATGTAATAAAGGTAAAATGAGATCCACAACGTGAATAGTAAGCAGAAAACTAAGTGTGACTTACAAGGTTAAAAATAGCAGGTAATTTGTCGACGTAATGAAGTGCAATGAACATCTTACCAAACTTGGCATTTCTATTAGATCTATTATTTTAGTATGCACACTAACCACACCTTTCAGTGCTGACAATGCAACACACTTAAGAACAAGTGGACCAAATTCCTTCAATCCCCAAGCAACTTTCGTTGTCTGCTTGTTAGTTTAAACTATCACTGCTCCTTCTAGTGATTATGACTGCAATAACACTTCCGAGCTAAAATCATTCAAACCCAAAGACTAAACAGTAATAGGAAGCTTGGATAAAATATCAATTAATCTAAATATCAAGTGTACTGCCACACAATCTTGAAATAACATGAATTACCATCGTTTAAGAAAGAAATATAAAAGAACAAATGGAGAATACTATGTCTAGGCTACTCGACTTGCTCTCTTACTCTACTCTTGTGTCACGCTTAGGAACTCCTCATCAAGAACTAGTCTGAATCGCCTTCACATAGATTCACTCGAGGGGTCTCAAGCCTCCATAGCCGAAAAGCTCAAAAGCTAGGTTGAAGAAGATAATTTTGCAAAATGGGAGACTAAAGAAAAGAGATTCCCCCTTCATGCTTTGTGTGTGCTTATATTTAGCCCCAAATTGTACAAGTGTCTCTTCTGCAAAATTAAGTTGTACAAGTTGGTTATACCAGATTGGACAGCTCACACATTTTTGTTCTTATCAGACAGCTGTCAGATGCGACGACAATTTTGGGTGCAATTCTAGACACGTTCATGTAGCGACAATTTTGGACATGTTCATGCAGCAACATTCCTAGGTGCAATTGAAGAATTCTTATGCAACGATAGTTTTGGATATAAATTGAAGAATATTTATGCAGCGGAAGTTTTGGGTGCATTCCGAAAATATTCCTACAGCAACAGTTTTGGGTAAAATTTGGAAGTGCTCATGCGGCGACAATTTTGGGTGCAATCTAGAAGTGCTCATGCAGGAACATTAGTAGTAAAATATGGCGAAATTAAGGAACAAATGCTAAAATATGTAAACTAAAAAAATATGTAATGTACTAAGGACAACTAAATGGGAACAAATTATCCAATAAGTAGGGCGAAAACATATGTTCTTTCTAGTACCGTCACACCCCAAACTTGAGTTTTTACTTGTCCTCAAGTAAAACAGAACTAGCAAAGTTATACCAAAAGGTAATGATCATTCTAGCAACTTGAATCATCTAAAATCCTAATGAATGAATCACATTCAAATGACAGAATATTGCACCGACAATTCATAAGTATGAATAATTAAAAATGCAACTTTATCAATGCTAGCATCATGCCTTCAATCCTAAATTCTTTCTACCAAAACAATAATTATTGTACAGTAATATAGATATTTTTTCTTCTTTCCCCTTTTTCTTTCTTTTTTTTAATTTTATTTATATGTGACTGAGGGATGTCGTTACATTACTATACTCTTATTCCTGGGAAGAAACAATGGGGTACAACAAACCTTCAGGGAGTATGTAATTGCGCCGAGACACACTCTTGTAGTGACAGCCTTTGGCTAGATTACTTTTTCTAACACTTGCATTGGAGTGTTCCCCCTTGGCAGTTCATAATACACCCACATTGGAGTGTCTTCTATTTCTAACTATATATATATATATACAAACAACTGTAAATGATAGATCCATTCAAGATTCAAAGAATGATACTATTCTTTCATTACTAATGCAATCTAAATTATTAATCAAAGAGTTGAAGATATAACATTCAATCAAATTTATCCAACTCATTCATTGATAGTTCACATGATTCAAGAATTAATCATCAAATGAAAAAAAATTAACACATTTGCAATAACCTTGCATGCTTCATTAAACTCAAAAAAAAAAATTTAAATATGGGTGAAATTGTACTTTCAAGCTCCATATGCATTTCACCCCCAAACTTAAAGTTTGTATTGTCCCCAATGAAATGACTAAAATGCAATGACAATGAATGTGCAACTACTATGCTTACTAACAAAATAAAAATTACAGCTAAATGCAATGTATGAAAAATTTAAAACATACTAACTCAATTTTTACTCAACCTTTGATGTGGTTGCACTGCGCTTCTTCTTTCTTTCCTCTCGTCCTTCATGCACCTTTTTTCCTTGGAGTGCTTCCTCTTCTTTTGTTTGAGCTTAGCATGGTCTATGGACTACTCCGGCATCACCAGTTGCTGCATTTATTGGTCCAATGTACACCACTATTGCCAAAAGATTGTGGTCCTCATTAATTTCATCCATAGCTTCCGCCTGACTCGCTCCATCTTGTGTCAAACCTTCAGTTATTACACCCACAACTTCAGGTGCAAAGACAAATTTCTCAGCTAAATTTACCTCGACATCTATTTCTTCATCTTTTTCTTCCTCCATACGAACTTCTTTCGTTTTCAACATTAAGTTAGTAGGTGAAGCACAGTTGTACAAAATTGCGCTGACAATGGAATCCTAATGCATTGACAATGGTGTTTACTTATTCCTTAACAGATGCAGACACAATATTTGTTCCTTCTTCTTCAAGTGCTTTGAACTCTTTTATTCTCCACACGGTCCCAAAAAAATTTCCACTCTTTCTTGCTTTTTTTCCAATTCAGTAACTTCTTAATTACGAATATAGGCATCAAAATTATGCTTACATTGCCATCACATAATGCCTTTTCAATATATCGATCACCAATGGAATAGGGTATTGAGAAGCTCTTAGGATCCTTAAATTCTTGAACCAACTTAATTGTCATGGCAGTGCACCCTTTAGTAAGTGTGATTGCTTTGACTTCTCCCAATGTTTTCTTCTTTGACAATGTATCTTCATGTTTCTGAGGTTGTTTTACTGTAGCAATTGTGGCGACAAAATGATCTGATTATATCTCCGTAATATTTTTTTAACCTCTTCAGCTGTAATTTGCTTTTCAAATTATTCTGACATCTTTCCATTGTTGAGATCTGAATTATCGTCCATTACTGTAGCATTTGTAACAACTTCAATTAGTTTAGTTTCACTTCTAGGATTGATTCCCTCACAATGGTCTTTCCCTTGTGATATCGAATTCTACATATCAATTGGAAAAGATTCTTATGGTTGCAAATTTATTGCGCTCACAATCTGGCCAAATTGATATTCTAGAGCTCGTATGGATTCAGCTTGACTCTGAAGCACAACTTTAGTCTTGGCAAAATATTGTCTCAGCAAATCGATTGATGAAAATTCTGATGCTTCGTCTTGCTAGGTATTTTGCCTTTACAAGAGTTTATCATAATTGGGTAGTGTCCACTCGGATCTAACATCGTTGTTTATAATTCTAGGATCTTGATTATTGGAACAAAAATTTGGATGTTGCTCCCACTCTAGCTTGTAGGTGTTGGAATATTAATTTTCATTTCGATCGAAATTCCCTATGTGGTACACATTTGATGAATTTAATGAGCATTGTTTAAAGTCAAGGTTGCTTCCATAGTAATCGTAAATTGTCACAGCAAATTTCCATTCTATAATTGTTGTAGCCTTCTGCATTGAATTACTCATATTAGTCAAAGAACATACCTAAGTAGTTATGGCATCAAGCTTCATTTTTATAGCATCACTTATACTAGTCCAACATCTTAAGGTTCTATATACCTCGTTCCTAGCCATATTTCGCTAAAAGAAAATGTAAAAGTAAAAAAAAAAAAGAAACAAGTTAGTGACAAATAAAATTTAGATAATAAAGATTAAATGCAAAGACAAAAATAAACATAAAAAAAACATCATCCCAAGCAATAACCCAAAACTTGATCACGCTATGAACGTCACAGCAAATATGTGCAAGCATACACTGTCGATGCAAGTATAGTAGATAGAAGTGAATCTGTCGGATATTGATCCCACGAGGATGGGTGTTTATTGTCTAAAATTGTAGATGCATTGAATAAGTAAAATGCAATGAATTGTGAGAATGGTTATCGGAGCAATAATGTGAAAATAAAGATAAAATGTAATAAAGGTAAAATGGGATCCATAACATGAATAGTCAGCAGAAAACTAAGTGTGGCTTACAAGGTTGAGAATAACATGTAATTTGTCGGCGCAATGAAGTGCAATGAACATCTTACCAAACTTGGCTTTTCTATTAGATCTAGACTTTAGTATGCACACTAACCACACCTTCCAGTGCTAGCAATGCAACACACTTAAGAACAAGTGGACCAAATTCCTTCAATCCCCAAGCAACTTCCGCTGTCTTGCTTGTTAGTTTAAACTGACACTGCACCTTCCAGTGACTGTGATTGCAATAACACTTTTGTACTAAAATCATTCAAACCCAAAGATTAAACAGTAAAGGAAAGGTTGGATAAAATATTAATTAGTCTAAATATCAAGTGTAATTCAATACAATCTTGAAATAAAATGAATTACCATCGTTTAAGAAAGAAATATAGAAGAACAAATGGAGAATACTATGTTTATGCTACTTGACTTGCTCTCTTACTCTCCTCTTGTGTCACACTTAGGAACTCCTCGTTAGGAGCTGGTCTGTATCGCCTTCACGTTGATTCACCCGAGGGGTCTTAAGCCTCCATAGTCGAAAAGCTCAAAAGCTAGGTTGAAGAAGATAATTTTGCAAAATGGGAGACTAAGGAAAAGAGAGACTCCCCCTTCATGCTTTGTGTGTGCTTATATTTAGCCCCAAATTGTATAGGTGGCTCTTCTGCAAAATTAAGCTGTACAAGTTGGTTATACCAGATTGGACAACTCACACATTTCTGTTCTTATTAGACAGCTGTCAGATGTGGTAACAATTCTAGGCACAATTCTAGACACGTTCATGCAGTGACAATTCTGGACATGTTCATGCAGCGACATTCCTAGGTGCAATTGAAGAATACTTATGCAACGATAGTTTTGGATGCAATTTGAATAATATTTGTGCAGCGACAGTCTTGGGTGCATTCCGAAAAATTCTTACGGTGACAATTTTGGGTGTAATCAAGAAGTACTCATGCGACGATAATTTTGGGCGCAATGTAGAAGTGCACATGAAGCGACATTAGCAGTAAAATATGGCAAAATTAAGGAAAACTAGGCCAAGGTCCACTGAGTTAGAAAATGCAATGTACTAAACTAAAAAATTGATAAAATATGTACTAAGGACAACTAAATGGGAACAAATTATCCAATAAGTGGGGTGAAAACATATGTTCTTTCTAGAACCATCAGGTAGAGCCTCAAAAACTTTATATAATTGAGAGACCTGTATAGGTTATTGTACCTAAAATTGTGAGCACTTAATTTGTTCAAGGAATATTATTTGTGAGAGCGCATTTGATTGTAAAACCTTTTTGTTCTGGTTTTACAAGCTAGATTCACATGGGTGAATTTTAACATTTTTAATTTCGAAATAATATGTGTAAATTTATTTATCGTATTATTAATTTTTAAAAAAAATACAAGATAATTTAATATATATTATTTTGGTGAATAAAAACCTTCAATTACATCAATTCAATGGAATACAATCGTAAGCTATATTCTGTTGGAGAATCCCCAACACTTCATTAGGAGTAGCAAAAACTTGTAAGCTTGACTTCCAAGTGAGTCCAAGCTTAGCTAAACGATCCGCAACTGAATTTTCGCCTCTTTTAATGTAACGTATTCGCCAATGACCTTTTGAGTGTATGAGCTTTTGTACCCTTCTTAGAATTGTGATGCCCAAATCCTCCATCTCGTTCTCAGTCAACGTCTTCACCACTTCTAAATTGTCCATTTGAATTATTCCTCATTTGTATCCTTTCTCAAGAATAATTAGGATACCATCATGGAAACCCCATAATTTTGCTTCAAAAGGAGTGCATGTGCCCAAAAAATGATTAAAGCCTAGAATCCAACTACCATCCTTGTCTCGTATCACTCCTCCATCCGTCGCTTTCCTAGTATCTCTTTCCACAACACCATCAGAGAAAAAGTGAACCCACATTCCCTTAGTAAATGATTTGGAGTGAGGGTTGAGAGAATTAATCTTTGCATCTTTTTGGCTTGCATCAAATTGACATGCCCAACTTTGAGAAGCCTTAATGATTTCATTGGTTGGCCAAGAAATGTTTTAGAAGATATAGAGGTTCCTATTCTTCCAAATTTTCCAGACAATCAAATCGAATTTACTCGCCCAAAGAATTCCATGCTCCTACAAAACCACATTACAAAAAATATTACAATAAAGCCAATTTTGTAAAGAGTTTGAGAAAAACTTGTTTTCTTGGGCACTTGGAACGATAAGCTTCCACACTTATTTTGCAGCCACACAATCACATAGCACGTGAAGAATATCCTCATCAATGTGACCACATATGGCACAAGAAGGACAAATACCCAACCCACGCCTAGTACGCTTCAAATTGGTCTGTAATATCGGTTTATAGGCTAACCAGAGGAAGAAACGGACTCTTTGTGGGCCTTGATATTTCCAAATGTTTTTCCAATACGTGACTTTGGGATTCCAAGAATCTTGTTTAAGAGCCTAGTAAGCTACCCGAACTGAGAAGGAAACATAAACAAATTGTGCCTAGATAATTCTATTCGCTCCAGCATTAGGATGAAGCGGTGGGATGCTAACTATAAAAAGGATCATATCATTAGGCAACCAAATATGAAAAAGGTCTAGATTCCACGTGCCATCATCCAATACCATATCCTTCAAGTAGCAATCCAAATCCATATTAGCATAGGCAAGAATGACAGCATTTAAAGGGCCTATGCTTGGAATCCAATGATCTTTTAAATATCGATGCTAAGTCCATTACCCACTAACCAAGCTAGCTGATCATGAAGAAGTGGCCAAACCTTAGAACGAGAGCGCCATAAATGTGTACATTGGCTTCTCGAAAGTGAGCTAGGAATATGCTCCTTCCATCTATATTTTGATCTGAGCACTCTAACCCAAAGAGTTTCTTCCTTACTGAGTAAGTTGAAGCCAAACTTTAATAAAAAAGAGTTATTTTGGTCATGTAAGTGAAGTAATCCAAGCCCCTCTCGAGATCTTGGTTGACAAATATTGTCCCAACCAACCAAAGCGAGTTTTGGATGCCTACTAATAGAGCCCCAAATAAATTATCTCACAATCCATTCTATCTCATCAAAAATTCCTTTTGGAATTGACATAGACTGCATGAAATAATTTGGATTGACAAGGAGGACAGATTGAGCCAAAGTGACTCTTCCAGCAATGGATAGTTTCCTTGCTTCCCAATTCTATAGCTTATGCCTTACCTTATCTATAATAAAGCTCAGAATACTTTTTGTAACACACTCATGAAGGAGAGGAACTCCTAAATAAACTCTAAGGTTTTGGACAACTTGGTATCTGAAAAGCTGACTAATTTGAGTACAAATGCCATCCTTAGTCCTTTTAGAAAAGTAGATGTTACTTTTCCTCATACTGATCTTATGCTTAGAGAACTCAAAAAAATGATTCAGAATTCCTGCCAAAAGTTGAGCTTGCTCTAGGCCTACTTTACTAAATATGACCAGATCATCTGCAAAAAAGAAGATGAGATTAATCAAGACCTCTGCGTGAAAGATGAATTGGACACCACTTACCTTCGCCAATTTTGCATGAATAATACGCCTTAACCACTCCATATAAAGGAAAAATAGGTACGGTGATAAGGGGCACCCCTATCTAATTTTGAGAAGGCTTGAATTTCTCGATTGGCATACCATTCTAAAGAATTTGCATGGTTGACAAGAAAATAGCCTTTCGATCGCATCCGTAACATCACAGCAATGTGCAAGCGGACACATGTCGAAGCAAGTATAGTTGATAAAACAATTCTATCGAATATCGATCCCACGAGGAATGGGTTCTTGATGTCTATATGTCAAAGCAACTAATACTAGAATTAGATGAAATGTGAATAAAGATGTCAGTGCAATTAAGTCAATCTGAAAAGATAATATGAGTAAAATTGTCAATGCAATTAAATCTGATTTGCACACTAAGATAGTTAAAATTGTCAATGTAATTATAAAAGTTAATTGTCAAAGCAATTGAAAGTAAATCAAAGTGTTGTTGAAGTGTTGAGTATTTAAATGCATAAAAGTAAAATGTGATCAAGTGTAAAGGATTGGAGTGGATCACTGATTCCGCTATGTCGCAATGCAGGATGCACCGATAAGGTATTGGATAGATGAATTGTCGTAGCAATAACGCTCCAATGAATTCTTACTAATAACAGATCTCCGTTTAATCAACACTCAAGTACCCACAATCACCCCACCTCTCGGTGTGAGTAACGTTGTGCACTCAAGAACAAGTGATTAGAATCTCTTCTAATCCCAAGCAATTCTCGTCGTCTTTCTTGTTAACCTAACTTGTCACCGCATCTCTCGATGTCAATAGACTGCAAATGCACTCTTGTGTTTGATGTAGTTAGATCCAAGAATAAGCAGATAAAAAGCATTAAATAAGAATCAAAGTAATCTAACAATGAAAGATACTCTCGTATTCATTCAAATGTCATTAGAATTCATTAGCATAAAAGAGGGATTAACGAATACAATCAAAGTTTACTATCTTTAGACTACTAGGACTATTCCTTAATCTCTCCTCTTACGTTGCATCAAGCATCTCTCATCCGAAGTGGTTACTTCTTTGCTCCATTAGTTCACCATTCCAGCTTAAATCCTAAAAACACACAATAATTGTAGTATTTAATTCCTCCACCTCTTGATGATTTCTTCCATCTTCTTTCTTCTATTTATAGCCTTCAAAAGTTGCAGGTTTCGTCCCCTTCATTCTCAAATCTAGATCCAGTTTTTGCAGCTGTCAAAGTTAGTTACAATACAGCTGTCCACTCATGCAAATTTAATGTTTTCTTCAGAGATTTACAGGTTGTCGCTGCATTGCTAGGCACAATCTGAAATTGTTAATTGTGGCAACAACTTGTGATTTTCCTATACTGGTGCTTCCAGGTGTGATTTCAGCTTGAATTCACTCATTTGAAGTTCAAGTTCTGTGCGGTGACATCTTTGGTTGGAATTCCAAGCTGATTTTGTCACTGCATTCTTTTTCTAGCATTAATCTTTTGAGCTAAGTTCCTGCGCTGACAATTCTACGGCGCAATATATCGACTATTTGTGGTGACATTAGTACAAAAAGAGATAAAATAATAAGAATTTAAACTAAGCCATAATGAGTTAGAAAATATAAAAACTAAATATGAAATGCTTATGATGCATGCTAAATAAGGTACAAAAGAGACAATTAAAACATCAATTTAGGGAGGAAAAATATGTCATTTGTAATGCTATCACACCCCCAAACTTGAGTTTTTACTTGTCCACAAGTAAACAAAAATTAGCAAAATCACAATCAAATATGTCACCGCAATCATTATTCTCACAACTTGAATTTTATGAAATCCTAATGCACAAATTGTGTTTATATGATAGAATAATGCGGCGACAATTTATAGTTATGAACAATTAAAAACTGCAACTTCATAAATGTTAGTATCATGCATTGAACTCCAATCTTCCTTGAACCAATACAGCATCTATCATAAATGTTTTCTTCTTTTTCTTTTTCTTCCTTTTTCTCATTTTTTCTCTTTCAAGTGACTGAGAGATGTCATTGCATTACTCTACCTTTGTTCCTGAGCAGTAACGATGGGGTGCAACAAACCCCAGGAGGTATGTAATTGCACCGACACACACTTTTGTAGTGACAGCCTTCGGCTAGATGATTTTTCTAAACCTGCAGTGGAGTGTCTCCCTTGAAAAGTCACAATGCACTCACAATGGAGTATCTTTTATTCATACAATGTCGCTGCAACTGGTTAATTAGTTCAAGATTCAAACATTCACACTATTCATTCATTACTGAAGCAATTCCAACAATTCATTCAAAAATAGAAGACTCATTATTCATTCACATTCATCCAATTCACACATCAGCATCCAAAGCAATTCAAGAATGACGCATAAAAATAAAAATTGCGAGCACTTTTTTGTTGAAATTCGTCATATTTTCATTAACACAAGAAACAAGTAAAATTCAAAGATGTGGGTGTAATTGCATTTCCATTTCACAATATCCCCCCAAACTTAGTGTCTACATTATCCCCAATGTACTAACAATATTATACAAATATAATGGAAATGAAATGACAATACAGCTAGCTTAACAAAAATGCAATGACAAAATAAAAATGCATGAAAACTATCTACAGAGAAATGTACCAACTTATTCCTCGGCAACCGATGCAGAGGCTGCTTTTATTTTCTTCTTCTTTTTCCTTAGGCGCTCACCCTCTTCCTTATGCTTTTGCTTCTTATCCTTGTGCCATTTCCTTTTCTTATCCTTCAAATCAACCAGCTCGATGGATTACTCCTTCTCAGCATGTTGGGTAGTGGCTTCAATGGTAGTTACTTTGGATGGATGGATTGCAACTAATGGGGCCACATAGGGCACAACTGCAAGAGGATTAGGCTCCTCAATGTTGCTTGTAACAACCTCGGCCCGGCTAGAACCAGGTAGAGCCTCGTCAGTGTTAGATGCCCCCACACTCACTGGTTTGCCAACAATATCCTCAACGATAGTTGCCGGGGCATCTTCTTCCTTCTTCTCCTGCTCTACCGCAGGGTCCTTCATGTCATTCTCTTCTTTTTCATTCTTCTTCTTCTGGCCATCTCCTTGTTCGGCACCTTCATCCTCAGGCTGCACCACTACGTCTACACCAATGGGTACAAATGGGGTAGTCACCTCCTCCTCTATAGCCGCACGCTCAGCCAAGTTTTCACCAAGGCTATTGGAGAACTTGTCTTCAAACAAACTAGCCATGGTTCAGTAGCAATCCTCCTCAGCATTCGAGTGCCCTTCTTATTCTTCATTATCAGATATATGAATCCTGGTTGGTGCTTGGGTAGGCCTACCATCAGGAGTAGGCTGGTCGGAGGAGGAGGCTTGCATTAGGCGAAAAATAGAGGGGAAGGCTAGCAGCGAACTGGGACTCATGCTACGTAATGCAGTGACAATTACCTCATTTTAGGCCTTTGTATACACATAGAAGATATGCAGTCTATAGTCCATATCTTCTAATATGCTGACAGTGTGGATTCTGTGCGTATCAATACGGTCAATATGGACTTCCATAATAGCCAATCTCTTTGCCACTTGGGGATCTGTGGGCACATCAGCTTGTTCTTCCTTCTTCTTCCCGTTGCCTTTATCCTTCCTCTTTGATACCTCTTTTACCATCGGTGTTTCTTGGCAGCGAGTCATCCTTTCAACTAATATGTCATTGATGGGACTCTTGTTCTCCAATACTTCCTCGCCATCTCTAGGCACAATGCCCTTCTATTTATAGAGCAACATTATCAAAGAAAGGAATGGGAATATACCATTTTGTTTGGAAGTAGCTTTTGCTATTTGATCGTGGAGGATTTCTTCAATGTTGATCTGATAGCCCTGTAGAATGGAGTTCAAAAGACACATATGGTACAGTGTCGCCGTAGTGCTATGCGTGGATTGTAGGATACGGCTATCCACAAAACGGAACCACACTTTGCTGAAGGTTGTGAGATACCTCCTATGCATAGTGTAGTTATGGAAACCATTACCTATCCATGTAGCACCATTAATGCAAAGGTCCCTCATGATCTGAGCAATTACTTTATCATTAAATCGCTGCAAAAATGGAGAGTGGTTGTCTACCCTCTCAGGAATCTGTAACAGAACATTTATGTAAGCCACACTCCATGGGATCAGCTCTTCCCTGACGAACACAAACTCTTGTTCCGAATCGACAAGGTTTGCATAAAACTCCCTTACAAGCATTGGGGAGTAGCTAGCGGGGTGTTCATAGAAGAACTCCTAACCCAAATGGCTTATAGTACTCACAACTTGCTTCCCCAAGGTTTGATGCGGGAACAGTTGCAGACCTTGCTCTGGATGGATACTCCGCTTTAGCATAACATTCTGATAACGGTCTTTAACTGCAGTGGTCAAAAATAAGACCGGCCTTGTAGATGGTGGTGAAGTTGTGGTCGGAGTCACTATGGTTGAAGTTGAAGGTGTAGTTTTAGAAGGAGTTTTGGAAGGATTCTTTGATGCTCTGGTTTTTGCCATGGTAATTGAAAAAGGAAATTAGAGGAACTTATAGAGAAAAAGTTAAAACTTTGAACGTAAAAGAAAAATAAAAGCAATGAAAGAAAGAAGATGTAGCAATAATGGGACTGTAAAGAGAAAAGAAATCTACAATGAGAGGTTTTATAACCTAACCTTGGTAAAAATCATGATGATTGCAAAAGATTATGGGAAAACGTTGCATCTGCAGCCATTAAATGCTAGGCTACGGATCATTCCTTTTCATCTGATCGAATAGTTGGGAGAGGAAATAAATCAATCGACAAGATTCTTGATGAAAAATTTTTGCTGACTTATCGCAGAATGTGCCAACAAATAGTGTTTCGATGCATCGACAAAAAGATAATTTTTTAATTCTGGAAAGAATATAAAACAAAACAAGTAAAAGTGAAACAAATAAAAAAAATATGTAAAAATACATCAACATTATTTAAATGTGACCAGATCGATGGTCTTTGGTTCCTTGACATCTGGGCTCACATAGTGCTTCAGCCATTGGCCATTCACCTTGAATTGTTATCCATCCTTTAGATTTTCAATTGTCACCGCACCACTCTGGAATCCTTCGACAACTTTGAAAGGGCCTAACCATCTTGATCGTAATTTACCTGGGTGCAATTTTAAATAAGAATTAAACAAAAGCACTAACTGACTAGAACTAAATTATCGATGCAAGATGATATTACTGTGCCATCTCTTGGTCTTTTCTTTGTATATTACGGCATTATCATAAGCATGGCGGTGTATTTCTTCTAGTTCAGTGATGTCCAACAATCTTTTTCTTCTAGCAGCTCCATATTCACCTGCTTGATTGCCTACATGGCTTTATGTTCACGCTCAGCTAGCAGGTGACAAGACTTACCAAATACTAACTGATACGGCAACATTCCCAACGGGGTCTTATATGCAGTGCAAAGCACCCACAATACGTTGGGTAGCCGCGAAGACCAATCCTTCCTAGATGGGTTAACCACCTTCTCAATGATGCTTTTCATTTGATGATTGGATACTTTAGCTTGTCCATTGGTTCGTGGGTGGTATGTAGTAGCCATATGATGCTTCACTCCATATCTCTTTAGTGCTGTCACCACTTGGTTGTTGTGAAAGTGAGTTCCTTGGTCACTTATAAACACTCTTGGTGTTCCAAATCTAGTAAGGATGTAAGTGTGAAAGAACTTTAACACCGTTCGATCATCATCTTTTGGCATCGCAATTGCCTCGATCCACTTCGAGACATAATCAACAGCAACTAAAATGTATACATTCCCAAAAGAGTTTGGGAATGGTCCCATGAAATCTATACCCCAAATGTCGAAAAGCTCTACCTCCATGATAAGTTGTTGGAGCATTTCATTGCGTCGAGATATTGAACCAGTGCGTTGACATTTATCACATTTTGTGTAAAGTTGTGAGTGTCTCGAAATAATGTGGGCCAATAGAATCCTGACTGTAGGACCTTTGTAGTAGTCCTTACACCACCAAAATGGCATCCATAAGGGGCATCATGGCATGTCGTAGGATTGAATTCATTTCTTCTTCAGGTACGCCGTGACGAATAATGTTGTCGGCACATACCTTGAATTGGTATGGCTTGTTCCAGTAATATTTTGTAGCGTCGCGCAAAAACCTAATTTTTTTGTGACCAATAGCACTCAGTGGTAGCTTCCCACACACAAGGTAATTGACAACATCAACATACTAGGGCGATGCATCGACAAAGAATAGTTGCTCATCTAGAAATGCTTCTACAATTTGGGACATCTGCCGATCTTCACTTCCAACTTCCAATCGAGACAAGTGGTCAGCTACTTGATTTTTAAATCCCTTCCTATCTTTGATTTCAACATCGAACTCTTGAAGGAGTAGGATCCATCGAATCAGTCTAGGTTTGGCATCTTTTTTCTCAAAAAGGTATCTTAATACAGAGTGGTTCGTGTACACTGTAATTGTAACAGTCAAATTTTTAATGGTGTTAGAAATAATGATTTCGAGATCAAAACTCCGACGAGTTGTGTCATTAATTTATTTATTTATTTAAATAATTACGATTTCGTTAGCATCGTATTAAAATTTGGTTATGAAATTTTAATGTTTAGATAGGTTAATTGAGTAAAAGGAATTAAATCGTAAAAGGTGCAAAAGTAGAGTTGGTTAATTTGAAAGGACCAAAAGAAAAAATTTGCCTAAAGTATATTAGTGGGTGGATTATGATGGAATATATTGATTATGAAAGGATTAATTAAGGATAATTAAATGGTTTATTAAGTTAACCATAAAAGTCTTAAAATTTACAAGTTTGCCATTAGGTATATATATGAATTAAAAGAAAGAAAATGAGAAAAATTCCTCTAATTTCTCATCATCTTCTTCTTCATTCAGCTAGAGGGAAATATTTTAAGGTTTCTTCATTCTCAAACTTTAAGCCTTGATTTGGGTAAGCAAATGTTAACCGTTTTTAGTAATTTTTTATGTTTTTGATTCCGTATTAGCTTAATTTAGCTAATCCAATGACCAATTTATGATTCTGTCAAATGTTAAATATTTTTCCATTATTAAAAATGCTTATTCTTGAAAGATTAAGATGGATTTGTATGATTGGTGGTTGGGTTTGATATTTTGTAAAGTGATTTTTGATGAAATTAAGGTTTAAGGACTAAAATGTTAAAATGGTGATATTGTTGTACTTTTTGTAAAATAAATAGATTTGTATGGGTTTGTAAGATGACTATGAATGTTCAGCTAGTATGGATTGAGGAGAAAGGTATTTTGCATGTTTTGTGTTGAAAGGACTAAATTGAATAAAAAGAAAGTATTAGGGGTAAAATCATAATTTTACCAAAAAGGGGTTTGATTTTGTTAAATAATTGATTGTGTGATTTAATATGAGAAATTGAATGATTTGTAAATGTAGACTACGATCGTGCCACCGATCGTTGAAAAGGGAAAATTAGTAGAATAGTCCCTAGAATCCATTCACAACTGTAATCCAGACCGGTAAGTTCGTATTGTAACATCCAAAAACCGAAAACCATCTCCGATCCAAGGTCTTAGGATTTACAGAACTTTTGAGTCTTTTCCATTTTTTTACATACAATTCAATCACAATTTATACAATTATAATTTGTAGCTCAGAATACTAACTACATTTAATTTTACACATGCATTTATAATCTTTCAATCAATCAATCAATCAATAATCAAATTCAATCACACAAAAACTTCGGAATCAAGTACAAATATTTTTCGTCAGGGATCATATGGTCCTGTATCTCAAACACACAGTCCTCACCATTAGCTAACCAAACTATAACCAAACATACTTATCATTATATCGCAGAAGGAATCAATATTCATTTGACAAATCATGACATCCATTTTTCATGTCTGTAACACTCAAGACCCAAAACCGTGGCCAGTTAGGGTCTTGGTGTCTTTCTATTCATTTATCATTGTTCATCTTTTAATTACATGTCATACATAATCATTTAAATAAAATCATAACTCAACATGAGAAAAAAGGTCATTTCCATGATTTTTGGATACTTCTATCGGTACTTGTTGGAAAAGTATCGGTAGTTGTCAAGTCAGTAAACAGTTCAAGAATAGTGTAGACTTCTACCTGTACTTAAGATAATACTACCGATACTAGTATTACCTCTACTGAAACATGCAATGCTTCTACCAATACTAAAATCTCTAGAGAGCTAAGAAGTTTCTACCTTAAAATTTCTACGGATACAAGTATTCAGACTACTGGTACTACTATGTTACTACTGATACAATGTAAGTCAATAGCCAAAATCTCCCCTACTCTGTACTTCTACCGATACATGCAAGAATTCTACCGAAACAAGTATACAAAATTCGACTATTCACACAAGTCTTCAAGTTTATCAACCATCATTCAACACAAGATTCTAATTCAAATTCTCATCCTACAAAATCTATACATGACAATACTCGTTTCATCATATAACACAAAATACAACCACTCATCACAAGTATTCTTAAATTCTCATGTCAATTCATTACCAAACATATTTGCTTAATTACAACATCAAGCAAGCAAGCAAGTTTAGTTCAACAAAGAACCCAACAATCCAAAATCAAGCATTTCAGGGGTAACATCAACCTAATACATGTCATATAACCAAGTGATGTAAATACTACCGATTGAGCTCCTGAGATAGTGTGATTTCTTCGAGATGATCCTATCTTCAAACAGTAAACAATCTACAAAACAACAATAATGTCCTTGGTAAGCTTTAAAGCTTAGTAAGTTCAAAGAGTTTAAAGAGTTACCAATCATATGCATAAAGCAATTATATCTCAACCGAGCTAGGATGAACAGTTGCCTCCTCAAGCAATATTTGGTGTTCCAGCTTTCCTGTCTATGTTACCAGTACTCGATGCTGCTCACACGAGCTGTTGAGGACTCACAACGTATGCAGTACCCCAGCCATCAGTACGGTGCCTGTCTGTACTATAAATGTTCCCTAACGATGCTACTCACACGAGCTATCGAAAGTATGCAATAAGCATAGTCCCAGCCATTATAGGGCCTGTAATCCATTTAGGATCCATATCACTTTCCCGAGTCATGATGTTGTTCTCACTAGCTATCGACGACTCGTAACATATGTGGTACCTCAACCATCGATATAGTATCTGTGCATATAATTGTTCCCTAACGATCATGCTCACACGAGCTGTCGAGAATATGCACTTATGCATAAATCTCAACGATCGTAGGGCCTGTAATCCATTTAGGATCCATATTTCTTTTCTCATTTCCCGACTCATGATGCTGCTCGCACGAGCTATCAAGGACTCGCAACATATGTGGTACCCCAGCCATCGCATCGGTTTCAAATCATCTGTTTGGAGCCTCATATCTCTTTCATTCATTTTTTTCATCTTTCATAGTTTCAGGTACCATAACCTATTCTATAACAATCATAAAGAATACAAATAATATACAATTTAAATGTAAATTTAACATTACAAACTTACCAGACAAAATTACAATTAATGTGAACTTCAAGGGTAAATCTGTTATTTTCCCTTTTTCATGATCGGGACACGATCTTGATCTATTACAATAATTTCATTCCATTATTTAAATCAACTTGAATTTTTAATCATTTTATGCAAATAAGCCTTTTTGGTATTTTTACAAAATTGCCCTTAACTTTTCACTTTTATTCAATTTAGTCCTTTAGCTCAAACTTGCAAATTAACCATTTTTCCTCAAAAAAAAGTTCAGTCAAATATTATAGCAATCCAATACTTCCCATATTTGTTTTATTTAACAACAAATCCTTGTACTTTTACTTCTTTTATAATTTGGTCCTTTAACATGAAAATTACTAAAAATTTCTTTACAAAATAGTCTCATTTAACAACCAAGCTTACTATTTTATCATTAAACTTCAAAAACAAACCAAACTTATCAATGACGTAAACGAAAATATTTAAAAATTTTACAAATTAGTACCCGGGTTAGCTAGATCAAGCTAAAACGAGTTCAAAAACATAAAAATTACTAAAAAGGGCAAGATTTACTCACCCAATCTAAGAACCCAAGTGACCGAGGCTTGCTTCTCCCCTTGGCAATGGAGTTTCAGCTCCTTGGAGAAGAAGATGACTAAATTTTATCTTTTAATTTTAGTTTAAACAATTTATTTACATAATTTACAAATATGCCCTTTGTTAGCACTTTAATTTTAACCAAATTTTAGTCAAGATCGTCCACTCAAATGAAAAATGGTTATAATACCATTTAAGAACCTTAACTTACTTTTCAATTGATATCTAATACCTTTAATTAAGAGAATTCAACTTTTTAATTTAGTCCTAAACTAATTAGAAATTAATGAATAAATAACCCAAAAGTTAGTGGATGGTAATCATATCCACCACCGCTTGAACTTTTTGACCATGGTGTAATTACCACTTTGATCCCTTTTATTTAATCAATAGCAATTAACTTTTACCTCTTTTACAATTTACTCATTTTTCCTTAATTAAGTAATTAATAATAAAAATTACCCCTCCGAACTTCAATTCACATATAATAAGACTCTGTAAATATTTAATAAAAATATTAACGGCTCTTATTTTAGAAACAAGGTCTTGAACCTCATTGTCTAAAATCACTTGACTTTTCAACCAAACCACTTATACTAACTTTTAATTCAATAATTAAAATTCGTCAATTCAAAATTCCATATAAAATTATTATTGAATTATTTAATTTAAACACTCATTATAAAAAGTTTTCTCATCGGGTTTATGATCCCGAAATCACTGTTTTCGACATCACTGAAAAATAGGCTGTTACATGTATGGTTAAATTCTAACTTAAATTGTTTATTCCTACAATGTGACTATTGTAGTGAGATGAAATGATAATCAATATTGTGGAAGACAAGTATGAATGAAATACGAAGGACAAACAGGTTTGACCTATAAACGAAAAGGTCTGATGACTAAGTGTCATTGTGAGTAAATGAATCCTTTACGGATTAAAGGTCCGATGACTAAGTGTTATCGTGAGTAAATGAATCCTTTACGGATTAAAGGTCCGTTGACTAAGTGTCATCATGAGTAAATGCATCCTTTACGGATTAAAGGTCCGATGACTAAGTGTCATCGTGAGTAAAAGAATCCTTTACGGATTAAAGGTCCAATGACTAAGTGTCATTGTGAGTAAATGAATCCATGATAGATTAAAGTTCCGATGACTCAGTGTCATCGTGAGTATATGAAAAGAGATCCAATGACTATATGTCATCGTGAGTATTAAATGAAATGAATTCCAATGTGGAACAAAGGTCCAATGACTTTGTGTCATCATGAGTAACAAATGCGAGTGAAACCTACCCAAATGTATACAATGTTCCATTTTGTTAATTAGATTTTTTTACAACTCTTGAAGCTCATTAAATCTTTTTAACTTTATGTACTTACTAAGCCTTAAAGTGCTTACCTGTAGATTTGCATTTGTTTTTTAGATTCACTTTTTTGCTGTTCGGAGATCGGATCATCTTGAAGCATCACACTATCCCGGAGTTGATCGGTAGATCTTTACATCACTTGGTTAATATGGCATGTACTAGGATGACATTATTTTTTTTTGTTGCTTTTATACAATGAGTTGTGAAAAACTTTATTATGTTTTGATGAAACGTTGGAAGTAGTTTTAAGTACCTTGTATTGACATAAATCTTGTATTTGTGTTATCTTAAATGCATAACTAAAAATTGTCCCTGTATGAAATCAATGAACTTGTGTTTAGTATAATTCTTGAGATTTGGCATACTTGTTTCGGTAGAACCCATGTATATTTCAGTAGAAATGCAGAGTAGAAGAGAGGCTGTACACTGACTTGAGTTGTATCGATAGTTAAATTGTGAGTATCGGTAGTTGTATGTATAAATGTATCAGTATTTTGAATGTTTGTATCGGTAGAAGTTGCAGGATGAAAATTTTAGCTCTCTGGAGTTTTTAGTATCGGTAGATGCATGACATGTATCGGTAGAAATTATATTTGTATCGGTAGAACTTGTATAGGTACCGATAGAAATCTGCACCGTTTTGGAATTGTTTATGATAGGGCTACTATCGATATTTGACCATCAAGTACCGGTAAATGCCTCCCAAAATATTAGAAATGACATTTTTACCCTTGTTGATTTGAGTTATGTTTAAATGATAATGTATAACATGTAAAATGAAATATTTTAATAAATAAATAAACTTGTATAATATTTTTGAAAGATGATCAGTGATAAACGAACAGTAGAACATCCGAAATCCTAATCAGCGATGGTGTTCGAATTTGGGTGTTACATTTAGTGGTATCAGAGCTTATAGTTTAGTCGTTTCTTGGATTGTATTGGTCGTACTTGATGATTTAGAACTACATGTCATATAAACTTATGATAGTGTGATATGGATGAATCCGATCTAATTAAAATTTTTGCAGATAAATACAAAATGCTTGACTTTGAAAAAGATGAAACTAATGAGGTAAACATCAATGTTCTGACTAATGACTTTGGGGCTAGTCATAGTGCATCAATATTACCGATGACAAAAAATGAAGCAAAGAATATGCTATTCGATTTGATGGGGCAGTGGTTCACGGAATTCATGAGGAATAATTCGATGGCATCACCCCCTATGCCTCCTGTCGCATAATCAAGTGCCCAACCGGTAGCACCCCTACAAGACATCCCCCACCTCTAGTGGTAGAAGCAAGGCATCTCATCCCTACAGATAGGGTTAGAAAATATAGAGCTGAAGACTTTCGAAGCTGTGTAGAAGATGATCCTTCCAGAGCTGAATACTGGTTGGAAAATATGTTGAAAGTCCTGAATGAGATGGCTTGTCCTGCTGAAGTCTATGTAAGGTGTGTCGCATCACTGCTGAAGGATAAGGCTTACCATTGGTGGGCTATGATCGTGGCTATGATGCCTGAAAATGAGGTTACTTGGGATTTCTTTCAAACAGAATTCAAGAAGAAATATGTCAGTAAGCAGTACTTAGATAAGAAGGAGGAATTTTTAGAATTGAGACAAGGAAATAAAACAGTGGCAGATTACGAACGAGAGTTTGTGCAGCTTACCAAGTATACCAGAGAAGTGGTACCAACCGATGAAGCTATGTGTGTTTGTTTTGAAGAAGGGTTAAACGATGAGATTAGAATAATGGTGGGTGGTTCTGAAATTCGACCGCTAGTGGTGTTAGCAGACAGAGCTTAAAAGATGGAAGAAATCTACAACAGTAAGAGACAAAGGGAAAGGAGGTTTCAAGAATTTGGAAACAAAAACATTGTCAATTCGGGAAAGGAGGTTTCAAGAATTTGGAAACAAAAACATTGTCAATTCTTTCTCTATACCATTGTCGAAGAGATTCAGAGAGGAGGCTAGTCGAGGTCTAGTTTCTTCAGGATTTTTGAGTCGAAGTAAGTCGGGACCCCTAGAATCTAAATTTCAGAACAGACTTGCAGACAGTGTAGCTAGTGTTCGTAATATACCTAGTCCGATATGTTAATATTGTAAGAGGAGCCATGCAGGCGAGTGCCGTAAGATGAAAGGGACATGTTATCGATGCGAAAGTGCATATCACTTTCTGAGGAACTGCCCGATGAGATCTGAAGTAAAGGAGGAACAGAGCGTAAAACCTCCTGCTACACCACAAAAGAGTAGACGTCCAGGGCAAAGTAGCGGTACAAGTGGAAATCACGGAGATAACAGGGATATTATAGCCATATCAGAGGTCTGAGCACCTACACGAACTTATGCCATTCGAGCCTGAGAAGAGGTTACCGCTCCTGATGTTGTGACTGGTATATTCTATCTCTTTAATGATATTGTGTGTGCATTGATTGACCCGAGAACGACTCATTCAGATATTTGTATTGCATTAGCTATTGAAAAAAATTTGTCTGTCGAGTCGACTAAGTTTGATGTACAAGTCACAAACTCATTGGGTCATACTGTCATTGTTAATTTGGTATGTCGTAAATGTCCACTGAGAATACAAGACTATAAGTTCCCTTTTGATTTGATGTTATTACCATTTACTGAGTTCGATGTAATTCTAGGAATGGACTAGTTAACTGAGCATGATGTAGTGGTTAATTGTAAATGAAGACAGATCGATTTGAAATGACCGACAGGGGAAGTAATCACAGTTGAGTCTAGGAAGTTAAACAGTGGCACCAGAATAGTCTCGTCTTTATCAGCACAGAAGATGGTTTGTAAAGGTTGTGAAGCATTTTTGGCTTATATACTTGATACTCGAAGTACCGGAATAGAGTTAGAATAGGTACCGATTATCAAGGAATTTACAGATGTGTTTCCAGAGGAGTTACCGAGTTTACCACCGATCAGAGAAGTAGAATTCGGCATTGATTTAGTACCTAGAATTGTACCAATTTCGATTGCACCATACAAAATGGCACCCATTGAATTGAAAGAGTTGAAGGCATAGTTGTAAGAGTTGTTGGACAGGGGCTTTATCCGACAGAGCATATCGCCTTGGGGTGCACCAATTTTGTTTATGAAAAAGAAACATGGATCGACGAGAATGTGTATAGACTACAAACAGCTAAACAAGGTAACAATCAAGAATAAATATCCGTTGCCTATTATTGATGAGTTATTTGATCAGTTGAGAGGTGCGACCGTCTTTTCTAAAATAGATCTCTGATCGGGTTATTATCAGATGTGAGTAAAAGATAGCAATATGCAGAAGATAGCATTCAGAACTCGATACAGACATTATGAGTTTCTAGTAATGCCATTCGGATTAACTAACGCTCCGACAGCATTTAGGGATTTGATGAATCGAGTTTTTAAACCTCAGTTGGATAGATTTGTAGTGGTGTTCATTGATGATATATTGATTTATTCCAAGTCAGAGACAGAGCATGTTCAACATTTGAGGGAAGTTTTGCAAATAATGCAAGAAAAGCAGTTGCATGTAAAGTTCAGCAAGTGTGAGTTCTAGCTCTGGGAAATGGGATTTCTAGGCCATGTGGTATCATCGGAGGGGATTCAAGTTGATCCAAGTAAAGTGTCGGCTATTCTCGATTGAAAGGTACCTAAGAATGTTTCTGAGGTACGTAGTTTCCTGGGATTAGTAGGCTATTATCGTCAATTCGTGGAAATTTTCTCTATCGTAGTATTATCGATGATGAAGTTGCTATAGAAGAATACTCAATTTTTGTGGTCCGAAAGGTGTCAGCAAAGTTTTGATCAGTTGATGAAATTGTTGACAGAAGCTCTTATTTTGACACAACCGAAAACGGGTAAATAGTTCGTCGTATATATGATGCATCACTTAATGGCCTGGGTTGTGTATTGATGCAAATAGGATAGGTAATAGCTTATGCCTCTCTACAATTAAAACCACATGAATGGAACTATCCAACCCACGACTTAGAGTTGGCTGCCATTGTGTTTGCTTTGAAGATCTAATGACATTATTTATACGGGGAGAAGTGTCTTATATTCACAGATCATAAAAGTTTAAGGTATCTAATGACTCAGAAGGAACTAAATTTGAGACAATGTCGATGGTTAGAATTATTGAAAGACTATGATTTGGGAATTGAATACAATCAAGGAAAGGCCAATGTTGTCGCTGATGCTTTGAGCAGGAAATCATTATTTGCTTTGAGAGCAATGAATGCTCATTTGTCACTTGAAGGTGATGGTTTTGTTACAACAGAACTTTGAATGAACTTGTTATTCTTACAGCAGATACGAGAGTTGCAAGTGGATGACTCAAAGCTTAAGGCTAGAAAAGAATAGATGCGGAATGATGCAACCACTGGGTTTACTGTTGATAAGGATAGTATGTTATATTTCTGCGATAGAGTGTGCATTCTCGCTAATTCTAACTTGAGACGAGACATTCTATCAAAGGCTCACAGTAGTACTTACTCCATTCATCCGGGCAGCGTGAAAATGTATAACGATCTAAAGATGTATTAGTGGCCGAATATGAAACGAGAAATCTTAGATTTTGTTACTAAATGTTTAGTATGGCAGCAAGTAAAAGCTGAACACTAGGTACCGTTTGGATTATTGCAACCTATTACTATTCCTGAGTGGAAATGGGAACGAGTCACAATGGATTTTGTTACAGGATTACCTGTGACACCGAGGAAGAAAGACTTGATCTGGGTTATAGTGGACAGATTAACGAAATCGGCTCAATTTGTTCCTATCCGAGTGGACTTTCCACTAGAGAAGTTGGTGAAATTGTATGTATCTGAGATAGTACGACTACATGGAGTACTAACATCTATTATCTCTGACAGAGATCCACATTTCACCTCGAGGTTTTGGGGTAAGTTGCAACAGACGGATGGCCAGTCAGAACGGGTGATACAGATTCTTAAAGACATGCTACAATGCTGTATACTTGAATTTGAGGGTAGTTGGGAAAGGCATCTACCATTGGTGGAGTTTGCATATAACAACTATCAGACCAGTATTAAAATGGCTCCATTTGAAGCATTATATTGTAGAAAATGCAAAACACCTTTGTATTGGTTAGAGTTAAGAGAATCTAAGTTGGTTGGAACCGATTTGATTCATGAGACCGAAGATAAGGTACGGATGATCCGCGACTGTTTGAAAGCAGCATCTGACTGGCAAAAGTTCTATGTAGATCTTAAAAGGAAAGATATAGAATTTGTAGTGGGAGACCAAGTCTTCTTTAGAGTTTCACCTTGGAAGAAAGTGTTGAGGTTTGGCAAGAAAGAAAAGTTGAGTCCATGGTTTATTGGGCCGTATGAGATCATTGAACGGGTTAGTCCTGTGGCATATAAACTGGCTTTACCACCGAAATTAGAGAAGATTCATAATGTGTTTCACGTTTCGATGCCGAAATGGTACATGTCAGATCTTTCACATGTGATTTCACCTTATGAGGTTGTGATACAACCAGCTTTGTCGTATTCCGAAGAACCGATTAAGATTTTGGCTCACGAGTTAAAAAATCTACGAAACAATATACCATTAGTAAAAAGTTCTATGGAATCGACACGAGCTTGAGGAAGTTACATGGGAAAAAGAGGCTTTGATGAAATCATAATATCCTACTCTGTTCATTGGTAAGAAATTTCGGGACAAAATTTCCCTAAAGGAGGGAGAGTTGTAACAACTCGATTTTTAGTGGTGTCAAAAACAGTAATTTGGGATCACAAATCCAACGAGTAGTGTCGTTAATTTATTTATTTAAATAATTACGACTTCATTAGCATCGTATTAAAATTTGGTTATGAAATTTTAATGTTTAGATAGGTTAATTGAGTAAAAGGGATTAAATCGTAAAACATGCAAAAGTAGAGTTGGTTAATTTGAAAGGATCAAAAGAGAAAATTTGCCTAAAGTATATTAGTGGGTGGATTATGATGGAATATATTGATTATGAAAAGGATTAATTAAGGATAATTAAATGGCTTATTAAGTTAACCATAAAAGTCTTAAAATTTACAAGTTTGTCATTAGGTATATATATGAATTAAAAGAAAGAAAATGAGAAAATTTCCTCTAATTTCTCATCATCTTCTTCTTCATTCAGCTAAAGGGAATATTTTAGGGTTTCTTCATTTCAAACTTTAAGTCCTGATTTGGGTAAGCAAATGTTAACCATTTTTAGTAATTTTTATGTTTTTCTATTCCGTATTAGCTTAATCTAGCTAATCCAATGACCAATTTATGATTCTGCCAAATGTTAAATATTTTACCATTATTGGAAATGCTTATTGTTGAAAGATTAAGATGGATTTGTATGATTGGTGGTTTAGTTTGATATTTTTGTAAAGTGATTTTTTATGAAATTAATGTTTAAGGACTAAAATGTTAAAATGGTGATATTATCGTACTAGGATGATGTTATATTTTTTTGCTTTTATACAATGAGTTGTGAAAAACTTTGTTTTGTTTTAATGAAACATTGGAAGTAGTTTTAAGTACCTTGTATTGACATAAATCTTGTATTTATGTTATCTTAAATGCATAATTAAAAGTTGTGCATGTATGAAATCAATGAACTTGTGTTTAGTATAATTCTTGAGATTTGGCATACTTATTTCAGTAGAACCCATGTATGTTTCGGTAGAAGTGCAGAGTAGAAGAGAGGCTGTACACTGACTTGAGTTGTATCGGTAGATTTTAGCTCTCTAGAGTTTTTAGTATCAGTAGATGAATGACATGTATCGGTAAAACTTGTACAGGTACCAGTAGAAATCTGTACCATTTTAGAATTGTTTAGGACAGGGCTACTATCGATACTTGACCATCAAGTACCGGCAAAAGCCTCCCAAAATATTGGAAATGGCATTTTTACCCTTGTTGAGTTAAGTTATGTTTAAATGATGATGTATAACATTTGAAATAAAATATTTTAATAAATAAATAAAGTTGTATAATATTTCGATAAGGTGATCAGTGATAAATGAACAGTAAAACATCGAAAATCCTAACTAGCTACAGTGTTCAGATTTAGGTGTTTCAGTAATCTTTGCACCGACAAGGTATGAACGAAACTTGTCAAATGAAAATACTACTGCTAGCAACTCCTTCTTAGTGGTTGTATAATTAACCTTCACTTCAGTTAGAGTTTTACTAGCATAATAAATAGAATGAAATACCTTTTCTTTACGTTAGCTTAGTACAGCTCCCACGGTAAAGTCACTCGTGTCGCACATTAGTTCAAACAGTTGCATCCAATCCGATACGATGACAATCGGAGCTTGTACCAAACTACTTTTTTATTGCCATGAATGCATCCAGATTGGCGTCATCGAACACAAACTTTTTATTTTTCTCTAACAATGAGCATAAAGGTTTAGCAATCTTGGAAAAATCATGGATGATTCTTTTGTAGAAACCAGCATGTCCAAGAAAGCTTACTATTACTTTGACATTGGTGGGCGGTGGTGATTTCTCGATGATTTCGACCTTTGTTTTATCTACCTCAATTCCCTAACAAGATATCCGATGGCCGAGGACAATGCCTTTAGTTGCCATGAAGTGGCATTTCTCCCAATTCAGAACTAGATTTGTGTCCTCGCATCTCTTCAGAACTTTTGTCAGGTTGTTAGCTCATTGGTCAAAATTTTGTCCATAGATAGAGAAATCATCAATGAATACCTTTAGAGAGTCCTCGATCATGCCTGAAAAGATCGCCTTCATACATCTTTAGAATGTTGCTGGTGCATTGCACAACCCAAACGGCATACGTCGGAAGGCAAAGGTCCCAAATGGACATGTGAACGTAGTTTTTGCTTTATCTTTCAGCACAATGGCAATTTGATTGTACCCGTAGCCATCTAGGAAGTAATAATAGGCTTTACCAACCAGCCTATCCAGCATCTGGCAAATGAAAGATAGTGGTAAATGGTCCTTCTTTGTGGCCTCATTCAATCGACAGTAGTCTATGCATACTCATCAGCCAGTCACAATACGAGTAGGGATTAACTCGTTCTTATCATTGCTCACAACTGTGAAACCACTTTTTTAGGCACACATTGGACGGGGCTCACCCAATTGCTATCAGAAATAGGCATATGATGCCCATGTCTAACCACTTGATAATTTCTTTCTTCACTACTTCTTTCATCCTTTTGTTGAGCCTTCGTTATTGTTCAATAAATTGCTTCCCTTCATCTTTCAGCCTGATTTTGTGCATGCAAAAAGAGGGACTAATACCTCTGATATCTGTAATGCTCCGAGCTATGGCTCTTTTATGCTTTTTCAAAATGGAAATAAGCTTATCTTCCTACGTTGCATCGAGGGATGCGTTGACAATAACAGATAGTGTATCGTTGTCACCAAGAAAAACATACTTTAAATGTGTCGACAATGGCTTCAACTCCAAGGTAAGAGCTTGCTCAGTAAATGGTTTAAACACGGGGATTGTCTTGTTCGACAAATCCAAATACTTCAATTGTTAATTCTGTCTCAGCTCACAATTATTAACCTCTTCTTTATGGTCACATTCAGCTAGGATTTCATCAACAGATGTCACTGCATCTTCATCTAAGACGGCTAATCTTCTTTCATTAAATTCCTTGAGAACTATCTCATCTAGCACGTCGATGTTGTGGCATTGCTCTTCACTCCTAGATGGAGATGCCTCAAACACACTAAAGGTCACATGCTCGTCGTTATAACGCATGAGAAGTTCTCCCTTGAACAAGTCGATAAGTGTGCGTCCCGTGGCCAATAATGGTCGCCAAAGAATAATAGGCACCTCCTTGTCTGCCTCGTAACCAAGGATTATGAAATCGACAGGAAACACGAGCTTATCAACCTGGACAAGAACGTCTATGATCTAGCTCTCAAGTTGTGCTAAGGATATGTCTGCAAGTTATAATGTCACCGTAGTGGGCTTCATTGATCTTATTCCTAACTTCTTGAAAGTAGATAAAGGCATAAGATTAATACTTGCTCCCAAATCAAATAAGGCTTTACCTAAATAATGATTCCCAATAGAGCATGGGATTGTGAAGTTGCCAAGGTCTTTCATTTTTTGTGGCAACTTGTTAGTAAGCATAGTGCTGCATCCTTCCATGAGCACAATCATCTTGATTTCGAACAATTTCTTCTTTTTTGACCAAACTCTTTCATAAATTTCCCATAGATGGGTATCTACATAAAAGCATCAACAAGAGGTATGTTAATGTGTTTGTTTCAAAGTAGAAACAAACTTATAATACTCTTGATCATGGACTTTCTCTTTAAATCTTTGTGAAAATGGCAAAGGTGTTGTAACAGTGGGTTGTTGTGGAAAACTCGGTGGTGTCGACATTGGTAGTTGCATCGACAACTTTGTTGGGAAAATTGTAGGCATAGATAGTACTATAGTTGGTTCCGCTTTCATCTGCTTCTACTTGGCTTCCTTCATCTACAACCTCTCCTTATTGCTGTGGTTCAGACGCGTCGACATGGTCCTGGTTAGAACTGCTTGGCTCAACCATCTGCTTCCCACTTCTTAGTGCGATAGCCTTGCAATGCTTCTGCCCTCTCTATGTTGGGTTCTCAGTATCACTAGATAGAGTACCTGGTGACCTTGCGCTCAAATTAGAAGCCAACTGTCCTAGCTGAGCTTATAAGGCTCGGATGGAAGAAGAGTTACCTTGCACTATTGCTTCAGTTCTCGTGATATGCTCACGCATCAATGCCTCAAGAGCAGCCATAGGATCTGACCTTTGCTAAGAAAACTGTTGTTGTTGTTATTGATGTTGTTCTTACATATGTGGCAGCACAGACTGCTATGATTACATTCGAGATTGTGGTTGCATCTGACTATGTGCTTGCAACTGATCAGTGTGCGAATGTACTTGCGAATTCTTATTATAATTATGTTGTTGATGGTTGTTATAACTCCCTTGTCTATAACTTCCTTAATTTGAGGAATTGTCATATCTATATGTGGAAACATTTTGATTCCCCCAAGGTTGTTGAGTTCGGTTATTATATGAGTTACCATAAGAATTCCCTTGAATGTTGTTGACATAGAAAGCATTTTTCGCATGTTATGGGCAGTCCTCATAACTATGGTTGTCGCCGCAAATTTCACAAGAAAATATTGGCGCATCCATTTGTTGAGCCACCTGAATAGGAGCAACGTCACTTGTCCCCTCCATATTCTTTATGATATCGGCTAACGAAGATACCTGCGCACTCAAAGCAGAAATAACATCTAATTCAAGAACACCAGAATTAGTCTTTACCTGAGCAAAACAAGAAATTGGATGTGCAATCCTCTCCAGAATTCTTACAGCTTCATTGTAGGTGAAATCCAACAAGGGACCATTAACAGATGCATCAACAAGATTCCTTGTATGGGCATTCAAACCATTGTAGAATATTTCAATCTGGGTCTCTTGCTGAATTTCATGCATTGGGCAGCATCGAAGCAACGTCTTGTAACGCTCCCATGTTTTATGAAAGTTCTCATCATCCAGCTAATGATAGACTGTAATATCATTACGCAACCTCGCATTCATTGTCGGCGGATTAAAACGTAAAACGAATTGCGTTGCTAACGCATTCCATGATGTAATAGATCCAGCCGACAATCCCAAGAACCATATCCTTGCTCTTCCCTGCAATGAATAAGGAAATAATTGCATTTTCAATGCATCATCAGGGACATCATGTTGGCTAAAAGGTGCACAAATAAGCAGAAATTATTTTAAATGTTCTCGTGAATCTTTATGAGGTAGGCCCGCATATTGCCCGTTTGAGTTGAGCGTCTAAAACATAACCGGTTTTAGCTCGAAAATTCCAGCTTGTATAGCTAGTCTTACCACTCCTGGTTGTAAATCATCAAGGATAGGATCAACAAAATCTTGGATTGTCCTATTTTGCATTTGTTCTTCTTGTGGTGGTGGCGGTGGTAAATTATTTATTTGTGGTAGCAGTAGTGGAGGAACTCCATCTTGTGGCAACAATGGTGGTAAATTATTGTTGTTGTTGTTACCAGTCATTTTTCGTTGTTCTTGTTTCTTCTTTCGAAGTGTTCTCTCAAGTTTTGGGTCAAAGCTTACAATATCCTTAGAATTTCTTATTGTGGACATGCAACTTCTAAAGAAATAAAAGAAAATCAACAAAAGAAAATTAAACGGGTTAGTGAAAACAAAAGTTAAGTAAGAAATAATTGCCACTACAATAGTAAACATCAAACAAATGCCAATTCCCCAACAACGGCACCAAAACTTGATCGCGTCTGTAACATCACAGCAATGTGCAAGCGGACACACGTCGAAGCAAGTATAGTTGATAGAACAATTCTATCAGATATCGATCCCACGAAGAATGGGTTCTTGATGTCTATATATCGAAGCAACTAATACTAGAATTAGATGAAATGTGAGTAAAAATGTCAGTGTAATTAAGTTAATCTGAAAAGATAATGTGAGTAAAGTTATCATTGCAATTAAATCTGATTTGCACAATAAGATAGTTAAAATTGTCAACGTAATTATAAAAGGTAATTGTCAGAGCAACTGAAAGTAAATCAAAGTATTGTTGAAGTGTTGAGTATTTAAATGCATAAAAGTAAAATGTAATCAAGTGTAAAGGATTGGAGTGGATCACTGATTCCGCTAAGTCATAACGCAGGATGTACCGACAAGGTATTGGATAGATGAATTGTCACAGCAATAATGCTCCAATGATTTCTTACCAATAACAGATCTCCGTTTAATTAATACTCAAGTACCACAATCACCCCACCTCTCGATGTGAGTAACGTTGTGCACTCAAGAACAAGTGATCAGAATCTCTTCTAATCCCAAGCAACTCTCGTCGTCTTGCTTGTTAACCTAACTTGTCACCGCATCTCTCGATATCGGTAGAGTGCAAATGTACTTTCGTGTTTGATGCAATTAGATCCAAGAATAAGCAGATAAAAAGCATTAAATAAGAATCAAAGTAATCTAACAATGAAAGATACTCTCGTATTCATTTAAATGTCATTAGAATTCATCAGCATGAAACAGGGATTAATGAATACAATCGAAGCTTACTATCTCTAGACTACTAGGACTTTTCCTTAACTGCTCCTCTTGTATTACATCGAGCACCTCTCATCAGAAGTGGTTACTCCTTTTCTCCATCAATTCACCGTTCCAGCTTAAATGCCAAAAACACACAGTAATTGCAGTATCTAATTCCTCCACCTCGTGATGATTTCTTCCATATTCTTTCTTCTATTTATAGCCTTCAAAAGTTGCAAGTTTCATCCCCTTCATTCTCAGATCTAGATTTAGTTTTTGCAGCTATCAAAGTTAGTTACAATACAACTGTGCACTCACACAGATTTAATGTTTTCTTCAGAGATTTACAGGTTATCACTGCATTGCTAGGCATAATCTGAAATCATTAATTGTGGTGACAACTTGTGATTTACCTACGCTGGTGTTTCCAAGTGTGATTTCAGCTTGAATTCACTCATTTTGAAGTTCAGGTTCTGTGCGGCGACATCTTTGGTCAAAATTCCAAGTTGATTTTGTTACTGCATTCTTCTTTCAGCATTAATCTTCTGAGCTAAGTTCCTACGCTGACAATTCTAAGGCGCAATATATCGGTTGTTTGTTGTGACATTAGTACAAAAAGAGATAAAAATAACAAGAATTTAAACTAAGCCATAATGAGTTAGAAAATATAAAAACTAAATATGAAATGCTTATGATGCATGCTAAATACGGTACAAAAGGGACAATCAAAACATCAATTTAGGGAGAAAATATATGTCATTTGTAATGCTATCACCTTCGTAATCACTAAAATAAAAAAATTTGGGATCCCTGTAACTCGTAGCAAGGCATCTATAAATTCCTAGCTTACTCTATCGTAAGCCTTTTCTAAATCTAGTTTTATCATCATCTATTTTTTGCCTTCTCGCTTTATCCTTATGTCGTGGATAACTTCTTGAGTTATGATAATATTGTTTAAGATGTTATGACCAGCAATAAAGCTAGCTTGTTCCTACAAAATAAGGTTAGGAAACACAGTCTTAAATCTATTAGTCACAACCTTCATTACTAGTTTGTACATTATTGAACAAAGGCTAATAGGACAAAATTGACTGAATTGTTCTAGACTGTTATTTTTTGGAATGAGGACGAGCAGAGTGTTGTTCAAATCATCATCCATATTATGGCCAGCAAACACTCCCCGAACCCATTCACAAACCACATTACCTACTATAGCCCTTTGACTTTGAAAAAAATACGCATGAAATCCGTCACTTCTCGGAGCTTTCAATGGGGCCATATCGAATAAGACCTTTTTTATTTTAGCATCAGTCACCACCTTTCCTAAAAATACAATGTATTGAGCTGTAAAACAGGGAAAAATGTTAGATGGTAAATTCCTCAAGCCCTCAGGTTCTACAACCTCTCAAAGAAATCAATTGCTTTCGTTTGAAAGGTATTCTGATCAGAACACCATTCTCCATTATTGATAAGAAGATTTGTAATGTGATTAAATTTGCGCCTCTAGACCATAAGACTGTGAAAATACTTAGTATTTCGATCCTCAAACTGAAGCCAATCTCACCTAGTTTTTGGCTCTACAAGAGCTCTTTATGATCCAATAAATTTTCTAAATTTTTATGAACATCCAACTCTATTTGCTTCAATCTATTGGAGGAAGATTGATCTAGTGCTATTTGGATATTGAGAAGAGACTTCATGAGATTCTTTTTGCGAGTACCTATAAAGCCATAGACAAAACTATTCCATTCTTTAACATGATTAGTAAAATCAAAGACTGAAAGAACCATGATACCTGAGAATTTCCACTTATCTTTTACGAAAGAGGGGAAGGTCACAAGTTTCATCCATCCAACTAAGAATCTGAAGGGTCTCCTAAAAAATGATTTGACCTCCAGCTTAGTCCTCAAAAGAATAGGCTTATGGTCAGACTTAATGAGCGGTAAATGAGACATCAAACAGTGAGGAAAGGCTGATATCCAAGAGTCATTAGCCAATGCTCGATCTAGTCTTTCAAACATTCCCACTCTTCATCAAGTAAATGTTGGGCTGACATACCCCAAATCCTATAAATTACAAGAATCTACAAAATCTCTAAAGAGATTACATCTCCTTCCTATCAAATGAAGACTTTTTTATCATTAGGAGACATTATAGCATTTAAATCACCCATTACTAAGCATGGAAAATAATCATTAGACAAAACATTACTCAACACTTCCCACAGAGTCTTACATTTTCTCTTATTTGGACTACCATAAACAAAATAAATATAGATAGAGTTAGAAAAAACATTACCAAAAATGTAGAGCAACATAAATTCCGGATGGTTATAAGCAATTCAAATGTTTAGATTTTCTTTCCAACCTACTCAAATTTCTCTTGAAAAACTTGTAGCTTCAAAACGGTGAGAGTGATAAAAATTTAAATTATTAATGATAGAATTAGCATTCTTACCACTTACTCTCGGTTCCAAAAAAAAAATAATATCAGACTTATATTCTAATTTATATTCACGAAAAGCCCTAATGAATTTGCTGCTTGCACAACCTTGGCAATTCTAGAAAATACAATTAGATTTAAATCCATATAAAACGATATATAAAAAATAAAGCACGTAAGTGTATAAAAATAAAAACCAAGGATTTACTGGTGTATTTCCTTGGGTTACCGCATGGATGGGGTACTTGCAATGCATGAACATTACAGCTAAAAACTGAAATAAAACTAACTCAATTGTTCGCAGCCGTCGATATGGCAATCCTTACGTTTTCTTTCTTTTGGCTTTGCCCAATCCTCAGATTACTCCGCAACAACTGGCAGTGCCCTGGCATCATCAGCTGTGACTTCTGTTGGATGGATCACTTTGAATGGTCCAGTGTAGACCACTATCGCCAAAGGATTATGGTCCTCATTACTTACATCCACAGCTTCCACCTGACTCGATCCGTCTTGCATTAAGCCCCTTAGTTGTTGCATTCACAACTTCGAGTGCAGTGACAAATTCTTCAGCTGAATCTGTCTCAACATCTTTTTTTCTTCTTCTTTTTCTTCCTCTTCCTCAAGTTCGATTTCCTTCCTTTCAGTAGGGATTTCCTCTTCAGTAGCATGTGCCTTATGATGTAAATTTGCCACGACATCAATTTTCCTTCCCTTGATGATGGAATGTATCAGACACATTCGATCAAGGGTGACAGTTGTGCTGTGCGTAGCGAGCTTCATTCTGCAATTTAAAAAATGGAACTAGACAGCTGTAAAAATTGCATTGACAATGAAGTCCAAGTGCCACGACAATGGTACCTATTTATTCTGCAAAAATAAAACGTAAAATAAACTTGAACAAAAACAAAATAAAATAAAATAGCGACAAAAAGAAAAACAAGTTAGTAGCAACTAAATATTATAAAATAAAAATAAAGTGTAAAAAAAAAAATAAACATAAAACAAACACTATCCCCAGCAACAACACCAAAACTTGATCGTGCCATGAACGTCACAGCAATAATGTGCAAGAGTACACTGTCAATGCAAGTATAGTAGACAGATGTGAGTCTATCGGATATTGATCCCACGAGAATGATTATATTTTGTTTATTAATGTCATTGCAATGAACAGATAAAACAAGATAAATTGTGATAATAGTTTTCGGAGCAATAACTTGAAAATAAAATCAAAGTGTGATAATGATAAAAATAGGATCCCCAACGTGAATATTCAGCAGAATACTAAATGCGGCTCACAAGGTTTTAAAGGATAGATGATTGTCGCTGCAATAAAGTGCAATGAATATCTTACCAAGCTTGACTTCTCTATTCGATCGAAGACATACAAATGCACATTAACCACACCTTCCAATGATGGAAATGGAACACAAATAAGAACAAGTGGATTAAATTCCTCTAGTCCTCATGCAACTTCCGTTGTCATGCTTGTTAGCTTAAACTGTCGCTGCACCTTCCAGTGACAGTGACTACAATAACACTTCCATGTTGAAAACATTCAAACCTAAAGATTAAACAGTAGAAGCAAAATTAAATAAAATAACATTCATTTCATAAATCATGAGCACTTCTATACAAACATGAAATAAATAGTAATCACCAGCGTTTAGGAAGAAATGTAAAAGAACAAATGGAGAATACTATTCCTAAGCTACTCGACTTGCTCTTTTACTTCCCTCTTACATAGCAGTTAGGGCCTCCTCGTCAGAAGCAGATCTGCCTCCTTCTTCACATCAGTTCACTCGTGGAGGTCTCAAGCCTCCTTAACCGAAAAGCTCAAAAGCTTGGTTGAAGAAGAATATGCACCAAATGAGGCTCAATGAGAGTGAAAGAGAGAGCTTTATCTCTTTCCTTGTGAGTATTTATATCCCTCCAAATTGTAAAGGTGTCTCTTCTGTAGAATTAAGCTATCTATGGTCGTACCAATTGGTTATACCAGACTGGACAGCTCATGCAATATTTGTTCTTATCCGGATAGTTGTCAGGTGCAGTGATAGTTCTAGGCGTAATCTTGGACATGCTTATACAACAACAACTCTGGACATATTCACACAATGATAATTTTGAACGAGTTCCTGCAGTGACAATTTTGGGCATGCTCATGCAGCGACATTTCTAGACATCGTCATGCAGTGACAATTTTGGTTGAAATTCTAAATAGACTTATGCAGCTACATTAGTAGTAAAATATTAGAAAATTAAGATCAACTTAAGCTAAGGTCCATTGAGTTAGAAAATGCAATAAAATAAACTAAAAAATGCTAATGGGAACAACTTAAACAATAAGTAGGGAGAAATCAATTGTTCTTTTTAGTACTATCATGCATTCTTAACCTCTCAAGCCATTATGAATTCCATATTTCGTCCTTACCTTCATCAATTTATTCTTTTTTTCTTTAATAGCATCTTAATTTATAACCCCAATTGGAACATGCATCTTGAACATGTACAATAGCTTTTGAAATCTTAAGGCAACAATACTTTTTCATCAAATTTAGCAAGTGTGCTTTTGGCTTGCAGTAGCTCGAATACTTGGGTCACATTGTTACTTCTCAAGGTGTTAAAGTTGATCAAAAAAAGGTTCAAACCATGCTAGATTGGCCTACGCCTATTAATGTTTCTGAGTTGTGTGGTTTTCTTTAGGAATAACATGATATTATCGAAAATTTGTGCGCAACTATGGAATCATAGTAAAGCATCTTACCAACCTTTTGCAGAAGGGTAAATTTGATTGGCACAAGGAAGCGAAAGTTGCCTTTTAGGAGCTTAAGATAGCCATTACTTCCACACCAACACTAACAATGCCCAATTTTAATGAACCATTTGTTATTGAAGTAGATGCATCAAGTACCGGTATCAGTGCAATTTTAAGTCAACATGGATAGCCAACTGCCTTCATGAGTCGGGCATTGGGCATCTCCAAACTCTCCTTATCTGTTTATGAAAAAGAAATGTTGGCAATAATTTATGCAATTCGGATATGGCAACCATATTTGATGGGACAACAAGCTCTACATCGAAATTGATAAGAGGAGCTTGAAGTGTCTCTTGAACC
Organism: Kokia cookei; assembly: GCA_039519145.1. Taxonomy (NCBI): domain Eukaryota; kingdom Viridiplantae; phylum Streptophyta; class Magnoliopsida; order Malvales; family Malvaceae; genus Kokia; species Kokia cookei. The sequence goes on from CM076908.1 coordinate 16,466,018, forward strand.
AGCGGATTGGCACACTCGATTAACAAAAATTGGTCTCTAAGCTATTGTGCTATATGTATGAGATCAAATATAAACCTGGTCAGGCGAATAATACCATTGATGCGCTATCTCGGATAACTAGTAGCCCTAGCCTTAATTCTTTATTTGTGTCTCATACTCAATTGTAGGATACGATTTGAAATGGCGCTAGTAACCGTCCTTACATGAAAAATAGTTAGATGACAACTGAAAACCCAAACAGTCTATATCATTGGCATAACGAATTGATTTGTTACAAAAATTGGGTAGTTGTGCCTTTTCAATCCAGTGTGACAACAATTTTATTGGTCGTCCATGTATGAAATAGTGAAGAATTATGTTGTTTCATGTGATGTTTGCCAGCGTACAAAGAATGAAGCTCTATCCGTAGCTGGACTTCTCTAACAACTCACAATTCCTTGTTAAGTATGGGATGATGTTACAATGGACTTCATTGATGGACTTCTACTTTCAAATGGCAAAAATACAATTCTTGCTGTGGTTGATTGGTTAAGTAAACTAGCACAGTTTTGGCTTTTTCTCACCTGTATACAGCAAAAATGGTGGTTAAAAAATTCATTGACGGTATTGTTAAACTTCATGGCATGCCATAGTCTATCATTAGTGATCACGAACCTATCTTTATCAACCATTTTTGGCAAGAATTTTTTAAAATGTCGGGCACTCAGCTGAAAATGAGCTCTACTTATCATCCGTAAATGGTCGGTCAATCCTAGGTTGTTAATCGTTGCATTGAGCAATATCTTTGATGTTTTGTTCACCAACAGCCCCGTAAGTGGCACTATTTTATTCCATAGGCTAAATTTTGGCTTAATATAACATACCATATCTCTACAATAATGACCCCATTTCAAGCTCTCTATAGCAGACCCTCTCCAACAATACCTCACTACGACATATTAAAGAAAAATTGAATGCCTTGATCAACATGATGAACAAGAAGCAGACTCTCGTCGGAGGGACATTGATTTCCAAATTGGAGATTTGGTGTTCTTGAAACTAATCCTTATTGTCAGCAATCTGCATTTAAACAAGCATACCATAAGCTTGCGAGCAGATTCTATGGGCCATATTCGATTGAAGATAGAATTGGCAAAGTGACTTATAAGCTCACGCCTCCTCCTACTACTCGCATTCACCCTGTGTTTCATGTGTCGCTCCTCAAAAAGAATGTGGGTGATGCCACGACTGATAGGACAGATTTACCACTTGTGGCAAATGATGGAAAATTAATAATGGAACCAGAAGAAATCTTGGACACCCGTTGAGTCCATGTAACGCTTAGGTTTGTACAAGAGTACACAGTCGTTATCAAGTAATAAGTAAGTATTGAGTTATCATCTCCACAGGGATTGTATGTATGTTTAATCAATTAATTGTAAAAATATATGAACAACTTGGCAAATAAAAACACAATATAGCTGGATGGGTAGTGACTAAAATGAAATGTAATTAAACTAAATGCAAATGATCCCTAATGCAAATTATCCTAAGTATGCAAACTATATGAATAATTGATTTTAGCACAAATTAAACACAATTCACAACAAGTATAACATAAATAAACTAGGACAATTACATTAAACTCAATTAATTATCAACATGCTTAATAACATTCGAAAAACATTCCATGACAACTCGATCTTTTATGGGCTTGGAAACCAAATTAAGTCCTTTCAGAGTCTTACTTAGTTAAAAACGCATTTTACAGGTTATATAAAACTAAGGATTTCTTAGTATTCATGTGAAGTAACAGGGATAGGGTCGGTTTGAAACAATTTAATCTCATGAACTTAAAACCCATGCAAGGTAATAAAGCTTGGACAAGTTATTACGAACCTTCAGTTCATTTAAAGTAGGATATGAATTAAGCAATCACATTTCAATTATCGTGTCAATTAGCCAACGTTTGGTTCAGATCTCTCCACTAATTCTAATTCATTCCAATCACATATGAACGAAATACATGCATGATATTAATTGAAAGCATAATCGATTGAGACACACATCATAATCATGAATCAATGAATATTTTTTAATCAAAGCAATTATCCTAGCTTAAATAAAATTAAGCTAACATTGTTGTAATCAAGAATAAAGAACATATAGCAAACATTTTAAATCAAATTAAAGAAAAGAAAGAATAAGTCCAAATCAAAGTGGTTGTCACCCAAAACTCTGATTGAAGAAGACTCTTTCATTCCTTCGCTTCGCTCCTTTGCTAATAGCTCTCTGAGGTGATTGATCAAGGGCTATTTTAAGAGGCTTAATTAGCTAAAATTTCTATGAAGATATGATGCTAGGCATGTGGATGGGAAGTGAGAGGAAGGATGAGAGGATTTGAGAGAGAAGAGAGAATGTGAAGAGAAGAGGGATGCTTTAATGAGTTTTCAATCCTTCATTCCTCTCAAGCATGTGGCTGGCCATCATTCAAGGAATTTTAAGTGAAATTATTCTTTATTTTGAAGTTTTCTTCATGCCACATCAACTAGGGACTGAGACTTGGTCAACAGCAAATCTTCGGGCTAGATTCTAGTTTCTTCTAAAGTAAAGAACCTCTTGAAATTAAACCAAAAATGATTTATTTGTGCAACCATAGTGTTGCCGAAATTGGGTAGGTCCCTCTTGAATTAGACAGTCTTGTGATCCAGCAAAATTATCAAACCTGTCCAAAACAATTAATTAATTAAAGGATCAAAGTATTAAATTAACCCAATTTATTTGACAATTAAATAACCCAATTTATTAATGAAATAATGTATATTAAATTATTAAATATAATTTTATGTTTTAATATTTAATTAATTTATGCATAGTTTACTTTATAACTTAAAAATACATTACATTAAAATAAACTATAAAATAAGTCATTTTGTGCATAAAAGTTGTATAATAAAGCATAAAATCAAATTTTAATAATTTTCATGTCCTATATTTTTTTGAGTTTACAGTCCACAGAGGATCCAAATTCATCGAAGAAAGCTTGATCAAGTGGAAAAGGTTACCAGCTGAAGATGCCACGTGGGAAGATACCAAAGATCTCAATGATAAATTTCTTAATCTCCACCTTGAGGACAAGGTTCAAGCTCAAGGGAGGGGTACTGATACGTTAAGAAAATCTACAAGAGTGTCTAAGATGAATCAAAAGTATTTGGATTAACAAGCCATCATGTAAAACCCATGTAGGAGTCATCAGGGAAGGAGTCCAAGTCGTGGATCCACTAGCTGTTGAAGAATAGGACATGATCAGATTCACCAGCAGCTGAATAATAGAACGTGTTTTAATTTTCTGTTATTAATATTAGTTAGTTATTATTTTATTTGTTATCATTATCCTCTTTTTAGAGATGTGATAGGATAATTATGAAAATTTGTTATTCGTCAATGTTATTTAACCTACTGGAAGTAAAGAATAAAAGGGGGGGAAATTCAATTAAACTTTATGTGGTTTGTTCTTACCCAAAGTAGAACGTTAAAAAAATTCTTAGGGCTTTGGTCGTGACCTATCAAAAATCAATCTCGAATTGTTCAAAGCGGTGGGAAAAAATCGAAAAAACGTCGATCATCCATAAAACTGGAAAGGATGGCGGCAAAATTAACTCTAAAACCAGTTGCTACAAGAGCAAACAAAAACTTCTAAAAGTGAAGATTTATTAAACAATGGAAAACAAATAAAAAAAACATATAAAACTTACACGAGTCCAAATCGACTCACTTTTAGAAAATCCACTCACTTTCCAAGAGAAATAGATTAAAATACTCTCAAAATAGAAATAGATTAAAAAGTTGACGAAGATCCACTCACTTTCCAAGAGAAACTGCCACTGGCCAATGGAATTTCAGTGACAACAAGCACCGCCATCTGTCCATCACAACTTGTGAAGCCAGTAAAGATACCCACAAAATAAATCTACAAACTAAAATGAGAGAAATCATATACAGTAAATGAGGAGAAGAAAGAAAGTGATGGTTAGTGGGAAGGATAAAATAAAGCGGTCGGTAACCAATCCAAAAATTAGCACCGCGATGGACAAAACAAAACAAAAAAATAAGCAAACGACTTTGAAAAAATAGAGAAAAGTTTTTAGGTATTTATTTTTGTGGCATAATAATAATAATAATGTTCATTTTTATGCAATTTTATTTGATATTATATATTTTTACAGCATATTTAATTCAATTAATCTTTAAATGTTTTAGATAACCATTCTTTATCTAATTTTTTTAAGAATAATTCCTTAGACTTACTATTAAAAAAATTTTAATTTAGATTTTCTTGCATATGGATTTGAATGAGATACTGGGGGAGCGAAATGACGTTTTCCCAAATTATTTATCGGCTATATCTGCAGGGCAGGTTAGCTAGACATTAAGAAAATCTTATATTGAAACGTCCGTGGACTGGAGAATTCACGGTCGTTTGGAGAATTCAGCATGTGCTGAAAGAATGTCAGTCCCATATCTGTTTCTTTATAGAATCTAAATTAGATGTAGGGAAAATGGAAAGAGCTCGTTGGAAGTATGGTTTTCAGAATGGTATGATGTTCCAGCTAATGGGTCTCATGGGGGTCTTTCTTTGGGCTGGAAAAATGATTGTAATGCTACTCTTTGTAGTTTCAATGAGGATTATATTGATGTGATGATCATGAATGAGGAGACTGAGGCTGAGTCTCGGTTCACCGGTTTCTATGGAGCACCTGACTCTAGACAAAGATCAACATCTTGGGATCTTGATTGGGTTGTCGAAACCCTTTAAAATAAATACTGATTCTCCTAACCTAACTTGTAGAAATAGTGTACTTAGGTCGAATTCCAAGAAAGCTAAATTTATTAGAGTCTCAAAGTTTAGACAATAAAAATAAGAAGGGGAGATTTTTAGTTACTAAACTAATAATTAAAGATAAACAAGAAATCAATTAAAAAACTGAATATTAAAATTAATGAAAATCAATTCTTAACATATTTCCAATCCACAAGTGTAAGTTCCATCCAACTATAATTCTGATCATAGGCTTAAAAATCAATTTTTCATACCCAAATACTTAGTTTATTTATTCAAAATAGCTGTAAAAAAATAATTCTCCTGTAATTCAGAAATTGAGGAAGCCACAATAACACACACATAAGTCAACTCATTGCTACTTATATCAATCATTTATGACAATTACGGATCACAAACTCATAAATAGCAATAGAAAATTTTATATAGAATTAAGGCGTCAATTTAATTAATATAAAAAACTTCATAAGAATAAAAATAAGAAATAAAGATAACTTGAGTTTAAGAAGAAATTCTAGTTTAGCACAAGCCTCACAGGTTCACAGTTGAATTAATTCACCCCTTTGAATAAGAGAAAAAAGCTTAGTCGTACATGGTGAAATAAAAATTTAAAAGTAACTGCTAATTCAAACTAAAAGTAAAAAGAAGTGAAGACTGATGCCTTCTTCCTCCCACGACTAAAATATATATACTAAGAATGTAACATCCGCGTTTTTAAACCGGAGTTGGAATAGTAATAGTTTCGAGTTAAGAGTTAGAATATGTGGTTAAAATAAGAAGATTATGAAAATTTAAGGATTAATTACAAATTGTGAGAAAATAGAAAGGACTAAATAGAAATTTATCCAAATTAAATTATGAGTCATCATAGGAATTAGTTTGATTAAGGAGGGGCAAAAGAGTAATTTGGTGGAAGATATTTTTGGAGGCAAAGTTTTGGGCCAAAGTGTAAAGTTGGAAAGTCCAGGGACTAAAAGTGCAATTTTACCATTTTTATTAAAGAGAGATATTTTTGAAGAAAAGTCTAGAGAAATTGAGAGATGAAAAAACAATTAAAAGATGAGAATATTATCTTTCCTTCTCATAATCAACCGTCCATGCCTATATCCCCCTTTTCCAACTTTTGCTTTTATTCCAATTTAGTCCCTTCACCATTGTTAAGCCCTCCAAGCTTCAAAATGCTCCATTTTGTTTGAAATTTCCTTACAGAGTTCACTTTGAAGTGTTAAAGTGGATAGGGATTAAATTAGAATTTTGGAAATTCAAGAACAAAGGTAAGAGATGATTCAATTTTCATGACATACATGTATGTTTACATAATCTAGCATGAAAGAGTATTGAATTTTAGTCTTAAGCTTATATGTGTTTGTATGAAATTGAAGAAAGAGGGAAGAAGGAGAAAGACCAAATTGAAGAAAAAAGAAAGGAGAAAGCTAAGGTGTGAGAATAAATTATCTACAAGTGAGGTAAGTACTACAAGTATTAAAAGACTTAGTAACAATTAAGTTAAAGTGTTTATAATTTTAATATATATGATAATCATGATGAAAATGAGATGTTTAATTATAAGTATGATAATTATGTGTGATTGAATGAAATTTAGTATAAAGAAGCATGAGAAAGGAATTAATCTCATTGAAACAATTTGGACAGAACAGAGGACTAACTTCGAAAATTCACAAAAAATTTGTATAAAAAGATTTAAGAGTTGAATTAAATATGTAATTAAATCTTAATGAGTGTAGTTTCATATGGAAGAAATAGTGAAATAAAAGGAATTGTATATTTCGAGATATACTAGTTTTTGTGAAACAAGGTCAGAGTAGGTTCGAGTTCCCCTGTTCTGAGTTTGAAAAATCATAGAAAAATTTAGAAACATTATTAGAGACTGAAATCTATATGGTTGAATCCTTAATGAGTCTATCTTCAAAAGAAATAGACGAGAACATTATTGGAACCATGTACTAAAAGATAAATAATTTTTAGTGAATAAAGGTCGAAACTGTTAGGCAGCAGAGAAGGGGTAAATTGAAAGAATTTACTGTACAAATTGGCTAAAGTAAAAATTTTGATATTTTTATGGTAAAAATATATTTGAGTCTAATTTCAGAATCATCAAGCGGATTATAATTTTGAATTATGTAGCTCAGGATATAAATAATTTAGTGACTATGACTCAAATGGATAGTTTTGAAAATTAATGTGAAAATAAGAGTAAAGAGGTATATGATGATATATATGTGATGAACAATGTATATGTGAAATATTATGTGTTTAATTATAAATATTGATTATATGATAAAATGATGATATTGTGAAAGCCATTGAGGAAATAAAGGTGAGAAATACATGATTATGTATATGTGAAGAAAAATGTATATATGATGTATAAATTGTGAATGATTTGTGATCAAAATTGAAAGTGAAAGTGAAAGTGTGATTGGAATTGAAAGTGATATGAATTGTAAATTGAAAATCCCTATTAACTAGTCGGGTTGAGTTGGATATAGTTGGCATGCCATAGGATTGGAAGAGTTCAGGGATACTTCGACCTTGAGTCGATGAGACATTGGGTGTCATTATTTTACTTCGGATAGATTCGATGAGGTACTGGGTACCACTTTACTTCGGCTAGGTTGATGAGACACTAGGTGTCACTTTATTACTTCGAACTATCTGATGAGGCACTGGGTGCCATTCTGGAGTGTTTGGTTGGATCCGTGTATCTGCCAAGGTTCGAGTCTTGTTAATAGGGTAAATAATGTGAAAAAAAAAAAAAAGAATGTGCAAATTGTGATATTGAGGTAAGTGAAATGATAATCACATGAAAGGTATGTACAATATATTTATAAAAAATCAAAGAATGATAAAACTAAATAAGCTAAGAGATTGGAATGCCTAAAATGTAAAATGAGGAAGAATATGTAAATTCATAACACTACTTTAAGTTAAATATTATATACATAAAAGGTATGTATTTTACATGAATTAATAATTATATGAATGAGTTTGAAATGTGTGGTTAAAAGATGAATGATTAATGACTCTTGTAGTACTTACTAAGCCTTCACCGGCTTAACGCGTTTATTTCAACGCATAGGTATAAGACCTCCGAGAAATTAAGGTTGGATTAGGTGCCTCTCATCAAATCACATCAACATTGGAAGATTGCAAGAGAATGTATATTTATTTTGTGTGAAATGGCATGTACAAATGGTATACCTATGTGTCTCTAATGAATGAGTTATCAATGTTGCTTTGAAAATTTACATGAATTGAATGAAATGGTTAAAATTGTGTTTTGGACTGATTTGAAATATTGGGGAAGTTTTTAAGTTGTTTCAGGGGGTTATTACTAAGTTTTTGGCTATATTTATTGATTTTGAGATAGAGGTATCGATATTTTAAGGTGGTAACGATACCAAATTTTTAGAATGCCTCATTGGTTTTGTTTTTAAGCAAAAGTATCGATATTTGCCCTGTTTTGAGTAAAAATTACATTTTCATTATTTTCAAACTGGTTTTAAGTCTCCATTTTGATTATACTTGATTATTTTGTGATATTTTGAGTAAAACAATTCAATTACATATTAATTGAATTGAAAGAAAAATTTTATTATACTCATTTTTAATTATCTGACATTGTATGTAATACTTTTATATCGGGTTTATACATGTGAACCGGGTGTAGAGGTGTTACATTTGGTGGTATCAGAGCAAAGGTTTTCTAATGTCTGGGATCGAGAATGAGTCCACGTGTACCTATCATTTTACCTGTTGATGTGATAAGAGGATGTTTAATTATTTAATTGTTAAAATTGTGAATATTGTAGAAAGAAGAATGTCGAATAAGGCTCATGATGAGTCTAGAGATGAAGTAGAGAGTAGGGCTCCAAACCTTATTAGAGAATCAATACACTAGGATGATCACATGGGGCATATGTTAAAAGAAAGAACTCAACCCCCCGATGAGTTGATATTATCTCGAGAAGAAATCCCGATTGTGATTCTATTGCAAACGATGAATCAATTGTTACAACAAGTTGTGAGGACTAATAATGTCTTAAATATTCCCTTACCTGGTGCTCCTCAACCATAACTGTCTACTTTTAGCTATCGAATTCCTCTGGAAAAATTGAGAAAAATATGGTACCGAAAAGTTTAAAGGTAAAAAGGATGATGATCTAGCTGAGGCTGAGGAATGATTAAAAAATAGTTAAAGGGTGATAGAAGAGTTACACTGTACTGAGAGGAAAAATTGAAATATGTGGAATCATTGTTGAAAGGTGAAGCGTATTAGTAGTGGATTACAGTGTTGAATATCCACCCCGTTGAGAAGATTCCATTAGAGAATATGTCAGTTGCACAGTAGAGCTTGTTTTAAATGTGAGTCAAAGGACCATTTGATCCGAAACTACCTGCGAAGAGGTAAATTACATGGAAACACTAGTGACTCTGGTCCGAGATCGGCAAGAGAGGTAGTCGATGGATCATAAGTCTGTAGACCTCGAACTTCTATTATTAGAACAAAGAGAAGAAGAGGACGTTCTTGATGAGAATGCCAGTAAATCTTCTTTTTGTGATTTTTCTATAAATTGTGTTAATTGACACATTCGTATATATATGCATGTCAGAAGTGAAAGAGAGGGAATTAGTGGTAGAACCTACTAAGTACGAGATAGTTATTACTAATCCTTTAGGACAAAGTGAAAGAATTAATAAAGTATACAAGAGGTGCACCTTAAATATTCAAGGTTATGAGTTTCTAATAGATCTTATGACCTTTATATTTTACGAGTTAGATGTGATAGTGGGAATAGATTAGCTGTCAGAAACGTGGGGTCATAGTTGAGTGTAGAAAAAAAGAATTTCTTTAAGAATTTAGGATAGCAAAGAAATGATTATAATTGATGAAGATAAGTGAATAATATACTGATAAAAAGTTTAAGTTTTAAAATGAAATGTGAATAAGTTTAAATTCATAGAATAACTAAAGTGAAGTTTAAAATACTAGAGCTGCGACTAATTAGTTCGTTCAATAAAAGAATGGAAAAATCTAAGGTCGTGAATGTTTGAAGGAAGATAAACATTGATCGCTAATAGTTACCTTGAGATTTTATTGACGCTGTAGAGTTAATAAAACTAGAGGAAAGGATAAGGAGACGTCACTCCAGTCCGAACTATACAGGGATCCGAGGATTCTTCTAAAACATTCACTGATCATATCATTTTTCCTAAATGGTATAAATGAAAATAATGATGGAAGTAGTTTAATAGTAAATGGGGGTGTCCTTTAAGAATGAAAGAATATGAGATAATGATAAGATTTACGATGTGAGTAAGAAGCAAAGAAATTTATATAATAGTAATTAATCTAGTATGGAGATTTGAGAGATGATTAGTCACTTTTGAGTCACGAAAGAAATAATAGAAGAAGAATAGAATTTGAATGCATGAAAGGATATGAGATGAAAATAGAGTAATATTTGTGTTATATAAGAGTGAAAGAAAATACAAGTAGTTCTTTAAGTATTGATATAGGAAGATGAAAAATAATCGTATAATTTTAATGGTAATCAATAATTATGATGTTATATGTTTGAAGCTATGAAATAACATAGTAAGTTATATGTTAGTAAAGTGATGTGAAATAAAGGAAGTGTATATTTAGATTAAATAATGAAAGGTTAAGATTTAAGCTATAAGTGAGTGAAGTGTGAAATTTTATGATCAGTTAACTATGTTTACTCACTTTCATCCGGTCAGAATCGATTTCTCCTTGTATAAGTATGCTCAGTTGTTTATAGATGAAAGAGTAAGACTTCATGATATGCCTATATTCATTATTTTTTATCGAAATCCATAATTTACATAAAAGTTTTGGAGAAAATGTAAGACTCCAGTATATTGAATGGAGTTAAGTAAGAATAAGTTAGTGAGTCTTGACTTGATTCAAGAAAATAGAAGATAAAGTAAAGTTGATAAAAAGTTGTTTGAAGGCTGTTTCGGAAAGACAAAGTCCTATGCTGATTTGAAAAGAAAAGATAATGAATTTAATATGGGTGAAAAAATTTCCTTGAAGGTATATCAAAGGAGAAAGATTCTTTAATTTAAGAAAAATGAGAAGTTGAGTCCAAGATTCATTGGACCATATGAGATATTGAAATCAATTGCATATCGATTAACACTCCCTTCAAAGTTGGACAAGATTCATACTGTTTTCTATGTATCTATGTTACGAAGATATTAGTCCGATGTATCTCATGTGATTATTTCGAAAGTTATTGAAATACAATCGGATTTGATTCATGAAGAAGAACCGATTAAGATACTTGTATGAGAGGTAAAAGAATTGAGAAAAAAAAGTGTCCCCTTTGATAAAGGTTTTATGAAAGCATCATAATTCAGAAGAAGCAACATGGGAAAGAGAAGAAAATATGATACAACAATATCCGTAATTATTCGTTACAGGTAAATTTCGAGGATGAAATTTTTTTAGGGGGAAGAATTGTAACAACCGTGTTTTTGAACCGGAGTTGGATCAGTAATAGTGTCGAGTTAAGAGTTAGAATATGTGGTTAAAATAAGAAGAAATTGTGAGAAAATAGGAAGGACTAAATAGCAATTTATCCAAATTGAATTATGAGTCATCATGGGAATTAGATTGATTAAGGAGGGCCAAAAAAGCAATTTGGTGGAAGATATTTTTGGAGGCAAAGTTTTGGGCCAAAATGTAAAGTTGGAAACCCCAAGGACTAAAAGTGCAATTTTACCATTTTTATTAAAGAGAGATATTTTGAAGAAAAGTCTAGAGAAATTGAGAGATGAAAAATCAATTAAAAGATGAGAACATCATCTTTTCTTCTCATAATCAACCGTCCATGCCTATATCGCCCTTTTCCAACTTTTGCTTTTATTTCAATTTAGTCCCTTCACCATTGTTAAGCCCTCCAAGCTTCAAAATCCTCCATTTTGTTTGAAATTTCCTTAAGAGAGCCATAGAGGGAAGTTAGTAGACACCTTAATATCCTTATAGAGTCCACTTTGAAGTGTTAAAGTGGATAGGGATGGAATTAGAATTTTGGAAATTCAAGAACAAAGGTAAGAGATGATTCAATTTTCATGACACACATGTATATTTACATAATCTAGCATGAAAGAGTATTAAATTATAGTCTTAAGATTATATGTGTTTGTATGAAATTGAAGAAAGAGGGAAGAAGGAGAAGGACCAAATTGAAGAAAAAGGAAAGGAGGAAGCTAAGGTGTGAGAAGAAATTATCTACAAGTGAGGTAAGTACTACAAGTATTAAAAGACTTAGTAACAATTAAGTTAAAGTGTTTATAATTTTATTATATATGATTAATCATGATGAAAATGAGATGTTTAATTATAAGTATGATAATTATGTGTGATTGAATGAAATTTAGTACAAAGAAGCATGAGAAAGGAATTAATCTCATTGAAACAGTTTGGACAGATCAGAGGACTAACTTCGAAAATTCACAAAAAAATTGTATAAAAAGAGTTAAGAGTTGAATTAAATACGTATTTAAATCTTATTGAGTGTAGTTTCATATGGAAGAAATAGTGAAATAAAAGGAATTGTATATTTCGAGATATACTAGTTTTTGTGAAACAATATCAGAGTAGATTCGAGTTCCCCTGTTCTGACTTTGAAAAATCATAGAAAAATTTAGAAACTTTATTAGAGACTGAAATGTATATGGTCGAATCCTTATTGAGTCTATTTTCAAAAGAAATAGACGAGAACATTATTGGATCCCTGTACTAAAAGATATATAATTTTTAGTGAAGAAAGGCAGAAACTATTAGGCAGCAGAGAAGAGGTAAATTGAAAGAATTTACTGTACAAATTGGCTAAAGTAAAAATTTTGATATTTTTATGGTAAAAATATATTTGAGTCTAATTTCAGAATCATCAAATGGATTATAATTTTGAATTTTTTAGCTCAAGATATAAATAATTTAGTGACTATGACTCCAATGGACAGTTTTGAAAATTAATGTGAAAATAAGAGTAAAGAGGTATATGATGATATATATGTGATGAACAATGTATATGTGAAATATTATGTGTTTAATTATAAATATTGATTATATGATAAAATGGTGATATTGTGAAAGCCATTGAGGAAATAAAGGTGAGAAATACATGATTATGTATATGTGAAGAAAAATGTATATATGATGTATAAATTGTGAATGATTTGTGATCAAAATTGAAAGTGAAAGTGAAAGTGTGATTGGAATTGAAAGTGATATGAATTGTAAATTGAAAATCCCTATTAACTAGTCGGGCTGAGTTGGATATAGTTGGCATGTCATAGGATTGGAAGAGTTCAGGGATACTTCGACCTTGAGTCGATGAGACACTGGGTGTCATTATTTTTCTTCGGATATATTCGATGAGGTACTGGGTACCACTTTACTTCGGATAGGCCGATGAGACACTAGGTGTCACTTTATTACTTCGAACTATCCGATGAGGCACTGGGTGCCATTTTGGAGTGTTTGGTTGGATTCGTGTATCCGTCAAGGTTCGAGTCTTGTTAATAGGGTAAATAATGTGAAAAAGAAAGAAAGAAAGAATGTGCAAATTGTGATATTGAGGTAAGTAAAATGATAATCACATGAAAGGTAAGTACAATATATGTATAAAAAATCAAAGAATGATAAAACTAAATAAGCTAAGAGATTGGAATGCCTAAAATATAAAATGAGGAAGAATATGTGAATTCATAACACTACTGTAAGTTAAATGTTATATACATAAAAGGTATGTATTTTACATGAATTAATAATTATATGAATGAGTTTGAAATGTGTGATTAAAAGATGAATGATTAATGACTCTTGTAGTACTTACTAAGCCTTCACTGGCTTAACGCGTTTATTTCAACGCGTAGGTATAAGACCTCCGAGAAATTAAGGTTGGATTAGGTACCTCACATCAAATCACATCAACATCGAAAGATTGCAAGACAAGGTATATTTATTTTGTGTGAAATGGCATGTACAAATGGTATACCTATGTGTCTATAATGAATGAGTTATCAATGTTTCTTTGAAAATTTACATGAATTGAATGAAATGGTTAAATTTGTGTTTTGGACTGATTTGAAATATTGGTGAAGTTTTTAAGTTGTTGCAGGGGTTTATTACTAAGGTTTCGGTTATATTTATTGATTTTGAGATAGAGGTATCGATATTTTAAGGTGGTAATGATACCAGAGTTTTAGAAAGCCCCATTAGATTCGTTTTTAAGCAAAAGTATCAATATTTGCCCTGTTTTGAGTAAAAATTACATTTTCATTATTTTCAAACTGATTTTAAGTCTCGATTTTGATTATTCTTGATTATTTTGTGATATTTTGAGTAAAACTATTCAATTACACATTAATTTAATTGAAAGAAAAATTTTATTATACTCGTTTTTAATTCTCTGACACTGTATGTAATATTCTTATATCGGGTTTATACATGTGAATCGGGTGTAAAGGTGTAAGGGTGTTACGAAGAACTAAGCCTAATAACAGTAATGTAATCCCACCAAAATAGCTTTAAATTTGCGACAAAAATATGACGCATTTAATGTTTGAGTGAAACTCAAATGCAAATCGGCATAATTGTCATCTTAGTCCTTTACAAATTTAGGCCTCCTTAATTAAGTCCTTAAGGTTGATAGCTCCCTAATCGGCCCACGTTACAAGTCCACTATTTTATCAAAATTCCCTCAATGCATCGATTTAACCAAAATTTAGCAACCAAGTCCAATAATTGCAATTCCTGTATCAAAATAAACACAATTTCCAAAATTAAACACTCAATATAACTAAAATATGAGGGAATTAAACACAACACAGTATATAAAATTATAATCTATCAGATTTGCTGAAACTTTTAAGTCATAATTTTAATGGTCCATGGTTGGTCATGGGTCCCTTTAACAAGATCCTCTTAAATCAAGAAAAAAGAGGGACGTATTCGAGATCAGAGATAGATGGGAGCTTTTCGAGAAGTATTAGAAATATGTCATTTAGTTTATTTGTGATACAATGGTCGATGGTATACGTGGGAGAGAGAGAATTTTGCTTCTAACAATATCGGTGAGAGATTGGATAGGGGAGTAGTCAACCCAAGCTAGTATAATTTGTATCCGAATTATAAATTTACTCATTCAACTAGTCCCTGCTCAGATCATTGCCCAATTTTCCTAGATACAAAAGCTATGACTAACTCGGGAAGTAATGCTCTCAAATTGAAGTTCGAAACAGCCTGACTTTTGGATGATAGTTGTGAATGAGAGGTAAAATCCCTTTGGGAAGTGACCAATCGTCTGCAAATTTTGGAATGCCTTCAAGTGGTTGGATGTGGTTTACATGATTGGGCTTTGAAGGAAAAGAAAAAAGAAAAAAGAAAAGCTCTAAGGTTTGCAAAGTCGTCTTAGTGCTTTGTATGGTGCCAGGCCAACTAATGATATTCTTGAGAAAATTATTGAAACCAATCTTGACCCTAGACTAGAAATTAATAAGGAGGAGTTGTATTGGAAGCAAATGGCTCATTTGAATTGGCTGAAGTATGGTGACCACAACCCTAAATTTTTTCATAGTTTGGCCTCTCAAACACGTTACACCAATAAAATCACAGGCCTAAAAGATGAGATAGGGGTCTTGTGTATTGAGGACTTAGATATGTTGCAAATTGTTGTCTGATATTTTAAAAATATTTTCATAAGCACTAGGGAGGTAGAAAACAATGGGATTTATTATGGGGTTGCTGCAAGGATTGATCTTACGATGAATGAGCTTTTATTGGTCGATTACAAGGAGGAGGAGATATAGGCAGTCATAAAAGAAATGGGAGCTACGAAGGCGCCGAGTTTCGATGGTTTACATGCAATCTTTTATCAGAGGTTCTAGCATATCATTGGTACAGACGTAATACATTTTTGTCTCCAAGCTCTAAACGGAGAGATCTCTTTGGAGGAGGCAAACTTTACGAATATTATTTTAATCCCAAAAGTCTATAAAGCATATATGATGTCTTTGTTTCGACCTATTAGTTTATATTATGTTTTGTATAAGATAATTTCTAAAGTTATTGAAAATAGACTTAACTTGCGCTTGATCAGTGTATAGATGAGGCACAATGAGCGTTTGTGCCAAGAAACTTAACTTTTTATAAAGTTTTAATGGCTTATGAGGTCCTTCATGCTTTGAAGATGAAATGTAGTGGAAAAAAGAATTGTTTGCTCTCAAGCTCGATATGAGCAAAGCTTAAGATAGAGTGGAGTGGGACTTTCTAAAAGGCATAATGAAGAGAGTGGAGTGGGACTTTCTAAAAGGCATAATGAAGAAAATCGTTTTTACTAACAAATGGCTTGAGTTAGTTATGCATTGTGTTTCTTCTATATCTTTTACAATGAACATGAATGGTTTTTCGAGAGATCCTTTTGTACAGGGACAAGGCTTTGATAGGGGGATCCATTAAGCCCCTATCTGTTTTTACTATGCACAAAAGGTTTTTCTTCACTATTACATTTGGCCATAGTAGAAGGAAATCTTAAGGTAGTTAAAGTTTGCAAAGGAAGTCTGGTGGTGACACATCTCTTCTTTGTAGATGATAGTATTGTTTTAGGAGATGCTAGTGATAAGGGAGGTCGGGTTATCCAAGCCTTTTTGTATAATTATGAAAAAGCCTTGGGTCAACAAATCAATTTTGATAAGTCGTTGATCTATTTCAGTTCAAATGTTTCTGAAGAGGTGTGTAGTTGGGTTGCGATTTGTTTGGGTGTTAGGCGAGCATTGTATGGAAAGAATTTAGGTCTTTCGACAATTGTGGGCCATAGGATGAAAGAGGCTTTTCAGTTGATTTTTGATCATATGCGAAGAAAAATCAATAGTTGGGGGCCTGTTTTTTATCTCAATGTGGGAAAGAGGTTTTTTTGAAAGCTGATTTATAAGCACTCCCTATTGACTCCATGTCTTGTTTCCTACTTCAAAAATTTGTTTGTTTAGATTTAGAAGGTAAAATGAGTTGTTTCTAGTTGCAAAAAAGCTCAACTCGAAAAGGCATTCACTAGTGTAAATGGGTCGACCTTTGCCTATCAAAGGAGAGTGATGGTATGAGCTTTCGCGGTTTGGCTAATTTTAATATTATCTTTTTAACGAAACAGTGTTGGAGGTTGATTATGAATCTAGACTCGTTAATAGCTCGTATCTATAGTGCTAAATATTACCCAAATTCTACATTTTGGAATGATAGGTTAGGATATTACCCCTCCTATGCTTGAAAAAGTATTTTTGCAGGGCGAAAGGTAATGAAAGATGGCGTGGGATGGAGAGTGGGATCTGGTACTCAAGTTGCTATATGGACGGATAGGTGGATTCCTCGGTAGGCCGGTGGTCGGATCAAGAACACTAGAATCAATAATAGCTATAGCCAAGTATCAGAGTTAACTGATCATTAGAATCGAAGGTGGAAAGAAGGACTGATTACCAAGATTTTTTCTTCGGAGGAGGTAGTGGCTATTTGTTGTATTCCCTTGTCCAAATGTACGGGGGCTGAT
The DNA here is from genome assembly GCA_039519145.1 of Kokia cookei. NCBI lineage: Eukaryota > Viridiplantae > Streptophyta > Magnoliopsida > Malvales > Malvaceae > Kokia > Kokia cookei. The sequence continues at coordinate 16,483,430 of CM076908.1, forward strand.
AAGATTGTTTGGAGTGGTGAAACTTCTGGTGAATTTAGTTTTCGGAGTTGAAATCAAGCCTAACCAGCTCTCAAACTTCAAATGATGATTTGTAAGAAATCAAAACTTTGTACAAAAAACCGTGAAGTCTACAAATTCCCCTTAAAGTTAAGATTGCTACATGGCGCATTCTAAATAGTTTCATTCCTACGGGATGGAACTTATACAATAAAAGAATTGCGTATACTCCGATATGTCCGAGATGTGGTGGCGAACCCAAAATCAACTTTCATGCTATTCTCAAATGTGGCCCTACTCAAGAGGTTTGGGACTTAGTAAAGATAAATTGGTCTGATGATGATATGGAGGAGGGGTTTTGGCAGTGGTTTACCTAAATATTCTTGTCTACTGATTACAACGAACGCAAACTGATTGTCCTTAGGATTTGGGCTCTTTGGCAAGCTCAAAACAAGCATGTCATGGAAGGTAAACAACAAACAGTTAGGGGTTTTCTCCAGAGTTTTTAGTATTGCCAAAGAAATGATAGAGTTACATAAAAAAATTACTTGCTACAAGAGATACTATGATGCAAAAATGGCGACCTTCCGATGATCCAGTGTTCAAATTAAATTTCGATACAACTTTCTGACCCAATCTTCACCAATCCAGCTCGGGGTTTGTTATTAGAAATGGTCTGGGTTTTGTTATGGGCAGTGGGACGATTATGAATTATTATGTCTCTCATTATTTCTCTACCGAAGATCTTGCATGTCTGTAGGCTATTAAATTTGTAGAGGAGATGAGTTTTTGACAAATTAAAGTTGAGGGCGACTCTCGCACCACAATAGTCATGATTAAACAAGGAAAAGTTGACAATTCCGAAATGAGTATTTATGTGGAGGATATTATAAATAGGGCTGCTCATTTCAAGATACCTAATGATAGGTTTTGGGTGGAGGATGTACCTAAGGTAGTGATCGCAGCGTTGGACGGTGATATGTCGACCCTAACACCGCAAGGTTGAAGAACAATGAGTCTTTTTTGCTCTTGCAAGCTGAAACCTGAAATTTTAATGGACGTATTTTGAATAGGGGTTGAAAGGGGTACACTATTTTGGGTTTTGATGCTTCTTCCCCCCCCCCCCCCAATCTATCGAGATTTTGTTTCGTCTTTCCCCCGAAGCATCTTTAATTTTCTTTACTGTTTTGGTGGGGATGTTACAGGTTTTTTTTAATTGCTGTACTGGTACTCGTTGTTTTCTTTTATTTTCAATAAAGTTGATCCCGAATTTCCATAAAAAAAAACACATAGAATACGAGATAAACTAAACCATTTTCAAATGTTGATGCCCTGATTGATTCATAACAAAGAAGCACAAAAAAGGAAGATGAAATAAAAATGCTAAATGATTTAAAACATTTAATGTAGTTTTTTAATTAATAAATTAATGTTAGAAAATATCATACACGTAATATCATTTTATTTCCCTTTTTCTTTTAAAACATTTCATGCAATCTAATTAATTGCTTTAATTGATTGCAATGGATATAAAAATTAAATACATTAACTTCCATTAGTTTGAAAAAATATTTTTTAAATGCAAAATTTATTTAAACATATTATTAAAACAATATAGTAATTAAAAATCAAATAAATTAAAACTTAAATAATTTAATATTATTCATGTAATTTATGAAAAAATATAAAAAAAATTAATATACATGGAGATTAATTTAAAATATTAATAAAATATTTAAAAACATTATTTAAAAATTAAATTAAACCATAATCATTTTAATAAATCAAAATAGTTTGATATACATAGTTTAAGCAACATATTAAAAAATAAAAAAGTGATGGAAATAATGGATTAAATTAGGATAATTGTTACACATGTTTATTTAAAGAAAAATATATATTTTATTGTGTTTTAAAATTTTAATTGTTATGAATATTATGGATGTTCAACCTTTCATTTCTCTTGACTTTTAACCTTCCATCTTCCTTAACCTCTCTTGACCTTTAACCTTCCATCTTCCTTAACTTTTTATATTCTTGTAACTACTATTTACTATTTATGTATTAGAATATGAAGAGTACAATCTCCCTATATATATAGTGGAGTATGCTACTTGTAAAATGTATGAAATATATAAAATACAATACAAATTCTGTCCTTATTCTCATCTATTATTCTTGTGTTCTTTACATCATTATTATTATTTTATAACACGTTATCAGCACGAGCACTTACATTAATCCAAGAGTCTTGCATTTTTCGTTAGTTTGGATCAAGAATATGATTACCTCTCAAATTCAATTAGCGATAAAACTTATGCTTAGCAGACAGTGCAACTACTCATACTATACTTAAGAATAAGAAATATTTTTCTCATTTGACAATGCAAAAAGCTTGTGTGAGTACTATATCTGGTAGTACCAAAATCATAGAAGGCTCCGAAAGAGTAAATATATTGTTGCCTAGAGGAACAAAGTTTCAAATTAATGATGCGTTATACTCACCTAAGTCTCAAAGAAATTTGTTGAGTTTTAAAGATATTCACTATAATGGATATCATATTGAGACGATAAGTGAAGGGAGTAATGAATATCTCCAAATTACAAGTATAATTCAAGGAAATAAAATCATTTTGGAGAAATTGTCTGCATTGTCCTCTGGTTTGTACTACACAAGAATTAGTACAATTGAAACACATGTTATAATAAATCAGAAGTTTATTGATGATTTTGTCATTTGACATGACCGGTTAGGCCATCCCGGTTCAATTATGATGCGAAAAATTATTGACAATTCATGTGGACATTCATTGAAGAGCCAGCAGATTCTTCAAGTTAATAATTTTTCATGTGATGCTTGCTCTCAAGGCAAATTAATCATTTGGCCATCACCAGCCAAGATAAATTATGAATCTACCTCTTTTCTAGAACGAATACAAGGTGATATATGTGGACCAATACACCCTCCATGTGGACCCTTTAGATATTTTATGGTTTTACTCGATGCTTCGACTAGATGTCACATGTATCCTTGTTATCAACTCGAAACATGGCATTTGCTAGGTTACTTGCTCAGTTGATCAAATTTCGAGCACATTTTCCAGATTTCCCTATCAAGACAATTCGTCTTGATAATGCTGGTGAATTTACTTCCCAAGCTTTTACTGATTTTTGTATATCTATTAGAATAAGTGTTGAACATCCTGTAGCACATGATCATACACAAAACGGTCTTGCTGAATCACTAATCAAACGTCTTCAATTAATTGCAAGGTCATTACTTATGAAGTCCAAACTTCCAATTTCTGCTTGGGGACATGCCATACTACATGCAGCATCACAAATTCGAGCCAGGCCAACAAGTTATCATAAGTTCTCCCCGTTACAAATGGTTTTTGGTCAGGAACCAAATATTTCCCATCTAACAATTTTTAGATGTGCTGTATATGTTCCAATTGCTCCACCACAACGCTCTAAGATGGGTCCTCAAAAGAGTTTAGGAATATATGTTGGATATGAATCTCCATCAATAATTAAATATCTTGAGCCATCAACGGGGAATTTATTTACGGCTCTATTTGCTTACTATCATTTTAATGAGTCTATTTTCCCAATGTTAGGGGGAGAGAATAAACAGTTGGAAAAAGAAATAGATTGGAATGAATTATCATTGTCACATCTTGATCCTCGTACATAACAATGTGAATTAGAGGTTCAGAGGATAATTCATCTACAAAGTTTAGCAAATCAATTGCCAGACGCATTTACTAATCCAAAAAGAGTGAAAAAATCACATATACCAGCTGTAAATGCTCCAATCAAATATGTCCCTGAAGGACAAACTCTAGTTGCTAGTAAGTCTAAAGCACGTTTAAAGCATGGTAGACCAATCGGTTCCAAAGATAAAAATCCTCGAAAAAGAAAAGGAGCGAAAATAGATGGTCAGATCGAGGAAGAAATTACTTTCAAAGGATCTCCAGAAGAGATTTTAGACATGACTACAGTTCAAGAAAAATCTCAAGTACCTGATAATGATGAGATATCAACAAATTATGTCATGTCAAGAATTAAGTGGAACCGAAATCAAATCGACGTCAATGACATATTTGCATGCAATGTAGCACTAGATATTTTGAATGACAATATAGATCATGAACCAATGTCAATTGATGAATGTAGACAAAGAGACCAAAATGGAAAGAAGCAATTGAGACGGAATTAAAATCTCTTGCAAAGAGAGATGTATTCGGACATGTAGTTCGTACACTTGAAGGTGTAAAACCTGTGGGATAAATGGGTTTTTGTAAGAAAGAGAAATGAAATGGGAGAAATTGTGAGATATAAAGCATATTTAGTTGCACAAGGATTTTCACAAAGACTTGGTATTGATTATAAAGAGACATATTCTCCTGTGGTGGATGGAACTACTTTTCGGTTCTTGATTAGTCTGGCAATAAGAGAAGGACTTGATTTATGCCTAATGGATGTAGTTACAGCCTATTTATATGGACCACTTGATAATAACATTTACATGAAACTCCCAGAAGGTTTTAATCTGACAGAAGTAGTTAATTCAGGTTCTCGAGAATATTACTCAATCAAATTAAACAGATCCCTTTATGGATTGAAACAATCTGGGTTCATGTGGTATAATCGCCTTAGTGAATACTTATTAAGGGAAGACTATAAGAATGACTCTATTTTCCCATGCATTTTTATAAAGAAATTTGGATCAGGATTTGTTATAATTGCTGTGTATGTTGATATCTAAATATTATTGGGACTCCTGAAGAGATTTTAGTGACAATAGAGTGCTTAAAGAAAGAATTTGAAATGAAAAACCTTGGAAAGACAAGATTTTGTCTAGGGTTACAAATTAAGCACCTAAAGAATGGAATCCTTGTGCATCAAACAACATATATAGAAAAAGTGCTAAGAAGATTTTACATGCATAACGCACATCCTTTGAGCACCCCAATGGTTGTTAGGTCACTTGATGTAAATAAAGACCCTTTTCGTCCTCGAGAAAAAGATGAAGATTTTCTTGGTCCTGAAGTACCATATTTGAGTGCTATTAGTGCATTGATGTATCTTACTAGTCATACACGACTTGATATATCATTTGTTGTCAACTTATTAGCAAGATTTAGCTCTTGTCCACCTGAAGACATTAGAATGGAGTTAAGCATGTTTTTCGTTATCTTCAAGGTACAAGAGATATGGGTTTATTTTTCTCTAACCTAACCAAAACAAAATTAGTTGGTTTTGCAAATGCAAGGTACTTATTTGATCCTCACAATGATCGATCACAAACTGGTTATGTTTTCACATATGGTGGTACTGCAATTTCTTGGCGCTCTATGAAACAAACAATTGCTGCTACTTCTTCTAATCATGCTGAGATTTTGGCAATCCATGAGGCTAGTCGTGAATGTGTATGGCTAAGGTCTGTAATTCATCACATACAAAAAGATTGCGGTTTATGCTATGAAAAATAAGTTCCAACAGTTTTATATGAAGATAATATAGCTTGCATTGCACAACTTAAGGAAGGATATATTAAGGGTGATAGAACAAAACATATATCACCAAAATTTTTCTTCAACAGATTCGATCAAGTGAGAAGTTGATAGATCTTTTTACTAAGGCACTGCCTACTGCTACATTTGAGAAATTAATTTTCAACATTGGATTGCGTCGTCTCAAAGATCTTAAGTGATGCTTAATTGAGGGGGAGTACATTCACACTGCATATATATATATATTTGGTTGTGATATAATATGTATCAAAGGATTATGTACTCTTTTTTTCTTCACTAGGTTTTTGTCCCACAGGGTTTTTCCTAGTAAGGTTTTTAATGAGGCATATCCCTTATACAATGAACATCCAAGGGGGAGTGTTATGAATATTATGGATGTTCAACCTTTTATCTCTCTTGACTTTTAACCTTCCATCTTTCTTAATCTCCCTTGACCTTTAACCTTCCATCTTCCTTAACTTTTCATATTCTTGTAACTACTATTTACTATTTATCTATTAGAATATGAAGAGTCCAATCTCCCTATATATATAGTGTAGTATGCTACTTGTAAAATGTATGAAATATATAGAATATAATACAAATTCTCTCCTTATTCTCATCTATTATTCTTGTGTTCTTTACATCATTATTATTATTTAATAACATTAATCATATTATGTGTAAAATGTTAATTTTTCTAAAAAAATATAATTATAAATAATTTAATTGATACATGCAACTAATATGTGCAGCGTACGATATAAAAAAAAATAGTATTAATTATTAGACTTAATTTATAAAAAAATTCAAAATATTTCATATAATTACTACAATATTTTATATGTATTTGTTTATATTTTAAGTGATTTACTCTTGATATGTATGTTCCACTATTTAATAAATTTACTTAATTTAACATTTTAATATATTTACTCTTGCTACAAATATATAAATGTGAATGTCCATTTTCTAATCCTTTCATTTATGAGATAAAACCCCTCATTCTTATAAAAGTAAATATGCAAGTTGCTTAATGTATGTGTTAATGAAACACTTAAGTAAACTTCATTTGTTTGTATTGCATTGAATGACAATGACATATAAATAGAACTCTTGTGTGAGTGAAAATAAGATATGAAAAAAAAATTTGTTGATTTGATATATTGTTTACTTTTTAGTGTTTTTTATTTTATTATTTTATAACATATTATTAGCACAAATTTTTACAAGTTCATAGTGAAGTTCACGTCATTGCGACTTTATATAACTTACTTGTTTAGCTCTCGTTGAAGTATATACGGTGTACATAGTTGCATAATTTTTTATTTATTTTTTAGATGAAATATTTGTTTTGGGTAACATTTGCATTTTTTACAACTCAAATGTTATTATAATGATAATTATATATATACTAAAAAAATTCAATTATTTCATTTTGTTTTAAGTTATTATCATGATTATCCTTCCCTATGCCAATATTTGAAATACATATTATTATTCCACAAAATTAGTATATATAATTGTATTTATTTACTATTGAGAATCCTTATTATTTTACTATTTTTTTTATTTTTATTAGTGATTATAATGTCAAATATTGTAAAACTTGAGTTTGTAGCCCTATATTCTCAAGCAAGAATTATTTGCCATTGATATTAGATGTTGGAATTCACCTAGATGCTAAAGGTCTAAAAAATATTATATTAGCAGATGAAGAAGCATCTAATGAAGACAAGACAAAAACAATGATTTTCATCCGTCACCATCTACATGAAGGATTAAAAGTGGAATATCTCATTGTGAAAGACCCTCTTGAGTTGTGGAATAATTTGAAAGAATGTTTTGATCATCAGAAAAGGCTGATCCTCCCTAAAAATCGTTATGATTAGATGCACATATAGTTGCAGGGTTTTAAGATTGTTAGTGAATACAAATTCAAAATTTTTCAAAATTAATTCTTAACTAAAATTATGTGGAGAAAACATAACTAATGAGGACTTGTTAGAGAAAACCTTTCAATCTTTCATGCTATTAATGTGCTCCTGTAGCAGTAATACCATGAAAAAGGTTTTAAAATGTATTTTGAATTTATTTCATGCCTTTTGGTGGCTGAACAAAATAATGAGTTGTTGATGAAAAATCATGGAATTCGTCCTACTAGTTCTGCACCATTCCCTAAAGTGAATGTAGCAGTATACAATAATTATGAAAATGGAGAATATAGAGGTCGCGATTGTGGTCGTGGTCGTGGTCGTGGAAGTAGTGGGGTACATGGTCGAGGACGTCCTAGCAACAGTTATCATGGTGCTATAACAATGGTACTTCTAACCACCAGAAAAAAATAACAATGAAGGATAAGAAAGAGGTGGTCAAAATAATCCTTCAAATATTGTTGGGAATATATGCTATTAATGTGGTATGAAGGGGCATTGGTTACGTACCTGTCGCGTTTGAGCATTTAGTGAAACATTATCAAACATCCATTTAAAAGAAGGGAAAGAATATGGAGACAAATTTTATATCTCAAAATGATGAAATTGAGGCAAAAATGAAGATATTCACTATGATACTAAAATTGACCATGCCTACAAAGGTGATGAAATTCATGACCTTAATAATATAACTCACCTAGATGTGACAAATTTATTTGAGAATCATTAGAAAAGTTGATGTTATTTTGACATTTTTATTTTTTATTTTAAGTATGCTTTATTTTCATGCATAAAGAATAAGTTATATATTCAATAAATATTTGCAAAGTTTCTTATATTATTTTTTGTTTATTTTTATGAAGAATATAAATATTCAACAAAATTTTGTTGGACCAAAGTCAATGGAGACATGTGTCTTCTAGATAGTGTTAGAACACGCATAATATTCAAAGATAAAAAATAATTTTCTCATTTGACAATAAGTGATGCGCAAGTTAATACAATATCGGGTTGTTCAAAACTTATTAGTGACTCCAAAAGAACGATTATATTATCACCTAAAGGGATAAAATTTGTCATTGAAGATGCTTTATTTTCCACTAAGTCTCAAAGAAATTTATTGAATTTTAAAGATATTTGTTTTACTGGATATCATATTGAGACTATGAATGAGAAAAATATTAAATATCTATATATTACAAATATTAAATGTGAAAAGAAATATGATTTGGGAAGACTGCTTGCTTTTTCGTCAAGTTTATATTATACACATATTAGTTCAATTGAAACACAATTACTACAAACCAGAAGTTTGTAGAACCACATACTTATAATATTTGGGATGACAGATTAGACCATCCCATTTCTATTATGATGCGAAGAATAAAAAAAAATTGAATTGGGCACCCATTAAAGAACTAGAAAAATCTTGACTTCAAGGATTCATCATGTGTTTCTTGTTCTCAAGGAAAGTTGATCATTAGACCATCACCAGCTAAAGTTGGGATTGAATCTCCCACATTTCTAGAATGTATTCAAGGTTGTATATGTGGGCTCATTCATCCACCATTTGGATCATTCATATATTTTATGGTATTGTTAGATGCATCTAGTAGGCGATCACATTTGCGTTTATTATCGACTCACAACCTGACATTTACGAGACTACGTGCTTAAATAATTCGATTAAAAGCAAAATTTCTAGATTATGCAATCAAAACTATCCATCTTGATAACGCTGGTGAGTTTATGTCTCAAGCTTTCAATGATTATTATATGTCAATTGGGATAAAAGTTGAACATCTTGTAGCTCATGTTCACACACAAAACGATTTAGCTGCATCATTTATCAAACGCCTCCAACTAATAGCTAGGTCATTGCTTATGAGAATAAAACTCCCAGTTACAACTTGGGGATATGTTATTTTGCATGCAACAACACTTGTGCACATCAGGCTAACAAGTTATAATAAATAATCTCCATTACAATTGACTATTGGTCATAAGGCAAATATTTTCCATCTTAGAATTTTTGGATGTGCGATATATGTTTCAATTGCTCAACCACAACGCATAAATATGGATCCTCTAAGGAGGTTGGGAATATATGTTGGGTATCAATCTCCTTCTATAATTAAGTATGTTGAACCATTAACTAGAGATTTATTTACTGCAACATTTGTTGATTGTCACTTTGATGAAACAACATTCCCAACATTATGAGGAGACGAAATACAATTGGTAAAAGAAATTACATGAAATGGGTTATCATTATCTCAATTAGATCCTTGTACAAGTCAAAGTGAATAAGAACTTCAAAGGATAATACATTTGCAAAACATCACCAATCAACTACTAGATTCATTTACTGACCTAAAGAGAATTACAAAATCTCACATACCAGCTGAAAATGTTGTAATACAAATTGATGTCCTAATAGGACAAACTGTTAGTGCAAAAGAAAGTAATCCGCGCCTGAAGCGTGGAAAACCAGTCGATTCCAAAGATAAAAATCCTCGTAAAAAGAAAGGAAAATTTATTCAAGATAGTTATATTATGGAGGCAAGTCCATGAAAAGTCCAAATATATAACTAATCAAAAAACCCCAAAAATATTCAAGTACCTGAAAATGGTGATAAAGAAAAGATTTCAATAAGTTATGTTACTTCAAGAAAAAAAATGGAACTGAAAAAATATAGTTTTTGACAAAAATTTTGCTTATAATGTTTTAAGTAGGCATTTTATAATACACAGAGCAAACATTTAAAAAAAACCACCACACATTACCTCAAAAGCTTAAACTATAGAACTAGAAAAAGAAATGAAAATGGACTAAAGAGGAGAAGAAGCAAGAGAGAGAAAGGAAAGGTGGATCAAAGAACAAGCTTCGGTGACAACGCCGGAGTGCAACTATGGTGCATGCTGGCAGTGGTGGCTAGGCTTAGGAAAGAGAGGAGGAGAATAAGAAGAAAAGAATAAAAAAGTACGGAAAACGAAAAAAAAAAAGGAAAAAAAGGGAAATGACATCATCATGATATCATTATGCCACGTTTCATAATTTTATTTTGCCACTTGACTCAAACTTAACGACGTTAAAAAAAGGTACCAAACTAGTTGACGGAAAAAAAAAGTTTAGGAACCAATTTGAGACAAAAAAACTATAAGTATGAGAATTGGACAAATTCAGGTACTAATTTTATATTTAACCCTTAAAAATTTCTATAAGCGATTGAAACATTTGGATAGCAACCTGCAGATTTGACAAACTCAAGAATTTCAGTGGTTGACATTAATTCATTCAGTAAAGTAAATTACAACACTTTCAATGCAAATAAAATATCATTTAAATCAACAGTTGATGAATCACCATGAGTAAAGGAAGAGTGAAAAATAGCACAACATTCTCTCAATTCCTTTTCATCCGATAACTTTAACTTGTTTGAATCAAACAAAAACCTAAAAATACTTTAAAATATTTTTAGTTGCTCAAATATACTCTTCAAAGAAGTAATTGTCATGTCTACAATAACTATAAAAATATCAACTCTAAATAATTCATTAGCAGACCGAATTTCTCATAAAATTATTTTTTTTCTAATAACATTACGCTTTGTTGGAAAGGTAGGCTCTACATTCATATCAAGCGCAATACTTTTAGCAATATTCATATTTTAGCAATATTCATACTAGAAGTAAAGTCTTCATCTCTATACTTTTAAAAATATGACAATACACTTTCTAATTGCTTTATGGTGGTGTTAATGCACATAGACTTAGATTGCAGTTTCTTGTTCACCATATTTATAGCAAATAAAATTTCATACCAAGCAAAAACTCAAAATTCTCAAATGCATTGACCAAACTCTCCGCTTCACTCTTTGACTTTGCATCCTCATAATATTCATATAATTCCGACAAAGCCAATCTTATTTAGGGAGTTTAAAATCTAATAACTTTAACACTTTTAATTTGACTCTCTCAACGAGTATTAGATAAAAAATTTCAAAGTTAATTCAAGAACATTGTCAAGCAAAATTTTCCATCTTTTCATAAAATTCGAAAATAAATAAAATATGCGTTAAACAATTCCAAAAAATAAAATAACTCTAATGCAAGAATGTGTCATATCAATAAGAGTAAGATTCAGACTCTAACAAGCACAAGGCATATATAAAGCTCTTGAGTTTATTTCAAGAAATCGATTTTTTAACACCTTGGTGCTTCCCTTTCATATTGGAACCATTATTATAATATTGACCCCTTACATCATCAAAACTAAGATCAAGAGACTTCAAAATATCTTGTAATTCATTAAAAATTCTCAATCCAGATGTATCATCCACCTTCAAAAACTCTAAAAAGTACTTCTCAATTTTTATTTTATTAGTTGACATATTCACACATCATACTATTAGAGACATTTGTTCTTGATGACCAATATCATGGGTACAATCAAGAATTATAGAAAAATATTTCGCCTCTTTGATGATTTTAGTTATAGAACTTTTAAAACTATCGGCCAAAAGGGAAATCAATTCATTTTGAATTTTATGCCCAAGATAATGATAATGAATTTTACGGTTTTGAATGCATCTAACATGATCTTGCATTATCACATCGAATTCTGTAATCATTTCAATCAATCCCAGGAAATTACCATTGCTATCTTGGTAGAGTTTTTCATTTGATCCTCGAAAACTAAAATTATGAGTAGCAAGACATTTCATAGCTGAAAATATTCTAAGAAAAACTTGCCTTTATTGCTCTTTCTCTTTCATAATTTGTTCTTGCAAGCTTTTATCAATTATTTCATTTTTATCCAACCTTACTCTCATTTCATTCCAAGTATTCATATTAGTCATATGCTCAACACTGTTTTCATGTTATTTGAGTCTCTCACTAATATGTCTCCAATAACTTAAACCCTCATTTGCTAAAGAACTTTTGTTACTAATATATTTGAACAACTTAGAACAAAAACAAAATACTTTGTCAACAAGTTTGGAATAAAATAACAATTTTCTATCACCACAGCTCAACTTCCTAGAAAAATAAGCATATGAAAAATGTTTATTATTATTATCGAGAGAAAAATCAAGATTCATTTATCTTATAGGTCCCTTTTCAACTAAAATGTCCTTTGTTTCGTTATCAAGATTAGTCCAATTTCTAATATCATAAATATCCAAAGAAGAAATTATTTGTTCTTCATCAATGTCAATATCAGGAGGGATTGTTAGTTCTTCATTAAGACCAAGATTTTCAATATTGAATACATTTGGCAAATCATTAGGCTCATTTAGATCATTAATTTCATCATTCTCATGGACATCATTATGAAACCTTTCATTTGATTAATCCAAATTTTCATTAAAAACTATTTTTAAAAAAAATAAATTTATCAATAGCACATTGTTGTGATTTTTTTTTTACTCTTTAGCACGTTTTCTCTTTTTTTTCTTTTTTCACTTCCAAATAAATGTTTCTTAGACAACATTATATATACAACATAAATTAGATACTCAAGTAACACAAGAAAATAAAACAATAGCACCTGATAGAAGAATTCCAAGTTGAATATTAACTTTCACATTTACTAGTTCCAAAAATCAAATCGAGTTATTGGAATTCTATAAATATAATTATAATAATCAATTACAAATAAAGATTGCAATTAACTAAAAAATTAAATGAAAAATACAAATAAAAAATTAAATGAGTAATAGAAACATAGACTCAAGTAAAAAAATTTAAATGAAACATAGCATCAAGGAAATTTTTTAATAGGACAATGGCGTAATACTTCATACTTTAAACTATTGCTCTATAGACTATAGCATACTAGCTTCACCTTCTCATCTAATTTCGTGTCTCGTGACTCCACCAAATCCCACCATATATATATGACTGTTGATGATGATGATGATGATGATATCAAATTGACAAATTCAACCCCGTACCATATATATCAAACATGAAATTGAAAACTATAAAGTTCCCCCTATTATAATATAAAAAAAAAAGTTAAAAAGAAAAAAATTTAAAAAATCCAACTCAAAGATTGTTCTCTTCCCCAAGAATACTAAAAAGCTTAAAGCCTTACCGTAAAAATACAACCCAAAATTTTTATAACATTAGGAGGAAAAAGACAAAAACAAATGGCTATTTGTTGTACTATTTTTCATTTATAGGAACCAATACCCGCATTACAAGATTTGCTCGAGTTGAACCAAATTAAAACCAACCCAACAACATATAGTTCCCCTAGAATACTAAAAAACTTAAAGCAAAAACACAACCCAGAATCCATCACCTCTTTATTTGTCGATTCTTTTTTATCTTGTTTCCAATGCAAAAATAGAGCCGTTGATTTTTTTTGGCTTTAACAGTAGGGGATGGAATTTGGGATGTAGGAGAGGGTTGGAGAAGTCAAAGAGTTGGAGATAAAGCAAGAATTGAAAGCACTTATATTTTCTGCTTTTTTTTTTTCTTGCCTATTATAAGAAAAACTAAATTTTTTTTCAGAAACAATTTTTTGGGCCTCTTTCTAGTTTTGGGCCTTGGACAGTTGCACTTTCAAACTACCTCAAAATCAGGCATAGGAAAACCCGTCCAACTGAAAGCGTTTTACTGGTAACATGTGGAAAATACTTTCAACTAGAAGCGTTAAAAAAACACTTCCAACTGGAAGCATTTTCCCTAGATCAACCTATTATCGTAATTATTTCAAAAATTGGTCTAATTCGATAAATTTAAAATATTTTTGGCATTTTTTAGTATTAAAGTCGTGAATCTGTTTAATTTTTAAAAGGGGTAAATCGAAAAAATTAACCAAGTGACTGAAAAATTAACAATCCGAAAAGTAGAGAAACTAATTTTGAGTAAATAAAAATAAAAGGACTAAATCCATACAAATCCATAAATACAGGGACTATCATTAAAATTTAACGTATATAAATATATACCTAATAGTTGTGAAAATTGTAAAATCCAGATTGCAACAAAGAGACGAAGTTAATAGAAAACGTGTATCATAGACTGAACAAATGCCGACGCAAACTTCCAAAAAGACTACAAAGAACTGAAGTATCAAATTTAACAGCTTTGAATTTTATTTTATTAGGAAATTTGGTACGTTTACTTAGTAAATGAATAGATTTTTTTTTTTATGCTTTAGTATTTAGGTATATACTCTCAACTAGTCAACTAGATAAGCAAATAGAATATTATAAAAAGAATATAAATATAATTTTAACTTAAAAGCGTGTAAAATTTTTAAATAAAATATATATATTAAAAACATTTTAAGAAGACAATAACATTCATTATTCCATATTTTTATTATCTATTTATTATTAACGGAGTAAAAAAATTTACAATTATTCCATATTTTTAAATAAAAATTTATACAATTCTAATGTTGAAAGGTGGAGCTATTAAAAGTAAACCAAATATTTGGTCTTAACATTTCTTTTTTAATTTAGGAAAGGTAAAACATCCTCCCCTTAACATCCTCGAAATATGAATACCGGAAACATGCTCGGGTGGACAATAATTTAGTTTCATAAAATTAATTATTTTTACTTCCGTTTTCACTATATTTTAGAATTATTCTGATTTTGACTTCTAATATATATTATTTATAATCGTAATCATATATGTAATATTTAAAAGGTTTAAATAATAAAATAGTATTTAAAATATATTATTTTTCTTAAATTGGTACTTAAATTTTTTTGGTAAAAACTGATACTTAAACTATTAAATCGTTACTCATTTTACCTCAACTGTTAGTTTCGCTAGAAAAAAAATTCAGCCAATCACGACTTGCCACGTAAACATCTATTTTTTTTTTTAAATATTAGTAAAATTCATAAACGCATTTAAAAATAATTCAAAATTTTTTTATTAGGATTTTTATGGAGAATTCTTGTAACACCCTGTTTTTCAGTGGTTTCAAGACCACGAATCTGATGAGTAAATTTGTATAATTAGTATTTAAATTATGCAAATTAATAATAATTTTATATTGAATTTCAAATTGATGGATTTTAATTATTGAATTAAAAGTTAATATAGGTAGTTCGATTCAAAAGTCAAGTGGTTTTAGAAAATAAGGTATCGGGACCTCGTTTCTGTAATTTTTACCAGTAAATATTTTTATTAAATATGTATAGAGTTGTATTATAGGTGAATTGAAGTTTGGTCCGGTAATTTTGATGACTTATTGCTTAATTAAGGTGAAAGGATTAAATTGTAAAAGAGGTAAAAGTTAATCGTTATAGACTTGAAGGACTAAAATGGTGATTAAACCATGGTCAAAAAGTTCAAGAGGTGGTGACATGATTAAATCCACTTACTTTTAGGTTATTTATTCATGTAGTCCTAATTAGTTTAAGACTAAATTGTAAATATGTTTGTTTAATTGGAATTTAATATAATTGAAGGACCAATTGTGTAATTGGACCCTCCTTAAATAGTCTCGTAATAAAATGATGCGGAATTCTCTAGATTGGAGTAAATTGAAATTAAATACTAATTAATTAAGGATTTACTAATTAGTCCATTTTTGATATTATCGGAAACGGAGGTTTCAGGGCCAAAACTCCAATGAGTTGGTCCATAAATATTAATTATTTAGTATTTACAAGGTCATTAGTGTTGTGTTAAAATTTGGTTATGAAATTTTATCGTTTAGATAGTTAATTAAATAAAAAGGACTAAATCGTAAAACTTACAAAAGTTCATTTCTATTGATTAAAGGTACTGAATGAAAATTTGAAAGGTAAAGTAAGGGATCTAATAATTAAATAAACCATTTGTGTATCAAGTGGACGGTAATGGGCTTGAAATTGTGAGATTTTATTTGTTTTTAAAGGGTAAATTTGTAAATAGTAAATTATAATGTATATTAATACATAAAAAGATATGAATTTAGTCATCTTTCTCCTTGTTTCTTCTAGAGAAAGCCGGAACTCCATTGTTAAGGCCTGAGAGGCTTCAGCCAAGCTTTATTTCCTCGATTTGATCATGAAATGGAACAATTGACAAACAAATAGGAGAAAATAAAAAATTACTGATTAGTCTACGGAATTGTGGTTGGTGCAGAACTAGTTTAGGTAAGTTCATATGAGACTTACTTTGTTAATTCGTAATTTAGTTTTAATACTTTGTGTTTTTAGTTTGAATTGTTAGGTATGATTGTATTAGTATTAAAAAAGATAAATTTGATAGAACTTGAAATATATGATAAAAATATGAAAAGATGTGTAACATCGTATAGATATAAATTGTTATATGAATGGATTAATTTCTAAGAAATTTTGATAAATGAATTGATAGTTGGTTATGATTAATCAAATCATATTTGTGTGAATTTAATTGATTATTGAGATAAAAGACTAAATTGAGAATTGTATAAATTGGTGAATTTATAAAATTGGCTTGGGATAGAGATGAATCTTATTATGTTATGCATATAATGATATTCTGATGGTTGAATTGATGATATTGGAATTGATAAAAATGGAATAGAACTTATAAATGAATCAAATAATAGGGTTATCATATTTACTTATTTAGACTACGATGCTTATTAATTTGCACTACGATGCCTATTGGTTTGCACTAGGGTGCCAACTGCTCTGCACTACGGTGCCTATTGATTTGCACTACGGTGCTTACTAATTTGCACTTCAATGCCTATTGTTCTACACTATGGTGCCTAATGATCTACACCACAATGCTTACTAATTTGCACTTTGGTGCATACTGTTAAAGCACTTTAATGCCTAGCAGGCTTCGTGCCAATGTAATAGAATATACTGGATATTGACGACTTGAAAACTCCTTAAGTGATGATGTGGAAAATGAAATGAAACTCATGTATCATTCGATACGCACTTACTGTAAGCTATGTCTGACATGAATTTGGCTATTCTAATAACGTAATTTGATTTGTTGTAATAAATTTGGTAAGATTACCATTTAATTTAACAAACTTACTAAGCTTCAAATAAGCTTACTCCTATTTTATCCTCTGTTTTGTATATTACGTTTGAGGTTGGAAGATCGTATTAAACTCGGAGAAATTACACTATCTTTAGGACTCTTGGTAGATTTTGAAACATTTGGCTTATATGGCATGTAATAGGGCAATTGCTGTTATGCTATGTTACAAGGTGATGTATGCTTGTTTGGTACTTGGTGGTTAAATGTTAGTTCTTGAAATATATTAATTGGTGTTGATGTTTGAATGTTGAACTTTAGTTAGTATGATTGTTGGAAGTTAAGCTAAACTTTTGTATATGATCATGGGATAGGATATGTCATGCTAACTTATGAAGAAAGGTTAAAATAGCTTGTAATGTTCATCTTGGAATTTATAAAGGATGGTTAGAGTGGTGTTTGGTATGTTCATTACATTGTGTCATTATATAGGTGATTGAATGAGACATTAAGTGATTGATTTTGGCATGTTTTAAGGGGTTTTCGATGTGTCTTAGAGTGTTGAATTGATGTGGTATGATTGGGTTCAAGTGCCTAATGAAAAAGGTGAGGAACAAGCATGTTTTTGCTCTCTTTTGGGCACACATGGCCTAGGGCATGAGCTGTCACACGGTCTTGTGATACACACAGATAGCACACACGGTCGTGTGGCCCAAGTCAATGAGTTACATGGTCTGGCACAAGACACATGGGTGTAAGGGACAGTCACACAGGCGTGTGGAAATGTAACACGGTCGAATGATCCCTGTAAGTGAAAATTTATGTTTTGCCTCAAATTTTTTGATATGTTTCGATTTGGTCCCTAATTGTTCGTAAATTGTTTTTAAGAACTCAGGGGTCGGATTTAAAGCATGTTTTGTATGTTTAATATTATTTCGATTTATATATATAATATTGGAATTAAATTGATATTAAAATACCGTATGCTATGAAAACATCCAATGAGTATAGTAACTTTCCGTAACCCGCTTTCGGCGACGAAAGCGGGATATGGGTGTTACAATTCTAGGTTCTCCTTGATTTTCAATTACCAAGAAGAACCAACAATGAAATCAAGAACCTATGGAAAAAGAAGCTTGAACAAAAAGGCATTGACCCTGTCACTCAAAAGCCACTCTCCAAGGTAAAAAATGGCCAAAGAAATGGAAGCAACAAGCCATCTTTGGTGGGTCATCATCCAATTCACCAATACACACCGCCGTCATCGCCACCACCAAAGCTTTCCTTTAATTGGTTCAACCCTGAATTTTCACCACCCATGACTGCCTCTTATGGACCTTTCTACCATGGAACCACCACTAGTGCCTCAGCCAATAAAACCACTTTGGTAATGGTTCAAACACAAACTAAAGAAACCAAATGGACTAAGTTCCTTAATAACCCTTTATTAATGGCGGCTACTTTACAAAATCAATGGTCCCACAAAATTTTTTCCCTTCATTTTCATGTATATTGGTCAAATAAAAAATATCAATGTCTACGTGGCAAGTTGTGATTAGCTGATTTTTTTTCTAATGGGACTAACAGTTGGGGTAAAACGGATAACGGTTTAATAGTTTAAGTACCAGTTTTGACCAAAAAAAAGTTTAGGTACCAATTTGAGAAAACTAATATAGTTTAGGTACCATTTTGTTGTTTAAACATATTTAAAATGAAAGCTTCTAATAAACATTAAATATATCCAATAGGGTAAACTACCAAAATAGTCACTTTTGTTTGCCTCAAGTTACATTTTAGTCACTTATGTTTGAAATATTATGTTTTAGTCACTTAAATTATCGTGTTGTAACATTTTAGTTACTGAGCCGTTAAATTCCGTTAACGGTGTTATGGTAAGCTTACGTGGTATATTACATTATAATTTCAAATGAAAATTTTAGGTTAAATCATACAATTGCTCGCTATATTTTTTTTTGTTTTGAGCTTTTCCTTTCGGTTCAAGATTAAAATCCAGTTACAGTTCCAATCTCATGAGCCTTGCAATTACGCTTGGTGACCATCATTATTTATCATTATTGGATTCGAATACTAAACCGAACGAAATAATATAGGGACCAATTGTACAATTTAACTTAATTTTTTTTGAAGTGATGATTAAACATGCTACATTAGTTTATCGTTACACCATTAACGTCAATTAATGGCTCAGTGACTAAAATCTTACAATACGATAACGTAAGTGACTAAAATGTAACTTGAGGTAATGAAAAGTGACTATCTTGATAGTTTACCCTATCCAATAATTACAACATATGAATAGTCTTATGTCAAATCATAAATATTATAGCAATTTGAAGAAATATTTTAAGAAACTAATCTTATGTGTCACAATTACATATTCATCATTTATCAGTCTAAAACTCATATAATTGTAATTATGGAAATAATGTAAATTTATTAAAAAAAATTATGGAAACAATTTTCATTAGAATTTTTATTTAATAAAAAAACAAATATTATGAAAATAAAATTTTCTAAGGCTTCGCTTGTTTCAACGTAGAAGTTTTTATGGAAAATATTTTCAATTTTTTTTATGTCTGTTTCATGTAAAATAGGATGGTCAACGTAAAAGATGTTCCAGTCAATGTAAAATTACCTTCTTATTCTCGTAAAATGTCTTACCAATTTTTCTTCGTAAGACATTTTCCAAATTGATAAGGTTTTATTCACTGTGCCAACCTCATTCCTGACCTGAACATCAGGTTAAAGCATCAGGATGTTACATTCTCTATTACATTCTGCACTTATTAAATATTTTCTTATAAATTTTCGTAACTTTTCAACTTTAGTTCCTTTTTGTCACAAAAGTTCAATATTCACTAACTTAATCATATTAAATTAATTTTCTTTCTTCTTAAACTTTAATCACATAATTTATCTCAATATCATGTTTCACATATCAAATTTCTATACATTTCACTTATATTATTTCATCCACATATTTTCTCAAGTTTAACAATTTAGTCATTATCATCATAAAAATTCCATAGTTTTCCACTATTTCACTTTAATAATACTTTATGCATATTTCATGATCTTATAACACATTCATTAAACTTTTAACATAATTTTCTTATTCACATACTAAATTGTTTCACACTTAAACTTTTGTACATTTTTCAATTTAGTCCCTATGCCATGTAATTTATTTTTCACCATGTAAGCATTTTTAATCAAATAATTCTTTATAATATCTTGTTCCACAACACAAATTTTCATGCATATTACTTCTCTTGTTTCAATTATAAATTTCACAAACTTTACAATTTAATCCTTACATCATGAAGATTCATTATTTACTATAATTTCACCTTAGCATCACTTTGTAATCAATTCACTACTTATCATAAATCTAAAATATATGTTTGTTTCATTGAAAACAACTTTTATAAAATATTTTCAGGAAATCTTCCTAACAACAGAAAATATTTTACATAGATTCATTCAAACATAAAAAAAAAATATTAGTTTTTTTCTAGAAAAATAAGTTATTTTCTAAAAATTATTTTTCAAATGTTATTTTCAGTGAAACAAATGAAACCTAAATCATATAATGCTAATATATATTGCAATACATAATTATCATTTAAAATAAAAACTTACCAAATAAACTAATTTAAATATTTTATAAAGAATTAAATACTGTAAATTGAGCACTTAATTAAAATAAATAGATAATTTCATTTTTAATAATAAATAATTTTAAATTAATATATTATTTTCATCTTGTTAACACACAAGATTAATTAAAATTCTAGAGCACGGTTAATAAATTTCATTCAACAAAATAAAAATTATCATAACAATTGTTGAAGCTTAATTTATTTGAGAAAGATTTTCATAAATTTGATTTAATTGATTGAGAGTTTAAAGGAGTCAATTTGATTTCCATAAATTGTTTAGGCCTAATTTATTTCACAAACATTTTTATTGGTTTATATAAAATTATATTTTGTTCATGTTTCCTAATATAAAAATAAGTATCGTCGCTGAGAAAAATAAAAATTATTATTATTATTTGTCCTAATATACTCATTTTTCTATCATTATTATATACACATATATTTAAAAAAAATTAAATGATTAAGTTGTTTTAATTTATGATAATTGTCTATTGTTTAAATGAATATAAATTTTTTAATAAATAATAAGTTGGTTTCAATTAGGTCTATTCATGGGTCGGGCTACGTGCCCAAGCCCGAAGTCCTCTCGAAATTTAAGAGGGTTTGGGAAAAAATATTATACTCGAAAATGGATTTGAAAAAAAAATTAGGCTCGTTTAAAATATGAATTGGGCTCAGACTTGAATATTTAAACCCGAACCCCGCCCATTTTAAGTTTATAATACTTTATATTTTTTTTATATTACGTAATTTAGAACAATTTAAAAAAATAAACATATACTTAATATATAATATTATTTTAATGTAAACATTAAAATAATGTTAAGATGATTATATAAAAAAATTTAATAAATAAAAATTGTATAAAATTATTAAAATGAAAATAAAATAATATAAATATTTTTAAAAAAATTTAAAAAATAATATGAGTGAACTTAAAATGAGCTTAAGTTAATCTTTTGAAAATATGAACGGATTTGAGTAAAATTTTAAATCCAAATTTTAAGCCGATTGAGCTTAAACCGACCAGAACCCAACCCATAAACTTTTCTAGTTTCATTATAAGATGATGGATATGGTTGTAGTCATCTCTCTACCTTTACCATAGGAGTTTGTTTATTGAGAAGATGAAAAGGAGACAATATGTGCGTACGAATCTTCAAATTTATGGTGTGCCAACTCTACCACCTATTTCCTATCTCTTCTTTCCAAACACTCAAATTCACAAGGTGGCCAATGTTTGATGATGAAGGAGTGTATGAAACAGTTACGCCACGTCATTTATATCCATTTTCAATCATTTAATGATATGTGAATTAATTATTACATGTCATTCACACATCATTTAAATTATTTTTTAATCATAAATCCCTAAAATTTCCTTTTTTCCCTACCGTCTTCTCCTCTCTCTCTGTTTTATTATTTTTGCTAATTTTATCATTACTTTAGGGAAAAATTCACAGAAATCTCAGATATGAATTCATCCCATTTTTAATTTCCTTTCTTTTTTTAGCAACCATGATATTTGATTTTTATTTTTTGAAATTTCTCCATGACTGTGTTTCTCCATTTTCCATTTTCCATTTTCCATGATTATGTTATTTGATGATACTGGATTATGGAATAATTTAGTACTCTCTGATTGTTAAATATATTTTCCTACTCTCTATATCAAACTGGAAGTCATTTGAGCGAAAAAAAAGACATGACCAATCAAACTGATGTTGGGGAAATGTGTTCATCTGCCTATAAACATAGCTGCTAAATATTGGATTAAAAGTTCCATAAAACACGAGAAACAATGTAATATTTGTTCCTTTCTTTCAGTCCTTTTGTTTTTGGTTTTTCCTCTTCCAATCAAAACTCAAGTCACGAGGAAAGGAAGGTGCTTGGCAGAGAATTTCAATATGCAATCATGGTATGGGACTGGTAAAATTTTCTTTCGAAACAAAATATTACCGAAATATGAGCCAAAAAAATCCAAAGGAAGCTTAAAATCCATTAGCAAAACTCCAGGATGGATCTAAAACACTGTTGATTGTGTTTTGAGGATTAAGGGTTAAAAGAAGAAGAAGATATTTATGGTATGTGAGAGGAATGGAGATAGTAAAGAACCTTGAAAAAACTCGGCAAACAAAGCCAAGTCTAATCTAAAAGCTCTCAGGCATCACCATGTCAACCTCTGCTATCCAACATTTTGCTTTCACTGGCCAAACAGCTTTGAAGCAGTCCAATGAGCTTGTCTGCAAGGTTGGTGCCGTCGTTGGTGGTCTCGTTTCCATGCGTAGAACCATCAAAAGTGCTCCCACCAGCATATGGTACGTTGCATTTTGTTGCATGCATTATTGTAATTTATGATCAAAAAACATGAGTGAGTGAAAGATGTTTCTGATAACTTATAAACAGGTATGGCCCTAACTGTCTAAAGTACTTGGATCCATTCACAAACCAAATCCCATCATACCTGACTGGTGAATTCCCTGGGGACTACGGGTGGGACACTACTGGATTAACAGCTGACCCTGAGACATTTTCCAAGAATCGTGAGCTTGAGGTGATCCACTATAGGTAGGCTATGCTTGGTGCCCTCAGTTGTGTTTTCCTTGAAATTCTTTCAAAGAATGGTGTCAAGTTCGACGAGGCGGTTTGGTTCAAGTCTGGTTCCTAAATCTTCTTCGAGGGTGGCATTGACTATCTTGGCAACCCAATCCTCATATCCATGCTTAGAGTATTCTTACTATCTGGGCTTGCCAAGTTGTGCTCATGGGATTTGTTGAAGGGTATAGAGTTGGTAGTGGACCACTTGGTGAAGGTCTTGACCCAATTTACCCAGGCGGTGCTTTTGACCCGCTTGGATTGGCTGATGACCCTAATGCCTTCGCGAAATTAAAGGTTAAGGATATCAAGAACGACCGCCTGGCAATTTCTTCCATGTTTCAGTTCTTCGTCCAGGCTATTTTCATTGCAAAGGGTCCCATCGAGAACCTTTCTGACCACCTTGCTGATTCGGTGGCCAACAATGCTTGGGCTTATGCCACTAACTTTGTCCCGGGAAAATGAACAACTTAAATGGAGTCATAGTCATAGATGTGTCTTTGAAAGCTGTAATGTTAATCACTGTTCACTCTGTATGTGTTTTCACTAGAGCTTTTGTATCATTAATGCTTTGATCTTTTGTAATTGAAATAGTATTTGATACAAATCCTTCCACTGATTTACTGTTTATATTGCATACATGGTAGACCATGAACCAAATGCTAAACTCATGATCTCAAAACAAAATATAAAATAACACTATGAAAATAATATTGATTGAACTTATTCCATATTAAATAATTATTAAATCATAAACTTACAACAATATTAATTGAACTTATTCCATATTAAATAATAATTAAAACAAAATACAAGATAACACTATAAAAATCATACAATAATATTATTCTCAAAACATTATATAATTACAAATAATAATAAAATTGAAGTCTTTCTCATGAATTATCATCAATCTTTTTGAGATTCTAAACCATTTGAGAAATGTTCCTGCATTAAAAGCATTATACTATAGATAACCCCTTGAATTATACATATAATAATTTGTGACAATATAAGTAAAAATATATTACTTGAGTCAATAGTGATGGATCATTCTCTTCCAGCAATTTAATATAACTCATATTAGATGAAGAACTGAACATCCAATTTGAAGAAAAATCCTACATAAAAATATTTTCACAATACATGTATTTAAATATTTACAACTTTTGACATTTAAAAAGAATAATGCATTCAATCAATACCTGTAAAGGATGAAAAAAGTGATTTTGGTAGTTTGGAGTCATTAACATTGGAATTTGATGATAGGAAGAAAAAAAAAAAGCTCTAAGGTTTGCAAAGTTGTCTTTGTGCTTTGTATGGTGCCAGGCCAACAGGTGATATACTTGAGAAAATTATTGAAACCAAACTAGATCTTAGATTGGAAATTGATAAGGAAGAGTTGTATTTAGAGCAAAGGGCTCATTCAAATTGACTGAAGTTTGGCAACCACAACCCCAAATTTTTTCATAGTTTAGCCTCTCAAAGACGTCGCACCAATAAAATCACAGGCCTAAAAGATGAGATGGAGGTCTTCTGTACTGAGGACTCAAATATGTTGCAAATTGTTGTCTAATATTTTAAAAATATTTTCACAAGCACTATGGAGGTAGAAAATAATGGGATTTATGATGAGGTTGCTGCAAGGATTGATCCTACGATGAATGAGCTTTTGCTGGCCGATTACAAGGAAGAGGAGATACGGGTAACAGTAAAAGAAATGGGAGCTATGAAGGCACCGAGTTTTGATGGTTTTCATGCGATCTTTTATCAGAGATTCTCGCATATCATTGGTACAAACGTAACACATTTTTGTCTCCAAGCTCTAAACCGAGAGATCTCTTTGGAGGAGGTAAAACTTACGAATATTGTTTTAATGCCAAAATCTCTAAAGCAAATATGCTGCCTTTGTTTCGACCTTTTAGTTTATGTTATATTTTGTATAAGATAATTTCCAAAGTTATTGCAAACAGACTTAAACTTGTGCCAGGACGCTTAATTTTTTATAATGTTTTAGTGGCTTATGAGGTCCTTCATGCTTTGAAGATGAAACGTAGTAGGAAAAAAAGATCGTTTGCTCTCAAGCTCAATATGAGCAAAGCTTACGATAAAGTCGAGTGGGACTTTCTAAAAGGCATAATGAAGAGAATGGGTTTTGCAGACAAATTGGGTTGAGTCAGTGATGCATTGTGTTTCTTCTATATCTTTTAAAGTGAACATTAATGGTTTTTCAAGTGACCCTTTTGTACCGAGACAGGGGGCTTCGATAGAGGGATCCACTAAGCCCTTATCTATTTTTACTATGCACGAAAGGTTTTTCTTTACTATTACATTCGGTCATAGTAGAAGGAAAGCTTAAGGGAGTTAAAGTTTGCAGAGAAAATCCAATGGTGACACATCTCTTCTTTGTAGATGATAGAATTATTTTTAAAGATGCTAATGATGAGGGAGGTCGAGTTATCCAAGCCATTTTGAATAATTATGAAAAAAACCTTAGGTCAACAAATCAATTTCAATAAGTCATTGATCTATTTCAGTTCTAATGTTTCTGAAGAGGACATAACTGATAAGGATTTGTTAGAGAAAATTTTTTCAACCTTTCATGCTACTAATGTGCTCTTATAGCAGCAATACCATGAAAAAGGTTTTAAAATGTGTTCCAAATTGATTTCATACCTTTTGGTGGCTGAACAAAATAAAGAGTTATTGATGAAAAATCAGGAAATTAGTTCTACTAATTCTACATCATTCCCTGAAAAGAATGTAGCACAGTACACAATAATTATGAAAATGAAAAATATAGAGGTCGTAATTGTGGCCGTGGTCGTGGGGTAGTGGGGGACGTGGTCGAGGACGTACTAGTAACTGTTATCATGGTAGTCATAATAGTGGTACTTCTAACCACCAGAAAAAAATAACAATGAAGGACAAGAAAGAGGTGGTCAAAATAATCCTTCAAATATTGTTGAGAATTTATGCTACTAATGTAGTATGAAGAGGCATTGGTCACGTACCTATTGCGTCTGAACATTTAGTGAAACTTTATCAAGCATCTATTAAAAAGAAATGAAAAAATATGGAGACAAATTTTATATCCAAAATGATGAAATGGAGACAAAAATGAAGATATTCACTATCATAGTAAAGCTGACCGTGCCTATAAGGGTGATGAATTTCTTGTCCTTAATAGTATAACTAACCTAGATGTGACAGATTTCTTTGAGAATCATTAGAAAAATTTATGTTATTTTAACATTTTTATGTTGTTTTAAGTATGCTTTATTTTCTAGCATAAAGAATAAATTATATATTCAATAAATATTTGCAACGTTTCTTTATTATATTTTGTTTATTTTTATGAAGAATATAAATATTCAACAAAATTTTGTTGGATCAAAGATCGATGGAGACATGTGTCTTGCAGATAGTGTTACAATACACATGATATTCAAAGATAAAAAATAATTTTCTCATTCGACAACAAGTGATGCCCAAGTTAATACAATATCAAGTAGTTCAAAACTTATTGGTGGCTTCGAAAGAGCTATTATATTATTACCTAAATGCACAAAAATTTTCATTTAATATGCTTTATTTTCCACTAAGTCAAAGAAATTTATTGAGTTTTAAAGATATTCATTTTAATGAATATTATAGTGAGACTATAAATGAGAAAAATATGGAATATCTATATATTACAAATATTGAATGAAAAAAATGTTTCGGAAAGACTACTTGCTTTTTCATCAAGTTTATATAATACACATTAGTTTAATTGAAACACAATTATTACAAATCAGAAGTTTGTAGAACCACATACTTTTACTATTTGGCATGACAGATTAGGTCATCTCGGATCTATTATGATGCGAATAATAATCGAAAATTGAATTGGACACCCATTAAAGAACTAGAAGATTCTTGAATTCAAAGATTTATCTTGTGTTGCTTGTTCTCAAGGAAAGTTTATTATTAGACCATCACCAATTAAAGTTGGGTTGAATCTCCTTCATTTCTAGAACGTATTCAATGTGATATATGTGGGCTCATTCATCCACCATTTGGACCTTTGGGATATTTTATAATATTGATATATGCAACAAGTAGGCAAACACATTTGTGTTTATTATTGAATCTCAACCTGGCGTTTGCGAGACTATGTGTTCAAATAATCCGATTAAAAGCACAATTTCCAAATTATGCAATCAAAACTAGTTGTTTTGATAATGTTGGTGAGTTTATGTCCTAAGCTTTCAATGATTATTGTGTGTCAATTGGGATAAAAGTTGAACATCTTGTAACTCATGTTCACACACAAAATGATTTAGCTGAATTGTTTATCAAACGCCTCCAACTAATAGCTAGATAATTGCTTATGAGAACAAAAATCTGAGTTACAGCTTGTGGATATGATATTTTGCATGCAACAACACTTGTACGCATCGAGCTAATAAGTTATAATAAATAGTCCCCATTACAATTGGCTTTTGGTCATAAGTAAAATATTTCTCATATTAGAATTTTTGAATATGCAGTATATATTCCAATTGCTCAACCACAACGCACAAATATGGATCCTCAAAGGAGGTTGGGAATATAAGTTGGGTATGAATCTCCTTCTATAATTAAGTATGTTGAACCATTAACTGGAGATTTATTTACTGCATGATTTGTTGATTGTCACTTTGATAAAACAATATTTCCAAAATTAGTGGGAGAGAAAATACAATTGGTAAAAGAAATTACATGAAATGGGTTATCATTATCTCAATTAGATCCTCATATAAGTCAAAGTGAACAAGAAGTTCAAAGGATAATACATTTGCAAAACATCGCCAATCAACTACCAGATTCATTTACTAACCTAAAGAGAATTAAAAAAAATCTCACATACCAACTGAAATTGCTCCAATACAAATTGATGTCCCAATAGGGAAAACTGTTAGTGCAAAAGAAAGTAATCCACACTTGAAGCGTGGAAGACCAATCGATTCCAAAGATAAAAATCCTCGTAAAAGGAAAGGAAAAATTATTCAAGATGGTCATATTATGGAGGTAAGTGCCCAAGAAGAGTCCAAAGATATAACTAATCAGAAAAACCCAAAAGAGGTTCAGGTACCTGAAAATGGTGATAACGAAGAGATCTCGATAAGTTATGTTACTTCAAGAAAAAAAATGGAATCGAAAAATATAGTCGTCTAGAACAATTTTTCTTTTAATGTTGCTATTGAAATAGCAAAAGAAAATGAGGATCTTGAGTCTAAATCTATTGAGGAATGTAGAAATAGAAAAGATTGGTCAAAATGGTAAGACACAATTCAAGCAATAATTGAATTCACTTTCTAAACATAAGGTTTTTGGAATTGTAGTCCAAACACCTAAAGATGTAAGGCCAGTAGCATATAAGTGGGTATTTGTGCGAAAAAAATGAGAAAGATAAAGTTGTAAGGTATAAAACATGACATGTAGCACAAGGATTTTCGCAAAGGCCTAGCACTGATTATGAAGAGATATATTCTCCTTTGGTGGATGCAATCATGTTTAGATACCTTATTGGTCTGACAGAACATGAAAAGTTTGACATGCGTCTAATGGATATTGTTACAGCTTATTCGTATGATACACTTGATAATGAAATTTATATGAAAACCCTTGAAGGATTTAAAATCTCAGAATGATATAGAGTTTCTCGAGAAAATTGCTTGATCAGATTAAATAAAAGTTTTTATGGATTAAAACAATACAGATGTATGTGGTAAATTTGTATTAGTGAATATTTGTTAAAAGAAAGTTATAAAAATGATTCAATATGTGAATGTGTTTTTATAAAAAGGGTATGGATCAGAATTTGTGATAATTGCTATTTATGTTGATTATCTAAATATTATTGGAACTCCTGAAGAGCTTCAAAATGAAGTAAATTATTTAAAGAAAGAGTTTAAGATGAAAGATCTTGGAAAAAAAGAGTTTTTTCTTGGCCTTCAGATTGAGCATTTAAAAGATGAAATTCATGTCCATTAGTTAACTTATACAAAAAAGATCTTAAAGAAATTTGACATGGATAAAGCACATCCATTGAGTACCTTGATGGTTGTAGGATCATTAGATGTGAATAAAGATCATTTTCATCCTTGCGAAAATGATGAAGAGTTTTTTGGTCCTTGAGTACCATATCTATGTGTCATATAGGCATTGATGTACCTTGGAAACAACACAAGACCTGATATAGCTTTCGTTGTAAACTTGTTAACAATATTTAGTTTTTTTCAACACGTGTACATTGGAATGAAATTAAACATGTATTTAGATATATCATGAGACTATTGACATGGTGTTATTTTATTCAAATAATTCAAAATCCCTATTAGACGGCTATGCTGATGCTGGATATATATAAAATCCATATACATGTCGATCTCAAATGAGATATTTATTTGCATGTGAAGGTACTGCCATATTATGGTGTTCAACAAAGCAGACATTAGTTTCTGCCTCTTTAAATCATCAAAAATAAGTGCAATACATGAGACAAGCTGAGAGTGTGTTTTGCTAAGGTTATATTATACTAAGATAAACATGTATAGCTTAATTGAAGCGTGGTTACGTTAAAGGTGACAAAATGAAACATATTTCACCAAAATTATTCTTCACTCATGATCTTGAGAAGAAAGGTAACATAAAAGTTCAACAAATTCGTTCTAATGATAATTTAGCATATCTTTTTACCATCGCATTACTAACTTCAACATTTCAAAGACTACTACACAAGATTGGAATGCATCAACTGAAAATGTAATGTAATATTGCTATTAAATGGAGTAAAAAACACGTTGCACTCTTTTCCTTTAACCAAGGTTTTGTCTCACAGGGTTTTCTTGGTAAAGGTTTTTAAAGAGGCAACTTGTAATAATAGATTATGTACTCTATTCCCTTCATTAGGTTTTTATCCCACAAGGTTTTTCTTAATACATGTTTTAATGAGACACATTTTTCTCTAAATGGGCATCCAAAGGTTTGTGTTACAAATATATAAATGTGGACGTCCATATTCTAACCGCTTCATTTATGAGATAAAACCCCCTTACTCATTATGAACGTAAATATGCAAGTTGCTTAATGTATGTCTCAATCAAGCACTTAAGTAAGCTTCATTTATTTGTGTTGTATTGAATGAAAATGACTTATAAATAGAACCCTTATGTGAGTGAAAATAAGCTACGAGAAATTCTCTGTTGAATTGCTCTATTGTTTACTTTTTATTTTTTTATTCGATTATTTTATAACAACTCTTTAATTTTTTTTCCATATATTACATTTTCCCCTTAACTTACGTTTCTAGTTTTTCAAAATTTTCATAGGATCTTAAGTTGAAAATCATTATTTTTTTTATCTTATATGAGTTACCACCATTAAGTTTTACTATTAACGAAAAAAATATTTTCACTTTTTTAATAGGATAAAAATCAAATTTGTACATGAACTTTGTTCTAATGTGCAATTTGATACATGAACTTTGATTTGGTGCAATTATACACATGAAAATTGAATTGTGGTTCATATGTATATATAAAACTTTGATTTTGATTCAATTGTAAAATTTAAGGGGCATTTGGTTCGCCAAATCTTAGATTACATTCCGTAATAGGATTATGAAAGTGTAAGATTATGAGTGGAATGTAATATTACCTTGTCTGGTTCATTTGGCTAGAATGTAAGATTCAGGTGTTTGATTGACGAAATGTAAGATTACCTAAAAGCAAATTTCACTATATTGTCCTTGTTATAAAATTTTTGTTTTTACAAATTCACTTCTTTCAACATTTTTTAGTCTCAAATTTTTATAATATTAAAATAACTTTGTTGATACAGAGTAAAAAAAAGGAAGAGGACAAGGAGAAGATCAGGGTGGGTAATGGATATTGGTTCACCTATAGAGGTTAAGAGTTGAAGCAAGGACAAGAGGACTGGCTGATTAAGAAGATAAGAACTTAGAGTAACTTTAAGGTGTTAAAAGGTTGATCCCCTATTCATAGTTTTATAAGATATTTATAGGAGAGATCCCCTTGTCCACTAGTATGAGATGGCTAGATAAACATCCAATCCTGTTGAATGCGTAATGGATAATCATAGGCACGTATAATGTGATTTTGTCAATATGAGGTTGTCAAGCCTAAATAGACTCCTTATTTTCTTTAAAGTGTGATTACATTAAGATGACATTCACACTTAAGCCCGAGCAGTTGGCTCCAACTGAGGTGATGAGGGTCTTGATCAAGAAGTCAATGCAGAGTCAATAATGCCTATTAGGCTGACACGTGCTCTCTTGGCGAAGAGATATAACAATAGCCCCCCTAGTCGAGCGGAAGGCTATAAAGCGGCCTTTAGTAATACATTCTCCGTAGGTCCTTCAAAGGCTTATCCAACTAAAGAAGGTGAAGCATCATTAAATAGTTTTCATAAATGCGACATTCTTTTGGGGAGTAGTGGTCTTAATGAGGAACATTTGACATTGTTCATGTATTAAGATGCTATTGGTATTGGCTTTAATCTTCAAAACGACGCGTTTATGAAGAATAATTAAGAAGTTTGTAAATTGTTCTTCTACTTTTCCTAAGACTACATTATTGTTTCAAAATTTTTAACTCAAGATTCTTGTTTGATTTTTTTTCATTCGGAATTTTCCTTTTTACTCATCGTTTTTACAATCTTAGAAAATGGTCAAATTTGCATGGAAAGGAATAAGGACTAGCAGACCTTCATCATAAAGCGATAGAAGTAGATCTTCTACTTTCAATAATAGGTCGGGGATGACGAGTAATAGGCCAACCATAGTCGATTCTAGGAGTCTTTCGACGGTCAAGAACCAAAAGGGGCAAATCCAAGAACAAGTGAAGGGTTATGATGAACCGATCACTCGACCCGATCACCAAATCTAGGTAAAAAGTGTCACAAATGTACCTAATTTGGACTAAGGACCAAATTATAACTTAATAAATTTAAGTTGGACTTTATTAACTAATATACATAATTCTCTTACAAAAATCCTTAAATTCAAGTTTTCTATCTTTAATCCCTAACTCTACTAGGACTAACTGATTTCATCATTTTCGCCCCTAAGGTTAAGTCACTAAAGTTACCCTCTTCATATGTGCATGAAATCATCTAACGATCTCCTTGATCACAACACGATTTGAGTTTGTCCCTCCTCGAGTTCTTTATTCCACAAACCCTACAACCACAGGTCAAAACCTTGCCATGATCTTCCTTACTTACTTATCATGCCACAATCCACCCATTCCCTCAGTTCACCATTCCTATACATTAATGCTCGAATATCACAGTGTCCACTATGTAAGGCCCACAACTTTTCACATCATGGTGTGCACACAACAACATCGTATTATGGTATCTAACAGAATTACTCCTTCCCTGAATCATAACTTCATCTAATCTCATTGATAATTCCCTTCTATGTTCCCTTACCACAACATGTAATGCATGCATGCTAAACTAAAGAGATAGATACTCATAACTACACAAACTTTAGCATACTCATCATTCCAAGATTGGAGTGCAGAACCTTACCCGATACTTCTTCTCTTATCAGCTTAGTCTTTCCAAATGCTAGAACTTCCATTTTCTAGGCAGTTAAGCGTAATAAACAAAATCAAAGGTTAAACTCAACACTTTTAACTTAAACTTCAATTTCCTAGAAATACAGGACCTCTATAATTGTTCTTGGAAGTCCTTATCTTTGTTCTCTTAATCCCTACATTTACAAAAAAACTGAGAACCTTACTTGTTTATTGAAATCTCCCATTTTTCTACTTAAACCTCACGATCATCACTCCATGCAGAGCTTTCCATAATTGTTGCTTCCTCGAAGCAACCATGGAAGATGAAGAAGAGGAAATAATGAAAACAAAATTTAGAGGAATTCCCCTTTTGATTCACTTCTCAGCCTTTTATAACCCCTTATACACAGTTTTCAATCGTTTATAGACCATTCCTTGACAAACATTTTGTCGCCCATTAAAGAATCGACTGGTTATAATCGAACTAAACCAGAATTGAATTTCAACCATGTCCAATTTCGTACCTAACCTTTCTTAGTTTTTCAGTAGAGATTGTCAGTTTACGGTCTCTTTCAGTTTAACCTTTACACGTTCCTAATTTTTGGGTTTAAAAGGAATCTGGGTGTAACAGGGGGAGACCTAAATTTTAACTCTCGTTGTTTTCTATGTAGGCGGGGTTTCACTTTCCACTACACTAATTTATCATGGATTTGTTGAATTCCCACTGTTTAGCACCCGAATAGCTAGTTGAGAGCTCCTAGTTGTTAATAATTGTATTCATGATCAAATATGGACAGAGGGGAATATGGCCTTTCGTGTCGTTATTTTTTCTCCAGTTACAATGGTTTTATAGATTTTTTTTGACATAATAATAATATTTGAGATAGTGGATGATTAAGAACAAAGGGTTCACTGTAGCAAAACAGGTTATTAGCGGTATTTTTAACGGTGTTTGGACAAAAAACGTCGTAAAAGGTAAAGCAATAGCGGCGTTTATAGGAAAAACGCCGCTAAAGGTCAGAGCATTAGCCGCGTTTATGAGAAAGCACCGCTAAAGGTTAAAACATTAGCGGCATTTATGAATAAATGTGGCTAAAGGTTAAAGCATTAGCGGCGTTTATGGGAAAACGCCACTAAAAGTTAAGCAATAGTGACGTTTTCCCATAAGCGCCGCTAATTTATTTAAATTTTATATATCTTAAATTAAATTAAATTAAATTAACTAATAATTTTTTTATTTATACTGGTGTGATTACATAAGTTAATATCTGCTCATACTTTCTTATCCCTTTGACAACGCACACACACCTTGCACAGACAGGCACTCGGACTCGGGACCCCTAGGATGAACAATATCCTCTTTTCAATAGAGGAATGACAAATCAGATTGTGGTACATGTAGTTTGAAAATGTCCAATGTGGCACTTGAACTTTCAATTTGTATATTATTCGGTACCTTTATTTTCATAACATGTCCAATACGGTACCTGTACTTTGAAATTTTCTAATATCGTGCCTAAAATTGAAAATAACACAAAGATCTATAACATTTTTTAATTTTTGAAATAATTTGTGTTCTATCCATTTATATAAATGGTTACTCAACTTTCATTTTTTTAAACATTGAATTTAATTTTTTTTGAAATTTGAAAATAGAGAAACTAAATTCCTAGAAATTAAAGTACACAGATTAAATTTAAAATTTATAAATAACATATTTTAATTTTTGAAATAATTTGTGTTCTATCGATTTAAATCATCCTCGTCACAAATTTGAATAACCATGATAATATATAGTAGATCTTATACTAGATTGAAGCATCCAATGATACTCTCAAATTTGAATCAACTCTAATTATATTCCGAAATGCTCAAAAAAATTAATAAATAATCACAAACAATCAAACTAAAATCCTATTTCTTTATGACCTTTCATAGATACCCACCATTATTTTGCATGCATGTGTAGGTACGCAAATTGTTTCGTTCGAGAATTAGAAACCTTAGCTGATCAGTCACCAAATTTTTATTAAAAAGTTTTCGATTTGATGTCGAGATCAACAAGAGAAGGCCATGGATGGGAGTGGGGCTAGGGTTGTGAAGATAGAAGATAATTTTATAATTGAAATGTAATAAATTAATCACGTTAAAAAAAGTGATTAGGAAGAACAAGATATTTATAATTGAATTATAAATATGATTAGGAATTGAATACGAAAAAAATTATTAACATTTCTAAAATTTTTGGTAATTTCTAATATTAACATTATTAAAAATGGCTTTATGTTTCGGTATTTGCTACTCATATGAAATTAGTTATTTAACTCAAATCTCCTTATATAGTAATAATGTATATTAATCAATATTTAATAGTTAAATGACTCAGTCTCATCTTATACTAATTAATATATATATATATATATATCTCTGTGTGTGTGTGTGTGGGTGTGTGTGTGTAATATTCAAGAGGCATAATTCACTCAAACTATTAAATAGAAAAATATTTAAACTTCATATGTACAAAAAGAATTCAAATTGTTAATAGAAAGATTCGAACTAAGGGAATAAAGAAAAACAACAAGCATTTTAACCAATTAAACCAAAATAATTTAATTGATGCATTAAGGGAAAATTTTATTTATATTAATATAAATATAATATTGTACAAAAAACAATACAAATTGTTAACAATGAGATTTCAACCAAGGTTACATGGATAAAAATAAAGCATTCTAACCATCTAAGTTAAATTAAAAATGTTAACAATAAGTTTCAAACCTGAACAATATAGAAAAAAAAAACAGTCATCTAACCAATTAAGTTAAATTAATTATTGATATATTAAGAAAAAAATTTCATTATCTTGAATTATATTAGTATAATATTGTATAAAACATAATTCATTAGTTTCAATGTAATATTCAAGAGGTAATTCACTAAATCTATTAATGGAAAAAGATTTAAAATTCATAAGTAAAAAAAGAATTCAAGCTGTTAATAAATAGATTTGAATCAGGGCAGTAAGGCAAAAGAACAAACATTTTAACCAACAAGCTTAAATCATTTAATTGATAAATTAAGGGAAAATTTTAATTATCTTTAATTATATTTATATAAAAAATAATTTAATTTGTTAACAATGAGATTTGCACTAGGGTCATAAGAAAAATAGGCAAGCATCTTAACCATTAAAATCAAATTAATTAACAAACATATTAAGGAAGTAATATTATTATATTACTTATATTACATGTTTTAAAGATTTATCGGACCTATTTCGTACACGTGTCAAATCTAAAAAAATAATATGATAATTCTGTAAATAATTTTCATGTTTGCTTCGAATAAGCAAGGAAAATAATAGTTTGAATATTTCAAAATTCAAATTTAAATCAAAAAAATCAAAATTTAAAGAAAAAAAAGATTCGTTTTGGACGAAAATGTTTGCAAACTGCCTTCGACTGTTTGTCAGTGCGTAGATCTCAAAAAATTATTCTAAATGAAAAAAAATCATCTCAATAGGGTAACTGAACACAAAGTTATGGCCTTTGAAAGTTTTAGAAACAAAAAAAAAAAAAAAAAAAATAAACTTTAATTTAAATTACCAAATCTAAGCGCATAATTTCACATCCCCTTTAACATTTTTAAAATTTTTGGAAGTAAAATAAAATTCAAATATTATTAAATATGTAAATATAAATAAAAAGATTATATCAAATTTGGATATATATAAAATTTGAAAATAAATTAAAAAAATTAAAATATGGGAAAGAGCATTAACGGCGTTTTTTCCATAAACGCCGTAAAAAGTAAAGCAGTAACGGCCCCACTAAAAATTGAGCAATAACGACGCTTATGAGAAAAACACCGATAAAAATTAATCAATAACGACATTTTACCATAAACACTGCTAGTGCTCTTAATTTTATTAAAACGACGTCATTTTTTCTCCTCCAAATTAAACAAACAAAACCCCAATCCTCTCCAAATCCCAAATTAAAAAACCCTAATTCTATCTCCGTTTCTCTCTTCTCGTATGATCCTATCCCAAATTTAAAAAATCCCCAATCCTCTCTACCCTTAAATCCCTAATTCCCAACACTCTTTATCCCCGTTTCTCTCTTCCCCACCTACTTTTGCTCCTCCTTCTGCCTACTTTTACCTCTCCGATTCACTGTTTCTTTTTTCCCCCTTCTCTGTTTAGGACAGTTTCATTTTAGACAACAAGAAAGACATCTTGCAACTTCAACTCAAAGTAAGCAACTTTTTCTTTTCATGAAAAACATGTTCATGCTATATTATATACTCATTTAGAATAGTTTCATTTGTTGGGTTTATCTTAAATTGTTTAAATTATGTATCTTTTCATGTTTTCTTATGATTTTAAACAATGAAAGTTGAGTTCTTTATTTTTTTAATGCTAGTTTATGTACTTTTCGTGTTGGACTTTTAGCTCAGGCGTTCAAAGATAGGAATTTTCTTGAGTTATTGGGTTAATTTTTGTTGAAAAATAGTAGTTAAAGTTGTAACCTTTAATAGGTTTTGAAAAGGGAAATTTGGGTGGTTTTGTGATCTTATTGACAAATTAGAGAAACTCCATTTGGATTTTAAGTTCTGATGGAAATGACTAGAGTAACGAAAAAAAAAACTTCAGCAAAAGGTTACCTATTCAACGCTTTGCGTCTCTGTCGCTGACTTCTTTAATAATTTTGTCCTAAAACATTCCCCTTCTCGTCGGGCTCCATCTCCGATCAGGTTGAAGGTGATTATGTTTTGTCCCAAAACATTCCCCAAGCCAGTGTGCGTTTCTCCTTAAAATTCTCGTTTAGCTGCTGAGATCCAAGAACAACAGAGCCTGCTGAAAACCTATGAGGATATAGTTAAGAAATTTCAGTCTGAAATTCAGAACAAGGATTCTCAGATTCGACAGTTGCAGCAGCAAATTGAAGATGCAAACCAGAAGAGAGTGAAACTGGAAATGAATATAAAGCTTAGGGGCTTGTCTGTGAAGGAATCTGAAGGCTTAGGAGAAGAAAATGGATTCTTTCCTGCGGATTTGACCCCTGAGCTCTTCACATCAGTTGTTGAATCTGCTTACAAAGCTATTCATTATTTTTCTAAACCGTTAATCAACATGATGAAAGCTGCTGGTTGGGACCTTGATGTCGCTGCTGACTCGATTGAGCCCAATGTTGTTTATGCCAAGAGAGCTCACAAGAAATATGCATTTGAGTCCCACATTCGCCAAAGGATGTTTAGTGGGTTTCAACAGGAGAATTTCTCCATTAAATTGGATAATGTTTCAGTCAATAAAGAGAGTTTCTTCCAGCAATATCTGGCTCTGAGGGAGATGGATCCATTGGACATGTTGGGCCAGAATCCTGATTCCTTATTCGGGAAATTTTCCCAGAGCAAGTACCTGATGGTTGTTCATCCAAAGATGGAAGCTTCGTTCTTTTACCAATTGGCATCAAGGACACTGCCATCTGCTTCTGCTTTTGCTTCTTTTACCAAGTACATTGCTTCTGCTTCTGATTGTTATTCTTTTCAATTATATATATTTAAAAATCGATTTTATTTTTGATGTCTTTAGTATTTGCCCTCTCAAATTCAAGCATTTTATTTTTATAAAATTTGTTGTATAATATTTTAAATTAAAAAAATATTTATTTAATAATCATGTAATAAAAAAATATTAATAAAATCTTCATAAACATACATCACAAAAAAATTTAATAATTTCGTAACTAATTTTATATTCAACTAATTTGTAATACTAATTCAATACAAAATTTTAAATAAATATTAATAAATTTTAAAATATCAATAAAATCATCATAATGCCTTAACTACCTATATATTAGTCAAATGTAAAGATACTTATAACTTAGCTAAATGCCAAAGAAAAATGTAAAGATGTCCTAATTCAAGTTCTTTGGCAATTATATATTAGTCAAACTTTTTGGAATGTTGATTCTACAAAATAATTATTTAATTATTAAAAACAACTTAAATATTTAAATATATAATTATTTATTAAAAACAACCAAATATTTAATAATTCAATTATTTCATTATTTCATTATTTCATTATTTAATTAAATAATTAATTATTAAAAACAACCAAATATTTAATAATTCAATTATTTCATTTTTTAATTATTTAATTAAACATTTAATTGTTAAAAACAACCCAAATATTCGGTTCAAATTAAAATTAACAAATCTAAACTTATAACAACGATGTGCATATAAGTGAGATTTAACTAAACAAATAAACTTTGATGATTCTCTAGAGTTTGATACAAAGAAAGTACTTCCATAAAATTTTTCCAACATTATAGGTAAAGGTGTCATATGACACTATAAGCATAAATTTTTCTTACTAAGATTTAAGTAAAATGTTGTCACTAATATATATTTTTAAATTTAAATCTATTTACAACACTTAAGTAACCATAATTTATTGTCAACTTTAGACTTCAAGAACTACGAAATGAATAAGAGTTGATGCAATTGTCAAGGGTAAGTAACGACTATCGAAATGGAGTGCAAACTTTTCTAAATTTTGCATTTCAAAATGCAAGCCAAGAGAATATGATTCTTTGCCCATGTAAGAAGTGTGACAACATCAATTGGCATATTCGTGAAGTTGTCTACGAACATCTAATTCTTGATGGCTTTATTCGGGGGTATAAAAAATAGATTTTCCATGGAGAGTGTACACCTAGTAGAACCTCTTCAATGATTAAGCCGGGTTATCCTCATTATGCTCATCATCAGTATGGTAGAGAAGATGACATGGAAGGTATATTGCGGGATGCATTTAATATGCACAGTCATGGTTTGCAATTGTTTCCACCTGAATTTATTGCATCCGATGATTGTGATATTGGTGGAAATGCTTTTATCGAAACGGGAACAATTGCACCTGATGAAGAGCCAAATGGAGAAGCGGCAAAGTTCTACAAGTCACTTAATGAAATGAATGAAGAACTTTATGAGGGATCAAAATTTTCAAAACTGTCTTTCTGCATTCGTCTTTTTCACTTAAAATGTTTGGGAGGGTGGATCGGAAACTCTTTTACGCTACTGTTAGATTTTTTGATAGATATGTTTTCGTTTGCAAAAATCTCTCATTCATGCAAAGATATGAAGAAACAGATAAAGGATATAGGCCTTGGGTACGAAAAAAATTATAGTTTCCCAAATGATTGCATGTTGTATTGGGGTGATCGGAGAAACCAACAATCTTGTCATGTTTGCGGTACATCTCGTTAGATGAATAGGAATGCAAAAAATGTGAATGAGGATGAAGGTGAGGCACGGTCAAGAAAGAAGCCAATAAAGATTTTGCGATATTTTCCACTAATACCAAGGCTTCAAAGGCTTTTCATGTCGTTAAAGACAGTTGAGTCTATGAGGTGGCATCATGATGAACATACTGATGATGGATTATTAAGGCATCCTGCGGATTCTTTAGCTTAGAAATCATTTGACAATAAATTTTCAAGCATTGCAAGCGATCCTCGAAATGTGAGGCTTAAGCTAGCATCTAATAGATTTAATCCATTTAAACTCATGAGTACTTCATACAGTACTTGGCCTATAGTGCTTGTTCCTTACAATTTGCCTCCGTGGATTCAATCTTCTTTATCTTATCTATGATTATCCCTGGAGAGAAAGGTCCCGAGAATGATGTTGACATTTATATACAGCTACTTATTGAAGAGTTGAAACAATTATGGACGGGTGTTGAAACATATGATGTCTCTAGAAAGGAGAACTTTTTTTTACATGCAGCTCTGTTGTGGACTATTAATGATTTCCCGGTTTATGCCAATTTATCTAGTTGGAGTACCAAATGACGTTATGCTTATCCTTGTTGTGCAGCGCAAACATGTTCGAAGTGATTATATAATGGGAAGAAGTTCTCTTATATGGGGCATCGTCGGTGGTTAGATGAAAATCATAGATTTAGATTTCAGAAGACTCAATTTGATGGTACCGAAGAGTTGAGAGAAGCTCCTGCGCAGACCATTGGATCTGAAATCTTGTTCATGTTGAAAGATATAGATTTCAATTATGGGAAGATGAATCAACCATCCAACACGCAAAGAAACAAAAGACCGAGGGAGGCGTATGTTGGCGATGTTGACCGGGAGAGTGATGATGAATTTGATGAAGAGGATGATCCCAATGAGGCAGACTTGTGGAAAAAAAGAAGTATTTTTTTTATTTGCCTTATTGGGAGCATCATATTTTGCGACACAATATTGATGTCATGCATATTGAAAAGAATGTTTGCGAGAACATAATCGAGACAATTCTCAATGTCAATAGAAAATCGAAAGACAATCTTAAGAGTTGACTTTATCTAGTTGGCATTGGAATTCGACATGATCTTCATCCCCAATTACTTCCAAATGGAAAATGTCGGTTGCTGCCTTCTATTTTTACAATGTCGAAGAAAGAAAAATAATTGTTCTACATGGTGTTGAAGGATATAAAGGTCTCAGATGCGTATGCATCAAATATATCTCGATGTGTGAGTCTTAAAGATTGAAGACTATATTCCTTAAAATCATATGATTATCACATCTTGATGCAAGATTTACTGCCAGTTGCTTTGTGGTGTTGTATCCCTATACTCGGTTTATACGTATAAACCCAATATAGATGCATTACATTACAGTACGACATAGAAAGTCGAGTACAGAAAATTTTCTTTAAAAAAATCGATGTCTTTTAAGACCATTCGAGTCAAAATATTGTATACTAATCATTTCATTTCATAATTCATAACATTCGAGATAACATTTTTCCCACTCATTAAGGACTCATACAAGTACCATTGTACATGTCATTTCCTTTAAGATAAATACCTATATTTAGAGTCATTCAAAGGATGATGTGATGTGATGAGAGGTCCCTGAACTCGACTTTACTACTTGTAACTTTGTACCTACGCGTTAAAATAAATGCGTTAAGCCAGTGAAGGCTTAGTAAGCACTACAAAAGTACTGTAAATTCAATTAAATACTCTTACTAATAAGCTTTTAGTTTACTCACTTGTATCATATAACTTACCACCATGGCACATTTCATACTTACTTTCACTTTTCCACCATTTAGCCTATTGTAGACTATCATAGAGCCCATCGAATAAACAGAACTAACAGAAAGTACCGAAGTACTTAATAGAAACGCATAAGTGCTGGGGAAACAGAAACACACAGAGTGCTGAGTAGAAGCACACACAGTGCTTAGTAGAAGCACACACAGTGCTTAGTAGAAGCACACACAGTGCTGAATAGTAAGCGCGCTAGCGTTCCTTAATGGCATGTCACTATTATCACAATGGTTCTAACTTGTTTACATGGACATAATCTCACATATTCATCATTTCTCATAATTTAATATATCACATTTATATTTCTCTTCACATATACATAATCATGTATTTCTCACCTTTATTTACGCAAAGGCTTACACAATATCACCATTTTATCATACAATCAATATTTAAAATTAAACACATAATATTTCACATATACATTGTTCATCACATATATATCATCATATACCTCTTTACTCTTATTTTCACATTAATTTTCAAAGCTGTCCACTTGCATCACAGTCGCTAAATTATTTATATCTTGAGCTATAGAATTCGAAATTATAATTTGCTTGATGTTTCTGAAATTAGACACAATCATCTTCTTACCATAAAATTTAAAGAATTTTTACTTTAGCCAATTTATACAGTAAATTCTTTCAATTTACCCCTTCTCTGCAACCTGACAGTTTCGACCTTTCTTCACTAAAAATTATCTATCTTTTAGTACAGAGATCAAAAGATGTTCCCGTATATTTCTTTTGAAAATAGACTTGTTAAGGAATAAACCATATAAATTTCAGTCTCTAATAATTTTTCTATATTTTTCTGTGATTTTTCAAAGTCAGAACAGGGGAACTCGAACCTACTCTGACCTTGTTACACAAAAACTAGTATATCTCGAAATATACAATTCCTTTTAATTAATTGTTTCTTCCATATGAAACTAAACTCAATAAGCTTTAATTACATATGTAATTCGACCCTTAACTCATTATATATTTTGGTGAATTTTCGAAGTTAATCATCTGTTCTATGCAAAACTGTTTTACTCAATTACATATTAATCCCTTCATTTTATCATTGTAAACATTCAAATAATGTACCTATATAACAATTTCTATGCTAATAATTCATGTACCATTGGAGAAAGTAAACTATAAATCCAAACTTTTGTAGTACTTACAACAAAAAGGCTGATTTTCTTCTCTTTTCACTCTTTGCTCTTCTCTTTTCCTTTCTCTTCAATTTGATCCTTGCCTCTCTTCTCTTTCTCTTCAATTTCACATAAACACCCCTATACTCGGTTTATACGTATAAATCCAATATAGAAACATTACATTACAGTACGACTCAGAAAGTCGAGTAATAGAAAATTTTCTTTAAAAAAACTGATGTGTTTTAAGACCATTCGAGTCAAAATATCGTATACTAATCATTTCATTTCATAATTCATAACATTCGAGATAACGTTTTTCCCACTCATTAGGGACTCATACAAATACCATTGTACATGTCATTTCCTTTAAGATAAATACCTATATTTGGAGTCCTCCAAAGGATGATGTGATGTGATGAGAGGTCCCTGAACTCGACTTTACTCCTTGTAACTTTGTACCTACGCGTTAAAATAAATGCGTTAAGCCGGTGAAGGCTTAATAAGCACTACAAAAGTAATGTAAATTCAATTAAATACTCTTACTTATAAGCTTTTACTTTACTCACTTGTATCATATAACTTACCACCATGGCACATTTCATACTTACTTCCACTTTTCCACCATTTAGCCCATTGTAGACTATCATAGAACCCATC
The DNA here is from genome assembly GCA_039519145.1 of Kokia cookei. Lineage (NCBI taxonomy): Eukaryota > Viridiplantae > Streptophyta > Magnoliopsida > Malvales > Malvaceae > Kokia > Kokia cookei. Next base: position 16,527,615 of record CM076908.1, read on the forward strand.
GGATAAACGAAACTAATAGAAAGTACTGAAGTACTTAACAGAAGTGCATAAGTGCTGGGAAACAGAAGCGCATAAGTGCTGGGGAAACAGAAGCACATAAGTGCTGAACAGAAGCACACACAATGCTGAACAGAAGCACACACAGTGCTAATCAGAGCGCGCGCTAGTGTTCCTTAATGGCATGCCACTAATATCACAACGGTTCTAATTTGTCTACATGGGCACAATCTCATTTAACATCATTACCCACAACTTATACATCACATTTACAAATCTCTTCACATATACATAATCATGTATTTCTCACCTTTATTTTCTCAAATAAATCCATTATTTCACCAATTAATTACACAATCAATCTTCATAATTAACCACATAATATTTCACCCATATATTTTTCTCACATATTCATCATCACATATCTCTTACTTTTATTTTCACATTAATTTTCAAATCTATCCACTTCCGCCACAGTCACTAAATCATTTATATCTTGAGCTACAGAACTCAAAATTATATTCTGCTTGATGTTTGTGAAGTTAGACTCAAATATCTTTTTACCATAAAAATTTCAGAATTTTTAATTTAGTCAATTTTTACAGTAAATTCTTTTAATTTACCCCTTCTCTGCAGCCTGACAGTTTCGACCTTTCTTCACTAAAAATTATCTATCTTTTAGTACAGAGATCAAATGATGTTCTCGTCTATTTCTTTTAAAAATAGACTCATTAATGAATTAACCATATAAATTTCAGTCTCTAATAATTTTTCTATATTTTTCTATGATTTTTTAAAGTCAGAATAGAGGAACTCGAACCTACTCTGATCTTGTTACACAAAAACTAGTATATCTCGAAATATATCATTCATTTTATTTCACTGTTTCTTCCATATGAAACTAAACTCAATAAGATTTAATTAAATATATAATTTGACCCTTAACTCATTATATTCAATTTTTGGTTAATTTTCGAAGTTAATCCTCTATTCTGTCCAAACTGTTTTTCTCAATCACATATTAATCCTTTCATTTTATCATTGTAAACATTCAAACTATATACCTATATAACAATTTCTATGCTAATAATTCATATACCATTAGAGAAAATAAACTATAAATCAAAAGTTTTGTAGTACTTACAACAAAAAGGCTGATTTTCTTCTCTTTTCACTCTTTGCTCTTCTCTTTTCCTTTCTCTTCAATTTGATCCTTGCCTCTCTTCTCTTTCTCTTCAATTTCACATAAACACATATAAGCTCTAAGCTATAATTCAATAATTTTCATGCTAAATAACAGTAAAATACATGTATGTCATGAGAATTTAACCATTTCTTACCTTAACCCTTGAATTCAAAATTTCTCAATTTAGCCCCTACAAAATGAATTCTATAAGAAGTTTAAGGTGTCTACTAACCCCCTTCTATACTTTTCTTTCAGAAATTTCAAAGAAAATAGGAGATTTTGGAGCTTGGAAGGCTTAAAAATGATGGAAGGACCTATTTGGAATAAAATCAAAAGTTGGATGGAAGAGAGAATTGCATGAACGGTTGGACTATGAAAAGAGCTGATATTTTTTCCTTTTAATTGATTTTTTAACCTTTCTCAAATTCTCTAGAAATCTCACTTAAAATATATCACTTAATAAAAATGGTAAAATTGCACTTTTAATCCCTGGGCCTTCCAACTTTATACTTTGGCCCTAAAAATTTGCCTCCAAAAATATCTTCCACCAAATAACTCCTCTGCCCCTCTTCAATCAATCTAATTCCCATGATGACTCATAATTCAATTTAGATAAATTGCTATTTAATCATTTCTCCTTTCTTACAATTACTAATTAATCCTTAATTTTCTAATTTTTTTTCTAATTCTTAATTCTACCCTATTATTGTTCCAAATCCGATTAAAAAACGCGGATGTTATAGGTAACATCTTGTATAATTGAACTATCCACCAATATAATGAAAGTTATTTGTGGCAAAGTTTTGGATGTTGAAGAACTTGAGAAAGTACAAGTTCAAGTCGCCTTGACTTTATGCAACATGGAGAAGATCTTTCCACCTTCATTCTTCATTATTATGGTGCACTTGTTAATCCATCTCCCTCATGAAGAAAAACTAGGTGGATCGGTTTTCTATCGGTAGATGTATCCTATAGAGAGGTGCTAATCAATTTGCAAGTTTTCATTCATTCATTAATATACCTTTAGTTACAACTTTTGATAATGTTGTATATCGTGTTTAGGTTCCTATGCAAATTGAAGTCTTATTGTCGTAATAAGCGTTATCCAGTAAGATCAATTGCTTAAGGTTACTTAGCAGAAGAGTATAACTTTCTGCTCCAGATATTTAGAAGATGTTGAAACAAGACTGAATAGACCAAGTAGACATGATGGGCTCAATAATGATCATAGCTTAGCTGAAACTTATCTATTTCGAAGTTATGGACAACCAATCGGAAAAGTTGAAATTGCACTCATAGATGATATATCTTAGGTACAAGCACATCGATATGTTCTTTTTCACCATGATTCAATTGAACCATTACGCAAGTAAGTTTTAGATTTAATAAATATTCATCCTTTTCATTTGTTTATTATTTCGCTAACCAATTTATTCACTTTTTAACATAGTAAGTATAAACAACTCTTGAGATCTCATTCACGCTTCTGAAGATTACAACATTGAGAGATTCATAAGTTATTCACAGAATCTTTTCATGAATGGTTAGGCAGATGGTATGCAAATGAAGCTCTCAATGACAAATAATAATGTTTTCATATATTATAATTAATCAATTTACTTTCAATTCAATAGGTTTCGAGTGGAAAGGACGTCAGTGAAGAAGTTAAATGACTTTCCCAAGGTCCGAATAGAGTAATAAAAAGATATAATGCCTTCTTGATTAATGGATTCAGGTTTCATACAAAATCTCGCGAAAGATTGAGGAGGACTCAAAATTGTGGAATAGTTGTTAATTCTTCAATTACAAGTTATGCTAGTGCTAAGGACAGTAATCCTATTGAGGGAAATGTGGAGTATTATGGACTTCTTACAAACATTATTGAGTTGGATTACTATGGCAAATGGAAGGTTGTTTTATTTCGATGTGATTAGGCTGATGTTAATACTGCTCGTGGAATTAAAAAAGATCAATTTGGTTTTACAATGGTTAACTTCTCTCGATTAATTCACACTGGGCAACAATTGATGGACGAGTCGTATGTATTTTCTTCTCAAGTCAAACCAGTTTTTTACTCGAGAGATCCAACTGATGAGGGTTGATACATTGTACTCCGTAACACCCCTAGAGACTTGTTTGACATGAGCAATAGGAGTAGAGATGACATGGACAAAAGATCGAACACTTTGCCTTTACCTTAACAAAACTTAAATGAAACTATCCCTAGTACTAGTACAATTTCAATGGGTTCGTCAGGATGTGGATGAAGATATTTACTAATCATAATGTAGTAAGATTTTACATTTTTAATAATATGCAATATTATAATTTAAATCTTGATCTTGTTAAATATATCCATTATTATTATTGTTGTAATTAGTTACTAATATTTCAACTATTTTATGTGTATTGCAGATAATATGCCTAGAAGAAAATTTCTAGATCTAAGTATTATCCAAAATCCTCTGAATTCGGAAGAAACAAATAGTGATCAACAGACTGCTATTGGATCTTCGAATGTTCCGAAAACTGTAGAAAATCAAGCTAATGTTAAGTTTAATTTTCATGCATGTTCACTTTTATTTTTTATTTTTGTTTCAAATTCTAATATTATCATATATAATTTTATTTGAATTGGTATTTTCCTTATCATCATTATCATCATAATTATTGTGAAGAAACGTCCACAATAATTAGTCTGAGAGGCGTAGAACTCGAGGACGTACCCTATTAAAGGATTTATACAATCTAAATCTTGAGGAGCATGTCAAAGTATCTGCAAATAGTCATAGTCAGCCTGTTGGATCAGAAGCTCGACTTTTAGGAGGATACTTGGGCATTGTAGCACGAAATGGCAATCTGTTGCCAATCAACTACGAGTCATGGCATCATATGCCTAATAGTAACAAAAATCAAGCTCTCGATAATATTAAGGTAATAAGGTGAATGTAATTTATAATACTTTGGTTTAGTTTTAATTTATATTTACTTTCTAAACTTGTGTTATTTGCAAGAGAGATTTATTTTAGAGGTTTCAGACGACTATGTGAACAAAGCATTAGGAAAGAAATTGGGAGACCATAATAGTACTATAAAGAAAGATTATCTTAAGAATAATATGAGCCTCGAAGAGAAATTACGAAATGTCCCATCGGGAATGCTGAGGTACCAATGGGAAGAACAAGTTAGATTTTGGAGCTCAAAGAAAGGAGAAGTATTATGTACTACTAAACTCTTATAATTATTTCGATTTATAGTATTTATTATATACGTAATAATAATAATTAATGTAGGATCTTGAGCGTGTTGGAACTACAAGTAGGAAAAAACAAAAATTCACGCACACAGTTGGATCGAGAAATTTTGCTTGTGTAGCTGATGATGAGGTATTTTGAATTTATTAATTGTGTCAAATATTAATTACTTTCTACTAATTAATTTTTTTTCTACTATAATGTAGGAACAGTCGTCAGGTCAAAAAGTTGGATGCCTTTAGCTTTTTGACATTACACATAGAAAGAAAGATGAATCTCCTATGACTTCTGAAGCTGCAGAAATTATGGTATATTTAATTAATAAAATTTGAATTATTTTAAAATTTTATCATGTTTAATTATAATGGTTTAATTCACCGTTTGTAATACAAATAATGCCTAGTTATGTTGCTTTTGTTTGATTATATATTTTATTTCTAACTCATTGATTAACTTATTAGGATAAATTAAAGGAAAAGAAGGTGGAGTATGAAGCGATGGCTTCAAGTGATAGTTCAGTTAATCTAGAGGACATTGATAACCGAGTTATTACTGAAGTTTTGGGTCCTAAAAGGTATGGTCGGGTTCTATTTCAAGGATATTTTGTTAGCTTATCCTAATATTTTGGATCCAGCTCGCAGAGATACATGCCTTCGGGGAGTCAGGATCAAGCTGAAGTTCAGAGGTTAAGAAATCAAATTGCTCAACTTAAAGAGGAGGCAGCAGCGAGAGAAGCAGAGGCTCAACGAAAATATGATGAACTTCAGCTACAACTTGAAGGCAAGGCAGCAGCGAGGGAAGTAGAGTCTCAAAGAAAGTATGACGAACTGCAACTACAGCTTCAAAATATGATGAAAATATTTCAGCAGAATCAATCGTAGAATCCACCATCTTAGACTTTTGTTTTTTCTTATTGTGAGAATAATATACACAATACTACTTTTGAATATATTATTTATTTATTTAAATCATATGCATATTTCTTTCGTGATAGTATCATTTATATTTAGATTTGAAGTTATTGGTTGGATTTGAATTTACAGAAAAAAATGTTGAAAATTCGGGTTCTATGTGAATTAAAATGAGCTGTTAAAGTCTGTTAATTTTAGCGGGGTTTGTGGGAAAAACGCCGCTAAAGAACATTATCTATAGCGGGGTTTGTGGGAAAACATGTTCTTTAACGATGTTTGTGGAAAAAGCGCCGCTAAAGACCATGTTCTTTAGCGGGGTCTTTAGCGGCGTTTGTGGGAAACCGCCGTTAAAGAACATGGTCTTTAGCGGCGTGTGTGGGGAAAGCGTTGCTAAAGACCATGTTCTATAGCGGCCTTTTTTGAGGTGCTTATAGGCCTAAAAAAAGTCGCTAAAAATCTATTTTCCTGTAGTGGTTACAATATCTTGACTTGGTTTTGGATTTCTTTCCAAAATCTTAACTCTTCAAACCAAGACTTTAGAAGGAAATTGTGAAAAATTCAAGAAAATTGAGTTTCGTGCTAATAATATGTTACGAAATAAAAGAATAGATATAACAAAAACAATAGAAATAGAGAACAAAAGAAAAGTGTATATTTTATTTATCAATAGGAATGTTTACAATACTTCTTCAAAGTTCATATTTATAGACATAAGAAGTATACATGATATAAAACTTTACTTCTAATAAACATTAAAGTCTTAATGTATATCAAACTTATATTGATCTTGATGGATATCTACTTAATGATAAAATATTCATAACAATATTGAATAAATAAAATAGATGATAAAATAAATAAAACATGAATATGCATTTTAAATGATAATAGAAAACTCAAATAACTAATTGTTGAAGTCCTACACAAAACTCATGCAATTAATTTATGGTTACATTTGATAGAATAAAACATTGCTTCAAGATTCTCTACCATTCTTTATAATTTTTGCCAACTACAAAAAGACTAGTGTAAGCTAACAGCAATAGGCTATTTTAAAACTTAAACACGTCCATACTGGTAAGCAAAATATACCAAGCAATTAAAACAATAGACTTAAAGAATTAAAATTAACTAAAACTAATAAAATATTATAATAATATTCAATAAATAAAATTATGTGAATAATAAAATGAATAAAGCATGAATATAAAGGACAAAACATAATAAATATATGTAACATTAACACACTAAAAAAATAAATTAGGTATGTACAATTGAGTAGAACGAGGAATTTTGTTTATTATATACTTAGGTAGATTTTTTTATTAGAATAAGATTAAGTATTATTATGTTTTAAACAATAAATAGTAAATTATTACAATAAACTTCAATTCCATTACAATCTCAATGCCACCAATTGAAAATACCAAATATACAAAAATTTGCTCAACACAAAAACAACTCAATTATAACAATAAACTAATATATATGAGTCTAAGCTTAGCTTATGTAGGTAGAAAAGCTCTTACACGATGTTGACATTTAGACAAAGGTCCAAGATATCCAAAAAGATTTTGAATTGACACCAACAATATTTATATGATTTAATTTAGGAATGTTTAAATTTCAATTAAAATTGAATTAATCGAATGAATTGAATTAATTTGATTAATTAGTTAATTAATTAATTTAATTCGATTAAAAGTTGATTAATGATTTTTAAAAGTTTGATTATCGGTTAATTCAATTTGAAATTAAGTAATTAATCGAACTTTCAAAAAATCAATATTATATATTATCAATTCGTTTAATTTCAGTTAATTTTGATAATTCGGTTAAATGAAAATATATTTTATTTTTAACAGAAAATCAAAAACATAAAATCTCAACCGAATTAATCGAAATAATTTGATTCGATTAATTTTTTTTTAAAATTTCAATTCGATTAATGCTAATTCAGTTCAATTAATCGATTGAACACCTCTAATTGAAAATCATATAACAAAAGAAAATAAATTAATTATAGGGATCTAATTGTTATTGAAAACTATGTAATTAATTTGTTTATAATCATATTAAATTAACCATCAGAGAGAAATTTAAGGCATTAAAAGCTATTATAATTACATAAATTCATAGCATCCATAGCGACCAATAATATAAAATTTGAAAATATATTTCCACAAGTAAACCAACTTTAAAAATCAAATTTGGAAATAAAATATTTTATTATTAATATCAAATTTTAAATATTATAACTTTGGAAATAGGTTGTATAAAAAACTTTGAAATCAGAACCTCCTTTTATTAATACTGGGTAAATTGACTCATTATTAACATATATTATGAGATATTTTTATATAATAATTAGATATAAATTTCAACAACTGTACAATTGAAATTATGAACATAAATTTGTATTTCTGAGATTAAATTCAGAAAATTGGCAAAGCTATATTAGGTATTGATTAGTTATTCACTTGTCATAATATTATCGTACCAAATGGCAGAATCGTAACAATGTCACATAAACTTTCTAAAATGTAACTTAAAATTGATTTAGTATATATATATATATATATATGATTTTAATAACATTTAAACTATGAATTCGTGTGTTGGCTTGATAATTAAAAGTGTTTATAATCTTAAGTGTGATTTGAGTTTTAATCATGTCAGTTGCATTATTGTTAGTATTTTGTATTCCCTTTGCAATTCATCAATTTAAATTATAATAAAATTTACAGATTTTTGATACACACCCTAATGAAGTAGTGGGGATTCTCCGATAATATTTAGCCTGTGATATTGTAAAACTTTTGATTTGATGTAATAGCATGTTTTCTGTTCACAAAAAAATAACATTTAAATTAATAGTTAAAAAATATAACCATTGCAAATTAGGATCGAATAAAAATTTAAATGTACATGGAAAATATTTGGTATTAGTGAAGTTTTTAAATTCTATAAATAAGTTTTAAGAAATGGCAAGTGTTGAATAGGATATAATAAAATATTAAAAAAAATATATAAAATGAATGAGACACATGGCAGTTTTTTAACTATACCTATATCAAATGCTAACCCTTAATTGATTATTAACAACATTAAAAAATTATGGGTAAATTGTATAAATGATCACTCAATTATTAATACGTTTCTATTTTGATCATCTAACTATAAAAAAATTCAATTTAGGCATTAACGTTAGTATTTCTTTCTGTTTTGGTCACCCATCGTTAAAATGATAACGGGAATAATGACACAACTTTTTTCTAATTGGTATAATAACACATTTAGTCCTCATTACTTATATATCCTATCAATTTGATCCTAATTCTAAATAATTCAATAATTTAACCCTTCACATTTACAAATTCTAATTCTATCTATTTGATATGATTAAAGTATTTAACTTCCATCTAAAATTTAATTTATCTTTATATTTCACGTAATAACAGCTTTTAATATAATATAATTTATATTATTTGAAATTTTATCTAAAATTTTGAATCTAAAAGGTAAATATATTATGAAAAAAATAATTTTATTTTTAAATATAAAAAGCTTAATTTCGGAACACGTATGATTTTCCTAGTTGTACTAATTTGCAGCTTCATGCTGTTTCGTTTGAGAGGGGGCTTTTTGTTTTTCTAGTTGTGAAGTATTACCAGATTGGTTTCGGAAAATGGAAGAATAGAAAGAGGCAGTGAAATTTTTATTTTTTGGTTTCAAAAATTTTTCATTATTTCATGGAAATGATGTGTTTTATTTTCAATCGTAAGTAAAGTTTGGAATCGTATGGGTGTCTCGCATTATTATTTCTTCCGATTTTAATTTGATTAGGGTAAACTATCAAAATAGTCACTTTTATTTATCTCATATTATATTTTAATCACTTATATTAGAAATGTTATGTTTTAGTCACTTACGTTAACGAGTTATAACATTTTTGTCGCTGAACCGTTAATTGTCGTTAACGGGATAACGGTAAGCTGACGTGACATGTTAAATCATCATTTTAAACAAAAATTTGAAGTTCAATTATACAATTGATTCCCATATTTTTTTTTAGTAATTTAATTTTTTCTTTTATATTTTTTTAACTTTTTTTTTCATTCTCTTTTGCTTCTCCCTCTGTTTTCCTCCCTTCTCCATCTCTTTTAACGAATTTTTTTTTTATATTTTCCATTTGTTAAAATTATGCTCTATACTTTTATTTTTTTTTGAACAATTTAATTTTTTCTTTTTCTTTTTTTTTTTTGTTTTCCTTTTCATTTTTCCCTTTAATTTTAACAAATGGAAAATATAGAAAATTTACATTAAAAAAAATGAAGAAAGGAGGAAAGAGAGAGAGAAGCAAAAGAGAATGAAAAATAAAGAAAAAAAAGAAAGTTAAAAGAACATAAAAGAAAAAAAATAAATTGCTTAAAACGAGAAAATATGTGAATCAATTATATAATTTAACTTAAAATTTTTGTTTGAAATGATGATTTAACATGTCACTTTAGCTTACTATTACACCGTTAATGAAAATTAATGGTTCGGTAACTAAAATGTTATAACATGTTAATGTAAGTGACTAAAATATAATATTTCAAACATAAATGACTAAAATATAACTTAAAGTAAATCAAAGTAACTATTTTGAGAATTTACTCATGTGATTAATATTAAAAGTTGAACTCATTATTTGGGTTGGACCGGCTTATCGCTTTTTAATTTATTTGGCAACCCATTTTAAAAGAAATTTTACCAAAAATAAATATAAAGACTAACTTTATTTACAATTAGTGTTGATAATTAAATTTGAACCACATGTGATCGTCTGATGATTAAAAGTGTTCATCGTTTAAAATATGACTTGAATTTGAATCGCAATAATTACATTTATTATTTAAGTTTTACCTTGTTAATATAATTCACAAAAAAATGTAATTAAATTTATTTACTACTAATCCATTATACAATAAAATTCTTTCCATATTTACAAATGAAAATCTTTCCCCCCACTAGTATTAGTAATTAAATTTACTTACTACAAATGTTTTATAATTTGTTTCAAATGTCAGGCAGAAAAACATAAGGATATTAACATTACTCGACAGGATTTTGCTGATAATTTGATAGTAGAGTCATCGATTGCTCCTAATTTTGATCAGATATCATGAGTCAAGTGGTGAACTCAGGGGTTTACAGAAGATCAGATTTTTTTTAAAATGAAAATTTTTTATTTATGTATTTTAAATTTTTAAAATTTTAATAGTAAAATTATATTTGATCTTTCAAAATGATAAAAATTTAATTTAATTTTTTAAAAATTATAAAAATATAAACTATTAAAATGATAAAATTATATTTTTATTATTATAAAAATATATAATTTAATTACCACCCTTGAAAGCGACGAAATCATCAAAAGCACACTCTCACAAGTGGTTAACTTTTATCGATATTTTGTTGATGACATACATTTAATTTACATTTGTTTATATTTTTGTCTGACATAAATTCGTACTGTGTTAATGGTTGATTTAATATATTGTATTCCGTATTTGAAAATCAATATCTCTTTTCTTGCTTTTAATTGTTTGTGAAAATATTTCGAAAGTTAGAAAATATAATAATAAATATAGCAATATAATGATTTCAGTAATCATATAACGGGGATTCTTGGAAAATTGCTGTACGGTAACAAATTAGCGGCATTTCCGTGGCAACAAACGCCGCTAAATATGTATAATTAGGTATATGAGAGCACTCCTAAATGGTAGAAGTGTGTAGTTGTTTATGAACATTTAGCTGCGTTAATGAGATATACTCTTACGTATATGTACAATTAGCGGTGTTTCAACATTAAATGCCGTTAATGTGTACAGTGATGGAGCCACTAAGAGATTTAAAAGTTATGACTCTTTTAAAATAATAAATTTTTAATTTAAATTATTTATAATTTATAAAATTTTAAATTAATAATAGTAAGATTATATTTTGACATTTCAAAAATAATAAAATTTGATTTAATTCTTTAAAAATTATAAAGATATAATGTATTAAAATGATAAAATTATATTTTTATTATAGTAAAAATATATAATTTAATTTCTGTCCTAAAATATTTTTTGGCTCTGCTACTGAATGTGTAAGAGATATGCGTAGCTAAATGCGTATAAAACACCACTAAAGGTCACAACATTTTTAATATAAACGTTGTTAGTTTTCACGACATTAATACTAGTGGCATTTTCTATAACATTGATGGTGTATTATTTTTTGGTAAATTACAAGAGAAAGATAAAACTTTAGTAACAATGTGATTAATGCAATTCGAACTCAAGTCATATTTAGAGCATGAACATCCTATTTATTAGGTCAACACACGAAATTCAATGATGTATCATTTTATATATTATTAGTGAATAAAATGATGCTATATCATTGAAAAAGAAATTTAGTGATTTTTGTTCTAAAATCTTTTTATGATATATCACCATTTACTTTAGTGATGATGCATAGAATTATACGATGGAAGTGAATCGAATATTAATTCATTTGTGAAAACTCAATTCCCAAAAGCTTCAAACAACCTTGCAAATTTTAAATTATTTTCGGATTTTATTATTGAAATATGGAATTTCCAAATTAAAAAAAAATTATTTTTTATGATATATCATCATTTGCTTCAATAATGGTAAGTAAAATTATTCAATGCTAGTGCCTCAGATATTGATTCATTCTTAAAAACTCAATTCCCAAAAACTTCAAACAAAGTGAAAAAAGGAATCAAATTATTTCCAGATTTTATTGTTGTAAAAAAAATCAAAATTTTCAAGATTTTATTGTTGAAATATGGAAATTTCAAATCTTCCTCGTAAAAGATAGAAATCAAAGAAAGAAAGGAAATGGAATCTTGAAAATGTATATACTAGTTTTCTTATTGTGGTGTATAATTTAAAATATATTAAATGAAAAATTTATAACATAACCAGGAATTGTTTTTTCTACCCTTGATGGATTCTTTTTGTGAAAATTTTCTCTCCGAAAATCCTCGCCCTGGGGATGTCTCTATTGATGATCTTATTCACAAGAAAGTTTATTTTAGGGAAGATGATATTTTTGATATTGAAGAGGTGCTTCCGAATCTACCTACGGTTCCAAAGGCTTCATGGAATGATACACTGGTAGGACGCTCAAAGCCTGTGGGTAGAATAGAGGACAGCAAAGATTTCAAGATATTGGATTGTGATATTCGGAGATTGGTTGTTAATGATACTCCCTTTATAGAATTCTCTGATAGGATCAATCAAATATTTGTCAAGGAAATGGCAACCACTATTGTCCTAAAACTTTTGGGACACAGCATTGGTTTTATGGTGCTTTAAAACAAAATCTACAACTTATGGAAGCCGGCATCTCAATTCCACTTGATGGATATTGAGAATGGTTATTTTTGGCAATATTTCAAAATAAGCTTGATTATGGAAAGGTGCTTTTGGAAGGCTCATGGATTATTTTCGATCAATATATGACGGTACAACCTTGGTCAGTGTCTTTCAGTTCAGCACAATCCATCCCAAGCACTGTGATGTTGTGGATCAGACTACCGGGATTGCCAGGGTATTTTTACAAGAGGAAAATCCTAATGGAAATAGGAGAGACGATTGGCAAAGTTGCTAAACTAGACATGAATACGGATAATAAGGTCAGAAGAAGATTTGCCTGAATGGCCATATATGTTAATATTGATGAACCTTTAATTTCTCAAGTTCTTGTCAATGGTAATGTCCAGAGAGTAGAGTATGAGTTTCTTCCCACTGTTTGTTTCCATTGTGGGAGATATGGTCATGTTAAGGAAATGTGACCTACTAGAGGTGTTGACCTTATCCTTGAAAAAAGTATTTAGGTGTCAAAGCCTTTGCAGGGGAATCTACTATGGCTGTTGATGGAAAGGAAGAGAGCACTAGAACCTACGAGCCATGGATGTTGGTGGAGAATCGATACCGTCGAAAATGAAGGGAGTTTTCTCAATCAAGATCCGATTTAATGGCTAACAAAAAGGAAGGTTCAAGATTTCGGGCATTAACAGATTTGCAAGGGACCGTTTCTTTGGATTCAATTATTAAAAATAATGACCAAGATCTTAGGCGAAATAAAGGCAAAGGGACCTAATTAATGAAGATTTTATTGTGATTAATAGGCATAAAAAAGGAGTTGGTAACATTAATCAAACCGAGTTTAAAGGCCTTAAAAGTGCGGTCAATTTTAGAAAATCAACTGAACCCATCTTTGCGAGGCCCACTTCGTCTTGTTTTAGACCAAAGATCCCAACCCAAGCAACATCTAGGCCTGCCAAGGATTTGGAGATAACAGACTTGTGTGTTGTTGCTAGAGAAGCTAGATCAGGGGTTAGAGTTGAGCTGGGAACTATGGAGATTCAATATTCTCCGAGTTGGATCTTGATGGATCATGGGGTTAAATTGACCAGAATAGAATTTTTAGACTACTATATCAGTAACGAAGAAGAAGAGGAGGGTGTGTTGTGAACTGTTCAAGGGGGAACACTCTAATGCAAGTGTTAGAACAAGTAATCTAGCCAAAGGCTGTCACTGCAAGAGTGTGTGTCGGCACAATTACATACTCCCTAGGGGTTTGTTGCACCCCATCGTTACTTCTCAAGAACAAGGGTATAGTAATGCAACGACATCCCTCAGTCACATATAAAAAAATATATATGTATATATTATTGTACAATAAATGCTGTATTGGTAGATGGAATTTAGGATTTGAGGCATGATGTTGACTTTGATAAAGTTGCAATCTTAGTTATTCATGCTTATGAATTGTCGACACAAAAATTCTGTCATTTGAATGTGATTAATTCATTGGGACTTTAGGTGATTCAAGTCGCTAGAATGATCATTTGTCTTGATAAATTTTTGTATAGCCTTGCTAGTTTTTGTTTTACTGGAGGACAAGTAAAAACTCAAGTTTGGGGGTGTGATAGTACTAGAAAGAACCATTGATTTCTCCCTACTCATTGTTTAAGTTGTTTCCATTTAGTCATCTTTAGCATATATTTTAGCATTTTTTTAGTTTAGTTTATTGCATTTTCTAACTCAATGGACCTTGGCTTAAGTTGCTCTTAATTTTTTTTCATATTTTACTACTAATGTTGCTGCATGAGTCTATTCAGAATTTCACCCAAAATTGTCATTGCATGACGATGTCCAGAAATGTCGTTACATGAGCATGCCTAGAATTATCGCTGTGTGAATATGTCTAGAGTTGTCGTTGTATAAGCATGTCCAGAATTATGTCCAGAACTATCGCCGCACCTGACAGCTGTCCGGATAAGAACAGAAATTGCATGACCTATCCAGTCTGGTATAATCAACTAGTACGACCATAGACAACTCAATTCTGCAGAAGAAACACCTGTACAATTTGGAGGGATATAAATACACACAAGGAAAAAGAAAAAGCTCTCTCTCTCACTCTCCTTGAGTCTCCTTTGGTGCATATTCTTCTTCAACCAAGCTTTAGAGCTTTTTGGCTAGGGAGGCTTGAGACCTCCACGAGTGAATCGATGTGAAGAAGGAGACAGGTATACTCCTGATGAGGAGCCCCTAAGTACGACGGATGAGGGAAGTAAGAGAGCAAGTCAAGTAGCCTAGGAATAGTATTCTCCATTTGTTCTTTTACATTTCTTCCTAAACGCTGATGATTATTGTTTATTTCATGTTTGTATGGAAGTACTCATGATTTCTGAACTGAATGTTATTTTAT
Organism: Kokia cookei; assembly: GCA_039519145.1. Classification (NCBI taxonomy): domain Eukaryota; kingdom Viridiplantae; phylum Streptophyta; class Magnoliopsida; order Malvales; family Malvaceae; genus Kokia; species Kokia cookei. Next base: position 16,542,749 of record CM076908.1, read on the forward strand.
TTAATCCTACTTCTACTATTTAATCTTTGGGTTTGAATGTTTTTAGCACGGAAGTATTATTGCAGTCACTGTCACTAGAAGGTGCAGCGACAGTTTAAGCTAACAAGCATGACAACAAAAGTTGCATGAGGATTAGAGGAATATAATCCTCTTATTCTTATTTGTGTTCCATTGTCATCACTAGAAGGTGTGGTTAATGTGCATGTGTAAGTCTTAGATCGTATAGAGAAGTCAAGTTTGGTAAGATATTCATTGCACTTTATTGCAGCGACAATCATCGATACTTTAAAATCTTGTGAGCCGCATTTAGTATGCTACTGAATATTCACGTTGGGGATCCCATTTTTATCATTATCACACTTCGCTTTTATTGTCAAGTTATTGCTCCGACAACTATTATCTCGTTTTTTCTTGTTTTATCTGTTCATTGCAATGATATTAAGAAACAAAATACAGTCATCCTCGTGGGATCGATATCCAATAGACTCACATCTATCTACTATACTTCCATCGATAGTGTACGCTTGCACATTATTCCTGTGTTGTTCATAGCACGATCAATGCATTACAGAGCCTAAATGGCATCACAAAATATTCAAAGTGACCATTATGTGTACGAAAAGTAGTTTTATGAATGTCTGGTTCATGCAATCGTACCTGGTGATAACCTGCCCTTAAATCAAGTTTGGTGAAATAGGTAGCTCATTAGAGTTCATCTAGCATATCATAAATTGTAGGAATAGGAAACCTATCTTTGATGGTTACAGTGTTAAATGCTCCATAGTTAGTGCAAAATCGCCAAGATCCATATTTTTTTTAATCAATAAAGCAGGAACATAAAATAGATTAGTGCTAGGTCATATTAGCCCCAATTTTAACATGCCATGAACTTGTTTTTCAATTGCAGCTTTTTGAAAATAGGCATACCTATATGGTCATACATTAATGGGCTCGGTACCATCTTTCAAATTAATGTGATGTACAATGTCTCTTGTAGGGGTTAGCTGCTTCGACTCTTTAATACATCATCAAATTGTTCTAGTAATTGCTTCATTTCAAGATTAACAGTTGACACTTTTGGACTAGTAGTGAGAGGTAGTGCAATGGCAAACATGGACCCTCCCTGTCGTGCTTCTTGGGTAATGACTTTCATTGTTGCTAGTTGAATGAATGTTGTATCCAAGCCTTGTAACTTGTGAGTCTTGTTATTCCACTAGAATTCTATTGTTAATTGCTTCCAGTTTCAAACCACAGTCCCTAACTGTTCCAACCAATGGACTCCTAGACCCAAATCCAACCCACTGAGTGGTAAAGTATATAAAGTGAGTACAAAAGGAATACCTTGAAGATCAATCGAAATATTTTTGAATCTGCCTTGGAACTGCTATGGCTCTCCATTAGCTACATTTACATTGAAAGACTTAGTTGGATGGACATGTAGTTGTAGCATCGTGACCATATTTTTGCTAATAAAATTATGAGTAGACCCATTATCAATTAAGACTACTACTGCACGTGCACCAATCTTAGCCAGCACTCGCATTGTTTTATGAGATGACCAACCTAAGAGTGCATGTAAGGAAATCTCAAGTTGCAGTTCCAATGTATCATCTATTGCCTCATCCTCATAACTATCATTGTTGCCTTCTAAAATCAGGAGTTGTGACCCACGAAACCTATGGCCTATTGTAAACTTCTCATCAAAATTGAAATACAACCCTTACGCTCTTCTTCTCTAGATTTCACTCCATGCGAGTCACTTCATAGGCGAAGCTATTTTGGGCTTCCTTGGTGAAGAAGATTCAGTAATAAAATGAGTAAGTCGCTGAAATTTTTGTTAACGTATTAATTGTTCATCACACATCCTCGTAAGACTAACAGCTTCTTTCAAGGTTTTGGGCTTGAACATCCTTACACCATCAATAATTTCAACTTTAAGACCACTCATGAATGTGCCAACTAATGCCTTTGTGACCTTCCTTGCACTCGATTACGTAACCGTTCAAACTCTTTTTGATAGTCTCGCAAAGAACCAACTTGCTTGGTTTTGGACAATGCTTCATGAAAGTCCTCACAATTCGTAAGACCAAATCGAGCCCATAGTTCCTCGGCAAAAAGCTCCCAAGTGATTTCCTTGTCATTATCCATGTATAAGTGCCTTAGCCACCTCTACTATTGGTTTTCTTCACATTCAATATGATAAGAAGCCAATTGTATTTTCTCTGAATCCATGGTGCCTTGGAATTCAAAGAATTGGTCCACATAGGTAAGCCATTCATTAGGATCATCTCCAGCGTACTTTGGGAACTCAAATTTTGTTGGTTGAGCAAAGGACAATGAGCGACCATTGCCTCGTGAATCTTCTTTTGTGTGTTAAGACCGACCAATGGATGAATTTTCACAGCTAGAGATAGGTTCTTCCATTTGTTATAACTTTTCAACGATACTTGTTTCAAGTTTGCTCAACTGGTTTTAGACAAATCTAAGAGTGGTTTCTAAATTTTTTATTTGTTCCTTGTTGGTAATCATTTGGTGAGGCTTTGATACCAATGATAGGTCCCGATCAAAACACTAGAAAAATTTTTTACTGTTCTACTTTGGGTAAGAACAAACAATGGAAAGTTTAATTGGATTCCCCCTTTTTATTCGTTACTTCTAGTAGTTTAAATAATTTTGACAAATAACAATTTTTCCTAATTATCCTATCACAGCTCTAAAAATAGGATAATGATAACAAATAAAATGATAACCAACTAATAATAATAACAAAAATTTAAAACATGTTCTATTATTCAGTAGCTAGTGAACTTGATCGTGTCATATTTAGCAGCTAACGGATCCACGACTTGAACTCCTTCCCTGATGTGTAACACTGAAATCTCAAAAATCGTCATCGGTTAGGATTTTGGTGTCTTACTACTCATTTATCACTTTTCATCTTTACATAATATTATTCCGACTTTATTTCTATTAAAGGATTGTATTCCACACGTAAAAAAAGTATTTGATTACAAGCACATATCAACAAGGGCAAAAAGGTTATTTTCGACATTTCTGGAGACTTTTACCGATACCTGTTGGACTAGTATTGATAGTTGTCAAGTCAGTAAACAATTCAAGAATAGTGCAGATTTGTACGAATACAAGTGACAGTTCTACTAAAACAAATGACTCTTCTACCGATACAAGTCTTACCTCTACCGATACTAAAAACTCCAGAGAGCTAAAAATTCTACCCTTCTACTTCTACCGATATAAGTATGCAAACTATACTTCTAAACACTTGACTACCGATACTTTGTTCTCCATCTACCGATACAACCCAAGTCAGTGAGCAACCTCTCTCCTACCTTGTACTTCTACCAGTACATACATGGGTTCTACCGAAACAAGTATACAGAATCACATGAATCATGACAAAACACAAATTTAGTCACACAATTGAGTCATTTAACACCATTTAGTCTTTTTTGGGAAAATTATGGTTTTATCCCTAATATTTTCCTTTTATTCAATCTAGTCATTTCAACACAAAACATGCAAAATAACCTTTCCTCTTACACAACCAACACTAGTCGTACAATCATAGGTTTCCACAGTCCCTACACTTCAATTATTTCATACCAAATGCACACAAATTCTCTATTTATCATTTTAGTCCTTAAACCATAATTTCATCCAAAGTCACTTTATAAAAAGATTTAACCCAAGCATTAAGCATTCAAATATATTACAAGCTTTCAAGAACAAACATATTCAATAATGGCAAACTTCATAACATTTGAAAAATTTACAAATTGGTCCTTGGATTAGCTAGATTAAGTTGATATGGACTAAAAAACATAAAAATTACTAAAAACGACAATCATTTGCTTACCCAAATCAAAGCTCAAACTTGGAAGTGGAAAACTCTAATTTCTTCTCCTCTTGGCCGAATTTATGAAGAAGATGAAGTGAAAATTCTCATTTTTCTCTTTTAATTTAATTTATATAACTAATGACGTTTTTGTAAATAATTGGACTTTCTTAATTAACGTAATTAATCATTTGTTTAACTTTAATTAATCCCACTTATCTTTAATATTTTACATTATAATGCACCCACTATAATACTTTACGTCTATTCATTCATTAGATCCCTTTAGTTTATTAACTCTACTTTTGTACCTTTTACGATTTAGTCCTTTTTGCTTAATTGACTATCTAAACAATAAAATCTCTTAACAAAAAATTAATACGATACTCATGACATCAAAAATACTAAATAACTAATATTTATGACTCGACTAGTTGAAATTTTGGTCTCAAAACTACTATTTTTTACACCACTAAAAATCAGGCTGTTGCAACTCTTCCCCCTTAGGAAAATTTCATCCTAAAATTTCTTACCAGTGATTAGGTTAGGGTACTGTGATCTCATTGAAGTTTCTATCTCCCATGTAGCTTCTTTAAGCCTGTGTCGATTCCATAGTACCTTCACCAATGGTACCTTTTTATTTCGTAGCTCTTTTACCTCACGAGCTAGAATCTTAACTGGTTCTTCTAAATATGACAAATCTGGCTGTATCTCAACCTCACAAAGTGTAATCACATGAGAAGGATTTGATCTGTACTGTCTCAGCATCGAAACGTGAAATACATTATAAATCTTCTCTAGTGCTGGTGGTAAAGCCAACTTATATGCTACAGGGCCAACTCATTCAATGATCTCATATGACTCGATATACCGTGGACTCAATTTTCCTTTCTACCAAATCGCAACACCTTATTTCAAGGTGAAACTCTCGGGAAGACTCGATCTCCGACTGCAAATGATATATGTTTTCTTTTAATATCTACGTATGACTTTTATCAGTCAGACGCTACTTTCAAACAATTATGAATTACTCGCACTTTGTCCTCAATCTCATGAACCAAGTCGATTTCGACCAACTTAGGCTCGCTCAACTCTGACCAATACAAGGGTGTTTTGCATTTCCTACCGTATAATGCTTCAAACGATGCCATTTTAATACTAGACGGATAGCTGTTATTATATGCGAATTCCACCAACGGTAGATATCTCTCTCAACTACCCTCAAACTCAAGTATCAAGCATCGTAACATATCCTCTAAAATCTGTATCACACGCTCTGACTGTCCATCCGTCTGCAGATATAAGTAGTGTTGAAATTCAATCTGGTCCCCAAAGCTTCATGCAACTTCCCCTAAAACTTCAAGGTAAAACATGGATCTCTGTTAGAGATAATAGACACTGGTACTTCGTGTAATCGTTTGAACTCCGACACATATAATTCACCCAATCTCTCAAGTGGATAATCTACTTGGATAGGGATGAGGTGAACTGACTTTGTCAATCTGTCTATAATTACCTAGATCAAATATTTCTTTCTCGGGGTTACCAAAAGTCCTGTGACAAAATCCATAGTAATTCGCTCCAACTTTTATTCCGGAATGGATATTGGCTGTAGTAACGCAGATGGTACCTGGTGCTTTGCTTTCACTTGTTGACATATATGACATCTAGTCATAAACTCTGAAATCTCTCGCTTCATACTCGGCCACCAATACATTTTCTTCAGGTCGTACATTTTCATGCTTCCCAGGTGAATGGAATAACTGCTACTGTGAGCTTCTTTCAGAATGTCTCGTCTCAATTCCGAATCATACAGAACACATACCCTACCACTGTAATACAACATACCCTCTGTATCTATTGTAAACCCTATAATGGCATCACTCTGTATCTGCTCCTTTTTAGCTTTAAGCTTTGGATCATTACTCTAATCCGCTATAGAAATAACGGTCTCGCCTTGAGTTCAGCTGTGATAGAACCATCATTCTCCAATGACCACTGAGCGTTCAATGCTCTCAGTGCAAACAATAATTTTTGGCTCAAAGCATCGACAACAACGTTAGCCTTTCCTGGGTGATAGCCAATCACAATGTCATAATCTTTTAACAGCTCTAACCATCGACGATGTCGTAAATTCAACTCTTTCTGTGTCATCAGATACCTCAAAATTTTATGATCAATAAACACATGGCATCTCTCACCATAAAGATAGTGACACCAAATCTTTAATACAAAGACTATTGCAGCTAACTCCAAGTCATGAGTCAGATAATTCTTTTCATGCAAATTTAACTGATGAGAGGTGATAACATTAGAAAATACCATTAAATTCTCCCTATTTAGAGTATAATTTGTTACCTTGGTATTATGTTCAGAATGCATTTTTAGCATTTTATATTTAGTAATTGCATTTTCTAAGTCAGTACTGTTTGGTTTAATTTTCTTCTATTTTACCCCACTTATGCTACTAATGTCGCTACATTTAGTTTCAGTTTTGCGTCTTGAAATGTCAATGCAGGGACCTATCTTAGAAGGTCAAAGCAGGAAAGTTTTCAAAGCTGTCATTACAAGTGTGATCTAGAATTGCGTCTAAACATGTCACCGCATGAATAATTCCAAATTACATCAGGGATTTTTCTGTGTGAACATATTGTGAAGTACCAGTGCATGAGGATGTCAAAGTTTTCATAGCAAATTAAAGTATAAGTTTGCATCTAGAAATGTCGTGACAATCTACAACTGTTTACTGCATATACCAGATCTGCGTGAATGTACAGCTGGATTAACTAACGTGTACAACTGCAAGGAAGTTAGATCTGAGAAAAGAAGGACACCTGCACATGGCAGTCAAGATAAATACTAAAGAGAGAGAGAGGGAAAAAAGAATCTGGAATGCTCATGATAAATTAATTCCATTCTGATTTTAAATTAATTCCATTCTGATTTTTCTTAGGCTTGCTTCATGGTAGCTTAAACTTCCCGGAGGGTGAACTGATGCGACGAGAATGTAACATCTACTCCTGACGATGAGTGTTCTAAGTGCGACGCAAGAGCAGCATTTACAGAAGAGTTCTAGTCGGCTAGGAATAAAATGCTTCAATTTGTTCTTTAATTCCTCTTAAACGCTGATAAAGTCTGATGAACTTAACTGTGTATGGAAATACCTATTAATTTTAGATCTACTTTAATTTCTGCTCAATTCTTCTTACTATTTATCTTTGGATTTAATTGCTTGATCACAAAAGTGTTATTGTAGTCTCTAACACTGGAAAGTGCAATGACAAATTAAATTAACAAGCAAGACAACGGAAGTTGCTTGAGGCACGAAGGAACTCTGGCCACTTGTTCTCGAATGCAAAGCATTGCCAGCATTGGAGGGTGTGATTAATATGAGTATTTGGGTCTTTGACAAACAAAAAAGTCGAAAGGAGTGAGATCTCATTAAGTTTAATTGCGTCGACAATTTATCAATCATTTACCTTGTGGTCACATTTAGTAGTTGTAAACTTATCAAGTCAGGAATCCTCCCATTTATTTATAATTGTTTTACACTTTTTTCTTAAATTGCATTGACCAAATACTTTCAAACCTTCATTACATTCTCTTATTAAATTGCTTTAACATATTATATCATAGTATTACAATATTTGCTCTGACAATTTTAATTATTTTAGTTACTCAATCTTTGATTTAATTGCACAGACATTATTCCTAACAGTCTTCTTATTCTGACCTCTTTTGCATCGACAAATTTAAGCATAGACAGCCATCTCTGTGGGATCAATATCTGATAGTTTTACACCTAACAACTATACTTACATCAACAAGTGTTCACTTACACAATTGCTGTGATGTTCATAGCGCGATCAAGTTTTGGCGTCGTTGCTGGGGATGACGTTTGTTTGATGTTTATTTTTGTATAATTATTCTTTATTTCTTGACTTTTATTTGTTACTAATCTATTTTTTTTTTGTCGATTCTTTTCAATTCTTTTTTAGGTATTATATGACCACTAGGAGAAATCCTAATAATATTGTTGGCTTAGATCTGAAAATTGAAAGAACAATTCAGAGGAGAAGACAAGAAAAAAAAAATATGGCTTTACCAGGAAATGATGCAATACCACAGTTGCCACAACAAAATCTTTTCCCTTCAGTACAGCCACAAAACTTTAACAATGTACCGCTGCCACAAGAAGAACAAATGTAGAACAGAATAATTAGATATTTTGTTGTTCCTGTGCTTGATGATCTGTAGCCAGGGGTTGTTAGACCAACGATTCAAGCTGAAAATTTTGTGTTAAAACTAGTGATGTTTCAAATGTTAAATTCAAATGGGCAATATGTTGGTTTGCCTCAGAAAGATGCAAGAGAGCATCTTAAATCTTTTCTGCTAATTTGTGCTTCTTTTAGTCACATGGTGTTCCTGATGACGCCTTGAAGATGCAGATGTTTCCTTATTCTTTGCAATGAAGGGCGCGTACCTGGTTTCTTGAATTACCTGCTAGATCTATTACATCGTGAAATGCACTTGCAACGTAATTTGTTTTGCGATTTAATCCACCCACAATGAATGTTGGATTACTGAATGATATTATTTCCTAGCATTAGCTAGATGATAAGAACCTGCATACTACATGGGAGTGTTACAAAACTTTGCTTCGACGTTGTCCCATGCATGGAATCCAACAAGAAACATAGATCGAAATCTTCTATAATGGATTAAATGCACAGACAAGAAATCTTGTCAATGCATCTGCAGACGATCTTTTGTTAGATTGCACCTACGATGAAGCCGTGCGGATTTTGGAGAAAATCACGCAAAACGATTATCAATAGCCAATTTCTCAAACTGCTCAAGTAAAAAAGAAGCCTGGAGTTATTGAGTTAGACGCCATAAATGCTTTAAGTGCACAGGTATCTTTGTTGGCTAACATGATCAAAAACATGAAGGGGACGAGTGACGTTATCCCTATTCAAGTAGCCCAGTAGATAGATGCCTCGACATTTTGTTATGAAATTTGAAGTGATAATCATAGCTATGAAGATTGTTCACAACATGCTGAAAATGCATTTTATGTTAATAACATCAGAGGAAACTCGTATGGTAACTTTTACAACAGTTCAACTAAGACTCAACAACCTTGGGGGAATCAAAATGCATTCACATTCCGATATGGAAATTCCTCGAGTCAAGGAAATTTTCGACAAGGGAGTTACAATCAGCAGCAACAGAATTATAACCATAATCCTCAAGTGCGTACAAATCAAGATCGGATACAGTCACATACTCAGATGCGGTCACACGCTCATATGGAGCCACAGCAGACTGCATATGCCAATTATAATTATGCAAGGACAGCATCAACAATAGCAATAGCAGTATTCTCAACCAAGATTGGATCCATTAGCTGCCCTTGAAGCTTTGATGCGTGATCATATTACAAGAATTGAAGCTATTATGCAGGGAAATTCTTCTTCCATCCGAGCGTTGGAAGCAAAATTAGGATAGTTGGCTTCTAATATGAGCACGAGACTACCAGGTGCTTTACCTTGTGATACTGAAAATCTGAATCAAAAGGGGGAGGAGCATTAGAAGGCTATTACTCTTCGAAGTGGAAAGCAAACTGTTGAACAAAGCAACAACTCCAACACAGCACCTATCGATGCAAATGAAACAGAGAAACGAGGAGAAGTTATATCTGAAGAAGAAGCAGTAGAGATAAATGAGAAGGAGCCATCAGTACACCCATGCCAACCATTCGACCTTCAAAATTGTCAACATAACCGCCAATGTCGACGCAGTCAATTGTATCGTAATAGCCTAATGTCTCCACACCTCTGCCGTTTCCACAATGATTCAAGGAGAAAGAACATGACAGAGAATATCAAAAGTTTTTGCCCACCTTGAAACAACTACATGTTAGTATACCTATCATTGATGCTCTTATGCAGATTCCTAGCTATGGGAAATTTATGAAAGAGCTATTGTCAAAGAAAAAGAAGTTGATCGACATCGAGACAATTGTACATACAGAAGGTCACAGCGTTGTATTGACAAAAAAACTGCCACCTATGTGAAAGATCTGGCAGTTTTACAATTTCATACTCCTTTGGAACTTGTATTGACAAATAAACTACCACCTTCGTGAAAGATCCTGACAGTTTTACAATTTCATGCTCCTTTGGAAATCATTATTTAGGCAAAGCTCTTTGTGATCTAAGAGCAAGCATCAACCTTATGCCCTTGTCAACATTCAAAAAATTAGGAATTGGTCACATGAAGCCCACAGCGGTGACATTGCAACTAGCAGATAGATCTTTAGCGTAACTTGAAGGACAGATTAAAAAAGTTCTCATCCAAGTAGATAAGTTTGTGTTCCCAACAAATTTCATCATACTGGATTGTAAAGTTGATAAAGAGATACCCATAATTTTGGGACGCCCATTTCTTGCTATGGGTCGCACTCTTATAGATGTATTTAAAGGTTAGTTAATCATGCGACATAATGATGAACACGTTACCTTCAATGTTTTCGAAGCAACTCCCTGTAGGAGTAAAGAGCAATGTCACCACATTGATGTCTTGGACGAATTAATTACAGAAGAATTTAATGAGCGTAGTTTAGTAGTGTAAGAAGAATTTACAGTGACATCTAAAGACAATTTCCTACCTGATTGTGACCACAAGGTTGAGGCAAATATTTGTGAGCATAAACATGGTTGGCAGATGGAATCCTTGGATTTGACCAATACGACGATCCCTGTTTTCAAGCCATCGGTTGAAAAAGCTCCAACTTTGGAGTTGAAACCTTTGCCAACACATTTAAAATATGTTTTCCTTGGTGACAACGATACCTTGCCAATAATTGTCTCTGCAAATCTCAATAAAAGTCAAGAGGAGAAATTAATCAGAATACTAAAGCAACAAAAGCGTGTCATCACTTGGAGTATTGCGGATATCAAAGGCATTAGTCCCTCCTTTTGCATGCATAAGATGAGGCTAGACGATGAGGGAAAGTAATCCATTGAACAACAACGAAGATTAAATGAGAAAATGAAGGAAGTTATGAAAAAATATATCATAAAATGGTTAGATGCAGGCATTATTTACCCAATTTCTGACAGTATGTAGGTCAGCTCAGTCCAATTCATTCCAAAGAAGAGCGGTATTATAGTGGTAAGCAATGAAAAAAATGAATTGATCTCTACTCGCATTGCTACCGGTTGATGAGTTTGCACGGACTACCGCTGTTTGAATGCTGCCACAAAGAAAGATCATTTCCCACTTCCATTAATTAGTAAGATGTTGGACAAGATAGCTAGTAAGGCCTATTATTGTTTTCTTGATGGATATTCTAGCTACAACCAGATTGTAATTGCACCAGAGGACTAAGAAAAAATAACTTCTACTTGTCCGTTTGGTACATTTGCTTTTCACCGAATGCCATTTGGTCTATGCAACATACTAGCCACATTTCAAAGGTGCATCATGACAATCTTTTTCGATATGATTGAGGATTCATTGGAAGTATTTATGGATGACTCCTCTATTTATGGTCACACTTTTGATAAATGTGCTGACAATTTAGCTAAAGTTTTGAAGAGATGCGAGGACACTAATCTGGTGCTAAATTGGGAAAAATGTCACTTCATGGCAACTGAAGGCATTATCCTTAGGCATCGTATTTCTTGTCAGGGCATAGAAGTAGATAATACCAAGGTAGAGATTATTGATAAGCTACCCCCACTTACCAATGTCAAAGGAATAAGGAGTTTTCTTGGTCACGTAGGATTCTATCGACGATTCATCCGTGATTTCTCCAAAATTGCAAAACCTCTCTACTCCTTGTTGGAGCAAAATAAAGAAGTTTCTATTCGATGCTGCCTGTTTGGAAGCATTTGTAAAAATTAAGCAAAAATTAGTGTAGGCACCTATTATCGTCGCACCGGAGTGGTCAGAACCGTTCGAAGTTATGTGTGATGCGACCGACTATGCTGTAGGTGTAGTGCTTGGGCAACGCAAAGACAAGGTATTTCATTCAATATATTATGCTAGCAAAACTCTTACTGAAGTGCAGGTCAATTATACAACCATAGAAAAAGAGTTGTTGACAGTAGTTTTTGCATTTGACAATTTTCATTCGTATCTTGTTAGTGCAAAAGTTACAGTTTTTATTGATCATTCTATATTGAGATACCTTTTCGCTAAAAAAGATGCTAAACCAAGGCTAATTAGATGGATCCTATTATTACAAGAATTTGATGTTGAAATTACGGATAAAAAAGGATCGAAAAATTAGGTAGCAGACCATTTATCTCGTTTGGAATTTGGGAGTGAAGATGGAAATACATCATAAATTGTCGACGCATTCCCAGATGAGAAGCTATTTCTGTCGACGCATCTCCATGGTATGCAGATGTTGTCAATTATTTGGCCTGTGGAAAACTACCACTGAGTGCAAATGGTCACCGAAAGGTTAGATTTCTTCGCGATGCTGCAAAGTACCATTGGAATGAGCCATACCTGTTCAAGGTATGCGCCGACAATATTATTCGTCGTTGTGTCCCTGAAGAAGAAATGCTTCTATCCTGAAGCATTGCCATGATGCTCCTTATGGAGGTCATTTTGGTGGTGCTAGGACTGTTGCAAAGGTCCTACAGTCAGGATTTTATTAGCCAACGTTGTTTCACTAGACCTACAATTTTGTTCAACAATGTGATAAATGTCAGCGTACTAGATAGATATCTCGACGAAACAAGATGCTATAATAGCCTATCATGGAAGTTGAGCTTTTCGATGTCTGGGGTATAGATTTCACGAGACCATTTCCCAATTCTTTTGGAAATGTTTATATTCTGGTCACTTTCGATTATGTTTCAAAGTGGGTCGAAGCAATTGCTATTCCTAAAGATGATGCTCGAACAATGTTGAAATTCTTTCACACATACATCCTCACTTGATTTGGTACACCTAGAGCATTAATCAGTGATCAAGGCACTCATTTTCATTGTAGTCAAGTTGCGATGCGTTATGGTGTTAAACATCGAATGGAAACCATATCATCCGCAAACAAATGGCCAAACTGAAGTATCTAATTGGCAAATCAAAAATATTCTTGAAAAGGTGGTTAATCCATCTAGACGCGATTGGTCTTCATGGTTTAATGAGGCATTATGGGCGCTTCGCACAACATATAAAACACCACTACGAATGTTGCCTATCAGCTGGTTTTTGGTAAATCCTGTCACTTGCCTATGGAACTTGAACATAAAGTCATGTGGGCAATTAAACAAGTGAATATGAATTATGATGCTACTGGACAAAAGAGATTGTTGGAAATTTTGGAACTTGAAGAAATTCGACGCAATGCTTGCAAGAATGTGTCATATACAAAGAAAAAACGAAGCGATGGCATGACAACATTATCTTGCGGCAATAATTTTCTACAGGTCATTTAGTTATTTTATTTAATTTACATTTAAACATGCATCCTGGTAAATTGCGTTCCAGATGGTTAGGGCCATTCGAAGTTTTCAAAGCATTTCCTCATGGTGCAGTGAAAATTAAAGATTTAAATGATGAGACTAATTTAAGGTAAATGGCTAATGATTGAGGCACTGTCGCAGTCTAGACAACCATGAGCAAGGTGAGACCATTAACCTAGTCACATTTCCTTAACATGTCATTACATTTATTCTATTTACTTTTTGTTCTTTGTAGGAATAAAAGTTATTCTATTTGTCGACGCACACAAACACAACTTGTCGACGCATTTTAATTTATGACTCACCATTGTGAAGCGTTTCAAGAAAGAATCATGCCGATTGATTCACCCTGCTCTCCAACCGTTGGATCGATTCGGAAAAAGGACAATCCTTGTCATTGCATTTATTAGATGCAGATACAGTGTCCTATCACTACAGTGGAAATCATCACGCCTTTTTATATTCATCCTCTATAAAATACCCCATTGTGCCGATAGTGTTCTGCACAACCACATCCACCATTGTTATTGCAAACCTTTCTTTTCTTCAATCTTCAAGTATCTTGTAATTTTTAATCTCTTTCTCTCATACAACCATGGCCAGAACTAGAGGAGAAAAAATCCTTCTAAATTAGTTGCTAAATCATCTGTGGTAGTGGTTCATAACGCCGAACAACAGCCACCGAAAGAGTCAGTATTGTTTCTTACCAAAGCTGCCAAAGACCGCTTCCATGACAATATGATGAAGCGTAACTGCCACCCAGAGTAAGGATTCCAGCTGTCTCTACTACTCACACTGGGAAAACAAGTCAACAGAACCATCTCACATCTAGGGTGGGAAAAATTTTGCGACCATAATGAAGGATATTCCCCATCTCTCGTCCGTGAATTCTACGTCAATTTAGTTGATAAGGAACAGGAATTTGTCTTTGTTTGAGAGGGACTGGTACCATGGGGCACTGCCTAGATAAATGCTCTGTATAACATCGCTGAGGGGGAGGATGAGTAAGTTGCTTTCCTAGATGTCAGTGCAATCCTTTATCAAGAGATTGTAGAGTCTGTAACGAAGCAAACAGGTATACTGCCATTCCCCTCTCTTATAATGCAGTTGTGTCAATAGAGGGGTGTTATACGTCACAAAGGGGAAGAGTTCTTAGAAAGTAAGGGACCCATTAATGATATCTCGGTTGAGCGCATGACTAGGGGGTAAGAAACCCTTGTGGTAAAAGAAGCTGTGCAAAAGAAGGAGAAAGGAAAGGCAAAAAAAGAAAGACAAGGAACTTCATGCTCCCACAGATCTTCAACTTAGGAGGAAATTTAAAAAAATTGAGCAGCTAGCTAACCGAATGAGTGTGCGACAGATCAAACTTATCGCCGCAGTTGAGGACATAGAGCACTCACAAAACTTATTCTATGCCTACACCAAGGCATGGAATACTACAATCGTCAACACACTATACAGCATGAGCAAGCAACCCTTGCCAGAATTCCCTATGTTTCCTCTATCATCAGGGAGACAACATCATCAACCAAGAAAGCCAATTTAGAGGGGAAGGATCACTGTGTCAAGTCTTCGCATATGGTCCACATTTTTTATGGTGAGGACCAGGATGTGAATTCGAGGGATATTGAGGAATGTTTCCGCAATATTGTTAGGCTCTTTGAAGATGAATATTCTAATAGTTTAAGGGAAAATATGGCAGAGAAGGAAGTTGATGTTTCAAAGGAGCATACGACCGTGGAATCTGTGGGTATCGAGGAGGAAAAAGAAGAAAAAAAAGACGACAGAGAAGAAGAAAAAGAGGAAGTTCCTGTCGTGACAAATTTAGTAGAAGAATTTGTCGTCGTACTTGGCAATGTGGGTGCAACTACTGAAGACCTGGCGCCATCTGTTACGATTCAAGCCAAGGCTATGACATTCAGCAATGAGGATTTTAATCCTTTGGCTATAGTGCCTTATGTGGCACCTCTTGCTGAAATTTATCCTTTCGATGTCACAGTCGATAAAGCCAGCACACAACCAAACATGGAGGAGCAATCTACCACCTCGGTTGAACCAACGAAAAGGAAATGTAAGCGCAAAGATAAAAAGAAGTGTAAGGAGGAGTGCCCCAAGAAGAAGAAAAATACCAAGGTAGCCACATTTTCGACTGCAACACACTGAGTTAGTCTTTTCTTTTTAGTACTTAGTTTAGTTTCATGCATATCATGTAGTTGTCATCACATTTTTTTTTTCACTGCATTTTATTTGTCAACACATTTGCATTGTAATTGCATTTCCATATATATATATTTGTATATTATTATCAGTGCATTGGGGAAAATGCAGACTCTAAGTTTGGGGGAAATGTGTATCGAATGGAAATGCAATTGCATCCACATTTTTATGCTATTATTTGTCCTTCAGTTTAATGAAAGTATGCAAAGTTATGAAAAATGTGACTACAAATTTTTTCATTTGATGCTTAATTCTTGAATCATTTGAGATGCTAATGTATGAATTGGATGAATGTGATTGAATGTTGTGTCCTATTTTTGGATGAATAATCGAATTTGCATTAGTAATAAATGAATATTATCATTATTTGAATCTTGGAATAACTTTCCATCTACAGCTATGTATATAATTATAACTACTAATAAAAGACACTCCAGTGGGTGCACTGTGACTTATCAAGGGGGAACACTCCAATGCAAGTGTTAGAAATATATATATATATATCTAGCCAAAGGCTGTCACTGCAAGAGTGTGTTTCGGCGCAATTACATACTCCCTGGGGGTTTGTTACACACCATCGTTACAACTCAGGAACAAGGGTATAACAATGTAATGACATCTCCCAATCATATAAAAAAGAAAGAAAGAAAGAAAATGATAAATAGAAATTATATATATAATATAATAAATGTTGTATTGGTTAAGAGGATTCAAGATTTAAAGCATGATACTAACCTTAGTGAAGTTGTAGTTTTCATTATTCATACCTGTAAATTGTCAGTGCAATTGTCTATCATATAAATGTAATTTACACAATAGGATTTCAGAGAATTCAAGTTGCTAAAATGATTATTGCTTTGACAAGAATTTTGCTATAACTTTGCTAGCTTCTGTTTACTTGAGGACAAGTAAAAACTCAAGTTTAGGGGTGTGATAGCATTAGAAAAGACCATTAAATTATCCTTATTTAGATTATAATTTGTTCCCTTTGTATTATGTTTAGCATGCATTTTTAGCATTTTATATTTAGTAATTGCATTTTCTAAGTCAGTGATATTTGGTTTAGTTTTCTTCTATTTTATCCCACTTATGCTACTAATGTCGCTACATTTAGCATCAGTTTTGCATCTTGAAATGTCAGTGCATGGATCTATCTTAAAAGATCAAAGTAAGAAAGTGTTCAAAGCTGTCACTACAAGTTTGATCCAGAATTGCGCCCAAACATGTCACCGCATGAATACTTCTAGATTACATCAGGGATTTTTCTGTGTGAACATATTCAGAAGTACCAGTGCATGAGGATGTCAAAGTTGTCACAGCAAATTAAAGTATAAATTTGCGTCCAGAAATGTCGCGACAACCTGCAACTGCTTACTGCATACACCAGATCTACGTGAATGTACAACTGGATTAACTAACTTGTACAGCTGCAAGGAAGTTAGATCTGAGAAAAGAAGAACACCTGCAAGTGGCAGTCAAGATAAATATTGAAGAGAGAGAGGAAAAAAGAATTTGGGAATCTTGTGACAAATTCATTCCATTCTGATTTTTCTTAAGCTTGCTTCCATGGTAGCTTAAACTTCTCGGAGGGTGAACTAATACGATGAGAAGGCAACATTTACTCCTGATGAGGTGTGTTCTAAGTGAGATCAAGAGGAGCATTTACGGAAGAGTTCTAATGGGCTAGGAATAGAATGCTTCAACTTGTTCTTTAATTCCTCTTAAACGCTGATAAATTCTGCTCAACTTAACTGTTTATGGAAGTACATATTAATTTTAGATCTACTTTGATTTCTGCTCAATTCTTCTTACTGTTTATTTTTGGATTTAATTGCTTGATCACGGAAGTGTTATTGCAGTTGCTGACACTGGAAATGCAGTGAAAAATTAAATTAACAAGCAAGACAATAGAAGTTGCTTGAGGCACGAAGGAATTCAGGCCACTTGTTCTCAAATGCAAAGCATTGCTAGCATTAGAAGGTGTGGTTAATGTGAGTATTTGGGTCTTTGACAAGCAGAGAAGTCGAAAGGAGTGAGATCTCATTAAGTTTAATTGTGTCGACAACTTATTAATCATTTACCTTCTGGTCACATTTAATAGTTGCCAACTTATCAAGTCAGGAATCCCTTCATTTCTTTATAATTTTTTTACACCTTTAATTTTCTTAAATTGCATTGACCAAATACTTTCAAACCTTCATTACATTCTCTTATTAAATTGCTCTAACATTTTATATCA
Source organism: Kokia cookei (assembly GCA_039519145.1). NCBI lineage: Eukaryota > Viridiplantae > Streptophyta > Magnoliopsida > Malvales > Malvaceae > Kokia > Kokia cookei. The sequence continues at coordinate 16,560,549 of CM076908.1, forward strand.
TAGTATTACAATATTTGCTCTGACAGTTTTAATTCTTTTAGTTGCACAGTCTTTAATTTAATTACACTGACATTATTCTTAACAGTTCTTCTTATCCTGACCTCTTTTGCATCGACAAATTTAAGTATAGATAGCCATCTCTGTGGGATCAATATCTGATAGTTTTAGACCTATCAACTATACTTGTATCAAAAAGTGTTCACTTGCACAATTGCTGTGATGTTCATAGTTTGATCAGGAGCCATAAGCTATTACTTTCCCATCTTGCATCAAAACACATCCCAACCCACTTAAAGACACGTCGTTGTAAACAATTAACTCTTTTCTCGACTCTAACTGCATTAGGAGTGGAGCTTCAGTTAATAACTTTTTTAACTAATCGAAACTTTGTTGACACTTATCAGACCAAATGAACTGGATATTTTTCTGTAGCAACTTCGTCATCGACGAAGCTATGATAGAGAAATCTTTCACGAACTAACGATAATAACCTGCCAGTCCTAAGAAACTGTGTTCTTCGAAGACATTCTTTGGTACTTTCCAATTGAGAATAGCTGAGACTTTTCTTGAAACAACCAGTATTCCTTTTGAAGATACTACATGTCCTAAGAACCCAACCCCTCAAAGTCATAATTCACATTTACTAAATTTTTCATACAACTGCTTTTCTCGCAAAACCCATAACACTTCTCTCAAATGTTGCTCTGATTCTGTCTTGAGTAGATCAATATGTCATTAATAAACACAACTACAAACTTGTCCAGCTGAGGCTAAAATACTTTGATCATCAAGTCCATAAATATTGTGGGGACATTAGTAAACCTAAACAACATAACAAGGAACTCATAATGACCATAACGAGTCCTAAATGTCGTTTTCATTATATCCCAATCTTTCACTCGCATCTGGAAGTAATCTGACCGGAGGTCTATCTTGGAGAATACGGTTGCACCTTTTAGCTGATCAAATAATTCATCGTTCTGAGGCAACGGGTACTTATTCTTGATTGTCACCTTATTTAGCTACTTGTAATCTATAAATATTCGCAACGATCCAACTTTCTTTTTCACGAATAACACAGGTGCACCCAAGGTGATATGCTAGGTCGTATGAATCCTCTGTCTAACAATTCTTATAGCTGAGCTTTCAATTCTTTCAACTCTATCGGCACCATTCTGTATGGTAGAATTGAGATCGAAGCAATATCAGGTAACAAATCAATATCAAAATCTACCTCTCTAGGTAGTGGCAAACCCGATAATTTTTCTAGAAACACATATGTATACTTATTAACAACTGGTACCTGTTTCAACTCTATTTTCGAGCCCCGTATATCAAGTATGTATACTAGGAATGCTTTACAACCTTTACGAACGATCTTCTGTGCTGAAATAGTTGAAATCACCCTAGTTTCACAGTTCAATGTGCCAGACTCAACTGTAATCACTTCACCTATCAGGCATTTTAGACTAATCTATATTTTCTTACAATTTACGACTGCATCATGCTCAGATAACCAATTCATAACCAAAATCACGTCAAACTCAGTGAATGGCAATAACATTAGAATAGTAAAATATTCAAAGCCCTGGACTTTCAGTGGACATTTACGACATTCCAAGTTAACAATGACATTATGATCCAAAGGGTTAGTAACTTGCACATCAAATTCAATCGACTCATCAAACAATTTCTTATTAGTGGTTAAGGCAGTGCAAATATATGAATGAGTCGATCTTGGGTCAATCAAAGCACACATAATATCATTAAAAATATAGAATATACCAGTCACAATATCGGGAGCGATAGTCTTTTCTCTAGCTCAGATAGCATAAGTTCGTACAAGCGCTCGAGCTTCTGACCTACTTACATTATCTCTATTTTCATTTTGATTTCCATCTGCACTACTAAACTGCCCCGGGCGTTTTCCTTTTTGTGGTGTAACTGAAGGATTAACACTCTGATCTTCCTTTACTTCAAGATTCATCGAGCAATTTCACATGAAGTGATCGATACCTCCACACTGGAAACAGGCTCCCTTAATCAACCGACATTCACTTGAATGGATTCTTTTACAGTGCTCGCACACTAGTTTTGGCATGTTACGAATACTAGCCACACTATCAACTGGTTAATTCTGAAATCTAGATTCTGGTGGTCTTGATCAGCTCCTACTCAAAAAACCAGAAGAGATTTCTCCTTGAACTTCATTATCCCTAAATTTATTCGATGGTAACATTGAGAAAGTAGGATTCTTCTTCCCAAAATCTCGAAATCTCTTCTCTCTCTACTTCTTCTAGTTTTATACTTCCTCTATTTTCTGTGCTTTGTCTACCAAGGCGACGAATGGCCATTTTTTTGAACCACCTACCATCATCTTTATCTCATCATTCAAACCATCCTCAAATCGGACACACATAACCTCGTCTGTAGGTAAAATCTTTCGTGCATATTTGCTGTGAAATATAAACTCTTGTTCATACTCTGATGCAGTCTTGTTTCCCTGTCACAACTCTAGGGATTCTTTCTTCTTTTTATCCAAATTCCTCTTGTTGACATATTTCTTTTTAAACTTCATTTGGAAAAATCCCCAAGTAACCTCGTTTTCTGGCATCACTACTACAATCATCTCCCACTAATTATAAGCTTCATCTTTTAGCAATGAAACGACACACCTCACATAGTCATCAAGCGGACAAGCCATTTCACTTAGTACTATCAGGGTGTTTTCCAACCAATACTCAACCTTGGATGGATCATCCTTAGCATTTTCGCAAAATTCTTCTGCCTCATACTTTTTTATCCTATCTGTGATGCCTCTATTCTATTACAGGAGGAGGTGGAGGCCTTACCGACGGTACCGCGGGTTAGGCAGCAGGTTGTGTAATTGGGGATGAAGGAGGTGGTGCCATACGGTTATCCTGCATAAATTTTAAGAATCACTGTCTCATCAAATCGAAGAATATGTTTTTGGCTTCACTTTCTATTGTTAGCAAGATAACTGCCCCATGACTAGCCCCGAAATCACTTGTCGGGTCATTGTTGTTTACTTTTTTGGTCTCATCTCTTTCAGAATCAAGCATCTTTACCTTTATCTTCAAAAACAATGATTAGATTGGATTCATCTGTATCACAATATCATAGGTTCATATGACATGTACTACTAAATTATTCAATACAGTCATAACAGCCAGAGGAAATGGCTAAATCGTAGTCTCTAATACCACTAAATGTAATATCAAACCTTGAAAATCGTCATTGATTAGGATTTCGATGTCTTACTATTCATTTATCACTGTTCATATTTTCATAATATTATTCCGACTTTATTTTTATTAAAGGATTGTATTCCACACGTAAAAAAATAATATTTGATTACAAGCACATATCAACAAGGGCAAAAACGGTTATTTTCGACATTTCTAAAGACTTTTATCGGTACCTATTGGACTAGAATCGGTAGTTGTCAAGTCAATAAACAGATCAAGAATAGTGCAGATTTGTATCGATACAAGTGACAGTTCTACCAAAACAAGTAACTCTTCTACCGATACAAGTCTTACTTCTACCGATACTAAAAACTCTAAAGAGTTAAAAATTCTACCCTGCCACTTCTATCGATACAAGTATGCAAACTACCGATACAAGTATGTAAACTACCGATACTTCTAAACACTTGACTACCAATACTTTGTTATCCATCTATCGATACAACCCAAGTCAGTGAGCAACCTCTCTCCTACCCTGTACTTCTACCGATACATTCATGAGTTATACCAAAACCAGTATGTAGAATCACACGAATCATGACAAAACACAAATTTATCAACTCAATACATTCATGACATCAATATGTATTTACTACATTCATCAACATAACAAGATTGTCAAATTTCCAAGTACATAAAGCAAAAGAAAACATCATCCTAATACATGCCATAAGACCGAGTGATGCAAAAACTACCAATAAGCTCTGCGATAATGTGACTTCTAAGAGATGATGAAGATGATATGATCTTTAGTCAGAAAAACAATTATTTATAACTTTTTGTTATCAGTAGTCGATGCTACTCACACGAGCTATCGAGGACTCTAACATATGCGGTACCCCAACCATCGGTATGGTGTCTGTCTGTAAACTGTTCCCTAAAGATGCTGCTCACACGAGCTGTTGGGAGTATGCATAAAGCATAAGTCCCAGCCATCGAATGGCTTATAATCCATTTAGGATTCATATCACTTTCCAAATCACGATGTTGCTCACATGAGCTATCGAGGACTTGCAACATATGCGGTACCTCAGCCATCACGTTAGTACTTTTCAACGACATAAAACCTACTATCTCTTTCGTTTCATTTTCTCGATCTCTTCAATTCTAAGTGCTTCCGATTTGCTGCACATTTTCATTATATATACAATAAATATTAAGTAAAATTTATAATATGAACTTACCGGACTAACTTGCAGTTGCGATTAGACTTTAAGGACTACTTCGCTAATTTCCCTTTTTCGCGATATGAAACATGATCGTAGTCTACATTCACAAATCATCCAATTATCACATTTAGTTACACAATTGAGTCATTCAACACCATTTAGTCATTTTTAGGAAAATTATGATTTTACGCCTAATATTTTCCTTTTATTCAATCTAGTCCTTTGAACACAAAACATGCAAAATAACCTTTCCTCTTACACAACCAATACCATCCATACAATCATAGATTTCCACAAGTCCCTACACTTTAACTATTTCACACCAAATGCACACAAATTTCTCTATTTATCATATTAATCCTTAAACCCTAATTTCATCCAAAATCACTTCATAAAAAGATTTAACCCAAGCATCGAACATTCAAATCTATTACAAGCTTTCAAGAACAAGCATATTCAACAATGTAAAACTTCATAACATTTGATAGATTTACAAATTGGTCATTGGATTAGCTAGATTAAGCTGATATGAACTCAAAAACATAAAAATTACTAAAAACGACTATCATTTGCTTACCCAAATCAAAGCTCAAACTTGAAAGTAGAAAACCCTAATTTATTCTCTTCTTGGTCGAATGTATGAAGATCAAGTGAAAATTCTCATTTTTCTCTTTTAATTTAATTTATATACCTAATGGTATTTTTGTAAGTAATTGGACTTTCTTAATTAAATTAATTAATCATTTTTTTAACTTTAATTAATCCCACTTATCTTTAATATTTTACATTATAATGCACCTACTATAATCTTTAGCTCTATTCATTCATTAGATCCCTCTAGCTATTAACTCTAGTTTTGTACCTTTTATGGTTTAGTCCTTTTTGCTTAATTGACTATCTAAACAATAAAATCTCTTAAACAAAATTTAACACGATACTCATGACATCACAAATACTAAATAACTAATATTTATGACTCGACTCATTGAAATTATGGTCTCGAAACCACTATTTTCGACACCACTGAAAATCGAGCTATTACATGATGACTCCAATGTGGATGTTACATGATGACTCCAATGTGGGTGTTGCATGATGGCTTGTTAATCCAAATACTTTGGATTCATCTTAGACACTCTTGTAGATTTTCTTAACCTATCAATTTCCTTATCGTATTAAGTGCTTGTAATTACTTCAGACATGTCGTGCTTGAGTTGTGACAGAGCTAATTGTCAATATTCCATATAATGTTCTATTGATGCTGAAGTCGAAGCCTTTATTGTGTTGGTGGAGTTTGTCTTTCACTGCCTAACATGTGTTTGTTGTTTGTATTTTCCTAAATTGCAAGGTTCCATTCATGAAACAAATTAATGAATTTTCCTTTAGGAAAATAATAAATCATTCATTTTAAGAAAGATGCAAAATGTTTACACAAGATAAAAGCTAAAAATAATATAAATCTATAAATCTATATTAATGATATATTAGATTTTTTTTATACGAAAGCCTATAACTACTCATAACCCTTTCCTAACCCTTAAATAGGATGATAAAGGAGCTTCAGTATACTTGAACTCACGTCCTCCTAAATTGACAACAATGTCAATGCCAACTAAAGTAAGGCTCAAAAAACTAATGTTAGGTTAATAGTCGTAGCACACTAGAATATCAGTGTTGTTAGTTAAAGTAGTTGGTCAAAACAGTTGTTAACAAATAATAGAGTTGAGCTGCAAAGTTGTTAGGCAAGTACTTAGTTACTAGTTGGTTTAACAAGAGTGTGTATAAATATCAATTGTAATTGAAGGAGAAGGATTGATTGCTTTCTACACAAATTAATGAATTAAATTCAAAGAAATTTCCTTTTCTAAATTTTGTATCTAGTTGTAAAGGCATAATCCATTAGTTTATAGATTCTTTCATGGTATCAATTGCTCATTATTGGGATCTGTGAGTGTGCAGTGTGTGAACAGTATTATGACTACAAGTGTACCTGTTACTAGTTCTCATTCGACGACATCGACTGAGGTGCAATCTGTTTTGATAAGCCTTCTAAATGAGGATGCTTTTTACAAAATGATACAGGCATTTCCAAATCATGATACGATCTAGCTGAGATCGACCAACTTTGTCCAGTGGCAATATCAGTTAAAATTTCTACTGGATACGTATGAGCTCACTAGATTCATCGACGATACAGTGGAAGAGCCACCACAAGTTGTTACTGATGTCGACAGAAGGTTAAGTGCTAATCCTTCTCATAATTTCTTTATTAAGCAAAAAAAACTCCTTGTATCATGGTTAATCTCCACCATTAGTGGAGATTTGTTATCGAATTTTATAAGGGTGACCATCGCTCATCAGATTGGAACAAGGAGTCTCGGCTCTTTACGATGGCTTTCGATGTGAAGGTTACCTTAATCAAACACGACCACCACTCTGTCAAGAAGGGTTATCTTACGGTTACCAGTTATCTCGACTATGTAAAGAATATGTGTGATGTGATTTCGGCTTCTGGTCACGGAGTTTTGGAACAGATACAGGTTGTTGGAGTTAGTTATTACAATTACCACATTCTCTCTGATGTCGTTATCAATGGAGAGGTTGGTGGAGGCTCTGTTGGATTATGAAAATAGGTAGCAAAGGTTTTTGGTGGATGCACTAATCCAGGCCAACTTGGTTCAAAGGTCGGTGATTGTGTCTAATTTAGGAGATTCGTGAGTCTCGTCTCAAGGTAGTGGTCGTTTTGTGCGTGGCTGGAGTCAAAGCCCGAAAAGAAAGGTTCAATGTTAGATTTGTAGTCGAACCGAGCATATTATGCAGTGGTGCTATTACCGCTATACGCGTCCGAGTGAGGACTCTCTAGTGCCGCCACTATGGAGGATTTATGGTGGTGTGGCTCTATCTCCTCATGTGGCTGCTCCCAAATAATTGCTTCCTCCAAGGTATACTCCTAACCCTAATGACTTATGGTATAATGGTCTTGAGTCAAGTGGTTGAAATGGTTTTGGGTCAAGTGGGCCGATTGTGAGGAGTAGGTATGGTAACCCATATGATTCTACTCCAAGTGGCAATGGTGGAAATGGTTTTGGGTCAAATGAACCAAATGTAAGGAATGGGTATGGTAACCCAAATGTTAATCATGTAGAATTTCCGAGAGTTACGGTAGAGTGACCGGATGATTTTAATGATAGTCCCAATTTTTATGGTCACGTGGTGTAGGGTCTACACTAGGAGGCCGGTGTTCATCATAGTTGGTCTACAAAACTTACAGCTAGAGTGTTTCAAGGGCCGAATTATGATACTAGTGTGAGCCCATTTATTTCGGAGCCTGTCATGGAATGGGCTGGCCATCCACCGATTACGGATGTCTCGAGTTCTGAGTTTTCAACTGGTAGTGCTTTTGATGCCACGTCACTTGTGTATGAGGTTGGGTCATGTTCTAATACCATTGATACTGAGCAGTAGTATGATCTCGAGCTAGTTTGAAATGCTAATAATGATGCATGGTATCCTGACTTAGGTGTAACTCGCCATGTGTGCAATGAGGCAATCGAGCTAAATACATCTACTCTATATCCAGGTACAACATCACTTTTGATGGGTGATGGTACATGTGCTAGAATTGTAGGTGTTGTTACCTTTACATTGGCCATGCAAAATAGAGTCTTGCATTTGTCTAACATTTTGCATATTCTTACTATTCGTAAGAATTTACTGTTAGTGTCTCAGTTTGCTCGTGATAACAATGTATATTTTGAATTGCATCCATTTCATTGCGTGATAAAGGACGAGAGGACTCAGGAGGTGCTTTTGAAGGGCCACACTCATAGAGGGCTATATCAGTTCTCTCCAGTTGATGTTGCTTCTTCTAGTAGGGTTTGTGGTTCAATTTTAAATGCTAAATTGGCAGATATTGTGACTACTAGTAATGTGTTTGATCTCTGGCACAAACGATTAGTTCACCTTTCAAGAAATATTATGAATTCTATTTTGAAATCATGTAATTTTACAGTACGTAATAATAATACTTGTAAATTTGTTTGTTCTGCGTGTCAACAAGGCAAAGCACACAAGTTGCCTTTTCTTATTTCTACAACTGTATACAAAAGTTCGTTTGAATTAGTTGTTACTAACTTGTGGGGGCCTGCAACAGTAGTGTATAGTAACAATTGGTATTACATTTCATTCATCGATATGTTTAGTCGGTTAACGTGGGTATATCTTATTCGACAAAAGTTCCAAGCTGTTGAGTGTTTTTTATAATTTCAGAAAATGGTTAAAGTACAATTTGGCAGAGATAATAAACAAATACAGAGCGATTGGGGTGGCAAGTATAAGTCGTTTACATCTGTGTTAGCTGAGGAAGGAATACTCCATCGTGTCCCATGTCCACACACTTCGAAACAAAATGGAGTTACGGAGAGTAAACACAGACACATAGTTGAGGTTGGTTTAACGTTACTTGCCCAAGCAAATTTTCCCTTGAGGTTCTAGGGTATGTGTTTACTTGTGTGGTACACTTGATCAATCATCTGCCTACGCCTGTCTTACAGGGTATGTCTTCATATTCAGTTTTTGTTTAGCAAAGAACCAGTCTATGATTATTTACGAGTTTTTGGGTACTATTATTATTCGTACCTTCGACCTTTTCATAATCATAAGTTGAAGTCTTGATTTGAATCTTACACGTTTCTCGGGTATAACTCGCACCATAATGTTTATCAATGTCTTTTGCCCAATGAAAAAGTGATCATTTCTAGACATATTCTATTTGATGAGTTTAGGTTTTTATTATCCAAGGAAAATACTTCTTCTGGTGCTTCAACAGACTAAGTTACTATGCATGTCCTATTCTCTGATCAGTGTCAGGTGTGCTGGTAGCAATTATGGATGAGTCTCAGATGGCTGTCAAGACTTCTTCAACGACTATGAAAAGGTTGAGTCCTGATGGTTCGGTATTAGTCATGCCACCGGTGTTTAAGGCTGTTGTTCTTTCTTTTACACCCGTTCTTTCCACAACATTAGCCAATCCGCCTCCTCTGGTCGATAATACACATTTTATGGTGACTTAGGCTAAAGCAGGGATTTATAAACCTAAGGTGTTTTCTACCAAGTTTCAAGATCGTGAACCGTGTATTATAGTTGAAGCGTTTACGTCTCCTGAGTGGAAAAAGGTAGTTTAGGATGAGTTTGATGCTTTACTTCGTAATAACACACGGGAGTTAGTTCCGTTACCATCACAACAAAAGGCTATAGGTTGCAAGTGGCTGTTTGAGATTAAGCGAAATCTTAATGGTACGATTGCAAGGTGAAAAGGGAGGCTTGTAGCGAAAGGGTGTTCTCAGGTTCCTAGGTGTGATTTTTGGGAGACTTTTAGCCCTGTGGTCAAACCAGCAACTATTCGACAATCTTGTCCATTGTTGTATCAAAACAGTGGTAGTCGCATTTGGTAGATGTTAATAATGCGTTTCTGTATGGGGATCTTACTGAGGAGGTGTATATGCATCAAACTCTTGGGTATGTTCAACTTGGTGAAGATGGACATCCTTGTTTGTCGGTTGAAGAAAGCTTTGTATAGGCTCCGTCAAGCTCCACGAACCTGGTTTGACAAGTTGAAGTCTTTTCTTTTGTGATGGGTTTATGGGCTCTAAGTTTGATGCATCCTTGTTTATTCGTCATAATAGTAACGCTAGTATGTTTGTGCTAGCTTATGTTGATGATATTATAATCACAAGAAGTGTGAAGCGGGAGATTGATGAGTTTGTTGCTCAGCTTCATTCTAAGTTTTCTCTGAAGGATATGGATGATTTGCTTTAATTTTTGGTCATTAAAGTAACTAGGCTGTGCAATGGTTCTCTTCATTTGTGTCAGTGTAAGTATATTCTTGATATTCTTCAGCATTGTCATATAGAAAATCCTAAGCTTGTAAATACACCTATGGTTAGTTCTTGTTACTTATCTAAGAGTGTGGACTCTCCGATTGACGATCCTAGTGAGTATAGGAGTGTTGCTGGTGCTTTACAATATGTTGTGCTTACAAGACCAGATATTGCTTATGCTGTTAATCGGATATGACAATTCATGCATGCACCTACTGATGATCATCTTGTTTCTCTCAAGCGTATTTTGTGTTACTTACGTAGTTCAGTGGACTATGGGTTGGTTGTAAAGGCATCAGGCAGGTTATCTCTTGTTGGGTATGCTGATGTTAATTAGGGATTAGATTTTGATGATAGGTGATCAATAATAGGTTATTGTGTGTATTTTGGTGATAATCCGGTGTCATGGTGTTTTTAAGAAATAGCAAGTTGTGTCTCGATCGATGGCTGAGGCAGAATATTGAGGTTTAGCAGCTGCGACTGCAGATGTTACATGGCTCGTGTCTCTTCTGAGTGAGCTTCGGGTTCAATCTATTGATACATTGACTTTATGGTGTGATAACTCTAGTGTTGTTGTTGTGGCTGTGAATCCTGTTCTACATTTGAAGTTCAAGCATGTTGAACTTGATTTGTTTTTTGTTCGGGAGAAGGTTGATAGTGGGTTTCTTATCGTGGGTGAAGTACCCTCGTGTGATCAAGTGGCAAATATTTTGACTAAACCTTTGTCCTTTACTCAATTTGGCAAAGTAAGGCAACTTTTACGGGTTTCAAACTAGAGTAAATGGGTGAATATTAGAATATTAGTGCTGTTAGTCAAAGTAGTTGAAAATAGCAATTGTTAACAGATAACAGAGTTGAGTTGCAAAGTTGTTAGGCAAGTACTTAGTTACTAGTTGGTTTAACAAGAGTGTGTATAAATATCAATTGTAATTGAAGGAGAAAGATTGATTGTTTTCTACACAAATTACCGAATTCAACTCAGAGAAGTTTCATTTTCTAAATTCTGTATCTAGTTGTAAAGGCATAATCCATTGGTTTATAGATTTTTTCCTAGCATTAAAATACATCCTAATAATACAATAATAACTTAAAATATTATGCTTTATTTATATATATATTAGGTTTGAAAATGAGTATTTAAACTCATGCTTTTATTTGTTAGCATGAATACAACATTTTAATCGAATAATTAAAATATTATTTAAAAGATTTGAAAATGTAAAAGTAAGAAAGTACTTAAAATCCGGTACGGACGTATTGTCTCCTTTTATCTTCTCCAGATAAAATCTCCTATGGTAAAGGTAGAGAGATGACTACAACCATATCCATCATCTTAGATTGAAACCAACTTATTATTTATTAAAAATTATACATTTAAAAAATAGGAAACTATCATAAATTAAAACAATTTAATCATTTAATTTTAAAAATATATATATAAATGTATATAACAGTGATAGAAAAATAGTATATTAGGACAAATAACAATAATAATTTTCATTTTTCTCTACGATGGAAATTATTATTTTATTATATTAAGAAACATGAACAAAAAATAATTTTATATAAACCAATAAAAATGTTTGTGAAATAAATTAGGCCTAAACAATTTATGGAATCAAATTGACTCCTTTAAATTCTCAATTAATTAAAATAAATTTATGAAAATCTTAGGCTTCAACAATTGTTATGATAATTTTTATATTGTTGAATGAAATTTATTAACCGTGCTCTAGAATTTTAATGAATTTAAAATGATTTATTATTAGAATTGAAATTATATATTTATTTTAATTAAGTGCTCAATTTACAGTATTTAGGTTCTTTGTTAAATATGTAAATTAGTTTATTTGGTAAGTTTTTATTTTAAATGATAATTATGTATTGCAATATATATTAGCATTATTTGATTTAGGTTCCATTTTTTTCGTTGAAAATGGTTTCCAAAAAATGATATTTGGAAAATGACTTATTTTTCTGTAAAAACTAATATTTTTTGTGTTTGAATGAATCTATGTAAAATATTTTTTATTATTTGGTAGATTTCCTGAAAATATTTCATAAAAATTATTTTTAATGAAACAAACATACTTTTGTGATTTATGATAAGTAATGAATTGATTACAAAGTGATGTTAAGGTGAAATTATAGTAAATAATGAAGCTTCATGATGTAAGGATTAAATTGTAAAGTTTGTGAAATTTATAATTGAAATAAGAGAAGTAATATGCATGAAAATTGGTTATGTGGAATAAGATATTATAATGAATTATTTGATTAAAGTGCTTATATGGTGAAAAATAAATTACATGAAAATAGGATTAAATTGAAAATTGTACAAAAGGTTAAGTGTGAAACAATTTAATATGTGAATAAGAAAATTATGTTAAAAGTTTAGTGAATGTGTTATGAGATGATGAAATATACACAAAGTATTATTAAAGTGAAATTGTAGAAAAATATGGAATTTTTATGATGACAATGACTAAATTCTTAAACTTGAAAAAATATGTGGATGAAATAATATAAATGAAATGCATAGAAATTTGATATGTGAAACAAGATAATGAGATAAATTATGTGATTAAAGTGTAACAAGAAAGAAAATTGATTTAATATGATTAATTTAGTTAATATTGAACTTTTGAGACAAAAAGGAACTAAAGTTGAAAAGTTATGAAAATTTATAAGAAAATATTTGATAAGTGAAGAATGCAGTAGAGAATGTAACATCCTGATGCTTTGACCCGATGTTCGGGTCGGGTATGAGGGTGTTACAGTGAATAGAGTCTTATCAATTTGAAAAATGTCTTATAGAAAAAATTTCGTAAGGCATTATACAGGAATAAAAAGATAATTTTACATTGATTGAAATATCTTTTACGTTGACCATTTTATTTTACATGAAAAAAATAAAAAAAAAATTAAATATATTTTCCGTAAAAATTTTTACATTGAAACAAACAGAGCCTTAAAAAATTTTCTTTTAATAATATTTTTTTATGAAATTTACTATTTAATTCAATATTTATTTTTTATTAAATAAAAATTCTAATGAAAATTGTTTCCATAATTTTTTTAATAAATTTATATTATTTCTATAATTACAGGTATATGAGTTTTAGACTGATAAATGATGAATATGTAACTGTAACACATAATATTAGTTTCTTAAAAAATTTCTTCAAATTGCTATAATATATATGATTTGACATAAGACTATTCATATGTTGTAAATATTGGATATATTTAATTTTTATTATAAGCTTTCGTTTTAAATAGGTTTAAATAACAAAATGATATCTAAATTATATTAATTTTTTAAATTGGTACTTAAATTTTTTATTATTAAAATCGGTACGTAAACTATTAAACTATTATCTATTTTACCTTAATTATTAATCTCATTAAAAAAATTTCAGTCAATCACAACTTACCATGTAGATATTGATATTTTTTATCAGACCAATAAACATGAAAATGATGGAAAAAAATTGTGGTACAATTGATTTTGTAAAGCAGTTGCCATTAATAAAGTGTTATTAAGGAACTCAGTCCATTTGGTTTCTTCTTCTTCTTCAATTTTTGTTTGAACCATTATCAAAGTGGTGTTATTGACGGAGCCACTGGTGGTGGTTTCATAATAGAAGCAGGGGCAAAATCAAAAAATAATTTTAGGGGAGCCGAAAATAAGTTGTAATTTTTATGAAAAATGTAATTTTTAAAAGATTAAATCTACATTTTATCATTTTTAAGGGGTTAAAATACAATTTTACTTTTACTAATTTAAAATTTTAAAAAAATTCAATGGCCTAAATGAAAAAAAATTTTATTTTAGGGGAGACCAGAACCCCTGCCAGCCCCTTGGATTTGCCTTTGAGTAGAAGGCTCCATAAGAGGCTATCATTAGTGGTGAAAATTCAGGGTTGAACCAATTAGAGGAGAGCTTTGGTGGTGGCAAGGATGACGATGTGTATTGGTGAATTGGATGATGACCCACCAAAGATGGCATGTTGCTTCCGTTTCCTTGGCCGTTTCTGACCTCGGAGAGTGGCTTGTATGTGACAGGGTCAATGCCTTTCTATTCAAGCTTCTTTTTCCATAGGTTCTTGATTTCATTGTCGGTTCTTCTAGATAATTGTACAGCAATTTAAGACCACCTAATTGAAAGTTAAGGAAAACTCAGAATTTTGGATTTTTTTAACGAAATAATACAAATAATAATAAAATATCAAAATAAGATATTCCCTTGATTAATTACCAAAATGGTATAAATGGGTGGGTGGTGCCTCTTAGATAGGCGGCACCACTGGTATTTTTCTAACATAATTTTTTTATTTTTTATTATAATTTTATATTAAAAAATTAAAAAATAAAATATTGTGTGGTGCCTTTTAGATAGACGGCACCATTTTTTTGTAAGGGTTTAAATACGAGTCATACAAGTCACATACGATGAAAATATGAAATATTGGGTGGTTCTTGTCAGATAGGCGGCACCAGTGGTGCCATACAGATAGGCGGCACGAGTGCTTATTTAAGCACCCCATCCTGATCAGCTGAAACAAAAAAATTTGAAGAAGAAGTCAAATTTTGTTCAAACAAAAGAGAAGAGTTCAAAAAAGGTTAGTGTAAAATTTTAACGTAAATTTTATTTACAATAATTTATGTGTTGTTCGAAATGGTATGAAATTGATATTATTTATATTTTTAATAGATGAAAAATCAATTTTTCGTATGTGTTTATTTCGATGGAGAAATTTTGACAACAACAATTGGATGTATATTTGAATATCGTCAACAACTAGCAATGAGATTTAATAGAAATGTCTCGATTGATAATATGAAGACAAAGATTAGCAAAAAAATTGCTAGAAGTTGTGGGAGAAGGATCTTGATACTTTTCTACAAGTTTCCAATTTTAACAGATCCTATCAAATTCACCAAGATGGAACTTGTAAACAATGAAGACGTGGAGACAATGATCGCTCTTTATTGTGGGAATCGGAGTGAAAAAATGCACCGATTCAGTTATTTGCTGAGCTAGCTGATGTCGAGACAGCTAAAGATCCCACTTCATTAAGTATGATGGTTCCAACATCGTACGTTAATAGTCAATCTGTAGCTCACGAGATTGGTATCGATCTTAATGTTGCACCTGAGAATGATGCGGATGGTGATGATGGATATGATAGTAGTGATCCTTTTGATCACGAGGTCGATAGTGATAGTGATCTCGACGTGGACGATAGTGATAGTGATCCCGACGTGTACGAGGTCTCAGATGATATTGATGAGGAAAGCCTGAATGACGAGGTCCTGGATGATATTGACAAGGAAGGCCTAAATGATGAGGTCCCGGATGATATTGACGAGGAAGGCCTGAATGACGAGGTCCCGGATGGTCCAAATATTGTGATGCACAATAATCTTGCTAGGGCACACATGTCACTTATAGATCCTAATACGACACATGCAGTCGAGTTCATGGAGTACCCTGATATAATACCTGCTCATCGATTGGTAGTAGCACCATAACTTGAAGAGTTGTTCATGGGCCAGAAACTTTACTCCAAGAAAGAGTGCATATTTTTCATTTAACGGTATAGCATGAATGTGTCGGTGGACTACAAAGTCGTCGTGTCTAAATCGACATTATATATTGGGAAGTGTTGGACAGAAGGTTACAATTAGCAAGTTCGAGCTGTATTTATCCAGAAGTCGCAAAAGTGGGAGATAAGAAAATTTGTTGTGCCTCACGCATGCACTTCAACACTTATTTCAGAAGAACACTGGAAACTTGATTCCAAAACTATCTGCACATATATCATGCCAATAGTGAAGGACGAGCCGAGCATCAAAGTTTATATACTAATTGTTGGGATGCAACATCGATTCCATTATCGAGTTTCATATTGGAAAGCATGGAGAGCGAAACAGATGACAATGAAACAATTGTTCGGTGATTAGGATGCATCGTACAATGAACTGGAATGGTGGATAGTCGCAATATGACAGTACGTGCTGGGGACTACCATTGAGTTGGTGACACAACCTTATTATGGCCTGAATAATAATTTACAATAGGGAAGAAGAATTTTTCAATATATGTTTTGGACGTTTGATTCTTGCGTTCGAGCATTTCCTCATCGCAAGCCATTTATTCAGGTAGATGGGACTTGGTTATATAGGAAATATACAAAGATCCCACTGATTGTGGTGGCTTAAGATGGGAACCAAAATGTGATCTCGATAGCATTTGCTATTGTGGACAAAGAAGATATGGAATCATGGGAATTCTTCCTGACGAACCTGTAGAGGTATGTTGTTCATAACGATAATATTTGCATCATCTTCGATAGAGGGAAGGGAATAATTGCCGCCATTAGGCATACAAGTGTACCATGGAGATCGGTTTACTGTAACTGGCACATTGCGGCTAACTTCCAATGAGAATATAAGAATGCAGACCGACAGAGACGACTTGTGAAAATGGGTAAAAAATTTAGTTTCAATTTATATTTTAATGTTTTAATTTGAGACTGTAACTTATGTTTTCTTAATATTCCTACAGCGTACGAGCTAGAGCCACATTGATTCCAACAAAGAATGACCAGACTTGAGCATAACATGGAAGGTCAAACGAACAGGCCTTTTCGAGAGTGGATAGGTACCATGGAGCCATAATTATGGTATTAAAGTTTCGATGACGGGTTTCGACATGGCCAAATGATGACCAACCTGGCAGAGTCAGTTAATGGCGTGTTCAAGAGAATACAAAATATTTTGATTTCATCTGTGTTCTCGACTACATTCTACAAGTTGGCTACCTTGATGCCAGTAATGGGGACATGACAAATCGATCAGATGAACACTAGACACGTGTTTGTCGAAGTTGTCAAAAATACAATGGATGCAAACTGTCGGAGAGCGAGATTGATGAACGTTGAAATATATTCACGACAGTTTTAAAGATTTCAAGTTACGGAGATCATTGGGCGTCGACCTGGTATCCCACCTAGGTCTTACGGGGTTGATCTCAAAAACAGACACTACGATTGTAGAAGGTTCAAGTACACTTTGTTATCCCTATGCGCATGTCGTTCTAGCTTGTGCTCACGCGTCGCTCAATGTTGAACTGTTCATCGACCCCGTCTACACTCTCGAGCGCATGTTACATATTTGGGAAATTGAGTTCCCCATCTTGCCTGACTTGTCTTCATGGGAGGTGCCTCCGATGACTTTCGAGCTTATCCTAAATAAAGGTTTGTAAAGGAATCCGAAAGGTCGTCCACATGTAACCATAATCCACAACGAAATGGACATGATGGAGAAAACAGACAGAGACAAGCTTTGTGGAATGTGTAGGCTAGTTGGGCATTATCGATGTAATCACCCCCAACAAACCTACCATATTGGTCAATCATTTAGATCGGATAAGAATTAAGCTATTGTACTTGATTATGAAATGAAATTACTATGTTTATTTTCATACATCCAATTTATATTACTATGTTTGTTCCAACTTAAGTTTTTAATTATTAAGTAATAAACACTAAACCCTAAACTCTAAAGCCTTAACCTTAAATCCTAAGCCATAAACCTTAAGCCTTAAACCCAAAGCCCTAAACATAATTAATTAAATACAAACATAAGCATAATTAATGAAATACAAACATAAACATAATTAATGAAATACAAACATAAACATAATTAATTAAATACAAGCTTAAACTGAGTTTGTTCCAAGTTCAAATGTCCAATACATAATTAAGAAAATTAGTATAAATGTCCATCTCATCACATTTGACGGTTCGATGGTGTGGTCCTCGGAGTAAAATGTTATGGTGGTCGACGATCACATTGTAGGTGCTCGGGACATTCAACGTCATTATCTCTCGCACCTGCGGGTGTTTCGCACGTCATCGATGATGATGAGCCATGAGTAAAGTTTTGGGACGGTAATGGGTGAGGAGGAGTAGAGTATTGTAACGGGCTAAAAGGAGTAAATAACTGCGATGGTATTGGGCTGAAGATATCAAACATCATAGACGATCTCGAATCCTAGTGATCAGAGCTGGATCTGAGAAACTCTGAATTATACTTGTGGCCTGACCAACCCGTATGATATCTATGGCCTAACCACCCCGAATGATATGACTCGAGCGTCGGCTCGAGCTTGGGCTCAGGCTCAAGAGGATGAGAGTGTTGCCCACATGGTGGAATGTATAGGAGGATTAACATTGTTTGCCCACCAAATAAATATGGTTTCCCCGTCTGAAAATACCACTGTTTATACTCTAATAATGCCTCCAAATTGAATTAATGATCCATTTGAAGTTGAGGTCTCTGCTCCACCCAGTTCTCCCATACTGCAATATAATCTTTATGCACTTGCTCCCAATTCAGTTCTTGTTTCCCCTTCTTATAAATACCATGGATCTTTCCCAAATTTATTGGGTATGTCAAGATTTATTGTATGCACTCGAATTGTCGTAATATTAGGTATGTCGAGATTTATTGTATGCACTCGAACTATCGTAATACTCGATCCCCATGGTACCACTCCACTATTTGAAAACATATAATGGATGTGTTAATGCACCACAAGTGCGAGTAGGCATGAGCAAAAGCAAGAATAACAGTGACAACGTCCGGGACGGAATAGGGCATCCAAATGAATTGCAAATTTAAATAACATTGTTATAGTAACACAACTCAATTAATATTAATAAATTAAGAAGAATAAAGTAATTGCATATCACGAATAGCTTACCTTCTCCTCGACATGTGTCTCAATCATCTGTCGATATATCAGAACCGTCATTGACCTCCCGATATTCAGATTCACACCATTTACAAAAAAAACAACTTGTTAGAACAAATTTACACAAAAAAATGTCAAATAATTGTTATAATGCTTAAATGTTATCACCTATTCACAAGTGGGAAAACGTATGATAGGTGTCTAACTGATGCCAGGAAAGGCATCCGATAAAGGGCCCATGATTGCAACAATATTAGGCATCTACATATGTAAACGGCAGAAGGTTTTGTCATTCGACAAAGCTTGTGATACAACATCGCTAGTACTGCCGAGCCCCAACTATACGAACCTGCTTCATGAAAATCAATTAAGAGGGGCAAGTACGTTAGGTGGACCTTGTTATTATTTGCGGTCGACATCAGTACACCCCCTAAGAGGTTCATGATATAAGCCCGAGTGGCACACATCACCTCTCCCTCGTTAGCATCATCTGGTAAATGCTCGAATTTTTCCCTCAACCATGAAACTTCAACCCTGTAAATCTCGAATCACCATTATCGGATGAGTCTCCTAATAAGCTATAACAAAGTGTGGACGAATCAAATATCGTACTTACGCCTGTAACGACACTCCCGTCGACTAGGAGCCCGAGCTATAGTGCAACATCCTCTAATGTGATGGTGCACTCCCCACACGGTAAGTGAAATGTGTGGGTCTCTAGTCGCCACCTCTCAATCAAAGCGGATATTAGGTCGTATCACAAATCAAAAGTCTGAGTCAATGCAGCTGATCCAAATCCCGCTGCCGACAAGTATGGCATGAAACGTTAATCTGGTGAATAGTTTACACCATTCATGTGATCCCTTAATTTGCGGTACTCCTCCTGACAATGTTAAATTACTGAAATAGTTAATATAACCAAATTTAATTCCGTAAATGAAATGAACTTTTTATAATGTAACAAATAACAATTTATTACCTCATTATTAACATTTTTTATAAGTGCTCATGATCTTTAATCAAAGAATTCATTTTGATATCTACAATAAAAAAATTAAGATTATAAATAGGATTATCAATAGTAAAGACATTAATTTTGGAAAAATAAAAACATATCAAAATGCATACAACACTCTAAATTTAAAGTTTTATTAGTTACTAATATTTTTATTAATTTTATTTTCATCTAAGGATAATACAATCTAAATTGGTCATTAAATTGTACCAAACATCATATACTTATTTTAAATGAAAATAAATTATTTTTAACTTTTAAATATGTATACCACTTAATAATAAAATCAAATATATAGAGATTACATATTTCTAAAATAATTTTAATATTCATCACCCATTTTAAAATATTTTAATAAAATTATTATTTTCAAAAATTAAAAAAATTATTATTATTTAAAAATACATTGTAAAGTAAATATACATTAATATTTATTACTAAGTTAAAAATAAATAATTTTCTCTAACATTTGATTGATGTAATTTATTGAAAAAAATAACAAATTTTTTTATTGAAAAAATAAAATATCTTGAGAAATAATAAATGATACATACAAAGGAAAGAGAAAAATTAAAATTAAGAGATAAACATACCTTTCAAATAAACGACCTTTTCCTTTAAGCATACCTTTCAAATATAATTATAATTAGAAATAAAAATAGTAAATTACAAAGAAAAAAAATATACATATATTTCAAACAAACAACCTTTCCTTTTAAACATTTTCCCAAAAAAATTATTAAATTCTATAATTTTAAAAGTAAATTGCATAATAAAACATAATTTAAGAACATATAAATTAAATTAATTAATTAGAAAATTAATCAAAAAATAAACATACCAATCAAAAAATAAAACATAAACATACCTTTCAAAAAATCTTTTTTTTACCTAATTTAATAATAAATTAAATTAATTAGTAAATTTTCTAAAATAAATTAAAAACCAAAAAAAAATATAATAACATATAAATAAAATATGACTTAACTAAACAAATAATAAACAAATTACTTACAAAACCCTGAAATTCCTTTTCTCCTCTATCCCTTCTCCTTCCCTTCTCTTCTTTTCTTTTTTCTTCCTTTCTCCCTTTCCCCCTTTCCCCGATTTGGTGTGGAGTGTGTGTGTTGATAGTCAATTTTTGGAGACCATTATAAGGTCCCTAACCTCCATTTCATGAGACAATTAATTGGTCTCGTCCCATCCAACAGTAACGGCAACAGCGGGAGCAACGAGAGTAACGATAGCAGGACAGCTTTTTCAGTATCACCTATTAGATAGACATCACCAAATATTTTAATGTTTTTTATATCATACTCGTTTTTAATTTTGGATTTATACCATACCCGTAAAAAATTAGTGTCGCTTATTTGACAGGCATCACCCAATAATTTTTTTTTAAATTTTTTAATATAAAAATATAATAAAAATAAAAAAAATTATCAAAAAAATACAATGGTGCTGCCTATTTGAGAGGCACCACCCAACCATCTATAATATTTTGGTAATTAATCAAGGGAGTATATTATTTTGGTATTTTAATATTTTTTTGTATTATTTTGATAAAAAAATCCCAAAACTCTCAGTAAAAATCCCAATAAATTTTTTTGAATTATTTTTAAATGTATTTATGAATTTTACTAATATTTTGAAAAAAAAAATATATATTTACATGATAAGTTGTGATTAATTTAAAAAAAAATTTCTAATGAGATTAACAATTTAATAATTTAAATACTAATTTTGACCAAAAAAAATTAAATACCAATTTAAAAAACTAATATAATTTTGTTGTTTAAACCTTTTGAATATTACATATAAGATTATAAATAATATATATTAAAAGTGAAAATCAGAATAATTCTAAAATATAGTGAAAATGGAAGTAAAAATAATTAATTTTGTAAAACTAAATTATTGTCCACCCGAGCACATTTCCAGTGTTCATATTCCGAGGATGTTAAGGGGAGGAAGCTCTACTTCTCCAAGTTAAAAAAGAAATGTTAAGACCAAATATTTGGTTTACTTTTCCATAAAATAAAATTCAAAGCTGTTAAATTTGATAGTTCAGTTCTATGTAGTCTTTTTGGAAGTTTGCGTCGGCATTATTTCAGTCTATGATACACGTTTTCTATTAACTTCGACTCTGTTGCATTCTGGATTTTATATTTTTCACAAATATTAGGTATATATTTATATACGTTAAATTTTAATGATAGTTCCTGTATTTATGGATTTGTATGGATTGTCATTTTATTTTTATTTACTCAAAATTGATTTCTCTATTTTTTGAATTGTTAATTTTTCAGTCACTTGGTTAATTTTTTCCATTTAACCTTTTCAAAAATTAACTAGATTCACGACTTTAATATTAAAAATACTGAAAATATTTTAAATTTGCCGAATTAAATCAATTTTTGAAATAATTACAAGAATATGCAAGAAAAATAATAGTAGACATTTTTCATATGCTTATTTTTCTAGGAAGTTGAGCAATGGTGAGATTAGCGATAGAAAATGTTTGGTTTATTCCAAACATATTGACAAAGTGTTTTGTTTTTGTTGTAAGTTGTTCAAATCTATTAGTAACAAAAGTTTGTTAGCAAATGAGAGTTTAAGTGATTGGAGGCATATTAGTGAAAGGCTCAAACAATATAAAAATTGTGTTGAGCATATGACTAATATGAATACTTGGAATGAAATGAGAGTAAGGTTGGATAAAAATAAAACAATTAATAAAAGCTTGCAAGAACATATTATGAAAGAGAAAAAGAGCAATGGAGACAAGTTTTACTTAGAATATTTTCAGCTGTGAAATGTATTGCTACTCATAATTTGACTTTGAGGATCAAATTGAAAAACTCAACCAAGATAGCAATGGTAATTTCCTGGGATTGATTGAAATGGTTACGAAATTCGATGTGGTAATGCAAGATCATGTTAGATACATTCAAAATCGTGAAGTTTATTATCATTATCTTGGGCATAAAATTCAAAATGAACTTTTTTCCTTTTTGGCCGATAGTTTTAAAAGTTCTATAAATAAGACCATCAAAGAGGCGAAATATTTTTTTATAATTCTTGATTGTACCCCTGATATTGGTCATCAAGAACAAATGTCTCTAATAGTACGGTTTTTGAATATGTCAACTAATAAAATAAAAAATGAGGAGTACTTTTAGAGTTTTTGAAGGTGGACGATACATCTAGATTGTGACTATTTAATGAATTACAAGATGTTTTGAAGTCTGTTGATCTTAGTGTAGATGATGTAAGGGGTCAGGGGTATGATAATGGTTCCAATATAAAAGGGAAGCACCAAGGTGTTCAAAAGCGATTTCTTGAAATAAATTCGAGAGCATTATATATGCATTGTGTTTGTCATAATCTGAATCTTACTCTTATCGATATGACACATTCTTACATTAGAGCTATTTCATTTTTTTGGAATTGTTCAATGCATATATTCATTATTTTTGAGTTCTACAAAAAGATGAAAAATTTTGCTTAACAATGTCCCTAAATTAAATGTAAAATTTTTATCTAATATTCGTTGGGAAAGTCGAATTAAAAGTGTTAAAGCTATTAGATTTCAAACTCCCCAAATAAAATTGGCTTTGTTAGAATTATATGAATCTTGTGATTATGCAGAGTCAAAGAGTGAAGCGGAGAGTTTGGTCAATGAACTTGAGAGTTTTGAGTTTTTGCTTGGTATGTTAATTTGGTATGGAATTTTATTTGTTATAAATATGGTGAGCAAGAAATTGCAATCTAAGTCTATGTGCATTGACACCACCATAAATCAATTAGAAGGTGTATTGTCATATTTTGAAAAGTATAGTCATGAAAGTTTTACTTCTAGTATGAATATTGCTAAAAGTATTGCACTTGATATGAATGTAGAGTCTACCCTTCCAACAAAGTGTTGTGTTATTAGAAAAACAATTTGATGATAATAACCAAGAGTATGAATAAATTCAGTCGACTGATAAATTATTTAGAGTTAATTATTTTTTAGTTATTGTAGACATAACAATTGCTTATTTGAAAAGTACATTTGAGCAACTAAAAATATTTGAAAGTATTTTTGGATTTTTGTTTGATTCAAACAAGTTAAAGTTATTGGATGAAAATGAATTGACAGAATGTTGTGTTACTTTTCATTCTACTTTTTCTCATGGTCAGATGTTGATTTAAATGATCTTTTCTCTGAATTGAAAGTGTTGTAATTTATTTTACCGAATGAATTAATGTCAGCCACTGATATGCTTGAGTTTGTCAAATTTGCAGGTTGCTATCCAAATGTTTCAATCGCTTATAGAATTTTTTTTAACAATCCATGTGACTGTGGCATCATATGAAAGAAGATTTTCAAAGTTAAAGTTAATCAAAACCTACTTGAAGTCGTCAATGTCACAAGAACGGTTGAATGGTCTGACAATTTTATCAATCAAAAAGGATTTTTTGGAAAACATTGATGTTGATATTATCATTAATGATTTTGCATCTCGAACCATTTTTTATGATTTTTTTGTGTTTTTGTAGTTGATGACATTGGAGTAGATTAAATGAAATTTTTTTTTTAATTTTGTTAGAAAATATCTTATTTAGTTAATGTCATAAAACATATTATTTTAATGAAATTGCTAGTATATGTTTTTATTTTATTGTATTATATTTTATAATTTTTCTAAAAAAGGCCTAATTTATTGTTTAGCCTAGGCTCTCAAAAATGTTAAGAACGGGCTTGCGTTTTCCCCCTAATTTAAAAAGTCGTTGACCCCTTCCCCACCCACCCCAATGGTAAAAAAACTATAAACCCCCTACCCTTACTCATATCTAACAAAATTCTCTCATAAATCTCTCAAAATTTAAAATCACTCTCAAAATTCTCTCTTAAATTTATTACTTAAATTCTATTTCTATCTAGACTATATTTTTAATTAGAATCTTTATTAATATTTTCTGAAAATATTTTTTATTAAAAATTAATTCGATTATTTTTATTATTATGCTTTTAGAAGAATATGTCACTGTCGTACCAAATTAGTATTTGTTATCATTAGCCCCCATTAAAGTTGTAATTTGTTATCATTCCACAAAATGAAAGATGATATTTGTTATCATTTCACAAAATTGCTCATTTATCGATTACAATAGAATTTATATTTGTTTTCTAATTTGCATCATCCCTTCGATGTGGACATAACGACATTGTACTGCCCAGGTTCCTAGACTACCCACATAATCTCGGTTGGTTTGACCTTTCCCGAATATCCGTGTTGTCACGTATTCGAGTTGATGTCGGTCGAAGTTTTAGTTTGCGACGCAGTGACCTATCATGTAACAACTTAAGCAGAGGGCTTGATATAGGCGACCACATACATTCATCTGGGACAGGTGAGAATACGTGTTTCCACAAGTTGTACAAGTTTTCTGATATGTTCACTTCGTCCACAAAGCTAATGGGATCCAACCATTGATTGTTACATGCTGCAATTGCATGAGATCATGGAAAACGAAGTGCATCAAATCTCCCACAATCACAAGTCCTATTTCTCAAATGTACGCGGTACACTCCTTCAACAATACCTTGGTTTAGATTGTTGAACTCCGTTACTCGAAACCATAAGTCATCGCGCGAGTGACACATTGAGTGCGTGCAGTTCGCTTTTAACGTAGCCTTCTTAATTTCTTTCACCACTATCGGACTTCATACGTGGCCTTCCTACAATTTCCCAACATAACTCACCACTCGCTTTGGGAATATTTCTATCAGATAGAAGTATGTTTCTTTCACAATCGAGGTTATCAACAAATGACGTGTCCCTTTTAAAACGAAATTGATGCATCTTGCCAGGTTTGAGGTCATGTGGCCATATCGTAAACCCTCGTTGTAGGATTGTGTCCACTAATCGAAGGGTATGTTAGAGAGGTACCGTGCCCTCGCTTGGTTTGTTCAGGGTATGCTAGGATTGTGTCCACTGATAAGAAAATGAACTTTCACGAGCTCGTACCTTGTCGATAAAAGTAAAAATTTAATGGTTACGATTACATACCCATGTTGATCACTTGTGCTCGCTCAACGGTAAAAGGGATATTTTTCGTAGTAGTTGGACGTAACATGCCTTAGACAATACCGATGGTGTGTACGATCCTAGAGGCTTTCCTACCATTCAATTGCAAACAATATTCTAGTTCCTTGATCGGAGATGATGCATATATCGGATTGGGGGCAGACATGCCTCCTCAACCTAGACAGAAAGAAATTTCATTTGTCTGCTGACTCTCCTGATGTTATTGCAAACACAACTAGAAGGATTCCCCGATTGCCATCTTCTGCCACAGACAACAACAACAACCGATGGACATATCTATCATACATAAAGGTATCGTCTATTTGTATAAATGACTTGTAGCACTAGAATGCTTGGGAGCATTGCTTGAAGGACCAAAACAAATGGTGGAACACTTAACATAGCAAGAGATCATTATAGTACATGAGGCCTGTTTCCAAATCAGTTACGTAACTTAAGAAGTACCTCTCCAGCACCTGACACCACTGTCATACCTCGTTGTATGACGCGTGTCGAAATCGATTTAAAACGATGTTTCAAAAATTATTTTAATGTTGGAAAATAGGAGTCATCACCAATCCCTTTTTTTGGTGTGATTGGATCACCACAAAACGTTTTAAAAGCCGTTTTGAAAACATGTAGGTCTTCGAAATCCAGAAACATAGGTTCGGGAGTCGGTTACGCATGAGGAAGGATCAACACCCTCATGCGCCCAAATTGGTACCGTATTGATTATTTTTGGGTCTTAATTTGTGTCATTTAAAAGTTTAAATAAAGCTTAAAACACGATCCTTGAATGCACGAGTTAAGTTTTTTTTAAAACAAATTGAGTTTGTTTGAAAATTCCGCTATTTCAGAGTGATCAAGGAAGAAAAGCTACGTCCAATGTGTTAGGACACGACATTTCAAGATCCAGAAATAATGAGCTTTCCTTTGTAAAACTTTTTGAAACTTTTGCGAGGAGAACATTTGATTATCTCGATTTGAAGAAAGGTTGCACCTAGTAAGTTAAGGCGCAATATTTCGAGATCGAAGATAAGGAAACATTGCCTCGATTAAGGGTATTCGATTATTTCGATTTGAAGAAAAATTGCACCTAGTGAGTTAAGGCGTAAATTTTCGAAACCCGAAATAAAAGAATATTGCCTCGATTTTAAAGTTTTTATGAAAAAAAGATAATTTCGAAAACAAGCATGCGAGTTTAAAGCAGTTAATGATGGATATTAAATAACGCGAAGCATGATAAATGAGAAGATAAGTTATTCATGAAAGAAAACAAGGATACAAAATACGAGCGTAAAAAATTAATGAGAGAGAAGAACGATGTAATCGAAGTTCAAAATGAGACTTTTCGAATGCACGGGGGCAAAATGGTAGTTTTTGAATGTTCGAAATCAAAAGTGGGATTTTTGAAAGTTCGAGGGTAAAAATGGTAATTTGTGGAAACTTCGGGGTCAAAAATGGGTTTTTTGGAAGTTTGGGGGTAAAAAGGTAATTTTTGGAAGGTTCGGGGTCAAAAAAGGGGATTTTTGTAAGTTTGGGGGTAAAATGGTAATTTTTAAAAGGTTCGGGGTCAAAAATGAGATTTTTGGAAGTTTGGGGGTAAAATGGTAATTTGTGGAAAGTTTGGGGTCAAAAATGGGATTTTTGGAAGTTTAGGGGTAAAAAGGTAATTTTTGGAAGGTTCGGGGTTAAAAAATGGGTTTTTGGAAGTTTGGGGTAAAATGGTAATTTTTGGTAGGTTCAGGGTCAAAAATGGGATTTTTAGAAGTTCGAGGGTAAAATAGTAATTTTGGAAGGTTCAGGGTCAAAAATGAGATTTTTGAAAGTTTGAGGGTAAAATGGTAATTTTTAGAAGGTTTAGGGACATCCGGGGTAATAAAACCAAATACAGGTGACACGTGGCAGCCCCTCAGGCATCCTGAAGTCAGAGGACTATTTTGAAAACCATGAAAAATTTCTAGGGCAATTTTGAAATTAAAGCGAACCTGATTTAAGGATCAAATTAAAACAAATTAGAAATAAAGGGGACAATTTGCGAAAATAAGCCAAAATCATGACACGTGGCAGCTCCTGGTGCTTTTGAAAGGTCGAGGGACTAAATTAAAAAAATGAAAATCATTGGGCCAATTTAAAAGTAATTAAAAGTACGAGAAGGACCTGATTGAAAATTTGGAAAAAGTGGAATGACCAAATGCATAAATATACCATTAATAAAAAACACGCGGATCCTGAGTCGGATCGAATCGGATCCGGGCCGGTTTTAGGGAAACTACGTCATTTTCATGCCGAATACCCT
Organism: Kokia cookei; assembly: GCA_039519145.1. Taxonomy (NCBI): domain Eukaryota; kingdom Viridiplantae; phylum Streptophyta; class Magnoliopsida; order Malvales; family Malvaceae; genus Kokia; species Kokia cookei. The sequence goes on from CM076908.1 coordinate 16,589,024, forward strand.
CACCAAAACGCTGCCGTTTCGGTAAGGGTATTTAAGGCCTAAACCCTTTGAAAAAAAAACAGCCTTTCTTTCATTTTTCCAGATTTCAGAAAAAAAAAATGAAAACCCCCCTTTCATTTTCTCTCAAGTCCCCTCTGCGTTCCGAGCTTCAGCTGGTCGACCCAAACGCCGGCCGTCGCGTGGGACCACACGCGCGCCACCGATCCCTGCGCTTGGTCATTGCATGACGCTGCCTGGGGTTCTCCGGTACACGCGTCGCTGCCTTCGCCGGTCACGCGCGATCGTTCGCCTCTATCTTCGATCGCCGATCACGGTGTAGAGGTAGAAACTCGTCCTTTCATCTTTCTTTTTAAAAAAAAAAACCTTTTAAAAACTTTTGTTCCTTCTTTTTGCAGATCCATGCACGACGAGGCGATGACGGCACTCCAGCGCGAAGCTCCGGCGATGGTAGAATCGGCCGAGGGTAAGTCTTCTGTCCTTTCAGTTTATCCTTTATTATTAATGTTTTTATTTTATTTTATTAAACCACTTTTTTAAAAAAAATTCCTTTATCAATTCTTTGTTTTTTTCTGTGTTTTGCAGATCTATGCGCGACAAGGTATAGGCGGCGTTCGGCTTCCGGCGATGATGACCAGGGAAGTGACTTTTCGGCTTTTGGTTTTCCCTTTTTTTTATTAATTATTAATTAATAATTATTAATATTATTATTATTAATATCAAAACATTTATTATTATTAATGACCATTAAGAAACTTATTTAATATTAATAGGGTCATTAATATTATTATTAGTATTAAGACAGTTATTAATATTAATAAAAGTTATTGAAACGTTTTGAAAAATAAAAAGAAATAAATGACAATAGGGGGTATTGAATGCATGCATTGAAACTGAATAGGGCTTTAAATGATAATAAACATTTATTGAAGATACCTGGATGCTTTAATGCTTAAGTGTTGTGATCTGATTTGCTTTCTGTTGCCTTTGTGACTATTCAAGTAACCTTGCTCTGAATTGATCTCTGAAAATATTAGTATATACTGTATATTGATTTCTTAATATTCGACTTCTAACCTCCAACCCTTACAACTGAGAATTCATTCGGCTTTTATAGCCTGTTTTACAATCATCTTGTTTTGTTTTTTGTAACTAAATGCCTATCTAATCTGCTTTCTCTTCTTGCAGGGTCGGCGATGGCAGTGGCGGTGACAGCCGGTGGCAGGGCAAGTTGAAGCTGAAGAAGACGCTGGTTAGGCTGACGTGGCGCACTCTGAGTGGCTGAGGAAGAGGTGACTGGTGCAAACTGCCCCACAGATTATGAATAGGCTAAAGTTTGGGTTATTTGGTCTGGTCTTACTTGGGCCTTTTTGTAACTTTGGTCATTTGAATTTGGGCCAAATTTGGGTCTAAGAATGTAATTTGGACTTTTTGTAATTATTTTGGACCTTTGTATTTATTTTTAACTTTAAATTTGAAAATAATTTTAAACTTAAATTAAATTTTAATTTTAAAATAAATTTAAATTTTTAAACAAATTCAATTTTAAAATAAATTTAAGGGGACTATGGGCCCAGTCGGAATTTGGGCTTCAACAGCTGCTCCTCTTTGCTCGTTGTTGTGTAACGGGAACAGAGCAAAGATCCAAAAGCAAGCCCAATTTTGTCAAGTTCCACTTCTTAGTTGTTCTTTCTTCAACTGGTTCACCCTTTGTTTTACGTCTGTCGCTTAATTTCACTGCATCAATTTCTCTTCATTTTCGATGTTGTGATTTCATCTTGCTCTTAGATAATTTCAAAAAAAGACAAAATTTGCTACTATGATTTCACTCCATTCTCTTGAAATTTCAAGGAGATTGGAGTTCATCACCGTAGTCTCTGAGTCTGGTTTCATTGACTTGGCCTTCTTCTCTGTATCTTATCGGGAAGATGACTGCATTACTTATTTTGATCCATTTCTTCGTGTTCCACCAGGATTTGGTTCACTTTTCTGTATCTCCTCAGGGAGCTAACTGCTTTATTGCTTTGACCTGCTTCTCAGTGTCTCATCAGGAAGCTGTGGTTCAAAGATTTGCTCACATTGAGCGTGGGTTTGGTTTGGTCTTCTTCTCAGTATCTCATCAGGAAGATTACCACATCGTCTGTTTCAATTCACTTCTCTGTATCTCACCAAGAAGACGAATTTGGTTCACTTCTCAGTACCTCATTTGGAAGATTTGCTCGTTTCGAGCCTTGTTTGGGTATTCTTCTTAGTGTCTCATCAGGAAGATGATCCCATCACTGTTTCAATCCGCTTCTCAGTATCTCATCAGGAAGGCGAATTTGGTTCACTTCTCAGTATTTCATCAGGAAGCTAATTACTTCGACACGCTTCTCAGTATCTCATCAGGGAGTTGTGGTTCGAAGATTTGCTTATGTCGAGCATGAGTTTGGTTTGGTCTTCTTCTCAATATCTCATCAGGAAGATGACCGCGTCACTTGTGGGTATCGCAATCTGCCCCGTGATTGGGGTAAAGTTTTGGATTCCCGTATCTCTTCAACCTTTTTCTCGGTGGTCTTAATGATTCATCCCGTCATGTGGCGAGGATGTGACCTGTGAAATATGCTTCTATGGGCCTTTATGTAGGCCTGGATGAGAAAGTCATAATTAGAATGAATTAAATGCTCCTAACTTGCATGAATGTGCATGATGAATGTCAGATTTGTTTATTAGGTCGGCATGGTTCGTTGCCTGTCCGAATTCTACTTTTGATGTGCTACTCTGTCCTTTTCGGGTTGTTGTTTGTTTTTTAAGCTTGTCTTCCGGTTGATGGTCTTGTTTCGGGCTTCTTGTTATTTCTGAAGACTCTAGAATAATGCTCATAACTTTTTGTGTGATTTATTAGTTCATTACCCATTATTTAGATGCAAAATGCTTGGACAAAATTGTGCAGAAACAAAGTCGTATTCCAAGAATTCTATTAAAAGAGGATCGTAGGAAACAATTATTAAAAGGAGGATTAAAGGAAACAATCATTAATTGAAAATTATCAAGTATACAAGGAAGAATAATTGGTTGCCTCAGATTTCGCAAAATGAGCTACTCTGCGCCACTTTGTTTGAGAATCACTCCTAATCTCTGATGTGTGCCTAGAAGATCTAGAGTGCCTTGTTGATATTTCAAGTTGTAACCTTCTTTTTTCTCGTCGACCCGTTCTTTGGACCTGAGCCGCCCTTTGCGGGTTTTCAACTCAAAGTTCCCTTGGTTTCAGGACGCCCTTTGTGAGTTTTCATCCTGAACCTTTTTTTTTTTAGAACGCCCTTTGCGGGTTTTTATCCCAATTCTTATTGTGTTTCTAGGCGAAGTATTTTTTTACCGAGTCTGAATTGACGGGGTTGTACAGCTCCTTGCCATCCATCTCTGTTAAGATGAGAGCTCCTCCTGAGAAAGCCTGTTTTACCACATAAGGCCCTTCCCAATTGGGCATCCATTTCCCACGGAAATCTTTATGTATGGGAAGTATCTTTTTGCAAACTAGATCTCCCTCATAGAATTCCCTGGGACGAACTTTTTTGTCATAAGCTCGCATCATTCTTTTCTGGTACATTTGGCCGTGGCGAATGATTTTTAATCTCTTTTCCTCGATTAAATTCAACTGGTCATATCGAGCCTGGACCCATTCAGCCTCGTCAAGTTGAAGCTCCGTTAAAACTCGAAGGGAAGGTATCTCAACCTCGATAGGCAAGACTGCTTCCATACCGTATGTCAACGAGAATGGCGTTGCCCCAGTAGAAGTTCTGACCGAAGTTCTGTAGGCAAAGAGAGCAAATGGTAGTTTTTCGTGCCAGTCCTTATAAGTCTCAGTCATTTTGGCCAAAATCCTCTTGATATTCTTATTAGCTGCCTCCACAGCTCCATTCATTTTTGGGCGATAGGGAGAGGAATTATGATGCTTAATTTGGAACTGTTCACAAACTTTTGCTATCGTGCTGTTGTTCAAATTAAGGGCATTATCGGATATGATCCTTTCGGGCATCCCATATCGGCAAATGATTTCCTTTTTTAGGAACTTGCTAACCGCAGACTTGGTAACATTCGCATATGAGGTTGCCTCTACCCATTTAGTGAAGTAGTCGATCACCACAAAGATGAATCTATGGCCATTGGAAGCTTTTGGAGAAATCGGCCCGATGACGTCCATGCCCCACATAGAAAAAGGTCAGGGAGAGGTCATGACATGAAGATGTGATGGAGGTACATGGATCTTGTCTCCATATTCTGGCATTTATGGCACTTCTTGGCATAATTGATGCAATCTCCCTCCATTCTAGACCAGTAATACCCAAATCTCATTATTTGTCGAGCCATCGTGAAACCATTGGCGTGTGTCCCACAAATGCCTTCGTGAACCTCTTCTAAAATCTTTTTAGCTTTAATTGCATCGACACACCTTAGCAACACTAGATCCTTTCTTCTTTTGTACAAGATTTCTCCATCCAGGACATATTCACTGGCTAGTCTTCGTAGTGTTCTTTTTTCATTTTCTGAGGCTTGCTCGGGATACTGTTGATCTCTCACAAACTGAAGAACATTCTGGTACCATGGGTGATCATCTTTTTCCTCTCCATCCTCTGTTTCAACATTGCAACAATGAGTAGGAGCTTTATAGATACTCATCTGAACGGGCTTTACATTTTCTGTCCTACTCACCTTAATCATTGAGGCTAGAGTGGTAAGAGCGTCTGCCATCTAGTTCTCTTCCCGTGGGAGGTAATGGAATGTGACGTCATCGAATTCGGTGATCAACTCGAGGACCAATTTACGATAATCCATTAACTTGGAATCCTTTGTTTCCCATTCTCCTTTTAGTTGATAGATTACTAGTGCAGAGTCTCCATAAATCTCCAAAATTTTGATTCCCCGTTCTATGGCTGCACGGATTCCCAATATACATGCTTCGTATTCAGCTATATTATTTGTACAATTAAAATCAAGCTTTCTAGTGAAAGGGTAATGATCTCCCTCCGGCGATACCAAGACTACCCCGACCCCATTGCCTATGGCGTTTGAAGCTCCGTCGAAATTCATCTTCCAAGATCGTTCTTTTGTGATTGCCCCTTCCGTAGCTGCGAGATACATTAAATCCTCATTCGAGAAATCGAAGTCTATAGGCTCATAGTCTTCTAAAGCCCTACTTGCTAGGAAATCTGCTATCGCACTTCCTTTTATTGCTTTCTGATTGACATAGACTATGTCGAATTCAGAGAGCAGGATTTGTCATCGAGCTAATCTCCCATTCAATGCTGCTGACTCCATCAAATATTTCAGAGGATCTAATTTTGAAATCAACCAGGTGGTGTGATATAGCACGTATTGTCTTAATCTACGTGTAGTCCAGACGAGTGCACAACATAGTTTCTCAATGGGCGAATATCGTGTCTCGCAATCAGTGAATTTCTTGCTGAGATAATATATCGCCTTTTCTTTCTTTCCGGATTCATCATGTTGGCCTAGTACACATCCCATGGAATTTTCAAAGACTGTTAAGTACATGATCAATGGCTTATTAGGGATCGGAGGTACCAAGATGGAAGCCTTGGATAAATAGTCTTTAATCTTATTAAAGGTTTCCTAGCATTCATCATCCTATACACTCGGGTTGCGCTTTCTAAGCAAACGAAAAATAGGATCGCATTTCTCAGTTAACTGTGAGATGAACCGAGCAATGTAATTTAGTCTTCCTAAGAAACCTCGAACTTCTTTTTGAGTGCTGGGCAGTGGTAATCCCTGTATAGCTTTGACTTTATCCGGGTCAATTTCAATTCATTTTTTGCTGACCACAAAACCTAACAATTTTCCTGATATGGCCCCGAAAGTGCATTTGGCCGAATTCAACTTTAGTTGATATTTTCTTAGCCTTCCAAATAACTTTCTCAGGATTCTTACATGTTCCTCCTCCGTTTGAGACTTCGCAATCATGTCATCGACGTAAACCTCAATCTCTTTGTGCATCATGTCATGGAACAAGGTCACCATAGCCCTCTGATAAGTTGCCCCTGCATTCTTGAGTCCGAAGGGCATCACTTTGTAACAAAATGTTCCCCATAGCGTGACAAAAGTGGTTTTGGTCATATCCTCAGGGTCCATTCTTATCTGGTTATACCTAGAGAAGCCATCCATGAAGGAAAACAGGGAATGTCCTGCCGTATTGTCGACTAGAGTGTCGATGTGGGGCAAAGGGAAATTATCCTTTGGGCTAGCTTTATTTAAATCTCGATAGTCCACACACATACACACCTTTCCGTCTTTTTTGGGAACGGGGACTATGTTAGCTACCCATTCAGAGTATTTAACCACCTGGAGGAAACCGGAGTCAAATTGTTTCTTGACTTTTTCTTTTATTTTTAACAACACATCCGGTCTCATCCTTCGAAGCTTTTGCTGTACAGGCTTGTTTTCTTCCTTTATAGGGAGTTTATGCACCACAATGTCAGTACTTAAGCCGGGCATATCTTGGTATGACCATGCAAAAATATCTTGGAACTCTTGAAGCAGCTTGATCAGATCCCTTCTAGTTTCTGCGGAGATACTTGTCCCGATTTTCACCTCTTTCTCTTCGTCTTCGTGCCCTAGATTAATAACTTCTACCAGGTCAGAATGAGGCAGGATCTGTTTTTCTTCCCGTTCCATCATTCTTAACAAATCCGAAGGTAAATCACAATCTTGCTTATCTTCAAAGTCCTGAAGTTCTTCCAAACACATATCTTGCTCGAAGTGGGGTTCTAAGTTAGCGTCAAGATTGCTCATATTATTGATATCCGAGGATCTATCAAAGAATGAAAGGAAGGTCCACAGAGCAAAGTGAATTTGCGAAAGAATGACTATATATATGTGTATGCGTGTATTGAACTTTGTTTATTAGATATGTACGAACGGTTTATTAGGCCGAATTTAAGAAATGAAAGAGTAGTTATGGAAAGAGTATAAAACGAAAAAGTGCACTTCATTCAAAATAACTGAGTAATAACCATGGGCCCTTTGTACAAAAAGATCCATATTGCTTTCGAGCCTAAAGCGATAGGTGTTTTCGAGCTTACTCTGAGGAAATCTTAAAAATTACGGGGAGTTCCTCCACGGTCCAATTATTCAAGGTGCTTCCTGGCGCACACGGGCCAATCCTTGACGGATCTCTTTCCTTTCCTTTATCGGATATAACATTAACGCCTAGGTCTTTCACGATGACTTCCTTGGCTCCAATTGTCACTTGCTTCTTTTCCTGCTGGTTAATCACTTCTCCTGAGACGAAAGTCTCATGGATGTGCGGGAAAATCATGAGTTCCCACGAGATGTCCTTTCCATCTAGTCTGGCCCTCCTTCTTTCTTGCCTCTTCTCCAACTCCTTTCTCTTTTGTTTTGCATCTGGCTTGTACCCCAGGCCATAACGATCCCGTTTCTCTATTAGCATTGGCACATTAACCCTTCCTTGGAGGTATTTTTCTAGCCCTTTCCCAGGTCTCGCTCCTTTTCCGATTGTCATTTTCAAACCCATCCTGGCGGTTGACGATATTGTAGGCACATGTATTTTCTTCCCTTCTGAAATGAAGATTGCGTTGACAAACTCTAGTGAGCGGAACGAGCATTCTACAGCCTCCTCATCTATTCCCACGTATGGCGAATCACTTGTTATGGATGCGATTATTTACTCCTCAGCACTACTCGTGATCAGCAACCCTTAATTTATTAGCTTCACTTTCTTATGCAAAAAGGAAGGTACTGCCCCAGCTGAATGGATCCATGGTCTTCCCAGCAGAAAATTATAAGTGTGCCTGATGTCCATTATTAGAAAATCTACTTCATATGTATTTAGCCCAATATGAAGGGGTATTTCAATCTTCCCCATTACCTTCCTTTCTGTCCCATCAAATGCTCTTACTACGTTGTTGCACCCTTTCATGTGAGAGCTATCGATTGACAATCTTTGCAGTGTAGCTAGTGGTAGCACATTCAGGGCTGAACCATTGTTTATGAGTACTCCAGGCAGCATATACCCTTTACAACGGGTAGTGATGTGTAGAGCCTTGGTGGACCCTATTCCTCCTGTTGGTATTTCATCATCGCTGAAGAAAATGAAATTATCAGCACTTACATTATTGACCAATCGATCTAGTTTGCTGACGAAGATGTCATTTGCTACGTAAGTTTCGTTTAGCACCTTCATTAGTGCGCTTCGATGAGTTTCTGAGCTTAAGAGCAATGACAAGATTGATATACGAGCAGGCTGTTTGTGTAGTTGCTCTACTACACTATATTCACTATGTCTTAAAAACTTTAAAAACTCATTCGCCTCATTCTCAGTTACAAGCTCTGTGATGGGTGTTTTCGGCTTGTTAGTCATTTCCTCCTCAAGCTCACACATTCTAGCCTTCCCTTTATTGATCTCTTTTTCTTTATTCACAGGGTCATAATTCTTACCGCTCCGGGTAACAAGGTTAACGTCCTTCCTGGGTTCCCCCTCCTTTGGCACGGTCACGTTGCAATTGTAACTCCATGGGACCCTCTTGCTGTCTTTGTAAGGAAACGTCGCGGGCTTTTGTATAATAATACGGGGAGTTGTTTGTTCTCTTGCTGTGCCACGAATAATCACCTTGGGACGATTGTTTCCGTAAGTCTTAGCAGTCCCGTCCTCAGAGGCGCAAACGTCATTAGCTTCCACTCCCTCTTCAAAGAATTCCAGCTCTCGATTGTCAATCATCATCTGGACCACGGCTTTGAACTCGATGCAACTTTGGATTTTATGCCCTTTGACGGCGTGAAACTCGCAGTGGTCATCATCCCCGATTATCATACTCCCTTTGTCGCTCAAGATTATTCCTTCTTTAACCAATTCCTGCCATACCCACCGAAGTGGAGTCTTGATTTCTTTAATATTTCTCTTGATTTTTCGGGCTCCTTCTTCTAGCAAGGCGTTCACCCCTCGCTCTGGGTGATTAGGTAGAGGATTTCCAGCTATATTGGGTTTAGCTAGCTCTTCTAATTTCACGATCCCGTGCTCTATGAGTCCTTCGACTCGTCTTTTAAAGGCGGGGCAATCGAGTGCCCTTCTGCCCCTGCATGGTACTCGTAGTGAGCTTTTACATCGTACCAAGTCGGGAATTAGGGTTTGTATGGTCTTACATGCTGAAGAGCTACCTCATACGCATCGTATAATATCTTGTAGAGTTTCCCATATGACATTGGAAGGGGGTATATTGAATTTTTCCCTTATTCGACCTAGTGCTTGTCTCCTGTCGCGGGGCATTTTGATAATTGCCAATTGGAGCTTTGGGCTGACTTGTCACGAAGGGTCTGGTGTAACCAGGTCTGTATATGCTTGCATTGTTGACCTCGTTATCCTTTCTTCTAGGGGCAGGCCTTTTAGGGCTTTCCTCGGTCTCAATTTTATCGGCCTTAATCGTATTTTCAATCATTTCCCCTGACATGACCATATCAGAGAAACTTTTGGTAGCGTTTCCTAACAGGTGATTTAAGTAAGGAGCCCTGAGCGTATTGACAAACAACATTGTCGTCTCCTTTTCTGTTAGCGGTGGCTGTACTTGTGTTGCCACCTCGCGCCACCTCTGCGCATATGTTCTAAAGCTCTCATTTGACTTTTTTTTCCATATTCTGCAGTGTAAGTCGGTCAAGGGCTATTTCTATTACATGGCCGTATTTTTTTAAGAAAGCTTGTGCCAAATCTTTCCACGAATGGATTTTTGATCGGCTTAACTGATTGTACCATCTAATTGCCGACCCGGCCAGGCTGTCTTGAAAACAATGAATTAACAGTTGGTCATTATGTACATGCCCCGCCATCTTTCTGCAGAACATGGTTAGGTGAGCTTCAGGGCAGTTTGTCCCACTATATATTTCAAATTCCAGAGCTTTGAATTTGGGAGGGAGCACTAGTTCCGGAACCAAACTTAGTTCTTTGGCATTTACCCCATAGGCAATTTCAACCCCTTGCATCGTGTCAATTTTCTCTTCTAAATGCCTGTATTTTTCTTCTATTTGTCTGGGAAGATCTTCCCTCATCATTTCGTCAAAGTCTGGGACGCCCAGATTCGCGGCATTATCTTCTGGATTTGACCCTGATCAAGTTGGATAGTTAGCCGGTCGTGACGTGCCTGTGGCTGGTTGTTGTGCCCTTACAGTAATGATGGGTTCCCGTGCCGGCATTTCCTGTGACGCTGGGTTATGGAGGGGAGTAAAGCCTGGTGGGACCATTGGGTCCTCTTCCTCCTCAATGGCTGTATTTTTTCCTTTGTCAGTCATGCTTTGTTTTACTTGTGCTAATTCGTTCATCAAGCTTTTCTGTACTTCCATGAATTGATTCTTCATTTCTTTGCACATCATGCTCATATGCTCTTAGATGCGCTCTTGCATCTGGTCTTGTAACTCCTTTTGAATTTGTTCAAGTCTTTGTTCCATGGCTTTAGTTTTCTTTCGAGTATTATAACGGTGTGAGTTTTCAATGGTTACTGTTGTAGCTGGATTGTGAATTTTAATGAGTTAGGATTGTTATGCAGAAGTATACAAAATTGTGATGTAAATATGATACATGTATGCAAGAGAAAGTTATTGACTTATAATTCACTTCCATTTAGAAAGCTTCCTTTGGATAACAAGTTCCTTAACATAAAGTAAATTACATAAACGGTTTCGCCTTGATGCTCAGAGCTTTGACTTTCTTAAGGAGTTTTGATAGCTTTTGTCCTCGTTCAGTCTTTGTCTCGTACTGTATGCTTAACTCTTCTGCTTCAACCGTCAGGGTCTGCACGTGGTCAGCTACTCCGCGGATTTGATTTAAAGCTTCACCCATGATGTAATCCCTTTCTCTGACTTCCTTTTGAGTTTGCTGAAGATGCCAATCATTTGTTTCTAACGTCCTTTCCAGAATCTCAGTTCGTATTTCACTATTCTACAAAGAGGCCTCTAATTCTTCCACCCTCTCATTTAGTCTCTCGATCTCAGCTTGGCTTGCCTTTAACTATATCACCGAATTTCGGCTACGATGCCTATATAAGGATTCCTCCAATTCTCCTTCGGCTACTTCGGCTTGGCTTTCCAGAAGGCTGCTCTTCATATCATTTTCTTGGACTTGGGCATCTTGAAATTTTTTTTTCCAGTGACCTGTTTTATTTTTCTCTTCGCGGACTTCCCGCTGCCATTGCTCTGACGTCTTACCCAAACCGGCAGTTCTCATTGACAATCGAAGTTTTTTATAGTCCTTTTTTAGGCTGCTCAAGTCTTCCTCAGCCTTATTTTTCCCTTTCCTTAATTTTTTCGTCTCCAATTTCTGAACATCGACATCTAGTCCTAATAGCACCTTCTCTTCCTCCAGCTTTTCTATCACTTTCACCATCTCAGCATTTTTCTTTTCAAAATCCTATTTAATTATCTCTAATTCAGTCGGAACTACCTGTAAGTATTCTTCAATTGGGCGGACAATCTCCGGGTTTGGCACAGGAATATTGTCATTGGTCCTTCTGTTTCTCCACCAATCATATTCCGTAGTTATCATGGGATTGGCGCCGAATGCTTTCATTTTTCGAACCTGGTTCCATGCATTTGAGATTTCCCGAATCATTTTCTTATTATTTTCTCTCCGGTACACGAATTCGCATTGAGCTATCCCCTGCGTTGCAGGTATGAACTGTCTTGATCTGTATTGTCTTAAAACTAGCAAAGGTGCATATCCAGTTGCTCCCCATATCCTGGCTAATGGGACCCAGTCGAGATCTCCGCATCGATACAATATTTCATCAGGAACGAACCATGGTGCTCGCCATTCAATGTCTTCGTCTTTAAGGCTTTGAAGCATGGTCATCCACTTTTCTTCTGAGAAGTTTTCTTGTCTCTGCGTGGCCACGAACTCTTTCAAAGGGGAGTAATCTTTAGACAAGTACTGATAGGAGACTTTTTCTGTTTTCCAAAAGTGACTATGAAACCATACCATCAGTAGCGGCACACAGGCGATAAATCGACCTTCACCTTCCTTTCTTCATGCATTCAAGGACTTGAAAGTTTCAGCTAGTATAGTCGGGACAGGTGTCACTCTTTTACTTAATCTATCAAACAAATCTATCACCGCGTCTTCTATATGCCCCAAGGCCTTTGGAAAAACGACCAACCCGTAGATACTTAGAGCTAAAATGTCGATCTTCTTCTTCGCATCTGGGTGAGTCAATATCAAATCTCGAAGGCTTTTCCACGTGATGCACTTATTATCGCCTTTGACCTTAACTCGAACTGCAACCCACTGTTCGCTCATGCCCATAATGTTTATTAATCTTTTAACCATGGTTGGGAGGTTTGGAGCTCTAGAGTAGGCCTTATCTACTGACATCTTCGGACAACGGAGCAGAGTGGTGTATTCTTCTATCGTCGGTGTTATGTCTGTATTCCCGAAGGTGAAGTAATTGTAAGCTGAATTCCAATATTGTGTTAAGGCTCTAAAGAGGGGTTTTCCATCTTAACTTCGCACAAGTATGAAAAATCTCCGTATTCTTGGAAAAATGTTTGTTTCATGTTATTGTCCCAACTGTCTCAGATCTCCTTCAATTCCAGCACATTGTTTTGAGTCGTACTGATCCTGGTGTAATCTCAAAGCTCGGACTCATATCCTTCCACTAAGCTGTCTTTTTTTTGACATTGAGTCTCCTCCGACCACATGCGCACGACCATATTATCCTCCACTTTATCAAAGTACTTGTTTTCCATGATTAATTCTCTTATCGGTAACTGAAATTTTGAGTCTATACCTTCTCTATGTATGATGATGAAATGCGATGCAAAAAGAGACAAATAAACCAGTTAGCGAAATATAACAATATCAATATACAAGTAAGGCATAGAACCTAAGAGTCTAATTTGGAAGGTTGCTAAATGGTTTAACACAACTCCTTTTAAAGCAAGTTTCTACGTCTTACTACATGCGGTTTTAGGCTCTAAAGTAGATGTACCCAAACCAGCAGATTCCTCCATCCTCACCCATTACAGGATCATACGGACGAGTTCAGTTTAGGGGAACGTATTTCCCACATATTTGCACGGAAGTGAAAACTTCACGAAAACAAGGGTACTTTGTAATCCTGAAAGCAATCTACTATCCTGCATGGAGGTGAAGACCTCACGAAGGAGTAGTTTCAGGCTTCCACTTATGAGGGTAATATCATAAGTGGATGTATGCAAATATACACTAGCAATATCACATAATATAATGTCACAAAAGGTGTCGAGGATCGCATATTAAACAAAACTGAAGCTTTTAAAAGTTTCTAAAGAATACCCGAGAATAACCAATTTTGGCTTGACTCTCGTTTATTTTAAAAGTCCCCAACGGAGTCGCCAGCTGTCGAAACCGATTTAAAACGATGTTTCGAAAATTATTTTAATGTTGGAAAATGGGAGTCGCCACCAATCCCTTTTTTTGGTGTGACTGGATCACCACAAAACGTTTTAAAAGCCGTTTTGAAAACATCTAGGTCTTCGAAATCCAGAAACATAGGTTCGGGAGTCGGTTACGCATGAGGAAGGATCAGCACCCTCATGCGCCCAAATTGTTACCGTATTGATTATTTTCGGGTCTTAATTTGTGACATTTAAAAGTTCAAATAAAGCTTAAAACACGATCCTTGAATGCACGAGTTAAGTTTTTTTTTCTAAAAGAAATTGAGTTTGTTTGAAAATCCCGCTATTTCAGAGTGATCGAGGAAGAAAAGCTACGTCTAGTGAGTTAGGACACGACATTTTAAGATCCAGAAATAATGAGCTTTCCTTTGTAAAATTTTTTGAAACTTTTGCGAGGAGAACATTTGATTATCTCGATTTGAAGAAAGGTTGCACCTAGTAAGTTAAGGCGCAATATTTCGGGATCGAAGATAAGGAAACATTGCCTCGATTAAGTGTATTCGATTATTTCGATTTGAAGAAAAATTACACCTAGTGAGTTAAGGAGCAAATTTTTGAAACCCGAAATAAAAGAATATTACCTTGATTTTAAAGTTTTTATGAAAAAAAGACAATTTCGAAAACAAGCATGCGAGTTTAAAGCAGTTAATGATGGATATTAAATAACGCGAAGTTAGATAAATGAGAAGATAAGTTATTCATGAAAGAAAACAAGGATACAAAATACGAGCTCAAAAAATTAATGAGAGAGAAGAACGATGTAATCGAAGTTCAAAACGAGACTTTTCGGATGCACGGGGGCAAAATGGTAGTTTTTGAATGTTCGAAATCAAAAATGGGATTTTTGGAAGATCGAGGGTAAAAATGGTAATTTGTGGAAAGTTCGGGGTCAAAAATGGGATTTCTAGAAGTTTGAGGATAAAAAGGTAATTTTTGAAAGGTTCGAGGTCAAAAAAGGGGATTTTTGGAAGGTTTGGGGTCAAAAATGGGATTTTTGGAAGTTTGGGGGTAAAATGGTAATTTGTGGAAAGTTTAGGCTCAAAAATGGTATTTTTGGAAGTTTGAGGGTAAAAAGGTAATTTTTGAAAGGTTTGGGGTCAAAAAGGATATTTTTAGAAGTTCGGGGGTAAAATGGTAATTTTTGGAAGGTTCGAGGTTAAAAATGGGATTTTTGGAAGTTCGGGGGTACAATGGTAATTTTTGTAAGGTTCGGGGTCAAAAATGGGATTTTTAGAAGTTCGGGGATAAAATGGTAATTTTTGGAAGGTTTAGGGACCTCCGGAGTAATAAAACCAAAGACAGGTGACACGTGGCAGCCCCTCAGGCATCCTGAAGTCAGAGGACTTTTTTGAAAACCATGGAAAATTTCTGGGGCAATTTTGAAATTAAAGCGAACCTGATTTAAGGATCAAATTAAAACAAATTAGAAATAAAGGGGACCATTTACGAAAATAAGCCAAGATCATGGCACGTGGCAGCTCTTGGTGCTTTTGAAAGGTCAAGGGACTAAATTAAAAAAAATAAAAATCATTGGGCCAATTTAAAAGTAATTAAAAGTACGAGAAGGACCTGATTGAAAATTTGGAAAAAAGCAGAATGACCAAATGCATAAATATACCATTAATCAAAAACACGCGGATCTTGAGTCGGGTCGAATCTGATCCGGGCTGATTTTAGGGAAACTACGTCGTTTTCATGCCAAATACCCTCACCAAAACGCTGCCGTTTCAGTGAGGGTATTTAAGGCCTAAACCATTTGAAAAAAAATAGCCTTTCTTTCATTTTTCCAGATTTCAGAAAAAAAAAATGAAAACCCCCCTTTCATTTTCTTTCAAGTCCCCTCCGCGACCGACCGAGCTTCGGCTGGTCGACCCAAACGTCGGCAATCGCGTGGGACCACATGCGCGCCACTGATCCCCGCGCGTGGTCATCGCGTGATGCTGCCTGGGGTTCTCCGATACACGCGCCGCTGCCTTCGCAGGTCACGCGTGGTCGTTTGCCTCTGTCTTCGACCGTCGATCACGGTTTAGAGGTAGAAACTCGTCCTTTCGCCTTTCTTTTTTTTTTTAAAAAAAAAAACCTTTTAAAAACTTTTGTTCCTTCTTTTTGTAGATCCATGCACGACGAGGCGATGACGACACTCCAGCGCGAAGCTCCGACGATGGTAGAATCGGCCGAGGGTAAGTCTTCTGTCCTTTCAGTTTATCCTTTATTATTAATGTTTTTTTTATTTTATTAAACCACTTTTTTTTTAAAAAAATTCCTTTATCAATTCTTTGTTTTTTTCTGTGTTTTGCAGATCTATGCGAGACAAAGTATAGGCGGCGTTCGGCTTCCGGCGACAATGACCAGGGAAGTGACTTTTCGGCTTTTGGTTTCCCCTTTTTTTATTTATTAATTATTAATTAATAATTATTAATATTATTATTATTAATATCAAAACATTTATTATTATTAATGACCATTAAGAAACTTATTTAATATTAATAAGGTCATTAATTTTATTATTAGTATTAAGACAGTTATTAATATTAATAAAAGTTATTGAAACGTTTTGAAAAATAAAAAGAAATAAATGACAATAGGGGGTATTGAATGCATGCATTGAAACTGAATAGGGCTTTAAATGATAGTAAACATTTATTGAAGATACATGGATGCTTTAATGCTTAAGTGTTGTGATTTGATTTGCTTTCTGTTGCCTTTGTGACTATTCAAGTAACCTTGTTCTGAATTGATCTCTGAAAATATTAGTATATACTGTATATTGATTTCTTAATATTCGACTTCTAACCTCCAACCCCTACAACTAAGAATTCATTCGGCTTTTATAGCCTGTTTTACAATCATTTTGTTTTGTTTTTTGTAACTAAATGCCTATCTAATCTGCTTTCTCTTCTTGCAGGGTTGGCGATGGCAGTGGCAGTGACAACCGGTGGCAGGGCAAGTTGAAGCTGAAGAAGACGCTGGTTAGGCTAACGTGGCGCACTCTGAGTGGCTGAGGAAGAGGTGACTGGTGCAAGCTGCCCCACAGATTAGGAATAGGCTAAAGTTTGGGTTATTTGGTCTGGTCTTACTTGGGCCTTTTTGTAACTTGGGTCATTTGAATTTGGGCCAAATTTGGGTCCAAGAATGTAATTTGGACTTTTTGTAATTATTTTGGACCTTCGTATTTATTTTAAACTTTAAATTTGAAAATAATTTTAAACTTAAATTAAATTTAAATTTTTAAACAAATTCAATTTTAAAATAAATTTAAGGAGAGTATGGGCCCAGTCGGAATTTGGGCTTCAACAACGCGTCTCACCCATTGTGCATCTTCTCTAATGCTTTCTGCTTTGCTATCCTATCCTTGCAATACAAAGGCATGTAATCAAATTGGCTATGAATATTTGCAAGTAAAACTATCACATCAATCTTGGGACTCACTTTCACCATCGGTAGTACTATGCCCTCGATCATGTCTGAATCCAACTTCAGGTGATCCAGTGGCAATTCAACTTTGTCGTAATATATAATGGTATTGACACAATACCCGTGGCAACACACGTATGCATAGTGGTAAACTTCTTTATCGTCCACAACCCTATCTTCTTCTTAACATAAGCCATGATTTTTTCTACGCATCTACTGTCTCGCATTGCACACTTGGCTTTGAATTTCTCATATCGAGATTTAACTATGTGAAAGTTAACCCAATTCTTGATGTTGTATTGCTTCACTGTAGCAACAAAACCATATTTAGTGGAAAACTACTTGCCTACTTCCAAATCACCCGAATCCAACGACGAACTCGCGTGGTAGTTCTACAAACTTCAACCCATCCTCTGCTGATAGGTCGATATTATGCATGTGGGCTAGAGGTGAGTACGCTGTCCACCGTGGATCTTCTTCTTCATCTTCACCCCTTTCACCGTCTTCTGGTTCAGTTAGAATAGGCTCCGACTTAGAAAATAATGCAATTTCTAAACCATCGACACAAGGCTCCCAAACTAGATTGACATCGAATTCATTATCATCTTCATTCTTAAACCCACTAACATCTATCGTGTTGGACGTACCCTTGCTAGTGGACATCGTAGGGAGTACATCATCCCTTCTCGTGTAGTTCTCGAAACATCCAGAATCACTTGTCAATCGCCAACAGTTAAAAGTTGATTTCATTACCCAATAAGTATTCCCAGCGTTGAACATCGACTGATCGAAGTTCATGTCCCACTAACCAACTAAGTGTCTGCGAGGGTCGTGTATTCCGTTCTACCACTAAAACCCAATTGTTCGATGTTCTACCTCTCACGATTAAATCTATGGTCGAGACGGATGAGTATCTTCACATTGATGATTCCTAGATATCATAATGGGAACTTCATAAAAAAGTGGTGAACCCACCACACAATTATGTCGTTGGACTATTAGCATTTTCAACCGTCTTGGCCTCTCGAACAGGAACAGACGTCGACGTCTGAAGGCCTTCATCTAGCCTTGAAAATTTCACATATAACTCGAGAAACAATGGTCCATTATTGATATGAGTTTGCACCATCGCCTCTAAGCCTCTAGCACCTTTGATATTGAAAGTGTCATATTTGACAGGGTCTTTCGAAGCATAAAATCGATACTTAAGAGACGTAGTACTCTCATCTGGTTGGATCTGATGATTTTTTGCTTAATTCTTGTTCGGAGTTCTAGCAACAGTATGTTCTAGTTAAATACCAACCGTGCCATGTTTTTTGAAAAAAAACCACGTTGTTCTCGGTGTCATGAACCTTACCATTGTAATAAATAATGGCATTAATCCGTCCATTGATTTTGAACCAAATTATCTATCGAGAGAAATAAGAAACAATAACATTATGCAAAAAAAAAGCTTCAAATAAATATTAACAAATATCAATGCTTACATTTTATACAAATAGTGTCGTGGTTTCAACTTATGCCTTCCCTAACTTCTCAATTCTTCTAAACTTCTTAAAAAATTTCCTCTTAAATGGCTTATGTCATTGGACGCTAAAATATGTTACATTTATAGCCTAAGGGATGACCTCCTATTTGATTTTCAGAAAATTCCTTGACTAATGGTGGTTGAAATTTATAAAGACAAAATACTCCAAGCAGGACTCACTTTAAGCAAAAGTACTGAAAGCGCATCCAATTGGAAGCGTGTCTAACTGAAAGTGTTCTTAGTGTCAACTCAGTTGAAAGCTAATCCAGCTAGAAGCGTTTTCAGTGCCAACTCAGTTGAAAGCGCATCCAATTGGAAGAGTTTTCAATGCCAACTCAGCTGAAAGAACTTCCAGTTGGACGCGCTTTCAGTACTTTTGTTGATAGTGCGTCCTACTTGGAGCATTTTGTCTCTACAAATTTCAACCCCTCACTAGTCGGGGAATTTTTTTTCAGAATCATATTTTTGATATTCCAAGATATATTTTAGAACCCATATCATCGAAAATAATGCATGGGATAAGTATTTTACTGAAATATCGGATCAAACTAAGATTAAAAAAAGGCAAAAATTCTTAATATTACTTCTACATCCAAACCGAGTACTTCAAGTTTTAACTTTTAATTGATTTAAAAAATAAAATTAGAATATATTGTTGGTGTAAATACGAATATTTTAAATAACAAATTTAAAAATTACAATTATTATTATTTTATTTTCTCAACCTAAAATTTAAAATCCTAAACCCTAAATTAACCCTAAACATGAAACTTACTTTTAAACTCTTAACAATAAATCCTAAACCACTAAAAAACCCTAAAACAATCTTAAACACTAAATCAACATAAACCAATAAAATTGGAAGTGTTTTTCTGCATTTCACCTGAAAATGCTTTCAGTTAGAAGCATTTTTCCTAAATTGACTTATTCTTGTAATTAGTTAAAAAATCGACCTAATTTGATAAATTTAATTTTTTTTGACATTTCTTAGTATTAAAGTTCATTTTCAAAGATTTATTCCTCAACCATTATAATTTTAAGAGTTTAAATGAGTTTATTTTGTATTTTCTAACTTTTATATCTTATTAGAATTTTTTATATTTTTATAATTTTTTATGAATTCTTACAAGTTTTTATAAAATTTTAAATGTTTTATAATTTATTACTAGTAGAATTTTTTTATAAGTTTTTTATGATTTTTTATAAGTTTTATAATTGGTATAATTTTATATTAGTTTTAATATTTTTATTTTTTTATAATTTATATGATTTTTTATGAGAAAAATATAAAATTAAATTAGAACCTACCGCATGTTGTCATTTGATTACTCTGCCAATTAATTTTAACGATGAACCGACTAAAGACGAAAATCGTTAACAAAAAAATTTAATATTTTTTAATTAATGATAGAAATTTAATTGTACCCGAAATTAATATACACAACAAATTAATTTTTTCACTTTTTTTTTTTATGGATAAATAACATCATAAACTAATTACAAGAAATTAGACCCTCCCCTTGAAGGGGGAAGTTCCAAACAATTATAATTCAAGAGTTCTATGATGGGTCATTTTGACCAAATGATCAATTTCGTGATTTTTTTTTTCTCTAGGAATGTACCTAATGCTCCATTTATTAAATCAGGATAGCATTATTAATATTCTTCGGATCAAAGCAGAGTTTGATCCTTCAAGAGATCCCTCATGAATAGTTGAAACCACTTCAAGAGAATCGAATTGAATTAAAACTTTAACAAATCGTCGCTCCATTAGAAGAGACAATCCTTCTAGGATGCCCCGTGCTTTGGCATCGAAAACTGAGTAATTTCTCAAGAACTTGTTGAATCCATGAATCCAGGCTCCATCACGACCTCGCACAATTCCACCAGTCGCCGCAGCACCATCCTCCTTTAGAATGGATCCATCTGTATTCAAAATGACCCAATCGTTAGATAAAAAAGAAAACTGAGACTTACCTGATGAGATAGTTGTCATTCTTCTATTCTGTGCAACATATTGTTTCGCCTAGCTATACGCCACTTTGATTGTTTCACTATTACTCCAAGAAGAACCCAGAAAAAATGTAGATATTACGGTTTTTTCCATAAGCGCCAAACAATAATTTCAAAAAGACATTGCCAAGTGATATTTTTTCACCTTTTCTTAAAGGTGTTTTTTACTTGTAAGCCAACCAAAGGAAAAAAATTAGATACAAATTTTAGGCTTAATATAACATTTGATATTTAAACTTGATACTTTTTTTTAATTTGGCACCTAAACTTTTTTTTGGTCTAATTTGACACTTAAACTTGACATTTTTTTCTTAATTTGGTACCTTGATTCTTTTTCTTAATTTGATACCTAATCTTTTTTTAATATTATTTCTTTAAATATAGCTCAATACTTATTTTTAACATGAATTTTCTCTAAAACTGACAATATTTTCGTAGCATAACAAAAAAAAATTCAACACAGTTACTATTTTGCTTAATTTTTATAATATTTAATAAATTTAGTTACCAAATTAAATCTAAAAAAAGCTTAGGTACCAAATTAAGAAAAAATGTAAAGTTTAGGTATAAAATTGGATCCAAAAAAATTTAGATATCAAATTAAGAAAAATTATCAAATTTAAATACCAAATTAAATAAAAAAAATTAAATACCAAATTAAAAAAAAATATCAATTTCAAATACTAAATATTATATTAAGCCTGAATTGTAGTGTCAATTGGCTTGTAGCAGAAGAACAATACTTCAATTTTTTTCTTCACCGTCATCGGTGTCATCATGGTCATTGAGTCATATCCAATAATTAGAAATAAATAATATGAGAGAGTTTTATATTGCATCATTTCTTCCCAAGTTTTTGTTATTATTTTTAGGTTAAAATATATTATAAGTTTATTTACTTTTTAAAATTTGAAGTTTAGTTTTTGTATTTTATTTTTAAAATTTATTTTTTTATTTTTTAAATTTTAAATTTTAGGTTTATCTATTATCATTGTTAAATTTATTGCTGTAACATTTTATAATAAAAAAATATTCATTTGATAGCCATGTAATTAAAAAAAACATTGTAATTAACTTAAATTTAACAAAAAAAAATTAACAGTTGAATTTAAATTTTGAAATAAAAAAATTAAGACTAAATTTTTTAAATTAAAAATATAAGAGCTAAATTTTAAAGTTTTAGAAAATATAAGAACTTATGATATATTTTAACCTTCATTTAATTAGATATGGTTGAGTAAGAAACGTGGAAAAAGACATTAAAATTATGCTCATAAGAAAATCAATAATTGAGATATAAGTGAAATGATAAAGTGTTTATGATTAAATATTTTTTAGGCTTAGTTCAATTCTTAGATATGATATTTTTAGTTGTTTCATTTAAACAATTATTATAAAAATAATAAAAAATAAAAACGCTATTATATTAATATTAAAATTTGTTATTAAAAGAGAATTTTTAATTAATTTCCTGACTAAATCGATGTCGAATTGATTTGTGATATCAATTTAATAAAACATTTTATATAAATTTATATAGATATTAAATTCTTTATTAAAAGAGGCTTTTAAGTAATTTCTCGGTAAAACAATACATATATAAAAAGAGAAAAAAATAAAGTTGACATTTCAATACCTTTTAAGACAGTCAAGGTGATTAACCTGGGAAAGTGCAAAGAAACATCCTTTGTTATTCATTTGTTTTCCCCATGAAATAGTGTTGAATGGTGAAAATAGGACCAAAAGAAGAAAAAATGGTTGTGAGAATTGCTTCAAGTTTCACTTTCTTGCTTTTACTAATTATCAACATAGCATTAGCGTTAGCAACAACTTCTACAGCAAAAGATGTTCACAGCAGCAACCAAAACTTAAGACCAAAAATATATTATAAGTTTATTTACAAGTTTAGTTTTTGTATTTTATTTTTAAAATTTATTTTTTATTTTTTAAATTTTAAATTTTAGGTTTATCTATTATCATTGTTAAATTTATTGGTGTAACATTTTATAATAAAAAAATATTCATTTGATAGCCATGTAATTAAAAAAAACATTGTAATTAACTTAAATTTAACAAAAAAAAATTAACAGTTGAATTTAAATTTTGAAATAAAAAAATTAAGACTAAATTTTTTAAATTAAAAATATAAGAGCTAAATTTTAAAATTTAAAAAAATATAAAAACTTATGATATATTTTAACCTTTATTTAATTAGATATGGTTGAGTAAGAAACGTCGAAAATGACATTAAAATTATGCTCATAAGAAAATCAATAATTGAGATATAAGTGAAATGATAAAGTGTTTATGATTAAATATTTTTTAGGCTTAGTTCAATTTTTAGATATAACATTTTTAGTTGTTTCATTTAAACAATTATTATAAAAATAATAAAAGATAAAAACATTATTATATTAATATTAAAATTTGTTATTAAAAGAGAATTTTTAACTAATTTCCTGATTAAATCGATGTCGAATTGATTTGTGATATCAATTTAATAAAACATTTTATATAAATTTATATAGATATTAAATTCTTTATTAAAAGAGGCTTTTAAGTAATTTCTCGGTAAAACAATACATATATAAAAAGAGAAAAAAATAAAGTTGACATTTCAATACCTTTTAAGACAGTCAAGGTGATTAACCTGGGAAAGTGCAAAGAAACATCCTTTGTTATTCATTTGTTTTCCCCATGAAATAGTGTTGAATGGTGAAAATAGGACCAAAAGAAGAAAAAATGGTTGTGAGAATTGCTTCAAGTTTCACTTTCTTGCTTTTACTAATTATCAACATAGCATTAGCGTTAGCAACAACTTCTACAGCAAAAGATGTTCACAGCAGCAACCAAAACTTAAGAAAATTAAATCAATTAAACCGGTCCAGTTCACAACTTTACTTATAATCTTTCTAGATTTTATTAGCAATTTCACCCTACTTTAAAAAATGTTCAATCTTTTTGGTCCTAGAACGTCACTAGCAAGCGCATACATGGTAGACTCAAAAAAAGAAAGTGGACTTATTTCAAAATCTTAAGTTGTTCAACAGGTTCAGGCAAACTCGATTTGATCATGGCTTATCTAAACAACAACATATGAGAGTAGTGACAGCTAGGGGCTTTGAAAAAAAAAAGTAGAAAAGAAGAGGGGCAGAAGCAGGAGAGAAAGGAAAGTCGTTCGGTGCTTTTTCGATCGGTGACGACATTGAAACAGGAGGTAACGACATAGGAGCAAGATGACCGACAGATGAGAATTCCATCATGATATCAAGGAGTTCTCTGAAAAAAATTAAAGGAAATGAAAGAGAAAGAGTAAAAAGTTCACCGGTATCATTATTTGGAGCGGAGAACAAACGTCAATGACAACGCCGAAGTGGAGCTATGATGTATTTTGGCGGCGGCTAAGGTTGGAAAAGGGAGGAGCAGAAAAAGAAAAGAAAAAAATAAGATGGGAACAAGAAAGAAAGGAAAAAAAGTGAAATAAAAAATAGGTTATGACATCATCATGATGTCACATGCCACGTATCATAATTTTATTTTGACACCAATCTTAGATTTAACCATGTTAAAAAATAGTACCAATTTAGTTGACGGAGAAAAAGTTCAAGTATCAATCTAGGACAAAAGAAAATATTAAATACTAATATGAGAGAAGTTGTCAAGTTCATGTACCAATTTTATTTTTAATCTTATTGAAAATAAAAAGGTTGCGGATCAATTAAAAAAAGTAAAAAACAAATTAAATAAAACTTGTAAAAGTTGAGAAATAATTTTTTTTTCTTATGCTTAATTTTCAAATGAAATTAACCATTATAGTCGCCCAATATATTTGAAAAGTAAAGGGTCCAATTATTTTTCTAGAAGAGAGTTTTTAAATAATTTCGTAATTAAGTGAGTGTCAAATTGATTTGAAATATCAATAAAATATTTTATATGGATATAAAAAATTTTATTAAAAGAAGAGTTTTAAGTAATTTTTTAATTGAGTTGATGTTAATATATATTTACATTTCAATACTTTTTAAGTTAGTTACGTAACCTAAGAAAGTGCAAAGAAACAATCATTTGTTATTCATTTATTTTCCCTATAAAATACAGTTAACTGATGAAAATAAGACCAAAAGAAGCAAAAATGGTTGTGAGAATTGCTTCGAGTTTCACTTTCTTGCTTTTACTAATTATCAACATAGCATTAGCGTTAGCAACTACTTCTACAGCTAATTCTGAAGCAAAAGATGGGTGTAAAGACAGCTGCGGAGATGTTATCGTTCCTTACCCTTTTGGAATTGGACTCAATTGTTCCTTGGATTCATGGTTTGAGGTCTCTTGCAATGAATCTTCAATCCCTCCAACAAGGTTGAAAAAAATAAATATGGAGGTCTTCAATTTTTCTTATCGTCCCTACGACAATCGCCCAAAGTACCTTCGTGTTAAGAGTCCAGTGATTATATATAATTGTTCAGGCAGTAAAAGAGAAACCAAAAACCAAAAGGTAGATTTAACAGGTAGCCCTTTCTTCTATTCCTACTTGAACAAATTCATAGCCGCAGGTTGCAACAACAAAGCTTTAATTGCAGGAATTGAGCCTAGAATTGTTGGGTGTGAATCAACTTGTAATGGCGATACACTCTTTGGTACCTCTAATCCTAATAAAACTTGTAATGGTAGTACATGCTGCGAGACTGTAATACCATCGTATCTCAAAACATTCCACGCCAACTTTGAGAGCAAAACCTCATCAGGGCCACAAGGATGCAAGTTCGCCTTTGTGGTAGATGAAGAATGGTTGAACTTCGATATAACAAACCATTCTGATTTGTTGAATATGGACAGTGTTCCAGCTGTGCTTCTTTGGTTACTACCAAATGGATCAGTACCAATATATTCAAGTAAAACAGAATATTTAATTGCAGGGTATCTTGCCGAAGACTCAAACATCTCGTTGCAATACTATTGTGGAGCTGGTTATTGGGGGAATCCATATCTTCCTAGTGGATGCCAAGGTAAAATGAGAATAAATTCTCTAATATTTTCTTAAATTTGTTCTAATATTGGAAATATTATTTAGATATTGATGAATGCATGGAAGAACGTTACAAGTTATCTTGTGGGGACGCAACCTGTGTAAATATACCAGGGTTTTATCGATGTGAAGGAAGTAAAACTTGGATTATGGCTTTAGGTAATTAACTACCTTTCCCTTTAATTCTCTCTCGCCGCCACTCGTCATAATTCAAAGTTATTAACACTCAAACCCACCCACCCACTCACACACACACACACACAAAAAGGTTATTAACACGACCACATTCTCGATATATAGGTCTTGGATTAGGCTGTGGAGTTTTGTGCTTAGTGATGGGTGGATGGTGGTTATGCAAGCTTCTAAAGAAAAGGAGGAAAGTGAAGCTCAAGAAAAAGTCCTTTAAACGCAATGGTGGGTTGTTGTTACAACAACAAATGCATTCACACAAAGGCAGTTTGGGGAAAACCAAGATATTTACCTCCAAGGAGTTGGATAAAGCAACAGATAATTTCAACAAGAATAGAGTACTTGGGCAAGGTGGGCAAGGCACTGTTTACAAAGGAATGTTGACTGATGGAAGGATTGTAGCAGTTAAAAAGTCCATAGCAATGGCTGTAGAGGAAGTCGAACACTTCATCAATGAAGTTGTTATCCTTTCTCAAGTTAATCATAGAAATGTGGTCAAACTATTAGGATGTTGCTTGGAAACTGAGGTTCCATTACTGGTTTATGAGTTCATTTCCAATGGTGCACTTTTCCAATATCTGCATGACAAAAGCGAGGAGTTCCCATTACCATGGGAAACACGACTAAGAATTGCCAAAGAAACAGCTGAAGCCCTCTGGTATTTACACTCTGCTGCCTCCATTCCGATTTATCATCGAGACATCAAGTCCTCAAATATCTTGTTAGATGAAAAGTTCAAGGCGAAGGTTTCGGATTTTGGAACATCAAGATCGATTTCTATTGATCAAACTCACTTGACCACGCATGTGCATGGTACATTCGGGTACCTAGACCCGGAATATTTCCAATCAAGTCAATTCTCGGAAAAAAGTGATGTCTACAGTTTCGGTGTTGTCCTTGCGGAGTTACTAACCGGTGAAAAGCCAATTTTTTCTCGTGAAAAGGCACAAGAAGGTAGAAGTTTAGCCACACATTTCATTGCTTCAATTGAAGAAAATCGAGTGATGGAAATTGTTGATGCTCGAGTAGTTGGGCAAGCAAAAGATGAAGAGCTAATGATGGTAGCTAAACTTGCATACCGATGCTTGAGCTTGAGCGGAAAGAAGCGACCAACAATGAAAGAGGTTGCAATTCAATTGGACCAGATTCTGCCATTGCTAAAGGATTCAAATGTTGATCATCATCACAACCAGGAAGAAATTGTCCATTTAAATTTGGATTTACCTTTCCCCTGGGATTCCACTTCTTCTTCAACAGGTTCAAGTTTTTTCTCTAGAAATATTTGTTCCACAGAAAAGTAATCACTTGTTTAATTTCTATCAAAATAAATTATATATGTAACTGTTTTAAATATTTTTATTATAAAGTATATATCCATTAGAATAATAAGCCCCATATACTTTGGAATTTTAATATCCGAATAAATAATACAGACTTCTTTTTTTTGTTTTCCTATCTCTTGTTTTTTATTGTATAACACCTTAAACGATAATCAAACTTGTACTTTAGGGTTTCATAAAGCTTTTCTAACCGCTCACCTATTCTAAAAGTTAAATACTTCATGTCAAAAAATTTATAAACTCAATCACTCTGCCTCTGAGTTGATCATTGTCCATGAGTAAATATATTAAAATGTTAAATAAAATTTAATAAATAATTAAACATAAAATCACTTAAAAATATAAACAAATAAATCTAAAATATTATATTACTTATATGAAATATTTTGAAATTTGTTTTAAATTAAGCCTAATAATTCAATCTATGACACACGTCTTTATTTAAGACTTCATATGTTGTAAACATTATATTTAATTTTTATTAGAAGTTTTTGTTTTAAAAATTACAATTATAAAATTTCATATGATAGCCTGATGGTTAAGAGTGTTCATTGTCTCAAATGCCGCTTGAGTTCGAGTCGTATTAGTGACATTTATTATTCGGATTTTATCTTGTTAAAAAAAGAATGTTAAAATCAAATATTTGGTTTTTTTTCTATAGTTGAACCTTTCAAAAAAACAGAGGTAAAATTGTATAAATGTCTATATAGAAAAAAGATGCAAAGAACTTTCCTGCATTGAGAATATACATTTATTTATTTTTAGGTGACTAAATAAACGTACCAAATTTTCTAATTAAATAAATTTCAAAGCTGTTAAATTTTATAATAAATGTTATTTATTTATTTTTCTAATAAAAAAATTATTTAATTTAGTTGAAAATATAAATTTGAACTATAATTAAAATTTCGTGTGTATAATTACATCAAATTAAAATTTATGTATCAAATTACTCATTAAATCAAAATTTATGTATAATGTTAAAGTTTATCCCTAATTTTTTTTAATAAAATTTATTAACCACGCTCTAAAATTTTAATCAATCTAGTGTGTAAAGAAGATGAAAATAATATAGTAATTTAAATTTATTTATTATTAAAAATGGAATTATATCTTTATTTTAATTAAGTGCTCAATTTACAGTATTTAGGTTCTTTGTTAATTATGTAAATTAATTTATTTGGTAAGTTTTGATTTAGAATAATAATTATGCATTGCAATATATATTAGCATTATATGATTTAGAGAATTTTCTTTTCATAATATTTGGTTTTTTATTATATTTACTATTTAATTCAATATTTTTTTTATAAAATAAGAATTCTAATAAAAATTGTTTCCATAGTTTTTTATAATAAATTTATATTGTTTCCATAATTAGACATATCTTAATTTTAAATTCGCAAATGATAAACATGTAACTGTGACAGATAAGATTAATTTTCTAAAATATTTCTTCGAATTGCTATAATTATATATATATATATGATTTGACAGAGATGTCTTTATTTAATACTATTCATATGATGTAAACATGGGCTGTATTTAATTTTTATTAGAAGCTTTCTCTTTAAATATTACATATACGATTACAATTATAAATAATATAAATTATAAGTCAGAATCAGAATAATTTTAGTGAAGACGACTGTGGTTAGTGAGCAATTGATAGTAAGATAATGAAATTATGTTTTATTCATCGAATAATACATTTAAATTGAAACGTTTATATACATTATATTTTGAAAGTTTATAATGTTGTTATTGATCATATGATTAAAATTATGACTATAAAATTCACAGAGATCCAGTGTTGATATTCAAAAGATATTGGAGGATGCTTTAGTTTTTCAAATTTTAAAAAAAGAAATGTTAAGACCAAATATTTGGTTTCATTCTTGGACCTTTCAACATTAGAAAAACAGAGGTAGAATTGTATAAATGTCTTGCAATATCCATATAATTTATATAACTCAATATAAAAAAGTGCAAAGAACCTTCCTGCATTCATATTTGATACGTTGCTTTTCTTTTTCATTATAAATAAATAGTTTTAATTTTGAACTTTTTGTTATGCTTAAACTTGAGATTTGATTTTTGCATTTTAATTTCTATTATCTTTTTGTAATATTATTAATTAGTTTAGATAATTAATATCATTAATTTTTTATTAAAATATTATGTGATTATATATAATTTGAAAATGAATTTTTAAATAAAAAAAGTAGAGAGATTAATTATTGAAAATAAAAGGGGAGCAAATTTCAAAATGTACTAAGTATATAGTCAAGATTGTTTGAACCAAACCGAGAATCAACCGGGGCACTGATCGGAAGAGAAGCATCAGGTCGGTTGACCCGCGAACCGGTATGGACTTGTTGAATTAGGCTAAAAAATCTGGTTCAATTGATTTCATTTTTCTTTTTTAGTTTTGATGATTTTTTTAATCAAACCATACTAACCAATGGTCTGAACAATTCGATCACCTGTTTGATTTTAGAAACCTTACTTAGAGTAATTTTAATTTTCAAATATTTACTCTATAATTTTACACAAACAAATAATCAACATAATGCGAAATGTGGGTGAACCATTCTAATACTATTTTAAAGATTTAGTTCTTTTATTATATATTATAAATCCTATTGCACACGTATGTGTATAAAAATCAGGAATTTAGAGCATAGATGTGTGTTTAAAAATAACAAAAAATAAACAATGAAATGCATGGTTTAAAACTAAATAATCATAATAACACATGAAATATGCACGATATTAAAATAAAAAATTAGATTATGTTATGAGTAAAACGAATTTAAACACATAAATGCATAAGACAAACAATACTAAATGTACTATAATTATTTATCATGGTTTTTCATCAATTGTGAATTAGTGTCGAGTTGACTTGTGACACAAACTCAATTAACAATATTATTAATATATACAACTGATGAAGATAATAAATTGTGCATATTAAAATAAAAAAGCATAAAACATATAAAAGAAAACTTTGATTAAGTGGTAAGTTTAAGGTTTTACTAATCTAATTGGCGAAAATTCCTATCTCATCATATGCGTATTAAAAAAAAAATAGTTTTCTAATTGATTTGGGGTTTGGGGTTAAATAAAGAAAATTCAAGTTTCACTCCCTTGCTCTTTCTAATTATCAACGTTAGCATTAGCATTAGCAACTACTTTTAAACTTATTTCTAAAACAAAAGATGTGTGTAAATGCATGTGCGGAAATGTTAGAGTTCCCTACCCTTTTGGAATTAGACCCAATTGTTTCTTGGATTCTAGGTTTGATGTCTATTGCATCGAATCTTCAAGCCCCCCAAAAATTTTGAAAAAAATTATGAAGGTCTTCAATTTTTCTTATGATCTCAGTGATGGCTATAAGTACCTTCTTGTGAACAATCCAGTGATTTTGGACAATTGTTTAGGCAGGAAAGAGAAACCAACAACCAAACGGTGGATTTATAGCCTAAGGGATGACCTCCTATTTGACTTTCAAAAAATTCCTTGACTAATGGTGGTTGAAATTTATAGAGACAAAAAACTCCAAGCAGGACGCACTATAAGGAAAAGTACTGAAAGCACGTCCAATTGGAAGTATGTCCAACTGAAAGTGTTCTTAGTGCCAACTCAGTTGAAAGCTAATCCAGCTAAAAGCGTTTTCAGTGCCAACTCAGTTGAAAGCACATCCAATTGGAAGAGTTTTCACTGCCAACTCAACTAAAAGAGCTTCCAGTTGGATGTGCTTTCAGTACTTTTGTTGATAGTGCGTCCTACTTGGAGCATTTTGTCTCTACAAATTTCAACCCCTCACTAGCCGGGGAATTTTTTTTCAGAATCATATTTCTGATATCCCAAGATATATTTTAGAACCCATATCATCGAAAATAATGCATGGGATAAGTATTTTAGTGAAATATCGGATCAAACTATGATTAAAAAAAGGCAAAAATTCTTAAAATTACTTCTACATCCAAACCGAGTACTTCGAGTTTTAATTTTTAATCGATTTACAAAATAAAATTAGAATATACTGTTGGTGTAAATATGAATATTTTAAATATCAAATTTAAAAATTACAATTATTATTATTTTAAATATTTTCTCAACCTAAAATTTAAAATCCTAAACCCTAAATTGACCCTAAACATGAAACCTTACTTTTAAACTCTTAATATTAAATCCTAAACCACTAAAAAAACCTTAAAACAATCTTAAACCCTAAATCAACATAAACCAATAAAATTGGAAGTGTTTTTCTGCATTTCACCTGAAAACGCTTTCAATTAGAAGCATTTTTCTTAAATTGACTTATTCCTGTAATTATTTTAAAAATCGAACTAATTTGGTAAATTTAATTTTTTTTTGACATTTCTTAGTATTAAAGTTCATTTTCAAAGATTTATTCCTCAACCATTATAATTTTAAGAGTTTAAATGACTTTATTTTGTATTTTCTAACTTTTATATCTTATTAGAATTTTTTATATTTTTATAATTTTTTATGAATTCTTACAAGTTTTTATAAAATTTTAAATGTTTTATAATTTATTACTAGTAGAATTTTTTTATAAGTTTTTTATGATTTTATATAAGTTTTATAATTGGTATAATTTTATATTAGTTTTAATATTTTTATTTTTTTATAATTTATATGATTTTTTATGAGAAAAATATAAAATTAAATTAGAACCTGCCGCATGTTGTCATTTGATTACTCTGCCAATTAATTTTAACGATGAACCGACTAAAGACGAAAATCGTTAACAAAAAAATTTAATATTTTTTAATTAATGATAGAAATTTAATTGTACCCGAAATTAATATACACAACAAATTAATTTTTTCACTTTTTTTTTTGTGGATAAATAACATCATAAACTAATTACAAGAAATTAGACCCTCCCCTTGAAGGGGGAAGTTCCAAACAGTTATAATTCAAGAGTTCTATGATGGGTCATTTTGACCAAATGATCAATTTCGTGATTTTTTTTTTCTCTAGGAATGTACCTAATGCTCCATTTATTAAATCAGGATAGCATTATTAATATTCTTCGGATCAAAGCAGAGTTTGATCTTTCAAGAGATTCCTCATGAATAGCTGAAACCACTTCAAGAGAATCGGATTGAATTAAAACTTTAACATATCGTCGCTCCATTAGAAGAGACAATCCTTCTAGGATGCCCCATGCTCTGGCATCGAAAACTGAGCAATTTCCCAAGAACTTGTTGAATCCATGAATCCAGGCTCCATCACGACCTCGCACAATTCCACTAGTCGCCGCAGCACCATCCTCCTTTAGAACGGATCCATCTGTATTCAAAATGACCCAATCGTTAGATAAAAAAGAAAACTGAGACTTACCTGATGAGATAGTTGTCATTCTTCTATTCTGTGCAACATATTGTTTCGCCTAGCTATATGCCACTTTGATTGTTTCACTATTACTCCAAGAAGAACCCAGAAAAAATGTAGATATTACGGTTTTTTCCATAAGCGCCAAACAATAATTTCAAAAAGACATTGCCAAGTGATATTTTTTCACCTTTTCTTAAAGGTGTTTTTTACTTGTAAGCCAACCAAAGAAAAATTATTAAATTTAAATACCAAATTAAATAAAAAAATTTAAATATCAAATTAGAAAAAAATATCAATTTCAAATACTAAATATTATATTAAGCGTAAATTGTATCTGTCAATTGGCTTATAGCAGAAGAACAATACTTCAATTTTTTTCTTCACCATCATCGGTGTCATCATGGTCATAGAGTCGTATCCAATAATTAGAAATAAATAATATGAGAGAGTTTTATATTGCATCATTTCTTCCCAAGTTTTTGTTATTATTTTTAGGTTAAAATATATTATAAGTTTATTTACTTTTTAAAATTTGAAGTTTAGTTTTTGTATTTTATTTTTAAAATTTATTTTTTTATTTTTTAAATTTTAAATTTTAGGTTTATCTATTATCATTGTTAAATTTATTGCTGTAACATTTTATAATAAAAAAATATTCATTTGATAGCCATGTAATTAAAAAAAACATTGTAATTAACTTAAATTTAACAAAAAAAAATTAACAGTTGAATTTAAATTTTGAAATAAAAAAATTAAGACTAAATTTTTTAAATTAAAAATATAAGAGCTAAATTTTAAAGTTTTAGAAAATATAAGAACTTATGATATATTTTAACCTTCATTTAATTAGATATGGTTGAGTAAGAAACGTGGAAAAAGACATTAAAATTATGCTCATAAGAAAATCAATAATTGAGATATAAGTGAAATGATAAAGTGTTTATGATTAAATATTTTTTAGGCTTAGTTCAATTCTTAGATATGATATTTTTAGTTGTTTCATTTAAACAATTATTATAAAAATAATAAAAAATAAAAACGCTATTATATTAATATTAAAATTTGTTATTAAAAGAGAATTTTTAATTAATTTCCTGACTAAATCGATGTCGAATTGATTTGTGATATCAATTTAATAAAACATTTTATATAAATTTATATAGATATTAAATTCTTTATTAAAAGAGGCTTTTAAGTAATTTCTCGGTAAAACAATACATATATAAAAAGAGAAAAAAATAAAGTTGACATTTCAATACCTTTTAAGACAGTCAAGGTGATTAACCTGGGAAAGTGCAAAGAAACATCCTTTGTTATTCATTTGTTTTCCCCATGAAATAGTGTTGAATGGTGAAAATAGGACCAAAAGAAGAAAAAATGGTTGTGAGAATTGCTTCAAGTTTCACTTTCTTGCTTTTACTAATTATCAACATAGCATTAGCGTTAGCAACAACTTCTACAGCAAAAGATGTTCACAGCAGCAACCAAAACTTAAGAAAATTAAATCAATTAAACCGGTCCAGTTCACAACTTTACTTATAATCTTTCTAGATTTTATTAGCAATTTCACCCTACTTTAAAAAATGTTCAAACTTCTTGGTGCTAGAACGTCACTAACAAGCGCATACATGGCAGACTCAAAAAAAGAAAGTGGACTTATTTCAAAATCTTAAGTTGTTCAACAAGTTCAGGCAAACTCGATTTGATCATGGCTTATCTAAACAACAACATATGAGAGCAGTGACAGCTAGGGGCTTTGAAAAAAAAAAGTAGAAAAGAAGAGGGGCAGAAGCAGGAGAGAAAGGAAAGTCGTTCGGTGCTTTTTCGATCGGTGACGACATTGAAACAGGCGGTAACGACATAGGAGCAAGGTGACCGACAGAGGAGAATTCCATCAGGATATCAAGGAGTTCTCTGAAAAAAATTAAAGGAAATGAAAGAGAAAGAGTAAAAAGTTCACCGGTGTCATTATTTAGAGCGGAGAACAAACGTCAATGACAACGCCGAAGTGGAGCTATGATGTATTTTGGCGGCGGCTAAGGTTGGGAAAGGGAGGAGCAGAAAAAGAAAAGAAAAAAATAAGATGGGAACAAGAAAGAAAGGAAAAAAAGTGAAATAAAATATAGGTTATGACATCATCATGATGTCACATGCCACGTATCATAATTTTATTTTGACACCAATCTTAGATTTAACCACGTTAAAAAATAGTACCAATTTAGTTGACGGAGAAAAAGTTCTAGTACTAATCTAGGACAAAAGAAAACTTTAAGTACTAATCTGAGAGAAGTTGTCAAGTTCATGTACCAATTTTATATTTAACCTTATTGAAAATAAAAAGGGAGTAAATTCCAAAATGTATTAAGTGTATACATTTAGAGTCATGATTCTTTGAATTCAATTGAAAATCTCTATAGGGTTACTAATCGAGAGAGAATCATGATTATATAAAATTTTAATTTTTAAATTATTTATTAACGTGACATATAAAATAAAATGATGACACGTTAGCTATAAAATAAATGTCTACGGTCACATCTATATTAAGTGCAATTTTCAATGGTTCCATTAAGTTGAAATAAAATTTGTTCGATTTGAGAAAAAAAAATAAAAGGTTGCGGATCAATTAAAAAAAGTAAAAAACAAATTAAATAAAACTTGTAAAAGTTGAGAAATAATTTTTTTTCTTATGCCTAATTTTCAAATGAAATTAACCATTATAGTCACCCAATATATTTGAAAAGTAAAGGGTCCAATTATTTTTCTAGAAGAGAGTTTTTAAATAATTTCGTAATTAAGTGAGTGTCAAATTGATTTGAAATATCAATAAAATATTTTATATGGATATAAAAAAATTTATTAAAAGAAGAGTTTTAAGTAATTTTTTAATTGAGTTGATGTTAATACATATTTACATTTCAATACTTTTTAAGTTAGTTACGTAACCTAAGAAAGTGCAAAGAAACATCATTTGTTATTCATTTATTTTCCCTATAAAATACAGTTAACTGATGAAAATAAGACCAAAAGAAGCAAAAATGGTTGTGAGAATTGCTTCGAGTTTCACTTTCTTGCTTTTACTAATTATCAACATAGCATTAGCGTTAGCAACTACTTCTACAGCTAATTCTGAAGCAAAAGTTGGGTGTAAAGACAGCTGCGGAGATGTTATCGTTCCTTACCCTTTTGGAATTGGACAAAATTGTTCCTTGGATTCATGGTTTGAGGTCTCTTGCAATGAATCTTCAATCCCTCCAACAAGGTTGAAAAAAATAAATATGGAGGTCTTCAATTTTTCTTATCGTCCC
Organism: Kokia cookei; assembly: GCA_039519145.1. NCBI lineage: Eukaryota > Viridiplantae > Streptophyta > Magnoliopsida > Malvales > Malvaceae > Kokia > Kokia cookei. The sequence goes on from CM076908.1 coordinate 16,624,640, forward strand.
TACGACAATGGCCCAAAGTACCTTCGTGTTAAGAGTCCAGTGATTATATATAATTGTTCAGGCAGTAAAAGAGAAACCAAAAACCAAAAGGTAGATTTAACAGGTAGCCCTTTCTTCTATTCCTACTTGAACAAATTCATAGCCGCAGGTTGCAACAACAAAGCTTTAATTGCAAGAATTGAGCCTAGAATTGTTGGGTGTGAATCAACTTGTAATGGCGATACACTCTTTGGTACCTCTAATCCTAATAAAACTTGTAATGGTAGTACATGCTGCGAGACTGTAATACCATCGTATCTCAAAACATTCCACGCCAACTTTGAGAGCAAAACCTCATCAGGGCCACAAGGATGCAAGTTCGCCTTTGTGGTAGATGAAGAATGGTTGAACTTCGATATAACAGACCATTCTGATTTGTTGAATATGGACAGTGTTCCAGATGTGCTTCTTTGGTTACTACCAAATGGATCAGTACCAATATATTCAAGTAAAACAGAATATTTAATTCCAGGGTATCTTGCCGAAGACTCAAACATCTCGTTGCAATACTATTGTAGAGCTGGTTATTGGGGGAATCCATATCTTCCTAGTGGATGCCAAGGTAAAATGAGAATAAATTCTCTTATATTTTCTTCTCTTCCCATGTTTGGTTAACTGTCTTTTTCTTAAATTTGTTCCAATATTGGGAATATTATTTAGATATTGATGAATGCATGGAAGAACGTTACAAGTTATCTTGTGGGGACGCAACCTGTGTAAATATACCAGGGTTTTATCGATGTGAAGGAAGTAAAACTTGGATTATGGCTTTAGGTAATTAACTACCTTTCCCTTTAATTCTCTCTCGCCGCCACTTGTCATAATTCAAAGTTATTAACACTCAAACCCACCCACCCACTCACACACACACACACACAAAAAGGATATTAACACGACCACATTCTCGATATATAGGTCTTGGATTAGGCTGTGGAATTTTGAGCTCAGTGATGGGTGGATGGTGGTTATGCAAGCTTCTAAAGAAAAGGAGGAAAGTGAAGCTCAAGAAAAAGTCCTTTAAACGCAATGGTGGGTTGTTGTTTCAACAACAAATGCATTCACACAAAGGCAGTTTGGGGAAAACCAAGATATTTACCTCCAAGGAGTTGGATAAAGCAACAGATAATTTCAACAAGAATAGAGTACTTGGGCAAGGTGGGCAAGGCACTGTTTACAAAGGAATGTTGACTGATGGAAGGATTGTAGCAGTTGAAAAGTCCATAGCAATGGCTGTAGAGGAAGTCGAACACTTCATCAATGAAGTTGTTATCCTTTCTCAAGTTAATCATAGAAATGTGGTCAAACTATTAGGATGTTGCTTGGAAACTGAGGTTCCATTACTGGTTTATGAGTTCATTTCCAATGGTGCACTTTTCCAATATCTGCATGACAAAAGCGAGGAGTTCCCATTACGATGGGAAACACGACTAAGAATTGCCAAAGAAACAGCTGAAGCCCTCTGGTATTTACACTCTGCTGCCTCCATTCCGATTTATCATCGAGACATCAAGTCCTCAAATATCTTGTTAGATGAAAAGTTCAAGGCGAAGGTTTCGGATTTTGGAACATCAAGATCGATTTCTATTGATCAAACTCACTTGACCACGCATGTGCATGGTACATTCGGGTACCTAGACCCGGAATATTTCCAATCAAGTCAATTCTCGGAAAAAAGTGATGTCTACAGTTTCGGTGTTGTCCTTGCGGAGTTACTAACCGGTGAAAAGCCAATTTTTTCTCTAGAAAAGGCACAAGAAGGTAGAAGTTTAGCCACACATTTCATTGCTTCAATGGAAGAAAATCGAGTGATGGAAATTGTTGATGCTCGAGTAGTTGGGCAAGCAAAAGATGAAGAGCTAATGATGGTAGCTAAACTTGCATACCGATGCTTGAGCTTGAGCGGAAAGAAGCGACCAACAATGAAAGAGGTTGCAATTCAATTGGACCAGATTCTGCCATTGCTAAAGGATTCAAATGTTGATCATCATCACAACCAGGAAGAAATTGTCCATTTAAATTTGGATTTACCTTTCCCCTGGGATTCCACTTCTTCTTCAACAGGTTCAAGTTTTTTCTCTAGAAATATTTGTTCCACAGAAAAGTAATCACTTGTTTAATTTCTATCAAAATAAATTATATATGTAACTGTTTTAAATATTTTTATTATAAAGTATATATCCATTAGAATAATAAGCCCCATATACTTTGGAATTTTAATATCCGAATAAATAATACAGACTTCTTTTTTTTGTTTTCCTATCTCTTGTTTTTTATTGTATAACACCTTAAACGATAATCAAACTTGTACTTTAGGGTTTCATAAAGCTTTTCTAACCGCTCACCTATTCTAAAAGTTAAATACTTCATGTCAAAAAATTTATAAACTCAATCACTCTGCCTCTGAGTTGATCATTGTCCATGAGTAAATATATTAAAATGTTAAATAAAATTTAATAAATAATTAAACATAAAATCACTTAAAAATATAAACAAATAAATATAAAATATTAGAGTTGATCATTGTTCATGAGTAAATATATTAAAATGTTAAATTAAATAAATAAAATTTAATAAATAATTAAACATAAAATCACTTAAAAATATAAACAAATAAATATAAAATATTATATTACTTATATGAAATATTTTGAAATTTGTTTTAAATTAAGCCTAATAATTCAATATATGACACATGTCTTTATTTAAGACTATTCATATTTTGTAAACATTATATTTAATTTTTATTAGAAGTTTTTGTTTTAAAAATTACGATTATAGAATCTCATATGATGATTTGATGGTTAAGGGTGTTCGCTGTCTCAAATGTCGCTTGAGTTCGAGTCGTATTAGTGACATTTGTTGTTCGAATTTTATCTTGTTAAAAAAAGAATGTTAAAATCAAATATTTGGTTTATTTTCTATAGTTGGACCTTTCAACATTTGAAAAACAGAGGTAAAATTGTATAAATGTCTATATAGAAAAAAGGTGCAAAGAACTTTCCTGCATTGAGAATAAACATTTATTTATTTTTAGGTGACTAGATAAACGTACTAAATTATCTAATAAAATAAATTTCAAAGCTGTTAAATTTTATAATAAATGTTATTTATTTATTTTTCTAATAAAAAAATTATTTATTTTAGTTGAAAATATACATTTGAACTATAATTAAAATTTTGTGTGTATAATTACATCAAATTAAAATTTATGTATCAAATTATTCATTGAATCAAAATTTATGCATCAAATTACTCATTGAATCAAAATTTATGCATAATGTTAAAGTTTATCCCTAATTTTTTTAATAAAATTTATTAACCATGCTCTAAAATTTTAATCAATCTAGTGTGTTAAGAAGATGAAAATAATATAGTAATTTAAAATTATTTATTATTAAAAATGGAATTATATCTTTATTTTAATTAAGTGCTCAATTTACAGTATTTAGGTTCTTTATTAATTATGTAAATTAATTTATTTGGTAAGTTTTGATTTTAAATAATAATTATGCATTGCAATATATATTAGCATTATATGATTTAGAGAATTTTCTTTTCATAATATTTGGTTTTTTATTATATTTATTATTTAATTCAATATTTTTTTTATAAAATAAGAATTCTAATAAAATTGTTTCCATAGTTTTTTATAATAAATTTATATTGTTTCCATAGTTAGACATATCTGAGTTTTAGATTCACAAATGATAAATATGTAACTTGACAGATAAGATTAATTTTCTAAAATATTTTTTTGAATTGCTATAATTATATATATATATATATATATATATATATATATGATTTGACAGAGATGTCTTTATTTAATACTATTCATATGATGTGAATATGGGATGTATTTAATTTTTATTAGAAGCTTTCTTTTTAAATATTACATATATGATTACAATTATAAATAATATAAATTATAAGTCAGAATCAGAATAATTTTGGTGAAGATGACTGTGGTTAGTGAGCAATTGATAGTAAAAAATTATGTTTTATTCATCGAATGATACATTTAAATTGAAACGTTTATATACATTATATTTTGAAAGTTTATAATGTTGTTATTGATTAAATAATTAAAGTTACGACTATAAAATTTACAGAGATTCAGTGTTGATATTCCAAAGATGTTGGAGGATGCTTTAGTTTTCCAAAATTTAAAAAAATTCTTGGACCTTTCAACATTAGAAAAACAGAGGTAGAATTGTATAAATGTCTTGCAATATCCATATAATTTATATAACTCTATATAAAAAAGTGCAAAGAACCTTCCTGCATTCATATTTGATACGTAAATTTATTTTGCTTTTCTTTTTCATTATAAATAAATAGTTAAATTTTAATTTTGAACTTTTTGTTATGCTTAAACTTGAGATTTGATTTTTGCATTTTAATTTCTATTATCTTTTTGTAATATTATTAATTAGTTTAGATAATTAATATCATTAACTATTTATTAAAATATTATGTGATTATATATAATTTGAAAACGAATTTTTAAATAAAAAAAAGAAGAAAGATTAATTATTGAAAATAAAAGGGAGCAAATTTCTAAATGTACTAAGTATATAGTCAAGATTGTTTGAACCAAACCGAGAATCAATCGGGGCACTGATCGGAACAGAAGCATCAAGTCGGTTGACCCGCGAACCGGTATGGACTTGTTGAACTAGGCTAAAAAATCTGGTTCAATCGATTTCTTTTTTCTTTTTTGGTTTTTATGATTTTTTTAATCAAACCATACTAACCAATGGCTTGAACAATTCGATCACCTGTTCGATTTTAGAAACCTTACTTAGAGTATATTTTAATTTTCAAATATTTACTCTATAATTTTACACAAACAAATAATCAACATAATGCGAAATGTGGGTGAACCATTCTAATACTATTTTAAAGATTTAGTTCTTTTATTATATATTAGGAATCTTGTTGCACGCGTATGTGTATAAAAATTAGGAATTTAGAGCATAGATGTGTGTTAACATACAGTAAACGATGAAATGCATGGTTTAAAACTAAATAATCATAATAACATATGAAATATGAACGATATTAAAATAAAAATTTAGATTATGTTATGAGTAAAATGAATTTAAACACATAAATACATAAGACAAACAATACTAAATGCACTATAATTATTTATCATGGTTTTTCATCAATTATGAGTTAGTGTCGAGTTGACTTATGACACAAACTCAATTAACAATATTATTAATATATACAACTGTTGAAGATAATAAATTGTGCATATTAAAATAAAAAAGCATAAAACATATTAAACAAAACTTTGATTAAGTGGTAAATTTAAGGTTGGCGAAAATTCAAATCTCATCATATGCGTATTAAAAAAAAATAGTTTTCTAATTGATTTGGGGTTTGGGGTTAAATAATGAAAATTAAAGTTTCACTCCCTTGCTCTTTCTAATTATCAACGTTAGCATTAGCATTAGCAACTACTTTTAAACTTATTTCTAAAACAAAAGATGTGTGTAAATGCATTTGCGGAAATGTTAGAGTTCCCTACCCTTTTGGAATTAGACCCAATTGTTTCTTGGATTCTCGGTTTGATGTCTATTGCATTGAATCTTCAAGCCCTCCAAAAATTTTGAAAAAAACTATGAAGGTCTTCAATTTTTCTTATGATCTCGGTGATGGCTATAAGTACCTTCTTGTGAACAATCCAGTGATTTTGGACAATTGTTTAGGTAGGAAAGAGAAACCAACAACCAAACGGTGGATTTAACAAGAAGCTATTTCTTGTATTCGGGATGGAACAATTTCATAGGCGCAAAGTGCAACAACAAAGCCTTAATTGAAGGAATTAAGCCTAAAATTGTTAGGTGTGAATCAGCTTGTAATGGCAATACACTTTTTGGTACCTTTAATCCTAAAAAAACTTATAATGGTAGTACATGCTGTGAGATGGTAATATCATTCTATCTCAAAACATTCAACATAGATTTGAGAGCAAAAGCTCATCAGGGCCACAAGGATGCAAGTTAGCCTTTGTGGTAGATGAAGAATTGTTGAACTTCACTATAACAAACCCTTCTGATTTGCTAAATATGGACAATGTTCTAGCTTTGCTTTATTGGGCACTACCCCATGGATTAGAACCAATTATTTCTAGTGAAAGATTACATTCATATGGTATGTATACTTCCAAAAGCTCAAACATCTCATGGTGATATTTTTGTGGAGATGGTTATTGGGGGAATTCGTATCTTCCTATCGAATGCCAAGGTAAAAAGAGAATAAATTATTGTTAGTGTTTTGTATCGAGAGATCATAACAAAGATGATAAAAGAGAGAGAGAGAGAGAAAGAGAGAGAGAAATAACATTTAGCAGATGAAATAAATTGTTTGTATTCTCATCATCATTTTCTTTTCAAAAATTACAATATATAGGTAAAGTGGTTACAAGTAATCAACTAATCTTACCAAATTATCTTGGAAAAATAAAGATAGAACTTGTATACAAATTGATTTGAAGAAATCAATACCTAATAACATCATTTCAATACTAACACTGCTTGTTTCAAAAAGTTAACTTTAACAAACAGACAAAACAACAAAAAATAATTTCAGCATATGCGAACCCTGCTCGCACTTCATTTGGGGGTTCGCCAAAACCCTTAACAGCTCGCACTTTGATGAGCTCACATATTGGGTTGAGCTTGCATCTTTTGATGAGCTCGTAGCTTTTGATAAGCTTGTAGTTTTGTTTGAGCTTGTAGTAATGTTTAAGCTTGCAACTTCAAATGATCTCACAAGTGTAGAGCTCGTAGACTTGGATGAGCTCGCAGGTGTGCGATCTGAGTTTGCCATTGCATGGATGGCCACTTAGCAACACTCCTCCTTGGTCGTAATGCTAAGAATTGCAATTACATGTCTTAGCCTTTGGAACCTCATTTTTCCAAGAGGTTTTGTGAGATTATCAACAAGTTGATCATCTAAACTACAATGAACCAGCTTCACTTCATTTGATTGCTCGACCTCTTTAACAAAATGGTATTTTATCTTGCCATGGAAGATAGAGTTCTTTGCAATTGCATCAACAGATTAATTGTGACAATATATCTCAGTTGCTTCCACTTGCATAAGATTTAAATCAGGCATCAATTTCCTTAGCCAAAGTGCTTGACTTACAACTGTAGATGTAGCTACTACAATGTACTCAGCTTCAACAATTGATTGTGCAACCGTCTCTTGCTTCCTTGAGCTCCAACTGAACACACTCGATCCTAAAGTGAAGAAGCACCTTGAAGTGCTCTTTATGTCTTCAACAAAACCAACCCAATCATTGTTTGAGAAACCAATCAACCTCAGCTCATTCTTCTTCACATATTTAACTTCATAACTCAGGGTTCCTTTGACATACTTGAGAACCCTCTTTGTTGAATTAAGCTGAACCACATAACAATAGTGCATGTATCTTGAAAGCAAACTAATAACAAACATAATATCTAGTCTCGATGCTATCAAATAAAGCAAACATCCTATAAGGCTCCTGTTGCTACCTTCATCAACTCTTTCAAAATCACATTGGCTTGAGATTTTTTCACCTTTTGCAATAGGATTGTCTACTAGCTTGTAGTTCTCCATACAAAATTTGTTCAAGATCTTTAAGACAAAGCTCTTTTGACTAATGAAGATCCCTTGTTTTGACTAAAACACTTCTAAACCAAGAAAATAGGTCATGTTTCCAAGATCAAACATTTCAAATTCAGATTGCATCTGCATCTTGAACTCCATCAGTAACTTTCTACAACTACCAATCACCAACATGTCATCAAGATACAAAGATACTATCAGCGAGGTCTCTTTCAGTTCTTTCTTCACAAACAAGGTGGGTTCACTGATGCTCCTCTCCAATTCTATACTCAAAAAATACTTATCAACTTTGTCATACCAGGCTTGTGGGGCCTTTTTCAAGCCATATAAAGCCTTCTTCAGCTTGCATACCTTATATTCATCACTATCAGCTACAAATCCTTGTGGTTGTTCAACATAGACTTTTTCCTTCAATATGCCATTTAGGAATGATGAATTTACATCAAGCTGATGTATCTTCCCCCCTTTTTAAGTTGCCATAGATAAAAGCAGCCTAATGGTGTCCAATATAGCTACTGGTGCGAAGGTTTCAACATAGCAACACCATATTCTTAAATAAATCCCTTTGCAACTAGCCTGACTTTGAGTCTGTTTATTGAACCATTAACATTTAACTTGGTTATGTAAACCCATTTCACCTCAATAATCTTCTTGTGAATTGGTCTGTCAACCACTCCAAGTCTCATTTTTCTTAATCATGGTTATCTCAGCTTTCATAGATTCTTTCTAACCATTTTCATTTGATGCCCCTTCATAGCTAACAAGCTCTAACACAACTACATTGCACCTTTCATATGTCTCAGATATAGGTCTGGTGCGTTTGATTGGTAAGTCATCAAGATAATCACCATATTCATTATGAAATTCAACAAGTTGCACATTCAGCTCAATCTGACATTGTTCAACCATCTCAGATTCTATAGCTTCCCAATTCTTAAGAGCTTATTCATCGAACTTGACATCCCTGCTCTTAAACACTTTCCAGCTTATTCCTCATTCAGGTTATGAAATTAGTTGGTTTTGTATATGTAGGGTACTTATTTGATCCTCACAATGCTCGATCATAAATTGGTTATGTTTTCACATATGGTGGTACTGTAATTTCTTGGCGCTCTATGAAACAAATAATTGTTGCTATTTTTTCTAATCATGCTGAGATTTTGGCAATCCATGAGGCTAGTCGTGAATGTGTGTGACTAAGATAATACAACTTACATTGCACAACTTAAGGAATGATATATTAAGGGTGATAAAACAAAACATATATCACCAAAATTTTTCTTCACTCATGATCTACAAAAGAATGGAGATATCAATGTTCAACAGATTCGATCAAGTGAGAATTTGACCGATCTTATTACTAAGATGCTCCCTACTGCTACATTTGAGAAGTTAATTTTCAACATTAGATTGCGTTGTCTCAAAGATCTTAAGTGATGCTTACATGAGGGGGAGTAAATTCTCACTATTTATATGGTTATGATATACTATGTATCAAAGGATTATGTACTTTTTTTTCCTTCACTAGGTTTTGTCTCACTGGGTTTTTCCTAGTAAGGTTTTTAATGAGGCATATCCTTTATACAATGAACATCCAAGGGGGAGTGTTATGAATATTATTAAATGGGTGTTCAACCTTTCATCTTCCTTGACCTTTGATCTTTCATCTTCTTTAACCTTTAACCTTCCATCCTTTAATATTCTTGTAACTACTTTTTCCTATTTATGTATTAGAATATAAAGAGTCCAATCTCCTTATATATATAACGAAGTATGCTACTTGTAGAGTGGATGAAAAATATAGAATGCAATACAAATTCTCCCTTTATTCTTATCTATTATTCTTGTGTTCTATACATCATTATTATTATTTTATAATACAAAACAAATTTTAATATTGCTAAAAATAATTATTTAAATTATTTCTATTTTTTAAAAATGTTTAATTTTTTTCTTGATGAAAATTAAATAATAAAAATTTTAATTTTTAAATAAAGGTTTAAAATTTTTAAATACTATAAAAATAAAAGTACTTAAATAATGATGTACAGAACACAAGAATAATATATGAGAATAATGCCAAAAAATAAGCGGTAATTATGTGGGCAATATGGTATAATCGCAACCAAGTTTATCATTATGGAGCAGGACAGAATGTATATGGAATAGTTTCATTCATAAATAGCTATATGCTTGAAATAGATAATATCCACTCTACAACAATCAGCAGAACAGACAATAATATTAGAAGGTGGCAACCACCAGCAGAAAATAGTATTAAGGTAAATTTTGATTCATGTTTTGACATAAATACTTCAAGATCAGTATATGGGATTATAGCAAGAGATAATGAGGGGCAAATCTTGGCAGCGTGTGCTTACCCAAATAAGAATGTATACGATGCCACAAGAGCAAAAGCGTTGGCGTGTGTCCAAGCCCTAACTATGGCAGAAGAACTGGGTTTTTGACATATAGTGGTGGAAAGGGACTCTCTCATAGCGATAAAGAAAATTAAAGAAGATGAAGAAGATGTATCAACCAAGGCAGCAATTATCAAAGAATGTCAAGAGAGGTTAAAACATTTTGAAATGATTACCCTGAATTTTGTACCTTGTACAATCAATGCCGCGACACATGAGATGGCCCAAGAAAGAAAATCACTAGCCGAACCTAGGTATTGGATTGAAGAAGCACCCTTGAAGGTGATAAGAATAATAGATCAAGAAAAAGGTTCTTTGGGACTTGGAGATTTGGCTACAAGAATCTGAGATCATTTAGACGAAGGTCTATGTTTGATAGAGGTGGTCTACTCAGAAGGCAATAGGAAACCAAGGATCAGAACTGCTAAAAATCAACATGCCATGGATGGTGATAGATCCTTTCCTAGTAAAATGACTGATAATGATTTAGATCGAGATAGAAAAGGAACAAGAGCACACCCTTTAGTCTTTCTCTTTTAGGTTTTTCTTTTTTATAGTTCTTGAGTTGTGCTGGGAAGTTTTAGGGACGGTCATTTTCTTTTTTATTTTTAGTTCTTGAGTTGTGCTGGGAAGTTTTAGGGACATCCATTTTTTTTTTAGGTTTTTTATTTTTCTAGTTGTTTTGACTTTATTTCCACCGACGATCCAAACCAACAAATAATTAACAGATGGTAGTCAAGGTAAGGTGTAATTACTTTTTCTTCTTTTAATAAATATCGGTCGTTTCCTTTAAAAAAAAAAGTAAATGGTTATGATAAATATAGTTAAAGTATTTTTTTTTACTACTAAAAAAACATATTTAAATTTTAAAACATATATTAAAATATCTCCAGTTATTCATTTATATTTAAAAAATTTCAAAAAAAAAAAGAAAAAAAATAGCATTGTTATAAAATAATTAAATAAAAATACTTAAAGTAAATAATAGATCAAATCAATAGAGAATTTTCTCCTATATCCATTTTACTTACGTAAGGATTCTATTTATAAGTAGTTGACATTCAATGCAACACAAATAAATGAAGCTAACTTAAGTGCTTCATTAACACATACATTAAATAATACATACTACTTTCATAATAAAGGAGGGGGTTTATCTCATAAATGAAGGGGTTGCTACAATGGAGGTTATAACTTGAGAGTTATGGACATCCATAAAGTAATATTTATAACATTCCCCCTTGAATGTCCATTAATGAAAATATACCTCGTTAAAACCTTATTAGGAAAAACCTTGTGAGATAAAAACCTAATGAAGGAAAAAGAGTAAACAATCTCCTATTACAAGTTGTCTCGTTAAAAACCTTTTACCAGGAAAATACAATGGGACAAAACCTTGATTAAAGGAAAAGAGTACAGCATATTTTACACTCCCCCTAATGACAACATCATATTATATCTTTGAGTCGACACATTCCAAGCTTGTCTCATAGTCTTTCAAATATTGAAGTTGGTAGTACTTTGGGACCGCTAAATTATCACTAGAACGAATTTGTTGAACTTCTATGTCACCTTTCTTCTCAAGATCATGAGTGAAAATAATTTTGGTTAAATATGTTTTGTTCTGTCACCTTTTATGTAACTACTCTTCAATTGAGCTATACATGTTGCATTATCTTCGTATAAGATAGTTGACATCTTTTCTTGTAAAGGCAAATTACATATCTTTAAGATATGTTGGGTTAATAACCTTAGTCAAACACACTCTCGACTTGTCTCATGCATTGCAATTATTTCAGCATGATTTGAAGAGGCGACAACTAATGTCTGCTTTGTTGAACGCCATGATATGGCAGTATCTCCACATGTAAATAAATATCTCGTTTGAGATTGACCTTTATGTGGATCCGATAAATATCCAGCATCAGCATAGCCGACAAATAGGGATTTTGAATCATTTGAATAAAATAACCCCATATCAATGGCCGCTCTGAGATATCTAAATACTTATTTAATTCCATTTCAATGTCTACGTGTTGGAGAAGAACTAAATCTTGCTAACAAGTTTATAGCGAAAGCTATATCAGGTCTTGTGTTTTTTGCAAGATACATCAATGCCCCTATGACACTTAGATATGATACTTTAGGACCAAAAAACTCTTCATCATTGTCGCAAGGATGAAATTGATATTTATTCACATTTAACGATCTTACAACCATCGGGGTACTTAATGGATGTGCTTTATCCATAAAATTTCTTTAAGATCTTTTCCATATAAGTTGACTAATGGATATGAATTTCATCTTTTAAATGCTCAATCTGCAGGCCAAGACAAAACTTTGTTTTTTTAAGATCTTTCATCTCAAATTCTTTCTTTAAGCAATTTACAGCATTTTGAAGCTCTTCAGGAGTTCCAATAATTATCACAAAGCCTGATCCATACCTTTTTATAAAAACACGTGGACAGATTGGATCATTTTTATAACTTTCTTTTAACAAATATTCACTAAGACGATTGTACCACATACGTCCAGATTATTTTAATCCATATAAACTTTTATTTAATTTGATTAAGCAAATTTCTCAAGAAACTCTATATCCTTTAGGGATTTTAAATATGGGATTTTCATATAAATTTCACTATCAAGTGTACCATACAAATAGGCTATAACAATATCCATTAGACGCATGCCAAGTTTTTCACTTACTGCCAGACTAATAAGGTATCCACCACAGGAGAATATGTCTCTTTGTAATCAATGTTGGGCCTTTACGAAAATCCTTGTGCTACTAGTCGTGCTTTATATGTCACGACTTCGTTTTTCTCATTTTGCTTTCGCACAAATATCCATTTGTATCCTATCAGCTTTACATATTTAGGTGTTTGGACTATAGGTTCAATAACCTCACATTTAGAAAGTGAATTTAATTCTGCTTGAATTACGTCTTTCTATTTTTGGCTAATCTTTTCTATTTCTACATTCCTGAATAGATTTAGGCTCAGGATCCTCATTTGCTTTTGCTATTTCAATAGCAACATTATAAGCAAAATTGTTGTTGACAACTATAGTTTTTAGGTTCCATCTTTTTCTTGAAGTAACATAACTAATTGAGATCTCTTCGTTATCGCCATTTTTAGGTGCCTAAACCTCTTCTGGGGTTTTTTGATTAGTTATATCTTTGGCCTCTTCTTGGGCACTTGCCTCCATAATATAACCATTTTGATTATTTGCTCCTTTCCTTTTACGAGGATTTTTATCTTTGGAACCGACTGGTCTTCCACACTTTAGGTGTGGATTACTTTCTTTTGCATTAACAGTTTGCCCTATTCGGACATCAATTCGTATTGGAGCATTTCCAACTGGTATGTGAGATTTTGTAATTCTCTTTAGGTCAGTAAATGAATCTGGCAGTTGATTGGCGATATTTTGCAAATGTATGATCCTTTGAACTTCTTGTTCACATTGATTTGTATGAGAATCTAATTGAGATAATGATGATCCGTTCCATGTAATCTCTTTAATCAGTTATATTTTCTCTCCGCCTAATGTTGGAAATGTTGTTTCATCAAAATGACAATCAATAAATCGTGCAGTAAATAAATCTCCAGTTAATGGTTCAATATACTTAATTATAGAAGGAGATTCATAACCAACATATATCCCCAACCTCCTTTAAGGACCCATCTTTGTGCGTTGTGGTGGAGCAATTGGAACATATACTGTACATCTAAAAATTCTAAGATGGGAAATATTTGACTCCTAACCAAAAGCCAATTGTAATAGGGAGTATTTATTATAACTTGTTGGTCTAAAGCACACAAGTGCTGCTGCATGCAAAATAGCATATCCCCAAGCTGTAACAGGGAGTTTTGTTCTCATAAGTAATGACCTAGCTATTAGTTGGAGGCATTTTATAAATCATTTTGTGTGTGAACATGAGCTATAGGATATTCAACTTTTATCCCAATTGACATACAATAATCATTAAAAGCTTGGGATGTAAACTCACCAACATTATCAAGACGAACAGTTTTGATTGCATAATCTAGGAATTGTGCTCTTAATCGAATTATTTGAGCAAGTAGTCTCGCAAACGCCAGGTTGCGAATCGATAACAAACACACATGTGACCACCTATTAGATACATCTATCAATACCATAAAATATCTGAATGGTCCACATGGTAGATGATTGGATCCACATATATCACCTTGAATAAGTTCTAGAAATGTGGGAGATTCAATCCCAGCTTTAGTTGGTGATGGTCTAATAATCAATTTTCCTTGAGAACAAGCAACACAAGATAAATCCTTGAATTCAAGAATCTTCTGGTTCTTTAATGGGTGTCCAATTGAATTCTCGATTATTCTTCGCATCATAATAGATCCGAGATGACATAATCGATCATACCAAATAGTAAAAGTATATGGTTCTACAAACTTCTGGTTTGTAGTGACATGTGTCTCAATTGCACTAATATGTGTATAATATAAACCTGATGAAAAAGCAGGTAACCTTTCCAAAACATATTTCTTTCCAAATTCAACATTTGTAATGTATAGATATTCAATATTTTTCTCATTCATAGTATAAATATAATATCCATTAAGACGAATATCTTTAAAACTCAATAAATTTCTTTGAGACTTAGTGGAATATAAAGCATCATCAATAACAATTTTTGTACCTTTAGGTGATAATATAATAGCTCTTCCGGAGCTCTCAATAAGTTTTGAACTACCCGATATTGTATTAACATGAGCATTACTTATTGTCAAATGAGAAAAAAAAATTTATCTTTGAGTATCGTGTGTGTTGTGGCACTATTTGCAAGACACATTCTCCATTGATTTTGAGTCCAACGAAACTTTGTTGAATATTTATATTCTTCATAAAAATAAACAAAATATAATATGAGAAACATTACAAATATTTATTAAATATATAAATTATTCTTTATGCAAGAAAATAAAGCATACTTAAAACAATATGAAAATGTCAAAATAACATCAACTTTTCTAATAATTCTCAAAGAAATTTGTCATATATAAGTGAGTTATATTATTAAGGTCATGAAATTTATCACCCTCGTAGGCATGGTCATAGTGAATATTTTAATCTTTTGGCTCCATTTCATCATTTTGAATATAAAATTTATCTCTATATTCTTTCCCTTCTTTTTAATGGATGCTTGATAAAGTTTCATTAAATGCTCAGACGTACAACAGGTATGTGACAACCACATCAGTAGCATAAATTCTCAACAATCTTTGAAGGATTATTTTGATCACCTCTTACTGGTCCTTCATTGTTATTCTTTTTCTGGTGTTCAGAAGTATCACTATTATGACCACCATGATAACGATTACTAGTACATCCTCAACCATGTCTCCCACTACGTCCACGGCCACAACCGCGACCGCAACCTCTATATTTTCCATGTTCATAATTATTGTGTACTTCTACATTCACTTCAATGAATGGTGCAGAACTAGTGGGACGAATTTCATGATTTTTCATCAACAGCTCATTATTTTGTTCAGCCACCAAAAGGTTTGAAATCAATTTAGAGTACCTTTTAAAACCTTTTTCACGATATTGCTACTGCAGGAGTACATTAGTAGCATGAATGGTTGAAAATGTTTTCTCTAACAAGTCCTCATCAGTTATGTTTTTTCCACATAATTTTAGTTGAGAACTAATTTTGAAAAGTTCTGAATTGTATTCACTTACAGTCTTAACATCTTGCAACCGTAAGTGCATTCAATCATAACAAGCTTTAGGGAGTATTACCGTTTTCTGATGATCAAATTTTTCTTTCAAATTATTCCACAATTTAAAAGGGTCTTTTACAATGAGATATTTCACTTTTAATCTTTCATGTAGATGATGACGGATGAAAATCATTACTTTTGTCTTGTCTTGATTAGATGCGTCTTTATCTGCTAATATAGTATTTCTTAGACCTTTAGCATCTAGGTGAATTTTAGCATCTAACACCTATGACAAATAATTCTTGCCTGATATATTTAAGGCAACAAATTCAAGTTTGGCAAGATTTGAAATTATAATCACTTGAATCAAAATAAAAGAAATTAGTAAAATAATATAAATTCTCAATCGTTAAATAAGTCAATTATATATATATATGTATATCAAATTTTCTAAATAATAATGTGTATGTCAAATATTGGCATACAAAGGAATAGTCATAAAAATAACTTAACACAAATTACATTAATTGAAATTTCTTTTAGTAAAAAAAAAACATGTATATATATTTATCATTATAACATTTGAGTTGTAAAAATAAATGTGCAAATGTCATCCAAAGCAAATATTTCATCTAGAAAATAAAATAAAAGAATGATGAAAATATGTATACCGTATATAGTTTAACGGGAGTTATACGGGTAAATTATATAAAGTCGAAATGACGTGAACTTTATTATGAACTTGTAGAGACTCGTGCTGACAACGTGTTATAAAATAATCAAATAAAAACACTTAAAGTAAACAATAGATCAAATCAATAGAAAATTTTCCCTTATATTCATTTTAGTTAGGTAAGGATTCAATTTATAAGTAGTTGACATTCAATGCAACACAAATAAATGAAACTTACTTAAGTATCTCATTAACACATACATTAAACAACTTACATATTATTTTCATAATAAAAAAAAGATTTATCTCATAAATGAGAGGTTGTTATAATGAAGATTATAACTTGAGAGTTATGAACAAATATAAAGTAATATTTATAACAAGCATCTAATTTTTAAAATTTTTATTTGAAAATCTCATCCTCTTACAATGTATTAAAATTTTGTTTTGAAATTAAAACAACACATATCAAATTTAAAATTAAACTTTTTTATCTTTAAACATTTTATCTTAAAATTAAAAATATATATAACCTATTTTCATTTTAAATTTTAAAATTAATTTTTTAGTTATAAAAAATGCACTATCAAATTTAAAATTCTAAATTTAATTTTTATATATCCTAAATAAAAATTCTCATGAGTCGGATTGGGTCAAGTTCAGGTCAAGCTCATACAAAATATCTAGATTAATTTTTTAAGTTTGGGTTTGACTTGACCCAAAAAATAGACTTACTTGTTTGTCCAAGTTTGATCCAATTTTAAAAAGGTAAGCTTGTGCCCAACCCAACTTGTTCATATTTGATTTTTTTAGATTAACTTTTATTTAAAAATAATTTTTACAAAATAAAATATATTAAATCCATTAAAAACTAAAATAATTTTTTTTAAGATATTAAAAATATATTAACAAGTATTTATATTAAAAAATATTACCATAAATATAATAAATATTTTATCGTATTAAATACAATTTTTAAAATTTTTTTATTTTGAATTGAGTTATTTAATCGAGTAATTTTTTTTAAAGATTTTCAGTAATGAATTTAATTGCTATTGGATTATTGATTTAATATAAATATAAATATATATAATTATTATTTAACATATATAATTAATATAATTATTTTTATAACATAATATATTCTAATCGAGATTAAGATCATGTGAAAAAAAATCTTGCCTAAGACCCATATAAAAAACGGATCTTAAAATTTACTCAATCCCATTTTTGGACAATCCTTGGGTCTGGATAGTAACCCGATCCATTAACAGATCTAATCCTAAATAATGAATATGAATATTTTAAAATTATATGATATGTTTTATAATTCATTCAATAATATCACTTATTAAAAGAGAATCATATAAACTGAAATAACTGCATTAAACGAGAATCATGATTGTCCACAAGTTGTTTGGTAAATTTGAAGTTGACAAGGCTCCTCTTAGAATTTCAATAAAAGGATATAATATTCTATGCCGACTCCACTTTTAGAACTATCTTCATAAACTCGTAAACCAAGTAACTTATGGCTGCTGATGGTAACACCTGTACATCATGAACTGAATTAAGTTAGAAAATGCTGAGACTAATAAACTTCAAAACACAAACAACTATAATCCAAGTCAAGAACTCAAGCATGGGTTAATTTCCCTGTACAAAATTCTGCAGTTGATTGAATTAAAAGATGAAGAAAATGCACATCATTCATGCATGTGAGTTTAACATGCATAACATGTATGCATATACCTATATTTCATACCTGCAATAAGCTGGGAATGAGTCCTGCATAAAGAGCATACATTCCACCTTGCTCAACTATCTTCACACAAGTCGCGAATGCACTTAACTTAGTCTCACGGACTTGCATTTGGAGATGCCTTCTCACAACTTCGAATGGATATGTAGCAGCCTCGGAACATGCACCAGCAATTGCCCCGTATAACAATGTTCTAATAGGACCTAATTCTAATTGCTCAAATGCATTCAGTTCCTGATCACCTCGTTTCATGTCTTGAATTCTTTTTCTCCCCTCAGGTGAATGAAGATAGGCTGACTTCAACATATCGTAAACGCCATAGAAGACTGCACCTGAAGGTGCCATACTTATGATCGTGGGCACTAGTCCCTTATAAAGAGAAAAGAACCCTTCAGTTTGAACCATGTGACGAAAAGTTCCAAACAAACCACCCAGCGCTTCCCCACCCGGTGCTACCATTACTGTCCTTATCTGCAATTATCATGTACAGTGAGACTTGGCTATGATTATAACTGGAGATCAATTCCAAATTCCCTAATCAAAGAAAGTACCACACAGTTATCTCGATAGTAACCAACACTATCAGAAATTTCTACAGCATGTGGAATAAGTATAAGGGAATAGAATTCTCAAGAAGGCATATACATCAAATTGGAAAGAATCTAATAGAACAGGCTGCAAATAATTTTAGCTGACTTGCATCCAACCAAACCTTTGTGTAGAAGTTGCTGATGAATTTTAGACTCACCAGAGTCATGGTCTTAAGTGTTTTAAACAGGGCACTAACATCTCACATCATGCTTTCAATTAGACATCAATTCATCCGAATCCCATAACTCCAATCCGTATCATATAATCTTAAGCATAATATAGCAAATGTTTTGATGAATGTGAGAGGGCAAGAAGTAAACTCGCCAAAGTATGCTACTTCTAGTCCTATCCTAGCTTTACAGATCATGCAGCCCAATCTAAAAACATATACTAAGAACACTTGAAAACAAGAAGATACCGAGTTCCGCAAAATCCAACACCACAACCAGGCCACACACAAAAAGAAAGGCTAACATGTAACCAGATTAATGAAATCCATACAGTGTCCATTGGTAAGCAAAGCAAAGTAGCAGTAATCCCAGCAGCAGCACCAGCAAGAAACCTCTCGAAATTTGAGGCTTCTTCTTTTCCAGATAATTTCAGTTGTTGATTTCTATATGTATCATAAGCATAAAAGTTGATAGCCTTGAAAGGAGCCGTGCGAAGTATATTGACAAAATTCCCTTTCCAGAAACCTATCAACCCTTCAGAAACTGCAATGGATTTAATTAGTTGAATGAAGTGTTTCTTTTCACCACGAAGAATGTACTCCAACTTCAACCTCTCCAGAGGAGCAATCAAAGTCCTGTTACAAAAGGAAACAATTATTGGAGCTACAAAAAAATTTTAACAAGCATTTTTTTTGGTCATTTACTGCTACATAATCTGATATAAGACAATTCTTCCAAAATTTTCACATAATAAAATAAATCTCAATATAACCCACAAATAATAACATAGAGAGAAAACCTTGAAACCATCGCAGCAACAGCACCAGCCCAAAGATGCTTGGTGCTATTTAAAGCCCCTGATCCCTTCTTTTCTTTCTCCTCTTCCACCATTTCCACTTCTTCCAAATTCTTATCCCCATTTTGCCCCCAACTTTCTCCTGATTCTCCAACATGACCCTCCTCCCTCGATAAACTCACTGATAAAAACCAGCCCACTCTGCCCCTACAACCTCTACTTGACTTCACAGAACGCAGCGTTTTAGTACTCTTCCCCCCACCCAAAAAGCAGAGATTGTCATCTTTATCAGCAGGACATTTCTGGGCCTTCAATGAAATGAAGGAAAAGAACGAGGAAGGCAGTGTTTGGTCGTTGAGAAACAAACCACCCAATAAAAACGGACGACCGGAATTCCACTGTTGTGAAGCCCTGATCGTGTCAATATACAAACAGCTATTTGGACCGTACATTGCAGCAAAATCTAAAAAGTAAAAAACAAAAACTCCAATTATTAGAGGGAAAAAAGAAACAAACTTTGGCAAATCAGTGAAGAGGGGAGGCGTGAAGAAGAAGAAGAAGAATAGGGTATGAACATATGATGAGATAGTGAGGACTAAGATGCTGACCAAGATTTTCCGACTTGGCCTTCCATGATCGAGCCTGCCACTCTCGCTTTGCTTTTTAATCCAGTTTTGATCTTCTTTGTTCTTTTTTAATCCGCGTGGGAGGTTTTAGAACAGCGGCCAATCATTTTTCAGTTTGGTGAAATAGAGACCTAGCATGTAACACGTGCATCTTCTTTAGATTTTTAAAATATATTTTTATAATGGGTAATTTGCATTTTATATCATTGAATTTTGTTTTTAACTTTCAAATACATCATAAATCTTTAAATTCTTTTTTAGATATTAATATTTAATTTAATAAAATTACATCACTTATGTAACATCCCTAAAATTATTATATCATAAAATCATTAATAAATTGAGATTGTATATAACTGATTTCTTGATAAAGTGAAATATGGAAAATAAAAGAGATAAAAAGGAAGGTTGAGTGATGTTAGAGAAAGTTGAAATAAGAAGAATGTTGTGATATATTAATTTGCATTAAGGACTAAATTGTAAAAATGTGAAAAGTTTTGGAATTCAAGTATGATAATTCAAAATTTGAAGGATTAAAATGTAAACATGATAAAAATTGAAGGACCAAAAGAGAAAATAATCTAATTTCTTTGACATGAAATTGGTGTGTATGACCAAATTGAATAATTAGAAAAATATGAGAGACTAAATCATAATTTTATAAAAATGAGAAGTGATTCAAGGAGGGAGTTTTGTAGAAACATGAAGGGTAAAATGATCATTACCCAAAATAGATAATTATATGGTGTAATGACTATAGAGCACCAATGTTGAAATATGATTAGTTAAATATTTTATTATTATTTTATTATAAGATATTTTATATTAAATTGTAATATTTTATTATGAGATATTGCATGGAAAGATGAAAAAGAAGTCTTCATGCTTCCAAGGTCACTTATATATATATGTACAAAGGGCTTCTCATTTCTTTACAATTTAGTCTTTTACCATGAAATCTCATTTTTTCTCCCAAATTCCTTGAAAATTCCCATTTCCCCCTCTGACAACATTAGGAAGGCCTAGATATTTCTCCAGTTCTGTAGAAATTCTTATTTGCATCATTTGAGAAATCGTGTCCTTAGTCATATTTGTAGTATTGAAACTGAAAAATGCAGTGGATTTTCCAAAATTGATACATTGTCCAGAAATATTTTCATACTCTCTAAGAATTCTTTAAGAACAACAGCTTCCTCACTCGTCGATTCCCCAAATAGTAGGCAATCGTCTGCAAACATTAGATGAGTGAGTTAAGACCATGTTCGACAAACCCTCACTCCCCTTATCAATCCATCTTGATGTGCTAGATTCATTAGTGTCGAAAGCCCTTCTCCATAAAACAAGAATATACAAGGGCTCAATGGGTTGCCTTATCGTAATACCCTTTTTGGTTTAAAAAGTTGAGCAATCTGCCCATTTAAATCGACCGTATAGGAAACATAATTAATACCTCGCATTATGAAGTCCACCCAAGAATCCACAAACCCCATTGCTCTCATCATCAACTCAATGAAAGGCCATTCAACACGATCGTAGGCTTTGCTCATATTGAGCTTCAAAGCCATCTGCCCTTTCCTGCCAATTCTTTTATTTTTAAGAATATGAAGACCTCATAGGCCAATAGAACGTTGTCCGTAATGAGACGCCCTGGAACAAAGGCACTTTATGTCTCATTTATACACGAATCCAGGAACCCTTGCATGCGATTTGTTGTAGTCTTAGCAATAATCTTGTAGAGTACTAAGAAAAGACTAATTGGTCTGAAATCTCTCATATTAGTAGGACTATTCGTCTTCAGAATCATAACTATATTCATCCGGTTGATAATTTTCATCGATGACCCATTATTGAGGATATCTAAACAAAAATTACTGATTTCGCCCCCAACAATATGCCAATATCTCTGATAGGCAAGAAAACCATCTTCACTCGGAGCCTTTGTTGGGCCTATAGATTTAAAAGCCTCACACGCCTTCTCCGCCTTAAACTCTACTGTCAAAACAATATTCATTTCAGCAGTGACACATCTACTGACACCAGAAAGCACGTGGAATGTATCTCCCATTCCTTTAGAGGCAAATAATTCAATAAAATAATCTCTGGCAACCCTCTCCATTTTAACAGAACTAGAAACAATACGCCGATCAAAATCTTATAATCCTCTAACTTTATTTATACAGTGTT
The DNA here is from genome assembly GCA_039519145.1 of Kokia cookei. Lineage (NCBI taxonomy): Eukaryota > Viridiplantae > Streptophyta > Magnoliopsida > Malvales > Malvaceae > Kokia > Kokia cookei. Next base: position 16,647,247 of record CM076908.1, read on the forward strand.
TATTAGATGCAAATTTGTGAAAAAAAGAAGTGTTTTCGTCACCTTATTTTAGCCAGTTTGCCCTTGCACGTTGCTCCCAAAAACGTTCTTCTTTTTTCGCTTCAAAGTTGAAAAGCATTTTAACATCAATGATCTTAGCCAACACCTCATCTATTTTTTCCTCTTGGTTTAAATCCTCAAGACGTTGGCTTAATCTCTTTATCAACTCTCGACGTTTATCTTTATTGTACGGGCCCATTTCTAAAGATCCTTCATAACGAGCTTTAATTTTTCTGGAATCGGTTCATTATGCACCAACCACAGCTTTTGAATTTTTGCCTCACATGAATCCTCCATGCACCACTAAGACTTAAACTTGCATGACTTTTGACAATACATCAACTCCTCCTGATCAGTGGTAATAAGTAATGGGTAGTGGTCGGAGAATGAACGTGAAAGGTGTCACAAAGAAAAATTTGGGAAGAGTTTCCTCTATGCAGCCGTTGCAACACCTCAGTTAAGGCGCTCTCTAATGTTGGTTTCACGTAAGTTACCACGCTCCCAAGTAAACCAAGAATATACCTAATATTCTCCAAAGCACAATCATCCAGAACATTACAAAAATCATCCATCCTTCGATCATCCTTAAGATTTCCCCCTTCTTTTCATGAGAAAATAGCATCTCATTGAAATCTCCACTCACAAGCCAAGGGAGAGTACAACCTTTACCATGAAATTTTAGCTTGTTCCACGAAAAAAATTCTATTATGATTATATGAAGAACCATAAAATCCTATCCATCTCCATTTTGGGCTATTCGAAGATTCTTGAATCTTCACATCAATAAAATTATTAGAGTAGCTTTGAAGAGTGACCGATAATCCCTCCTTCCACCCTAAGCTCAAACCACCTCTTGAACCATCCACCCCTACATCAATTCCACACAAAAAACCACACTTTGTACGCACTTTCACCATTCTAGTAACTGGAAGTTGTCTCTATAAAGAAGACAAGATTGGGAGACTATAACTTCAACATATGTTGAAGCCTTTGAACATTTTGCTGGTTCCCCAAACCGCGAATGTTCCAACATAACAGTCTCATTGCATTTGACCGACATGCCCCTTGGCAGCCATCGATATATGTAAGGCCTTCACTACTTAACCAGTAGAAGAATTATTTGATACTGATTCCAATTCATTGGAGAAAGAATGTGCATATTGTAGTAGGCCCAATTTGATCGGGCCCATTCCAAACCCAAATTAGTAAACAAATCTTAAATTTAAATTATCCAATACAATTTTAAATTTAAATTTATTTAAGTTTAAAAATGTTCAAATTTACAAGCCTAATTTACAAAGGCCCAAGTGGCCTAAACCCAAACATTAAGACCTAAACCCTAACCCAAACAAGCTTACCTAAAATCAAACCCTAGCAGCAACTTGTGTTGCTGTCGCCCCTGCCTTGCCCACTCAGATGTCCCCACGTCAACAAAGGCCACCCATCATTTGTCACCGCCACCAGGAACTTGCACCACCACCACTGCCACCTGCAAGGAAGAAAGGACAGCCATTTAGTTGAAAAAAAAATTGCATGATTGTAATGAAGGTTTTAAAAGTCGATTCAAAATTAGTAGTAATTTTTTTGTACACACGAGCATTCAAAATCAATATAACAAAACAGAGAACATTTGAAATAATACAAGAAGTAATTGGTATCTGCAATAAAGGTCAAATTTCAAAGTATTCCAATCGTTGGCATTCTTAAGGTATATTCACACACACACACACACACACACACACACACACACACACACATATATATATATATTTGTTAATTAAATTATTCATAACACATTATCAGTTTTATTCATTTATTATTTTTAAACATGCATTCAATATATAATAAATACATAATAAATAAAAAAGGAAGATTAAGGGGCATACCTCGACCTGAAATGTTGCCATCAAATGTGCGAATGGAATCCCTCCGAACCAGTCTATGTTCGTGAGGGATTCCACCGTTCGAGTTTATCAAAAGCAAAATATTAAAAAAACAGAACAAGAAAAAAAAACAAATTTAAAAGAAAGCAAATAATCAAAACCCTTTTTTCAAGATCTGGAAATATTTAATCCAGATCTAGTGTTTTTTTTTAAAGATAAAAAATAATAAACAAATCAAGAAAATAAAAGTGATTCGATTTCAAAAATTAACAAAAATCGAAACTTTGGTTTTTTGATCGATAGTCCATCTTGTTAAGTCAGAAATCAGATTTATTTTTTTAAACAAAGAAAGAAAATAAAAAGAACGAACCAGATCTACAAAAGGAAATCAAAAGACTCGATTTTTTGGGATTTCTTCACAGATCTAGGCTCAATCTGTTTAGATTTGAGCTGAGATCTATTCTTAAAAAGAAAAGGGGCAATTTTTACTCACCTGGACCGTCGTGGATGACGGCGCATGGCGACGGTTGACGGCGGAGGCGCGATGGACCCTAGGGCTAGTGAAAGGGACAAACGGACAGAGAACCAAGAAAAGAGAAGGGAAAAATCAGTTTTTTTTAGAAGGAATGACAAAATGAAAATTGTTAGAAGGATTTTGGCTTAAATACCCTAGTGCAAACGGCGTCGTTTTGCTATGGGTGTTCAGCTCACCGAACGGCATCGTTTAACGCTTGAAAGACCAGACCCAACTCAATTTGACCTGTCGGACCCTCAGGATCTGTGTGTTTTCATTAAAGGGGATATTTACGCGCGTGGTCCTTCTGTATTTTTTTATTTCTACAATTTCATCCTTTTAACATTTTCTAATTTATTTTAAAATTGCTCATTAATTTCATTTCCTTTTTAATTTAAACCTTTTTAATTTAATCAAAATTTACAAGCCCAATTTACAAAGGCCCAAGTGGCTTAAACCTAAACACTAAGACCTAATCTTAACCCAAATAAGCCTACCTAAAGTCAAACCCTAGCAACAACTTGTGCTGCTGCCACCCCTACCTTGCCCACTTAGATGCCGCCACGTCAGCAAAAGCCACCCACCATCTACCACCGCCACCTGCAACTTGCACCACTACCACTGCCACCAGCAAGGAAGAAAGGACAGCCATTTAGTTGAAAAAAAACAAAATTGCATGATTGTAACGAAGGCTTTAAAAGCCGATTCAAAATCAGTTGTAATTTTTTTTGCAAACGAGCATTCAAAATCAATAGAACAAAACAGAGAACATTTGAAATCAATACACGAAGTAATTGGTATCTGCAATAAAGGTCAAATTTCAAAGTATTCCAATCGTCGACATTCTTAAGGTATATATATATTTGTTAATTATATTATTCATACACATTATCAGTTTTATTCATTTATTATTTCTAAACATGCATTCAATACATAATAAAAAAAGGAAGATTAAGGGGCATATCTTGACCTGAAACGTCGCCATCAGAGGTACGAACGGAATCCCTTCGAACCAGTCTATGTTTGTGAGGGATTCCACCGTTCGAGTTTATCAAAAGCAAAATATTTAAAAAAAAATAAGAAAAAAAAACTAATTTAGAAGAAAACAAATAATCAAAACCCTTTTTTCAAGATCTGGAAAGATTAATCCATATCTAGTGTTTTTTTTTTTAAAGATAAAAAAAATAATAAACAAATCAAAAAAATAAAAGTGATTCGATTTCAAAAATTAATAAAAATTGAAACTTTGGTTTTTGATCGATAGTTTATCTTGTTAAATCAAAAATCAGATTTATTTTTTTAAACAAAGAAAGAAAATAAAAAGTACGAACTAGATCTACAAAAGGAGATCAGAAGGCTCGATTTTTTTAGGATTTCTTCACAGATCTAGGCTCAATTTGTTTAGATTTGAGTCGAGATTAGTTCTTAAAAAGAAAAGGGGCAGTTTTTACTCACTTAGACCGTTGTGGACGACGGCGTGTGGCTACGATTGATGGTGGAGGCGCGACGGACCCTAGGGTCGATGAAAGGGACGAATTGACAGAGAACCGAGAAAAGAGAAGAGAGAAATCAATTTTTTTAGAAGGAATGACAAAGTGGAAATTTTTAGAAGGATTTTGGCTTAAATACCCTAGTGCAAACGGCGTCGTTTTTTTATGGGTGTTCAGCACCAAACGATGTCGTTTAACACCTGGAAGACCATACCATACCCGACCCAATCCGACACGTCGAACCCTTAAGATTTACGTATTTTCATTAAAGGGGATATTTACGCGCGTGGTCCTTTCACATTTTTTTATTTCCACAATTTCATCCTTTTAACATATTCTAATTTCATTTCCTTTTTAATTTAATCCTTTTATTTTTGGAGGCGTAAAAAGCTGCCATGTGTCAATCCTTTTGGGTTTATTGCAAAAGAAACCTCTTGTTTCATTTAAAATTATATTTTGACCTCTGAACTTCCCAAAAATCACATTTTAACCTTAAACTTTCCCAAAATCACATTTTGTCCCTCCAACTTTCCAAAAATTACATTTTGACCCTTAAATTTTTCAAAAATTATATTTTAACCCCAAATTCTTCGAAACTTCATTTTTTGACCCTATTTTTTATTTTATTTTTCTTCGATTCTTTGTACATAAAATTAAATTTTTAAGGATCGTATTTTAAATTTCACTCGAGTTTTCAAATTTTTAACAATCAAGACCGGAAAATAATCAACTAGGTACCAATTTTGGACGTGTGAGGATGCTAATCCTTCCTCACACATAACCGTATCCCGAACCCGTTTTTTGGATTTCGAAGACCAAAACAATAATTTTCAAAACGAATTTTAAACGTTTTGTGATGATACAATCACACTGAATAAAATATTGGTGATGACTCAATATTTCGATTTTTAAAATATTTTCGAGAATTAAAAAAAACGTTTCGATAGCTTGGCGACTCCACTGAGGACATTTTTTAAAATAAAAGAGAGTCAAGCCAAAAGTCGATTAATTCTTGGTCTTTTTGTTAAAATTTTTAAATACTCGATTTTGTTTAATATACGATCCTTTGCATTTTTGTGTGATGCTATTTTTTGTCGATATTGTTAGTATAGGTTTGCATTCATATGCATCTATTATTGTCCCTTTAAGTGGAAGTGGGAAACTACTCCTTCGTGAGATTTTACCTCCGTGCAGGATAATTGATCGCTTTCGAGATTACATCCGTACCCATGTTTTTGTGAAGTTTTCACTTCCGTGCAAACATGTGAGAAATGTGTCCCTCTAAACCGAACTCATCCGTATGAGCCTGTAATGGGTGAAGATCGAGGAATCTGCTGGTTTGGGTACCCTTTTACTCTAAAGACTAAACCACATGTAATGAGCCATAAATACTTGCCTTAGAAGGAGTTATACCGAACCTTTTAGCAACTATCCAAGACAAGTTCTTAGGTTCTTTGTTCTATAACTGTATATTGATATCGATGTTTTTGCTAACTTGTTCTATTATGTCTCTTTTGCTTGCATTGCATCATCATTCTCAAGAAAAGGTATTGTTTTAAGGTCGATTACCAAATAGGCAGTTTTGTCAGGGAAGATGGATTTCTTGATAAAGTGGAAGACAATATGGTCGTGTGTATATGGTCGAAAAAAGATGATAGCCTACTAAAGGTACATAAGTTAGAATCTTAGAGTTTCACATAGATGAGCATGATTCAAAATAATTTGCACGAGCTAAAAAATGAGATCAATGAGATAATGAAACAATGCAGATATTCTACCAAATATGGTGATTTGCTTTACTTACTCGAGATTAAGAAGCTGATAAGCATAATCGGGGAGCAAGCATTAAGTCACGTCCGAGATGAAGAAAAAGGGACAATAAGTGCATTACCTGGAAGAGTTCGTAAAACTTAAATTTGGTGTACCTTGATGGAAGGAAAAGGTCGACATATTCGCCTTAAGAGTTTATGGATTAGTCATCTTCCCCAAGACATCAGTGCATATAAAGGATGTGCTCTCGGATTTGTGACTGAGTTGAAAGGCAAGACAAGCTAAGAATTAAGAGTTCAAAGGTAGAAGAACTTGAGGCCTCATTGTGAAGTTGTTAACTAAGAGTTAAACCTCTCAAAGAAACTGTAGAAACAAACAGTGAACAACACTTTCACAGGTAGGTCAAAGATAAAGATTATATTACAAATAAAACTTTACTCCAAAGACGAGAAGTGACTAACCACTTGCAGACCTTAGTCATTCAAGATCGATGTTTTTAGCTTGAAATCAGAGTTAAACCGAAAAAAATTAGCTTGGAAGATTAAGGCTTTGAGCATCAAGGCACGACCATATATGTATCTACCTTATGTAAAGAATTTTGTCTTCTAGAGAAGTTGTTTTAATGTGATTGAATTCAAAATTAATGTCTTTTCTTACATTGCATACATGCATTCATTCGCATTGCATTTTCACATATTTTAACATGAGAATTCTAACTAATTAAAACTTTAACAATTATACCAATAACCATTGAAAATCCACACCATTATAACACTCGTAAAAAAAAACAAAGCCATGGAACAAAGGTTAGAAAGACTCAAGCAAATCCAAAGAGAGATGCATGAATAGATGCAAGAACATTTGCAAGAACAGATGACTAGAATATGTCGGGAAATGAAAGACCATTTCATGGAAACCCAAAGAAATTTAATCAATGAATTGGCCCAAATGAAGGAAAACGAGGTTGACAAGGGAAAGGGTCTTGCGATAAACTTAACAGAGGAAAGAAAAGATCCTATTAACCCCTTGGGCTATACACCCCCTCTTAACCAAGCTTCACAGGAGACCCTCACACGAGAACCAACTGTTACTATAAGGTCCCAGCAACATGCTACTGGTATATCGAGGCAAGTTAATTATCCAATAGGATCGGGATCTAACCTCAAAGATACTCGTAAACCTTGGTGTTCCTGATTCTGATGAAATGATGAAGGTGGATCTTCCCAGACAAATGGAGGAAAAGTACAAGCGATTAGAGGAAAAGATCGAAGCAATGTAAGAACCTGAAATTTTTTACGGGATAGACGGTAAGGAATTAAGTCTAATCCCAGATTTGGTACACCCTCTCAAATTCAAGGTTCCAAAATTTAAGAAGTATAATGGAACGAGTTGTCCAGAGGCCCACATTACCATGTTTTGCAGAAAAATGGTCGGATATGTTCATAACGACCAATTACTCATTCATTGTTTTCAGGACAGTCTGGTGGATCGGTTGTTAAGTGGTATAACCAACTGAGTCATGCAAAGATTCACTCATGGAAGGACTTGGTGTAGGCTTTCTTGAAGCAGTACGGCCATGTTACAGATATAGCTCCAAACCGAATGACATTACAAAATATGGAGAAGAGATCGAATGAAAGCTTTCGACAGTATGCCCAGAGGTGGAGGGATATAGCAACACAAGTACAACCACCTCTACTAAAAAAAAAACGACAATGTTATTTGTCAATACCTTGAAGGCTCCATTCATCAACCACATGCTGGGGAGTGCCACTAAAAGCTTTTCTGATATGGTTCTGTCCAGAGAAATGATCGAAAACGCGATAAAAAGTGGGAAGATAGACACTGGGGAAAGTACACAAAGACTTGCCTTCAAGAAAAAAGAGGCCAAAATAAATAATGCAAGCGTGTACAAGCCAAACCACGTAAGACCGATCGTGATGACGACATTAAATGCGCCAATGACCAATAACCGAAATCCTCTAAGGCCAAGACTAAGCTCAAGGCCAAATACTGAAAGAACCCCATTCATGCCTATCTCGGTGACATACAAAGAGCATTACCAGAAGCTATATGATCAACATGTGGTGGCTCCATATTATGGGGATCCAGTACTGCCCCCGTTCCTGAAATGGTATGATGCGAATGCTCGATGAGAGTATCATGATGGGGTGGTGGGGCACTCTATTAAAAATTGCTTCACTTTCAAAAAGCTGGTGGAGAGAATGATCAAGAAAGGAATTATAAGATTTGATGAGTCATCTGGATCCAATGTGGTAGGAAATCTTTTGCATAACCATCCTGATCAGAGAGTGAATACGATCAATGAAGATTTGAGCATCAATGTCATTGGAGAAGAAAGTGGAGAAAGGCGCTCAGTAAAAATTCGCCCATATGCTCCGGGAAGCGTTCTAAACAACTAGATTGAGGAAAAACTCCATATAGCCTTTAGGATTTATCCAGAGTAATACTCAATGCACACCTATTGCTCTAAGCCTGAGAGCAATAGAAATCCTTTGTAAAGGGCATCTGATTATTATCTAGTGCTTTAAATGAAAATGTGTCTTTTTTACCCAATTGACAAACATCTCTTCATTTTCTCTTTCGTTCTATTCAAACAATTCGTTTACACCTAACTTACATAATTAATCATTCTTAATTTTTTTATACATATACTTATACTCATACCATACCATTCTTAAATTTACTTTATTCTTTGAATCTCTTATATTTCCTTTGATAGATCTTTAGATATCAATACGAGCAACATTGTTGCTGACTTTGAGCCTCATTTCGAATAAGATATATGTCTTGAAGATCCTCAGAATTTTGAAGACGTTTAAGATAGTAATTTGTCTCCAGATTTGCTACGAATGATGGAGCAAAAGGAAAAACAAATATTGCCTCATAAGGAGTTAGTGGAAACTGTGAGCCTAGGGAATGAGAATGAACAAAAAAGAGATGAAAATTGGGACCAACATTTCGGCAAAAACAAAAGAAGATCTTATTGGTTTGCTTCGAGAGTTCAATGATGTCTTCGTATGGTCTTACCAAGATATGCTCGGGTTAAACACCGATATTGTGGTACACAAGTTACCTATAAAGGAAGATTGTAAACCCGTTCAGTAAAAGCTTCGAAGAATGAGACTTGATGTACTATTAAAGATAAAAGAAGAGGTCAAGAAACAATTCGACACTAGTTTCCTTCAAGTGGTCAAGTATTCAGAAGGGGTGGCCAATATAGTCCATGTGCCTAAGAAGGATGGGAAAGTACGAATGTGTGTTGACTATCGAGATTTGAATAAGGCAAGCCCGAAGGATAACTTCCCACTATGAATGGCCTTGTTCTCTTTCATGGATGGCTCTAGATACAACCAAATAAAGATAGATCCTGAAGACATGGAAAAGACTACTTTCGTCACAATGTGGGGAACCTTTTGTTATAAAGTAATTCCCTTTGGACTTAAAAACGCAGGAGCAACATATCAATGAGCAATTGTGACTTTGTTCATGATATGATACACAAAGAAATTGAGGTTTATGTCGATGATATGATTGCGAAGTCCCGAACAGGGGAAGAACATGTAAAAGGCCTAAGGAAACTGTTCTTGAGGTTAAGAAAATTCCAACTCAAATTAAACCCAGCCAAGTGCACTTTTGGAGCTACATCAAGCAAGTTTTTAAGCTTTGTGGTCAGCAAGAGGGGCATTGAGCTCGATCCAGATAAGGTCAAGGCCATACAAGAGTTACCACCACCTCGTACGTAAAAAGAAGTTTGAGATTTCCTAGGAAGACAAAATTACATCTTTCGGTTCATCTCACAATTAATTGAGAAATGTGATCCCATCTTTCGTCTTCTTAGAAAACATAACCCAGGTGTGTGGGATGACAAATGTCAGAAAACTTTTGATAAGGTCAAACATTATTTATCCAATGCTCCAGTCCTAGTGCCACCAAGTCCCAACAAACCATTGATCTTGTACTTGACAATTTTTGAAAATTTTATAGGATGTGTATTGAGCCAACATGACGAGATTGGAAGGAAAGAAAGAGCAATATATTACCTCAGCAAAAAGTTCACCGATTATGAAACAAGGTACTCATCGATTTAAAAGCTATGTTGCGTGTTGGTTTGGACTACTCAGAGGTTACGACAGTACATGCTGTACCACACGGCTTGGCTAATCTCAAAGTTAGATCCATTGAAATACATGATAGAGTCGATTGCCTTGAATGGGAGGATGGCTAGATGGAAAATCCTACTCTCTGAGTTTAATATAGTCTATGTAAGCCAAAAAGCAGTAAAAGGAAGTACGATAGTAAATTTCTTAGCCAGCAAAGCTCTAGAGATTATGAGCCAATAAATTTCGATTTCCCAAATGAGGATTTAATGTATGTTGCAACCACTAAAGAAGGAACCACAATGAAACATCCTTGGCGTTTAAATTTTAATGGTGCTTCAAATGCCACGGGTAAAGGAATTTGGGTAGTCTCAGTGTCACCAAAAGGAGACCCTTATCCTTTTACCAGTAAACTCAATTTTGATTGCAAAAACAACATGGTAGAGTATGAAGCATATATCATGGGAATTGGTGTGGCCATATAACGAGGCATCAAAGTCCTAGAGGTATATGGAGTTTCTACACTGGTAATAAACCAACTTAAGGGAGAATGGGAAACAAGGGATCCCAAGTTAATGGATTATCAAAAGTTGGTCCTTGAGTTGATCAAAGAGTTCGATGAGGTCACATTCTAGTACCTCCCACGAGAGGAAAACTAGTGGCTAATGCACTGGCTACTCTAGCCTCGATGATGAAAGTAAACAAGCCAAAGCATATGAAGCCCATTCAGATGAGCATCTATGAGGCTTTGGCTTATTGCTATGAGATTGAAGAGGAAGAAAAGGACGACCATCCTTGGTACCAAGACATCCTTCAGTAAGTAAAAGACAGTAAATACCCCGAGCAAGCTACTGAAAATGATAAAAGAACATTGAGAAGGCTCGCAACTGAGTATGTCCTAAATGGGGAGATTTTATATAAAAGGAGGAAGGATCAGGTGTTGTTAAGATGTGTCAATGCAATCGAAGAAAGAAAAATCCTAGAAGAAGTCCACGAAGGCATTTGCGGAACACACACCGATGGATTCAAAATGGCGAGGCAAATTATGAGATTTGGATACTATTGGTCTACCATGGAGGGTGACTGCATCAACTATGCTAAGAGATGTCACAAATGCCAAATCTATGGAGACAAAATCCATGTACCTTCGTCACACCTTCATGTCATGACTTCTCTATGGCCTTTTTCTATGTAGGGCATGGATGTTATTGAACCAATCTCGCCAAAGGCTTTTAATGGGCATAGAATTATCTTTGTGGTTATCGACTATTTTACCAAGTGGGTAGAAGCTGCTTCTTACGCTAGCGTCACAAAGTCAGTAGTTAGCAAGTTTTTAAAAAAGGAAATCATATGTCGGTATGGGATGCCAAAAAGGATCATATCTAACAATGCATTGAACTTGAATAACAGCAAAATAGCAGAGGTTTGCGAACAATTCAAGATCAAACATCATAATTCATCTCTCTATCGTCCAAAAATGAATGGAGCAGTGGAGGCAACTAATAAGAACATCAAGAAGATCACTGCAAAGATGACAAAAACCTATAAAGATTGGCATGAAAAGTTACCATTTGCCCTTCTTGCTTATAGGACTTCAATCAAAACTTTTACCGGGGCAACACTGTTCTCCTTGGTATATATGAAAGCAGTTTTACCTATTGAGGTTGAGATTCCTTCTCTCCGAGTCTTGTCAAAATTAAATTTGGACGAGGCAAAATGGATTCTAGCCAGATATGATAAGTTGAACTTGATCGAAGAAAAGAGATTAAGAGCTATTCATCAGTCAGATGTACCAAAAATGGATGATAAAAGCTTACAACAAAAAGGTCCGCCCTAGAGAATTCCATGAGGGAGATCTAGTTCTGAAAAAGATACTTCCCATACACAAAGACTCTCGAAGAAAATGGATACCTAATTGAGAAGGACCTTATGTAGTGAAGAAAACTTTCTCTGTAAGAACCCTCATTTTAAGTGAAATGGGTGGCAAAGATCTGCACAATCCTGTGAACTCAGACTCAGTGAAGAAATATTTCACCTAAAACAAAAAAAACAAAAAAAAAAGGAAAAGAAAAAGAAAAGGAAAAGAAAAAAGAAGGAGAGGTTAAGATGAAAACCCGCAAAGGACATCTTGAAACCAAAAAGATTTTGAGTTGAAAACCCGAAAAAGGCAGCTTAAATATGAATAAAAAATGGGTTCCAATTGTTTCCTCAAATGTGACAAGACAGAGAAATTTTAAGTCTCAGGGTATTAGCAAAGAACTCTGGGTTTTCTAGACACATATTGGGCACAAAATGATCCTCATCAAGTCAAATCAGAGAAGCTCGTATCATGATATCCGGGGCATCTAGTATTTTTTCTTTTGATTATTTGTTTTACTTGGCAATTTTTCTTTGGACAATTTTCTTTTTCAAATTCTTTGAGCTCTGACTCTAATACAATTTCATTCTTTCACAACCTTGCCCAAGCAGTTTCACACTAAGATAATGTATAATAAACTAACATCACAAGGTATACAATGATCTACGTGAATTATTCTAGAAATTTTCTAAATGGTATAGGGACCTATAATAAGGCTTACTAGTTAAAAGAACCAAACCTGAAACGAGTAGGTCAAACTAAGACTACTCCAGTGAGTCTTATTGTAAATTTAGAAGAAGATAGGGTGGTATGCTGAGTGACAAAACTGTAACGAGCGACAAACTATATCACTCCAAGGACGAAAACAGAAAAGAATTAATCAATTTAACCTTAACATTAATCATGCACATTCATTTAGTTAGGGGCATGTAATTCACTCTGATCAAAGCATCATAACAACTTGGCCTGCATAGAGGTCCATGAAAGTATATTCTACAGGTTTGAAGGGGAAGATTGAGGCCATAATGGCGAATCTGATACCCTAAAGATATGAAGGGAAAGGTTGAGGCCACAACGGCAAACCCGGTACCTTAAAAGATGTGATGGGAAATGTTGAGGCCACAATGATGAACCTAGTACCATGAAGATATGAAGGGAAAGGTTGTGGCCGTAACGGCGAACCCGATATCCTTAGAAGATGTGATGGGAAAGGTTGAGGTCGCAACGACGAACCCAGTACCATGAAGATATAAAGGGAAAGGTTAAGGCCGTAATGGTGTACTTGGTACCTTAAAAGATGCGATGGGAAAGGTTGAGGTTGCAACGGTGAACTCGGTACCTTAGAAGATGTGATGGGAAAGGTTAAGGCCGCAACGGTGAACCCGGTACCTGGAGATATGAAGGGAAAGGTTAAGGTGGCAACGGCGAGTCCAGTACCTTAGAAGATGTGATGGGAAAGGTTGATGTCGCAATGATGAACCCAATACCATTAAGATATGAAGGGAAAGGTTGAGGCTACAACGGTGAACTCGATACCTTAGAAGATGTGATGGGAAAGGTTGAGGCCATAACGGCGAACCCAATACCATGAATATATGAAGGGAAAAGTTGAGGCCGCAACGACGAATGCAGTATCCTTAGAAGATGTGATGGAAAGGTTGAGGCCGCAACGACAAACCCGATACCTCAAAAGATGTAATGGGAAAGGTTAAAGCTGCAATGGCGAACCCAATACCTTGGAAGATGTGATGGGAAAGGTTAAGGCCTCAACGGCGAACTCGGTACCATAAAGATATGAAGGGAAACCCTTAGAAGATGTGATAGGAAAGGTTGAGGTCGCAACGACGAACCCTGTACCTTAAAAGATGTGATGGGAAAGGTTGAGGCTGTAACAGCGAACTCGGTACCATGAAGAAATGAAGGGAAAGCTTGAGGCTGCAACAGCGAACCCAATACCTTAAGAAAACATGACGGGAGAGATGAAGCATTCAATCTTTTACCCTAGTCAGAGGGCAGATTGAAGACACACCAATCTCTTACCCAGATCATGGGGTAGATTGAAGCATCCAATCTTTTACCCTAGTCAAAAGGCAGATTGAAGACACACCAATCTCTTACCCCGATCATGGGGGCAGATTGAAGCATCCAATCTCTTACCCTAATCAAACGACAAATTGAAGACATCATCCAAATCTTTTACCCTTAAAGATAAGGAAAAGTAGATTGAATTCGTAAAGGCGAATCTCAAGACTATAGAGAAGCAGACTGAAGCTGCGAAAGTGAATCTCAATCTCCTTGAAGATGCAGTGGAATGGACTGAAGTTACAGTAGCAAATTTTATCTTTTTGAAATTACCTTAGGGCAAGATGGAATCACAACACTGAATCCTACTTTCCTAGAGTTGTAGAGAAGCGGATGCAATGAAATTGAATGACCAATAAAGCGAAGGGTGGACCAGTTGAAGAAAGAGCGTCGAAGAAATGAGACCTAACAAAATTGGGCGTCCTTTTGGTCTTTGCTCCGTTCCTATTACACAGCAACGAGACAGGAACGAGCAAAGACGGGCAGCTGTAGTAGGCCCAATTTGATCGGTTCCAAACCCAAATTAGTAAACAAATTTTAAATTTAAATTGTCCAATACAATTTTAAATTTAAATTTATTTAAGTTTTAAAATGTCCAAATTTACAAACCCAATTTACAAATGTCCAAGTGGCCTAAACCCAAACACTAAGACCTGAACCTTAACCCAAACAAGCCTACCTAAAGTCAAACCCTAGCAGCAACTTGTGCTGCTACTGCCCTTACCTTGCCCACTCATCAGCAATGGCCACCCATCATCTGCCACCGCCACATCAGCAATGGCCACCCATCATCTACCACCACCACCAGCAACTTGCACTACCACCACTGCCACTCGTAAGGAAGAAAGGACAACCATTTAGTTGAAAAAAAACAAGATTGCATGATTGTAATAAAAGCTTTAAAAGCCGATTCAAAATTAGTTGTAATTTTTTTTACACACAAGCATTTGAAATCAATAGAACAAGGCAGATAACATTTGAAATCAATACAAGAAGTAATTGATATCTACAATAAAGGTCAAATTTCAAAGTATTCCAATCGTCGGTATTCTTAGGGTATATTCATATATATATATATATATATATATATTTGTTAATTATATTATTCATACACATTATCAGTTTTATTCATTTGTTATTTCTAAACATACATTTAATACATAATAAATACATAATAAATAAAAAAAGGAGATAAAGGGGCATACCTTGACCTAAAACGTCGTTATCAGAGGTGCGAACGAAATCCCTCCGAACTAGTCTATGTTCGTGAGGGATTTCACCGTTCGAGTTTATCAAAAGCAAAATATTAAATAAACAAAACAAGAAAAAAATATATTTAAAAGAAAGCAAATAATCAAAACCCTTTTTTCAATATATGGAAATATTTAATCCAAATCTAGTGTTTTTTTTAAAGAAAAAAATAATAAACAAATCAAGAAAATAAAAGCGATTTGATTTCAAAATTTAATAAAAATCGAAACTTTGGTTTTTTTATCGATAGTCCATCTTGTTAAATAAAAATCGAATTTATTTTTTTAAACAAAGAAAGAAATTAAAAAGAACAAGCCAGATCTACAAAGGAGATCAAAAGGCTCGATTTTTTTTGGATTTCTTCACAAATCTAGGCTTAATCTGTTTAGATTTGAGCTGAGATCTATTCTTAGAAAGAAAAGAGGCAATTTTTACTCACCTGGACTGCCATCGACGGCGGTGCGTGGTGATGGTTGACGGCAGAGGTGCAACGGACCCAAAGGCTACTGAAAGGGACGAACTAACAAAGAACGAAGAAAAGAGAAGAGAGAAATCAGTTTTTTTAGAAGGAATAATAAAATGAAAATTTTTAGAAGGATTTTGGCTTAAATACCCTAGTGCGAATGACGTCGTTTTGCTATGGGTGTTTAGCTCACCAAAAGGTGTTGTTTAACGCATGGAAGACCAAACCTGACTCGTCGAACCCTCAGGATCCGCTTGTTTTCATTAAAGGGATATTTATGCGTGTGGTCCTTCTGCATTTTTTTTCTATAATTTCATCCTTTTAACATTTTCTAATTTATTCTAAAATTGCCCATTAATTTCATTTCCTTTTAAATTTAATCTTTTTATTTCTGGAGGCATAGAAAGCTGCCACGTGTCAATCCTTTTGGGTTTATTGCATAAAAAACCCCCTGTTTCATTTAAATCATATTTTGACCTCTAAACTTTCCAAAAATCACATTTTGACCCCTAAACTTTCTAAAAATCACATTTTAACCCTAAACTTTTTTAAAATAACATTTTAACCCTTAAACTTTGCAAAAATTACATTTTAACCCCTAATTTTTTTCAAGATTGCATTTTAACCCCAAATTCTTTGAAACTTCATTTTTCGACCCTATTTTTTATTTTCTTTTTCTTTGTTTCTTTGTACATGAAATTAAATTATTTTCTTCGTATTTTAAATAAATCCTGTTATTTTCTCAATGATTTTGATTTGTGATTCTTTCGTATTTCACATTTTATTAATTTTATGCTTAAGTTTTGCATATTTATTTATCCGTATAATTGTTCCTTCTTCGTGTTATTCAATTTTGTTATTAGTTGCACAATTCATATTTAATTTGCATGTTCATTTTTATTTAAATATTTTAATTGAAGTTATTTTTCAATTTCCTTCAAAATACGAATATTTTTTAAATTGAGGCAATATTCCTTTATTTCGGATTTTGAAAAATTGTGCCTTAACTTACTAGGAGCGATTTTCTCTTCAAACCAGAATAATTGAGTACCCTTTTAAAGGTTTGAAATTGGCAATGAAGGAATGCTCGTTATTCTCGAATGTCGAAATGTTATGTCCTAACTCACTGGACGTGACTTCCTTCCTCAATCATTTTGAAATAACGCGACTTCCTCACAAAGTTTGATTTCCTTCTTAAACGTGTATATCAAATAAATCATGCATTTAAGAATCGTATTTTAAATTTCACTCGAGGTTTCAAATTTTTAACAATCAAGATCGAAAAATAATAAACTAGGTATCAATTTTGGGCGTGTGGGGGTGCTAATCCTTCCTCACACGTAACCAACTCTTGAACCCGTTTTTTAGATTTCGAAGACCAAAAAAATATTTTTCGAAACAGATTTTAAACGTTTTGTGGTGTTCCAATCACACCGAATAAAAGATTGGTGGCGACTCCATATTTCGATTTTTAAAATATTTTCAAGAATTAAAAAAAACGTTTCGATACATATATGGGCCATTTTTTCCCTTCCTTAACCTGTAATGGGTCATCCTCCATGTCAAGATTCATAGCCTGTTGGCCCACCCCAATTTTAAATCCCAAGATAGGATTAAATTGTTGATAGTGGTCATTCCAGCCTGCACTCCTAGAATTACTCCCAAACTGTCTCCTTTCCTTACTGGCACCGTAAAATCTTCCAACACTCTCATCCCATAACCAGATGTTGCTCCTTACCGATGCCTTTCTTGGTGACACTCGGAGTGACAAATCCCATCTTTGTGGCATTTCTTCCCCCTATTTCTGAGTCACATCGGACAAAAGTCGTCATCATGCCCAAAACACCACAAACAAATTAAAATAGGGATGGTTTCTCATACTTGAAATGCGTAAGTGATCAATTGGGAGAAATTAGTAACTTCTTTTCCTTCTTCAATGGCTTGCGAATGTCAATCTGAACTCTAATTCGTATAAATTTCCTCACTGCACCAGATTCTTGCTTTGTATCATAGTCAATAAAGGAACCAATAAAATCCCCAAATTCCTACGCCATTTTTCATAGAAAAACCTCGGAGGTAAATTGTGGGCTTGAACCCAAAAATTGGAGAAGATTAACGAGGCAAGCATGGGATCTTCCTCATCACATAATTGGTGAAGAATAAATAGATGACTATTAAAAGTTCATGAAGACCCATTTTCCACTCATTCAACGTACATTTTATTAAAGAATTTGAACAAGTATCTTTTATCTCCTAAATCAGAGATTTGGGCCCCTCAAGAAGGTGCCATAGATTCGCCATTTTTGTTTGCAGGGCTGGAAAGTGAACGACACTGGCCATTAAGTAACATCCCACTAGGCAGAACTCGTAGATGGATTCTTGCATGGTCTCTTCCCCGTTATTACTCCAACCAATTTCTTCATCATCTTCAATCCGCAAGTTTTCCATACCCCTTTCTATTGATTTAGGCACTCACACTCCAATTGTAGAACCGAACAAAAGTAAATCTGAAAAAAGTTGAAAAAAGAAAAAAACCAAAAGCACTTGTCACAGAGATAGACTAAGACGTGTCAAGAGACAAACTTTTTAGTAGATTTTTTTGTTGGTCACCTAATTATCACAAATAATATTTATAAGTTAAATTATTGTTAACTATTAAAATAAAATATTTGAAAGAAATTTTCTTATCAAATTATGTTTCAAATTATCAAAACTAATATTAAGTGGTAAAATTTAATTAGAAAAAAAAATCAAATTTGGTGGTAATTTTTAATAAATTTCAAAGCTTAATGATGGTAACATTCAATCACATAAGAGTTGAAAAAATTTACTGATAGTTTCAAAATATAATGACAAGTATCAATTAAAACAAAGTATAATGACTAATTTTAATATGCACCAATTGTATAATGGTAAATTTGCACATGTCTATTTTACAATTCATGTTCGAGGTTCGTGGTTGCCTTATCTAATAATGTTGTCTTCAAGGTTCAAACCTACGTTCTCCCCTTAGGAGTATAATGTGCCTTACCATTACAATCAACCACTTATTTATAGAGAATATGCACTTTGATCTTAATTAATCAATTATTTGATCTTCATTATCCTCTATATAATGTTTATTTGAATATACTAATAGTATTTTTTTTTGCATGAATAATTGGCTTTCATTAAATGAGCGTTCGGCTCGAGGGGAGAAAAAGTCTATTACAAATAGTGATCCATCAGATGAAACGACAAATAAGCAGATAGGCTAATAAAATAAAAAAACTTCAAAAGAGAAGAAAACTGCCTAAAGTAGAAAAGAACCAAACCCTACAAAACCAAATAGGAAGAAAGCCAACAATTCTCCTTCCCTGCAACCTAGAGAGGCTTCAATTGAAGAAGACATCTCACAAGGGGAAAAGAGAAAAAACTTTGAAGACCCAAATAGAGATTCCTCTTGAACCTTCTACAAATTTCAAAGTTTTCAGATATCTAACGATTTGAATGTCGGTGAACCCATACGTTCTAGTCTGCCTTTGCTGATCTCTCAACTGTAATCGAAGCTTCCTCAACCCAGTAATGCGGTTCGAGCCACTGTCTCTTCTCTCCTTTGCGAGAGTATGGGCCGCCATGTTAGCCTCTTTGTGCACGAACTGGTAAGAGACTTCTTCCATGAAGCTTTATAATATTTGAATATTAGAGATAATAGATCTAAGTATTGATTTGTCATCCCCTTTTATTTTTAGCTTGTTGATGACTGTATGAGAATCTCCTTCGATCAGGATTCTCCGAAAACCCATCTCAGAAGCAAAGATAAGCGCCCTTTCGCATGCTCAAGCTTTAACTACAAAGCCGTCTACCACTTCAAAATAGAGGTAACAATATGCTCCCATGATTTGACTTTTTTTATTCCTTGTTATAATTGCACCTATTGAAATATGTAAATTAGACTGGAATGAAGCATTAAAGTTTAGTTTTGTCATACTCGTGACTGGTAGTCTCCATAGCTCCCTCAACATGGGTTTGTTTGAGGGGACAATATCCTCAATCAATCTTAACTCATGTATATATCCACAAATAAACCCACCAGCTCTTGTAAACTAGATTATTTCCTTCATGAACAAGTTTATTGCGTCGATACCATAGTGCCCAGTAACTAATCACCATCATAATTAATGTTGTGGAGTCTGCTTTGGTAAGAATCTGAGCTAACCACTCCTTGATTTGCGAGGTACCCGTCAGCGAAATAAGCGATAGGCCCAGCATTCTCCATGTTTCCTGAATATCCGTGCAATACCAAAGTAAGTGATCCAAGTTCTCCAGAGCTTGTTGACATAGAGGACATACCCCATTGACCGCCAGTTCTTCTTTAATAGATTAGCATAGTGAGGAAGATAATTCTGTAATAATTTCCACATATATATCTTAATTTTTGCTAAGATATGAAGATTCTAGATTTGGATGTAAAATTCTGTAGATGCCCCTTGTGTAATTTGTTGAACACCCATAAGACGAGCACAGTTAGAAATAAGGACCTTATAGCCACTCTTAATAGATTATTCTTCTGAAGATTCAAAACGCTAGACTTGAATATCAGGATCTGTAGCTGAAAGAGGGATTTTGATTCACCTGGTTGACATCAAATAATTCGTGAAGAACCTCAGCGTTCCAAGTAGAATTATTCCCTTTCAATAACTGATTAATTGTAGTCCAATGAGGATCAATATTCTGAACTTCTACTCTGCTATTCCTAGATCCTGGTAACCAGAGGTCATTCTAAATGTTAACCTTATTGCCAGTGCCAATCTTCCAAAGAAGGCCCTCTTCAATCAGATCTCTAGCACTGCATAAGCTCCTCCAAGTAAACAAAGGGTAAGAGTTAACTTTTGCTTCAAGAATACTTGTTTATGGATAGTAATGTGCTTTAAAGACCTTAGCTAGTAAACACATGGGTTGGGTTAATAAACGTCAAACCTGCTTAACTAATAACGACTTATTAAACAAATGGAAATCGCGAAAACTCAGCCCACCTTTTTTTTCGGCTTGCAAAGAACACTCTGATTATACTAATGAATGCCTTTTGATGTTTTGTTATTTCACCACCAAAATTTATTCAATATCCCTTCTAATTGATGACAAAGCTGTTTAGGTAAAGAGAAACATTGCATGGCATACATGGAGATAGCCTGTAAGATAGCGTTAAGGAACACTTCTTTGCCTGCAAAAGATAGATAACACATGCTCCCACCCCTCGATCCTTTTCTGAAATCTGTCAATATAGTTACCAAAGGCCCATTTCTGTTTCCTACCCACCACCATTGGCAAACCAAGATACTTCTCAGGATTAGAAGCCACCCACCCTTACGCTCAAAACACTCTCAACTTGGTCTCTAATATCAAACTGCACATTCGAACCAAAGTAAATAAGGGATTTTTCAAAATTAGCCTTTTGACCTGAGATTAATTTATACTCCAAAATGATACTATGGACTCTCTGTGCCCCTTCTATAGTAGCATCGCCAAATAATATGTTGTCATTAGCAAAGAATAGGTGGTTAATAGTCAGACCACCGTTCCCAATAAGAATACCTTTCATCAGACCTATATGATTAGCATCATTCAGCAGCGTCAAAAAACCCTTAGCACACAATAAGAATAGGTAAGGGCTCAAGGGATCGCCTTGCCTAAGGCCCTTGGAGGAAGAAAACTTCTCAATGATAGAGTCGTTGATACCCACCATATATGTCACGGAGCAAACATATCACACCACTAAAGTAATCCAGTTGATGTGGAACCCCAACTTACTCATAATACTGGCTAAGAAATCCAACTCCACACAGTCGTACGCTTTACTCATGTTGAGTTTTAGCGCAAAATTCCCCTTTTTTGTCTTATTCTTCATTTTAAGGGCATGCAAGATCTCATAGGCAATAAGAACATTGTCAAATATTTGTCTACATGTAATAAAGGCTCATTGAGCCTCATCAATACAAGTACCCAGAACTCCACTCATTCTTTTTATAATAACCTTAGCAATGATTTTATAAATAACGTTGCAAAGGCTTATGAGCCTGAATTGGATGATATTTCTAGGCTTATCCAATTTAGGAATCAAAACAATATGGGTATTATTAACATCCTCCAAATCAGATTGACCATGTAAAAGAGATAAACAATAGTTACAAATTTGGGGCCCAACAATATGCTAATACCTTTAGTAAAAAATAACAGGAAAGCCATCAATCCTAAGTGCTTTCATCGGTGCTATTGACTTTACTGCTACCTAAATCTCCTCACTCATAAAAGGCTTGAGAAGCTCCATGTTCATACTATCAGTGACCCTTTTTTCAATCCGACCAAGAACTCTTTCATCATTAACTGCATTTGAAGTTGTGAACAAATGTTTGAAGTAATTCGAAGAAATACTCAACAATCCCTCAGTATCATCCACCCATCTACCATTCAAATCCTCCAATCCAGCAGCTCGATTTTTACTTTGTCTCCCCTATGCTATTTTGTGGAAAAAACTGGTATTTCGGTCCCCATGAGTTAACCAGTTAATCCGTGCTCTCTATTCCCAAAGAGCTCATCTCTATCGACTTCAAGATTAAGGGTAATTTAGGCATCCGTAATTTCAGCAAGCACCTCATCACCTGGATTCAACTCAGAAAGTTCAGTCAATCTTTTCTCCAAATCCAATTTATGTTGCTTTTTTCCTTTTTCAAAAGGTGATTCCATTGGAGTAATCGATTTCCTAAAAGAGAGAATCATTGGAACGATGAAAATATATAGGCTTTTTCATATCCTTTTTTACCTAATTTCATGCAAATTCTGAGTAATTAATGTCAAAAAGTATAATTTATTTATAAAATAATTAATTTGTGTTAAAATTATCAACATATTGATTTTTAATTATTTTTATAAATATTGAGCATGAATTTGATGATTTTTCGACAGATTTTTACAATTTGTGAAAATTGGCCCAATAGACGCTATTGACAGCCTATACCGTTGAGGGAGTTTTTACACCAAGTTAGTAAAGAGCTATGAAGAATATTTTTCTAGTCAAGGATCGGTCCACTATGAAGCTACATTATGGTTTATAATTATATTTGTAATTCAAATTAAATTGGATTAAAAAATTAATTATAAAGGTTAAGCTGAAGTGGCTTGATGTGCATGCAATCGAGGGTCGAACCATCTGCAATTGGGCTAGCCATGTGTCATCCAAGTGCTGACCATTTTCAGCTGATTATGTTGACCATTTCAATGTTGCAAAATAGCCATTGAAGTTTCCCAAAATACCATTCCAACCCCTCCACTTTTCATGGTTTTATATTCTCACCCCTAGCTCATTTTAAGCAAACTTTGAACGAGTCAAAGTTGCTTATGCATGGCCGGCCACCCATTGTTGTGTGGCTGATATTTATTTGCTAAATATAGCCACACAATCCCTCCTTAACTTCACCTATAAATACATCCCTCATTCCCTCACTTCAACACAAATTCACTCACATCTTCTTTTCTTTCTCTCTAATTCTCTCTAGCCTTCCATCATAATTTCCCTTCCATTCCCTTACCGATTTCTCCTCTTGGTATAGAGTAGTTCTTAACCTTCCATAGCCTCTGTTGAGTGTTCATCAGAGACCTCGATCTGGGAAGATTCGAGCAAGAACGACAAAGAAAGCGAAAACAGTTCTTGAGAATTTGCTGGATTTAATCCTATTTTTTTCTTTTTTTTAGATTCTTGTTTGTTATATGATGAATGTTATTATTTCTTTAATTAAAATGGCTTAAATTATTTAAGTGTTGGGTTGATTGTGTCTAATTTCTAATCATGTTTATGCTATTATAGGCCCTGAATATCTTGTTTAATAAAATATTATCATGCCTAAGTTATTATCGCATTACCCTTGTGATATAACTATTGAATTAATCATTTAAGCGCGTTGAAATTGTGATTAATTGACACATTCTTTAATTTGTGCATGCTTAATCCTCTAAGGAAGCTGAGGGTTAAAATTGAAATGTATTAGAGAATACTAGCCTTGCATAACTTGCAGAATTTTTGTGATTAAACTGTTTCAATATAGGTGTATGTTGTTACCTCACTTGATCTTTTACATGCTTATGAATATTAATTTAGTCGGTCGTATTGGCATAGGTGTATGTTTAAAAGATAGATTAATTTCATAATGCATGTACGTGCTATAACACATTAACTTATTAAAAATTAGTTTAGTCGGTCGTATTGGCATGGGTGTATGTTCAAGAGAAAAACTGATTTTTGTAAGTAATGTTGTTCATAAGTTCGTAAGATACCGGGTTGCCGTGAACATTGTTTCGTAACAACCATGAACATAGCTTAGATGTAATCAAGTAGTTAAAGCAATTAACCTGACACATTTATGACATGTTGATTAAAATCTTTTAGAAATCGTGCATAAGAATATAATTTAGACTTAGCTTAACTTAGCTTAATTAGTTTAGAATACTTAGATTAATATTCACCTCAAATATTATCTTGTGTTTGACCAATTTGTTAATTAAATATTTCATAAATACTTTTCATAACACAATCTCTGTAGGTACGATACTCGACATTTACTTGTCACTTTATTACTTGAATACGATTGTGTACACTTGCACATTTTCATCGTTCCAATCATTCGAAGAAGTCCATCACTTTAATAACTCTTCCTCGAAAGATTCATCCAAACTCAAATTCGCTTCAAACCGAAAACGTCTAGGCTCACTTCTGGTGTTCGTTACTAAAGACCCTTTTGTATCCATAAGAATCGGACAGTGGCCCAAAAAGAAATGGGTCAAATGTTCCACTAAGAAATTTGGAAACTTGTCCCACCAATCCATTGAGGCAACGCATCTGTCAATTCTCTCTCTGATATTGGTAGAGGCGAATTTACCTCTCTCCCATGTATACCACCTCCCATGAAACCCCAAATCACTCAACCCACAATCATCGAGAACTAATCTAAACGCAATCATCTGCCTATCAGACCATAGGTGACCACCTTTTATCTCGAAAGAGAAGAGGATATCATTAAAATCCTCAACAACCATCCAAGCTGCATGATAGCCCGCTATTAATTGGCGGAGAAGGTCTTAAGAAATACGCCTATTGTTTTCCTTCGGGCTGCCATAAAACCCGATTAGACGCCAAGATTCTCCAATTTCATTGTCATCAATATCAACATCTATATGATGTCGCGAGAAGCTACGCAAGGTAACCAAAGAATTATCCTTCCACCCAAGTGATAAACCACCTTTTGAACTAATGACCCTAAAACATCAATTCCATTACTAAATCCACATTTTCTTTGAACAACTTCCATCTTCTTCGAACTTAACTTTGTTTCTATAAGAAACAAAATTCGAGGATTAATGGCTCGTATCTTGTTTTTGAGCCGACCAACGGTCCGCGATTTCCCCAACTCACGAACGTTCCAACCAATTATTTGCATTGCATTCGACTGCTCTACCTAACAAAGTGAGCAGCTTCCGTAGTGATACCCTTGGTAGTATCCGAAACTAATAACACAAGCACTTCTTCTGCTAAACATTGCCTTTTTTCCTTCCAAGGTTTGAACCGAGTCATTTTCCCCATCCGAGATTCGCTCTATCAACCCATTACTTGAATCGACCCAAAGAGTTGTCCTACTGTCTTTACTCAACCGTTGACTAGCTGTCCTAACAACCAAATTATTCCTATTTAATGCAGGAATAATAGTAGGATTTGACAGATGTGGCAAATCCTTCCGCCAATCACGCCTACAATCTACCTGCTCCCTAAAATTACGCCCCCAGCTAGACTTTCCTTTTCAGTTGATGAACACACTGAACCATCCGCCTCCCGAAGCCATCTACTACTAGTGGCAGTTCGTCGTCTCGTTGTCACACGAAGAGACATATCCCACCCAAAGACAATCTTCGAAAGGTCCATTCTTACTCTAATAGGATAAAAACTCTCTCCATGTCCCATTTTGCCACATATGAAGCAGAATAAACTCAGTTTCTCATACTAAAACCAAGCGCAAAAGATACGATTAGAGCCCACAATGATTTTTTCCTCCTTTTCAAAGGAGAACCCACATCCAACTTAATTTTGATTCGCATATAGGTTTTAACACCTATCATAGGAACAGTGGTATCGTACTCAATAAAAATACCTAGAAAATCTCCAAATTGATTAGCCATATGTGAAGACATTAACCCAGTCGGAAGATCATGCACTTGGACCCAATAATCAAAATAAGATAGTGAAACAGACATAGGATTCTCCCTAGGACAAATTTTGTTAAGGATCAGGAGGTGATTATTGAAAAACCATGGTGCACCAAATAAAACTCTATCTTTATTTACATTATTGAAAAACTGGAACAAATACCTTTTGTCACCCATATCTGCAAATAAAATAACAAGAAAGAGACCAGAAATCAAAACAAAGATAAACATTTCAAAAGCGACAAACAGAATCTCGTGTCAGTTCGACAGACTCCATATAAGGTAGTTAATACGTGGAGACATCATTTTTCGAGTAAAATTGGTACATATTGATATTGATTTATTTTGGTGTATTGTTTTAAATTTATCGATATTTAAAAAATATTTAATATATATATAAATATTTACAATATCAAATAAATGATATTTAATAAATTTTAAATGTATAATATTTATCAATTACATAAAATACTTATTAACAAACTCCATAAATAAAAAAATTCATCATTCAATAAATTCAAAATTAATAATAATAAAAAAGAAGCTGAAAGGTGAGGGGATTTTATTCCATAAAAGAAGTTAAAGTATGAGTGAGGATTTTTTTTCTTAATAATTGGGTGAGCTTTTTTTATTATATTTTAATTTTTTTATTTTAAATGTGAATGTTTGCCCCCAAAAAATTAAAAATGTTAAACATTGCTTTTCAATGTAATATTTTTTTTACTAAACAATATATTCTAATTAAGTCTTCACCATAATAATAAATAATAAAAAATTTAATATTTTTAATATTATTCATGCACCGGTTGGTGCACAATGTTCTACTGGTGTGACCGGAATTAATCGAAACGAGTCAGTGTGATCAAAATGGACTAAAATTTTCAGTAGTGTGACAAGATGTACTACTTATTATACTTTAGTAGTAAAACTCTATGAACCAGGCATTTCATCCCTAACCACAACTCATCCGTTGATTCTTCAACATCACTCAGTTCAGACCTCCACTTAAATTCACCCAAGCTTCATCTTGGTCATGGATAGATCACCCAGATTCGGGTCTATAAGTAGTGACAATTTCCCCATGAAGACTCACTTTCGCTACGACTCTGGTGGGTTCTCTTAACCAAGCCACTGCCTATGAGTCGTCGGCTCATTCTTTAATAGGCACGTAGTCAAAGCCCTGGGCTCCTCCCACTGCTTAAGAGTTAACGGTTTCATGTTCTATTTCACTCCCGAATGGGGGTTCTTTTCACCTTTCCCTCACGGTACTACTTTGCTATCGGTCACCTAGGAGTATCTAACCTTACAAGGTGGTTCTTGCTGATTCACATGAGATTCCATGTGCCCCATGCTACTCTGGTCAGAGCGTAAGCTAGTGATGCTTTCGACTATTGGACTATCGCCATCTAGGGTTCGACACTTCACTGCTTTGCCTAGTAGCACAACGCTTTTATTGCTTTCCCACAACCCCTTTTCACGGTTTAGGCTACTCCCTTTTCGCTCCTTGCTATTACGAGAATCACTTTTGCTTTCTTTTCCTTTGGCTATTAAGATGTTTCAGTTCTCCAGGTTGTCTCTTGTTTGCCCATGGATTCAACAACAATTCGAAAGGTTGGCCTATTTAGAAATCTTCGGATTTAAACTTATTTTCAACTCCCCGAAGCATTTCGTCACTTGTTATGCCCTTCCTCATCTCTAGGTGCCTAGGTATCCACTTTAAGCCTTTCCTCGTTTGAATCTCGCCCTTAACTTTACTTCACTTTAATTTAAGGATATGCCATCCTAAGGTGCTGTTAAATGAAATGGAAGGATCTTACCAACGTCCATGAATGATAAATCATAGGTCGAACTAATTACCGAATAAAAAAATTTGGGTACTATCATATAGCTTTGTTTCAGCTAAGTTCACGAGTTAGAGATAAGCGGACTCAAACCGTTGACATCCACCATAGGGTAAACCACTGCCTCTTAGGCCCCCGACTGATTCTACCATAGAGGCGACAATAACCCCCCCGAACACAACTTACAACTTTCATCGTACAGTGCTCTCCAAAGAGCAACTCTTCTCAAAATATCAAAAGGTGCTGAGTTGGAATCCCATTCTAACTAATGATTCTTGTGGTTCTAGAGGATACTGCTACAGGAGAACCAGTAACGACAGAGAGCTTTCCCCCTCCGACTCTTTGATCTTAAGAATGCTGATTTTAAGAATGAGTGATTGCCCTTCTTCAACCTTTACTGCCCAGCCTGAGAACGGATAGCTAACTAGAATCGATATGAAACCAACCACCACGATTAAAATTCTCCATATTCAACCTACTCTCCAATTCTATTTTAAAAAAACATAAGTAATTAAAATAAAATAAATCAAATAATAGAAACTTTAAAATTTACACAATTCTTATTACTGAAGATTCAATGCAATATATTTTTTGCTTTTCAAAAATGAATAATTTGAAATAGAAAACAATTTAAAAAGAAAAAGAAAAAGAAAAAAATCCACTGTCTAGAAACTAATTTTTTAAAAGTTGCACAAAAATAAAAAATATTAACTTCTGAAAAAAATAAAAAGATTAAAAATTATAAAAGAAGAAAAATGTTTATTTATAATTTATAATTTAATTATATTAAATAATTTAATTAAAGTTAAATTAAGTTGGAGAAGATAATAAATATAAATAAATGTATAATAATATTTTTTTATCTTTAAAATTTAATGATGTGATAAAATTTTATTAGTACTTAAAAAATATATTTTTTAAAATAATATAATTTATTTGCATAATTTATATATTTCTCTGCTCTATGTTTTTAATAGGGAAATAATTGATGTTAGAAAGTGGTCTTCAATCATATACATATACAAATGCTTGCTTCCATCACAAACTAATCTGTAATCATAGCACAGCAGCTTTCTTTACTTCTCTTACAGAATTGATGGAATAATTTAATTTCTTTGATTTGTATTCCATGGCTGCCATAAAGAAATTGTGACAGCTTTACTGTTTCTTCATATGTTCCTTAAAAGAATATATAATTTTTTTTCTTCTAATGTTGCTTGGATTTTTCATTCTTTTTGAAGCATTTGTGTCCAGTACTCATATACAATATTATATGGATACGAGAATATAACCTTTAAGGATAATCTAAATTTATTGAAAATTTTTAAAAATCTAATCATACCACTATCGGATGCATACCTGCATTACACTTGCACTCGAGTCTGAGTAATATAGATTTCTTCATCTTCTAATCGAAATGAGATTTTCTTTTTTCATGCTTAAATCTTCAATAGTACCAATTAAGAAAAAAAAAATCTTTCAGTTTTTCTCAATCTTAATATTGGGTAAATTAGTCTTTTTCAAAAAAAATTAAAACAATTTAATTTTTGTCAATTTTAAAAATGAGCAATTAAAGACAATTAATCACGATGTTAATGTCTTCCATCAATTGTATATAATTTTTATTAGTATAAGAACAAATTTAACCTTCAATATTTTTAACCTTAATTCTAAAAAAATGAACAATTTCGGCCTCAACATTCAAACGTTTACACAATTGTTGCGAGATAAATTTGTTAAATTAAAATCAAATTGACATAATGTGTAAACTTTGAAAGCTAAATTTTTATATTATACCAATCAAAATCCTGTACATTTAATGGAAAATATTAATGTCATGATTAATTGTTTTTATAGGGAACAATTTACAGAAAACAACAATGAATATATTATGGAACAACCATTTCCGATTTTATAATTAATCAATAAAAGATTGGAGAAGCAACAAATAAACATAACCTATGAGGGATGAGTGCTCATGTCACATGGTGAATTCAAGTCAATAATGCGATAAATAGACATTGTACTCCACAGTAGCATCTCCAGTATTATAATCAAACCAAATTGAATGTGCCAATGCATAGCCCCTACCAAACCTAAACACCCCACTACCTCCAACAATTGGCATTTCCCTCACATCATCAAAAACTGGATTCCTCCCAACAACACTGATGCTGCTACCATTGTAAGGTCCTTCAGTGAAGGCTAAATTCATAACCATTAGCAATGAAACATCTTCTTGTGCAGCAATGGCATATATCCCTTGAGCTCTTCCAACCTGCTTTGAGCTGATTTCAGGCCCTTCTGTCAATGCATCATCCATCATCATGGTGGCTCCAAATCCATAGGCATTGCTGTTTGGTGGCCCTGCAATTTTCACAGCACTGGGTTTTTTCCCACTAATGACATCATGGAAGTAAAAGTGGAGGTGGGATCTTTTTTCTACATGCTTTATCGCTATACCCTCACTGATTTCCTCACAAAAGATGCCACTAACGGTGCTGTAGAAGGTTGAGACGGTAATGCAATAGAGGGTGAAGAGAAGGCAAATGGAAAATTTAGTGGCCATTTTAGATTGCTCTTGAATGAGGAGGTTGTTTTAAGGATTGCAAAATGGGAAAGTGTTATTTTCTTTCTTCAATAAAAAGGAGATTTAGCCTTTTTATAGGAGGTAGCAGCATGGTTGCGGTAAACCCCATCTACTATGCCATGAATTGCATTTTAGCCCTGCTACTAAAAAAATGAACAAATTAATCCCTGTATATTAGATAAGTGAGTGGGACAGACCCTGCTCTAAAATTTGGTGTTTATATATAGGGTATAATAACAAAGTTAGCCCTCAAACTTTACACATTTATTTAATTTGACCGAATTCTTTTATTGGAAGTAAATTAGAAATTTTTATAACTAATAAGACTAAAGGATCAAAAAAGCCTTAGTAACAAATTTTAAAAAGACAATTAATTAAGCTCTTTTAAATTTTAAAAATTATTAAGAAATCATAAAACTTATAAACAAAATATATAAAAATATATATTTTTTTATTAAAAATAACAACATCGATCTAGTAAAAGAGTAGGGGTCAATTTTTTTTTTAAATATTATAACCATTAGATTTTAATGGGTTGGTATTGTTATTTTTTAAATATAAATTTATATTTTTTATAACTTTTTCTATATATTTTATTTATAGTTTTATATGATTTTCTTAATTTTTTAAATTTTAAAAGGGTTAAATTAATTTTTTTAATTTGTTACTAAGATCTTTTAGACCCTTCAACCTTATTAATTTTGAAAATTTCTAATTTATTACAAAAAAAAAAAAAAGAATCAAATTGAATAAATGTGTAAAAGTTAAGGGGTAAATTTATTATTATACTTTATATATAAAAAAAAAATTGTATGATAGATTTACCCATGATTGGTGTGTTTTGAAGAATGTTAATGCTTATACGATAACATATCCCGCGGAAAAAGCAAAAGCAATGAAACTCCTTTTACTCAATAAACATAAGTGCAAAGGCTAATTATGGTCATTGGTTTTTTCAAATAGCTAATTACTTCAAACATCAATCTCAAGTTTGCAGGTGATGCTTGGACAGAATGTCTTTGGATCACCCTAAAATATATAAGGTGAGATGAAATTAGACTTTTTCATCGATTGGGTTATTCGTTCAGGTTTGAAGGTTTGTTTGAAATTTAAAAGGGTTTGGACAAAATATTAAGCCCGAAAAATGGGCTTGGGAAAAAAATTAGGCCCATTTAAAATGAGTTAAGTTTATAATATTTTATATTATGTTATTTTTATATATTATATAATTTAGAATACATTAAAATATAAATATATACTAAATATATAATACTACTCTAACGTAAACATTAAAATAATGTTAAGATCATTATATAAAAAATTTCAATAAATAAAAAATGTATAAAATTATTAAATATTAAAATAAAAGAAAATAAATATTTTTGAAAAAATTAAAAAATAATATGGTGAGCCTAAAATGGACTTGGGTAAATATGAGCAGGTTTAGGCAAAATTTTAAGCTCGAATTTTGAGCCGGATCAGGCTTCAACAAACATAAAATATGTTAATATCATGCTTAGACCCGATCTGACCTATAAATATCTTTAAATGAAATGAATAACCAAATAATTGAATAGGCTTGATTGTTAAATTTTGGTAGCATAATGGATGATGTGCATTTGCTTAGTGCATTATTGTTATAGATATTATGGAATGACTTGGAAACCTACATGGTTAAGTCTTATTCTCAATTTTTACCAAAAAGGTTTTACTAAAATATTTTACTAAAATTATGATTTAGTCCATAAACCTTGCTTTAAATAATTAACTAAAATATTAAAATAATATAATCAGATTTTGTTTTATTAATTAATTTAAAATGAAACTTGATTACAAAGTTTAATTAAAAAATAGTGTGTTATAATTGAATTAGAATCTATTTGAAAAAGGAATAAAATAAAATAAAATATTAATAATGAGTCTTAACTATGAGTATTAATTATTATAAACTAAAATAAGAATATGTTAAAAACTACAAAGTTAAATAAGTTAATAAAATAATCGATTAAAAGTATAAGCTAACAAAAAATAGGTAAGTTGAGCACGAAATAGATATATAAAATTAAGTGACTAAAATTAACATGAATTGAGTTCTAGCATTAGTGGTTAGGAGCTTAAGAAATTGCTTAGGAAGTTAAGGTTTAAACATCTCTTTGCATTTTTTTTCTCTTTATTTTTCAAGCAATTAAGGATGGAAACCAAGGTAGTATACGAATTAAATATGGTAAAAAAAAATGATATGGGCAGTAGCTCAATGGTTAAGCTTGCCCTTTTCCTTTAGCACACCTAGGTTCAAGTTATGCCAATACCTTCCCATTTTTGTTGATTTCGGCAAAAAGATTTAATTACCAAAACAACCCTCTAAAGTTTGCTTACTCTTGTCATTTAGTCCTAATCATATCTTTTTCAAACTTATCTAGAATTCATATTTTATCTTTCTTTAAAATTCAAATAAAATTAAATTTTCATTATCTTTTTAACTACTTAATTTGAAATTTAAATTAATCTGTAACACCCCATACCCGACCTAGACTATAAGACCAAGTCTAGGAAGCTAACTAAAAAGTTCATTAAAAACCAACTTTCAAAACAATTTAAAATAAAGCCTAAGCAAAGTCTTGCTATCCATAATTTCGAAGTCCAAACTTAAATTATGAAAAGTCAACCTACAGAAACTACTGAAAACAAATTAGATTAAAAATTAACTACATAGTGAAGTGACCGAGCTCCCAATTCGCCGACATGATCAATTATGCGAATTACCTGAAATTCATTCAATAAGTTTAGTGAGTTGTAACTCAACGATTGTACATAAATGAACTCAAACAATTTATAATAAATCATTAATCGTTCAAAGTTAGATTCAATATCAAATTCAAAGGACATTTATTCGGTTACAACAATTCAAACAAGACGAATCATTTCAATTCCAAATACAAATGTAGTTTTTGCTACCCCCATCTACTACACACCATCTCCGTCCAACCCAACACACCATATAGGGTATTTAATACCCATCCATACCTACACACCACGTAGTGTCAGTATGACACATTTCAATAGTTTACAGTCTAGCTGCCAGATCAGAATACAGATATTGGTGACTTAACCACCAAATCATAATAGAACACTTCCTTCTTCACACAATTCCCACCTAATACAGATACAAATTTTCATATAACAAATAATATAATTGCAGATATAAGTATTCATACGATTTATGCTCAGACAGAATATATATATATATATCAATCCCAGTAATGATTATCATGTATAGATATCCAGTATTCTATTTGGATCACGATATAGCAGTATATACAGTCTAAATTAGTTCATATGAATCCTATGGAGAGCTTACGTTCACCTTGCATGATGCTTACGACCCTAAAGAAAATTTCAGTGTTTAGGATCACACGCCCATGTGGCTTCACACGGCCTAGCAGACACCCGTGTGGTTGCCCCAATTGTAACACCCCAAAATTTTGAATCTTCGATTATTAAATTCTCACTAAATATGTGTATTCTTCAGTGGTTACGTGTTTTGTATGTTTTGCTTGAGGTCCAGGATTCGAGTCATTTTTTAGAATTTTTGTCATTCCTTTTATTTGAACCTTGGTTTTGAACTCTTGACTTAAGTTTATTTCTGTGTTAATATGTGTTAATGATAAGCCAAGTGGTTCAATGGTTAAGCATTTGTATACTCTTTGATCTTGTGTTTGAGTCTCTGTGTAAGTGATAGGGGAATATATTTTTAGACTACTCAGTAAATTGCTATTTTTATTTGAATTAATTAAATGATTTCTTTTTTCCCTCTTTTCATTTCACGATCGTTCCTCTTTTATTTTTATTCTTTTTATTTTGTTTCCTGTCATTTTTCTTCCTTTGTTTCTCTTTGATTATTAACGTTTAATTGTTGTTGCTATTATCGGGAGAGTTGCGTAGTCTGTTATCTTTCGATTGAAAGGTTAATTTCATAAGCTCTATTGTGCAAACTATGTTTTCTTTCGTTGTTGGTTCTTTTGTCAAAATTGGTTTTTCTATTCAATTTGTTCGAATCCTCTGTTTAAATGTTCGATTATTGTTCTTTAGGAGAAGGTTTCGAGGATAACAATCCCCCCAATGTTTGTAATTCGTGAATTGGTTGTTCTGTGCAAAGGTAATTGTCACTTTTTAAGTTGGGGTTTTATGTCGAAACTTTTCGACAAAACTCGGTTTTGTGTGTTTAATCTAGTGTTTGTTGAGAATGATTGTGTATTGGTTTTTGTTGGCTCGATTTTAGGTTTTGAAGTTCCTACTGTTGTTTCTACTCTAATTCTGTAATAGGTGGGTACCGAAAACTCTAATTTTTTTACTAATTTTGGTCATAAAAAATGAGGCTTTCGATGTCATATGGTCGTGTGGTAGACCGTGTAACTTACTGTCGTTGGAATTGAGGCACACAGGCTAGCCACACGGGCATGTGGGAAATTTAGGTGCAAGGTTCACACGGGCTGACACACGAGCGTGTACTCAGACTATGTAACTCATTGTTTTGGAAATAGGGACACACGGGCTTGAGTCAGGCCGTGTAGAGCCACACGAGCCAACCTTTTAAGCCATGTGAAGCCACAAGGGCATGTGAGCCTAAACACTGAAATTATTTTTAGGGCTATATGTGTAATGTGAGGCAAACATAAGCCCTTCGTAGGATTCGTATGAACTGATTTAAACTACATATACTGATATACCGTGATCCAAATAGAATACTGGATATCTATACATGATAATCGTTACTAGGATTGATATATATATTCTGTCTGAGCATAAATAGTAAATGAAGACTTGTATGTGCGATTATATTATCTGCTATCTAAAAATTTAGATCTGCATTAGGTGGGAATTGTGTGAAGAAGGAAGTGTTCTGTTCTGATTCGGTGGTTAAGTTACCAATATTTGTATTTTGATTTGGAAGCTAGACTGCAAACTATTGAAACGTGTCATATCGACACTATGTGTGTGTAGGGATGAATGGGTATTAAATACCCAATATGGTGTGTTGAGTTGGATGGAGATGGTGTGTAGCAGATGAGGGTAGAAAAAAATTGCTTATGTATCTGAATTGTTTTGTATATGGAATTGAAATGATTCTTCCTGTCTGAATTGTTGAAACTGAAAAAATTCCATTTGAATCTGATATTGAATCTAACTCTGAACAATTAATGATTTATTATAAATTGTTTGAGTTCATTTTTGTACAACCGTTGAGTTACAACTCACTAAACTTATTGAATGAATTTTAGGTAATTTGCAAAATTGATCAGGTCGGCAGATTAAAAGCTGAGTCACTTCACTATCTAGTTAATTTTTAATCTAGTTTGTTTTCAATAGTTTTAGTAGGTTGACTTTTCAAAATTTAAGTTTGGGTGTCGAAATTATGGATATCAAGACTTTGCTTAGGCTTTATTTTAAATTGTTTTGGAAGTTGATTTTTAATGAACTTTTAATGTAGCTTCCTAGACTTGGTTTTATAGTCTAGGTCGGGTATGGGATGTTACATAATCCTTTTAAAATCCTAACTAGAATTTAAATTACTCCTTTTCAAATCCTAATAGAATTTATCTTTCTTATTTCTAATTATTATTAATTATTTCTCATTTGTTATTTTATCAGATTAAAACCCCAAACTCTCTCTATATATACTAGTTTTCTCTCAAAATTCTTTGTTTCAAAACTCTTTTAAAGCCCTTAAATTTTGCGGAAAAATATTCTTTATGTTTTGAACATTCAATCAAGTCCTCATCAATTGTACTTCTCCAACTTGTTAAATTTTCGGTCAGTAGATCGTTTAGTTTTTATCAAAAATCGACCTTTGCAGGTGATTGGATCGAGCTTGAAAGAAGGGTAATCACTTGAGACTTCGAAAAAGTCAGGTGCGTGTTCTTTTACGAAAAATTGAGTCAAAATTGGTAACTGCCCCGTCGCACACGACCTTCCACATTGGGCGTGTGGCATGCTCGTGTGGATCACACGGCCATGTTCCTCTGTTTTCCTGTAACATCCCTACACTTGATTCACACGTATAAACCCGATGTAAAAGTATTACATACAGTGTCAGAGAATTAAAAACGAGTATAACAAAATATTCTTTCAAATATTGTGCAATTAAATCGTTTTACTCAAAATATCACAAAATAATCAAGTATAATCAAAATCGAGACTTAAGACCAGTTTGAAAATAATGAAAATGTAATTTTTACTCAAAACAGGGCAAATATCAATACCACCATAAAAATATTGATACATCTATTCTAAAATCAAGAAATATAGCTAGAAACTTCAAACTAACCTCCTGAAATTATATACAAACTTTACCAATAAATCAATTCAGTCTAGAACACAATTCCATTCAAAATTCATCATCTCATTTCATAAGTTCATAGTATTCCAAAATAACATTTATAACCCATTCATTGAGGATATATAAGTACCATTTGTACATGTCATTTTACCTCAAAATAAGTATAGCTTGTCTTGTAATCTTCCAATGTTGATGTGATTTGATGAGAGGCACCTAATCCAACCTTAGCTTCTCAGAGATCTTGTACCTACGCGTTGAATTAAACGCGTTAAGCCGGTGAAGGCTTAGTAAGTACTACAAGAGTTATTAATCATTCATCTTTTAATCACACATTTCAAACTCATTCATATAATTATTTATTCATGTAAAATACCTACCTTTTATGTGTATAACATTTAACTTACAGTAGTGTTATGAATTCACATATTCTTCCTCATTTCACATTTTAGCCATTCCAATCTCTTAGCTTACTTAGTTTTATCATTCTTTGATTTCTTATACATATGTTGTACTTACCTTCCATGTGATTATCATTTCACTTACCTCAATATCACAATTTGCACATTCTTTCTTTTTCACATTGTTTACCCTATTAACAAGACTCGGACCTTGACAGATACACGGATCCAACCAAACACACCAGAATGACACCCAGTACCTCATCGGATAGTTCGAAGCAATAAAGTGACACCCAGTGTCTCATCGGCCTAGCCGAAGTAAAGTGGTACCCAATACCTCATCGAATCTATCTGAAGTAAAATAATGACACTAGTGTCTCATTGACTCAAGGTCAAAGTATCCCTAAACTCTTCCAATCCTATGGCATACCAACTATATCCGACTCAGCCCGACTAGTTAATAGAGATTTTCAATTTACAATTCATATCACTTTAAATTCCAATTTCACTTTCAATTTTGATCACAATTCATTCAAATTCAATTTAAATATACTATTAATTCAATATAAATTTTCATTCATCTCAATATTAACGCTTACCTTATATTCACTTATTAAATATAAATATCGAAATAAACATTAAATAATGAATAATTCAAATTATAGTAATACAAATCAATAACAAATCAATTTAACCAAATAACAATCAAATATCATAAACAATTAGGTACTAATAACTTTGAAAACCTTTGATTTATCCATTTCATTCTCATTTCTCAATTTCATCACATATCACTTTATATGCATCAATTTTTCATTTCTATTCAATTTTTTTACATTAATTTTCAAAGTTGTACATTTGAGTCACTGTCACTAAATTATTTATATCATGAGCTACAGAATTTGAAATTATAATCCGCTTGATGATTCTGAAATTAGATTCAAATATCTTTTTACCATAAAAATTTCAAAATTTTTACTTTAGCCAATTTGTACAGTAAATTCTTTCAATTTACCCTTCTCTGCTGCCTAACAGTTTCGACATTTCTTTACTAAAAATTATTTATCTTTTAGTATAGGAACCCAATAATGTTCCTGTCTATTTTTTCTGAAAATAGACTCATTAGATAATTAACCACATAAATTTCAGTCTCTAATAATTTTTTCTACATTTTTCTATGATTTTTCAAAGTCAGAATAGGGGAACTCGAACCTACTCTGACCTTGTTATACAAAAACTAATATATCTCGAAATATACAATTCCTTTTATTTCACTGTTTCTTCCATATGAAACTAAATTCAATAAGATTTAATTACATATTTAATTCAACTCTTAACTCTTTGTATACAATTTTTGGTGAATTTACGAAGTTAGTCCTTTGATTATGTTCAATCTGTTTTAATGAAAATAATTCCTTTCTCATGTTTCTTTATACTAAATTTCATTCAATCATACATAATTAACACTTATAATTAAACATATCATTTTTATCATAATTAACCATATATGTTAAAATTATAAACACTTTAACTTAATTAATTTTAAACCTTTTAATACTTGTAATACTTACCTCACTTGTAGATAATTTTTTTCTCACACCTTAGCTTTCTCCTTTCCTTTTTCTTCAATTTGGTCATTCTCCTTCTTCCCTCTTTCTTCAATTTCATGCAAACACATATAAGCTTAAGACTAAAATTCAATAACTTTTCATGCTAGATTATGTAAATATACACGTATGTCATGAAAATTGAATATCTCTTACCTTTGTTCTTGAATTTCCAAAATTCTAATTCAATCCCTATGCACTTTAACACTTCAAAGTGGACTCTATAAGGAAATTAAGGCATCTACTAGCTTCCCTCTATGCCTTTCTTAAGGAAATTTCAAAGAAAATGGAGGATTTTGAAGCTTGGAGACCTTAACAATGACAAATGGACTAAATTGAAATAAAAGCAAAAGTTTGGATGGAGAAGAATGACATGGACGGTTGGACTTTTTAAAGAGAAGATGATATTTTCATCTTTTATTTCCTTTTTCTTTTCTCAATTTCTCTAGAATTTTCCACTAAAATATCTCTCTTTAATAAAAATGGTAAAATTGCACTTTTAGTCCCTAGGCCTTCCAACTTTACACTTTGGTCCAAAACTTTGCCTCCAAAAATATCTTCCACCAAATTACTCTTTTGCCCCTCCTTAATCAATCTAATTCCTATGATGACTCATAATTTAATTTGGATAAATTGCTATTTAGTCCTTTCTCCTTTCTCACAATTACTGATTAATCCTTAAATTTTCCTAATCTGCTTATTTTAGCTACATATTCTAATTCTTGACTCCTTCCCTATATTGTTCCAACTCCGGTTCAAAAACGCAGATGTTACAATTCTTCCCCCTTAAAAAAATTTCGTCCTCGAAATTTACCTGTAACGAATAATTGTGAATATTATTGTATCATATTTTCTTCTCTTTCCCATGTTGCTTCTTCTGAATTATGATAATTTCATAAAACCTTTATCAAACGGGACACTTTTTTTTCTCAATTCTTTTACCTCTCATGCAAGTATCTTAATCGGTTCTTCTTCATGAATCAAATCCGATTGTATTTCAATAACATTTGAAATAATCACATGAGATACATCGAACTAATATCTTCATAACATAGATACATAGAAAACAGTATGAATCTTGTCCAACTTTGAAGGGAGTGTTAATCGATATGCAATTGATTTCAATATCTCATATGGTCCAATGAATCTTGGACTCAACTTCTCATTTTTCTTAAATTAAAGAATCTTTCTCCATTGAGATACCTTCAAGAAAACTTTTTCACCCATATTAAATTTATTATCTTTTCTTTTCAAATCAGCATAGGACTTAGTCTTTTCGAAACAGCCTTCAAACACTTTTTTATCAACTTTACTTTCTCTGTTATTTTCTTGAATCAAGTCAGGACCTACTAATTTATTCTCACTTAACTCCATTCAACATACTGAAGTCCTACATTTTCTCCAAAACTTTGATATAAATTTTGGATTTCGATCAGAAATAAGGGATATAGGCATATCATGAAGTTTTACTCTTTCATCTACATACAACTAAGCATACTTATCCAAGGAGAAATCGGTTCTGATTGGATGAAAGTGAGTAAACTTAGTTAACTGATCATAAAATTTCTCACTTCCTTTGTTTCACATTACTTCACTAACATATAACTTACTATGTTATTTCATAGCTTCAAACATATAACATCATAACTCATTGATTACCATTAAAATTATACAATTGTTTTTCATCTTCCTATATCAATACTTAAAGAACTCCTTGTATTTTCTTTAATCCTTCTATAACATAAATATGACTCTATTTTCATTCTCGTAATTCTTCCATGCATTCAAATTTTATCCTTCTTCTATTATTTCTTTCATAACTCGAAAGTGACTAATTATCTCTCGAATCTTTATACTAGATTAATTACTAACATATATATATATATATTGCTTCTCACTTGTATCATAAACCTTATCATTATCCCATAACCTTTCATTCTTAAAGGACACTCCCCTTTTACTTATTAGACTACTTCCATCATTATTTTCATTTATACCATTTAGGAAAAATGCTAGGATCAATGAATGTTTTAGAAGAATCCTTGGATCCCTATATAGTTCGGACAGGAGTGATGTCTCCTAGTCCTTCCCTCTAGTTTTATTGACTCTATAGTCCCAATAAAATCTCGAGGTAACTATTAGTGATCAGAGTTTATCTTCCTTCAAACATTCATGACCCTAGATTTTTCCATTCTTTCATTGAATGAACTAATTAGTCACAACTCTAGTATTTTAAACTTCGCTTTAGTTATTCTATGAATTTAAACTTATTCACATTTCATTTTAAAACTTAAACTTTTTATTAGTATATTATTCACTTATATTAATCAATTATAATCATTTCTTTACTATCCGAAATTCTTAAAGAAATTCTTTTTCTTCTACACTCAACCATGACCCCACGTTTCTGACAGCTAATCTATTCCCACTGTC
Source organism: Kokia cookei (assembly GCA_039519145.1). NCBI lineage: Eukaryota > Viridiplantae > Streptophyta > Magnoliopsida > Malvales > Malvaceae > Kokia > Kokia cookei. Next base: position 16,688,151 of record CM076908.1, read on the forward strand.
ACATCTAACTTATAAAATATAAAGGTCATAAGATCTATTAGAAACTCATAACCTTGAATATTTAAGGTGCACCTCTTGCATACTTTATTAATTCTTTCACTTTGTCCTAAAGGATTAGTAATAACTATCTCGTACTTAGTAGGTTCTACCGCTAATTCCCTCTTTCTTTCACTTCTGACATGCATATATATACGAATGTGTCAATTAACACAATTTATAGAAAAATCACAAAAAGAAGATTTACCGGTATTCTCATCAGTAACATCCTCTTCTTCTCTTTGTTTTAATAACAAAAGTTCGAGGTCTACGGACTTTTGATCCATCGACTATCTCTCTTACCGATCTCACACCAAAGTCACCAATGTTTCCATGTAATTTACCTCTTCGCAGGCAGTTTCGGATCCAATGGTCCTTTGACTCACATTTAAAACAAACTCTACTATTCAACTGGCATTTTCTCCAATAGAATCTTCTCAACGGGGTGGATATTCAACATTGTAATCCACTATTGATACGCTTCACCTTTCAAAAACGATACCACATATTTTAAAATTTTCCTCTCAATACACTGTAGCTCTTCTTTCACCCTTTAACTATTTTCTAACCATTCCTCAACCTTAGCTAGATCATCATCCTTTTTACCTTTAAACTTTTCGGCACCATATTTTTCTCAAATTTTTTCAGAGAAAATCGATAGTTAAAAGTAGACAGTTATGGTTGAGGAGCACCAGGTAAGGAAACATTCAAGATATTATTAGTCCTCACAACTTGTTGTAACAATTGATTCATCGTTTGCAATAGACTCACAATCGGGATTTCTTCTCTAGATGATATCAACTCATTAGGGGGGTTGAGTTCTTTCTTCTAACATATGCTCTATGATCATCCGAGTATATTGATTCTCTAATAGGGTTTGGAGCCCTACTTTCTACTTCATCTCCGGACTCATCACGAGTTATATTCGACATTCTCCTTTCTACAATATTCATAATTTTAACAATTAAATAATTAAACATCCTCTCATCACATCAACATGTAAAATGGCATGTACACGTGGACTCATTCTCTATCCTAGACATCAAAAAACCTTTGCTCTGATACCACCGAATGTAACACCCCTACACCCGATTCACACGTATAAACTCGGTATAAGAGTATTACATACAGTGTCAGAGAATTAAAAACGAGTATAACAAAATTTTCTTTCAAATATTGTGTAATTAAATCATTTTACTCAAAATATCACAAAATAATCAAGTATAATCAAAATCGAGACTTAAAACCAGTTTGAAAATAATGAAAACGTAATTTTTACTCAAAACAGGGCAAATACCGATACCACCATAAAAATATTGATACCTCTGTTCTACAATCAAGAAATATAGCTAGAAACTTCAAACTAACCTCCTACAATTATATAAAAACTTTACCAATAAATCAATTCAGTCTAAAACACAATTTCATTCAAAATTCATCATCTCATTTCATAAGTTCATAGTATTCCAAAATAACATTTATAACCCATTCATTGAGGACATATAAGTACCATTTGTACATGTCATTTTACCTCAAAATAAGTATAGCTTGTCTTGTAATCTTCTAATTTTAATGCGATTTGATGAGAGACACCTAATCCAACCTTAGCTTCTCAGAGATCTTGTACCTACGCGTTAAATTAAACACATTAAGTCGGTGAAGGCTTAGTAAGTACTACAAGAGTTATTAACCATTCATCATTTAATCACACATTTCAAACTCATTCATATAATTATTTATTCATGTAAAATACATACATTTTATGTGTATAATATTTAACTTATAGTAGTGTTATGAATTCACATATTCTTCCTCATTTCACATTTTAGCCATTCTAATCTGTTAGCTTACTTAGTTTTATCATTCTTTGATTTATTATACATATGTTGTACTTTCCTTTCATGTGATTATCATTTCACTTACCTCAATGTCACAATTTGCACTTTCTTTCTTTTTCACATTGTTTACCTTATTAACAAGACACAGACCTTGACGGATACACAGACCCAGTGCCTCATCGGATAGTTCGAAGCAATAAAGTGACGCCTAGTATCTTATCGGCCTAGACGAAGTAAAGTGATATCCAGTACCTCATCGAATCTATCTGAAGTAAAATAATGACACCCAGTGTCTCATCGACTCAAGGTCGAAGTATCCCTGAACTCTTCTAGTCCTATGGCATGCCAACTATATCCGACTCAGCCCGACTAGTTAATAGGGATTTTCAATTTACAATTCATATCACTTTCAATTCCAATTTCACTTTCAATTTTGATCACAATTCATTCAAATATACTATTAATTCAATATAAATATTCATTCATCTCAATATTAATGCTTACCTTATATTCACTTATTAAATATAAATATCAAAATAAATATTAAATAATGAATAATTCATATTATTGTAAAATACAAATCAATAACAAATCAATTTAACCAAATAACAACCAAATATCATAAACAATTAGGTACTAATAACTTTGGAAACCTTTGATTTATCCATTTCATTCTCATTTCTCAATTTCATCACATATCACTTTATATGCATCAATTTTTCATTTCTATTCAATTTTTTTACATTAATTTTCAAAGTTGTACATTTGAGTCCCTGTCACTAAATTATTTATATCTTGAGTTACAGAATTTGAAATTATAATCCGCTTGATGATTTTGAAATTAGACTCAAATATCTTTTTACCATAAAAATTTCAGAAATTTTACTTTAGCCAATTTGTACAGTAAATTCTTTCAATTTACCCTTCTCTGCTGCCTAACAGTTTCGACCTTTCTTTACTAAAAAGTATTTATCTTTTAGTATAGGAATCCAATAATGTTCCCATCTGTTTCTTTTGAAAATAGACTCATTAGATAATTAACCACATAAATTTCAGTCTCTAATAATTTTTTCTACATTTTTCTATGATTTTTCAAAGTCAGAATAGGGGAACTCGAACCTACTCTGACCTTGTTATACAAAAACTAATATATCTCAAAATATACAATTCCTTTTATTTCACTGTTTCTTCCATATGAAACTAAATTCAATAAGATTTAATTACATATTTAATTCAACTCTTAACTCTTTGTATACAATTTTTGGTGAATTTGTGAAGTTAGTCCTCTGATTCTATCCAATCTGTTTTAATGAAAATAATTTCTTTCTCATGTTTCTTTATACTAAATTTCATTCAATCATACATAATTAACACTTATAGTTAAACATATCATTTTTACCATAATTAACCATATATGTTAAAATTATAAACACTTTAACTTAATTAATTCTAAACCTTTTAATAATTGTAGTACTTATCTCACTTGTAGATAATTTTTTTTCTCACACCTTAGCTTTCTCCTTTCCTTTTTCTTCAATTTGGTCATTCTCCTTCTTCCTTCTTTCTTCAATTTCATGCAAACACATATAAGCTTAAGACTAAAATTCAATAACTTTTCATGCTAGATTATGTAAATAAACATGTATGTCATGAAAATTGAATCATCTCTTGCCTTTGTTCTTGAATTTCCAAAATTCTAATTCAATCCCTATGCATTTTAACACTTCAAAGTGGACTCTATAAGGAAATTAAGGCATCTACTAGCTTCCCTCTATTCCTTTCTTAAGGAAATTTCAAAGAAAATGGAGGATTTTGAAGCTTGGAGGACTTTACAATGGTGAAGGGACTAAATTGGAATAAAAGTAAAAGTTTGGATGGAGAATAATGACATAGACGGTTGAACTTTTTAAAGAGAAGATGATATTTTCATCTTTTATTTCCTTTTTCCTTTCTCAATTTCTCTAGAATTTTCCACTAAAATATCTCTCTTTAATAAAATGGTAAAATTGCACTTTTAGTCCCTAAGCCTTCCAACTTTACACTTTGGTCCAAAACTTTGCCTCCAAAAATATCTTCCACCCAATTACTCTTTTTCCCCTCATTAATCAATCTAATTCCATGATGACTCATAATTTAATTTGGATAAATTGCTATTTAGTCCTTTCTCGTTTCTCACAATTACTAATTAATCCTTAAATTTTCCTAATCTTCTTATTTTAGCTACATATTCTAATTCTTGACTACTTTCCTATACTGTTCCAACTGCAGCTCAAAAACGCAGATGTTACATTTCCCCTGCACTCAAGCTTCACACACAACCTAGGGCCACACACATGGCCTACAGACACGACCTGTGTGGCCCCTGAAAATTAAAAATCACAATTTTGCCTTATCTTTTATTATTTTATGCAAATCAATCCCTGAATAGGTTTTTAATGGCATCTAGAGAACTAGATTATGCAATTAGGTCAAAGACTAAGATTAGAATGATTGAATATATTGATGAATGAACTTAGGATTTTTAATTACTTTTTATTGATTGCTTGATCCATGAATGCTTTTATGCTAATCAATGTTATAAATGTTGAACGAACGTCTCGTATGCCTATTTGATTGAACTATTGGTTGATGGATTTAATTGTGAATGTCATTATTCTGCACTAAAATAGAATGTTGAAAGTATTAATGACTGTATGATTGAATGCATTAAATATTGATTAAATTTGCATCTGCAAGGGGGATGATTTGAAAAGAGGAAGACTAGCAATTCATATAAATTGGATAATCAACTGTTCATTATGTACTCACAGCTTAAACAGATTCCAACTGTGACTATTTTTACTGCGCGTCCACGATCCCTCTGATAGCTTTTATCTGCGCATATGAACTGTTAGTGGTATTAAGTCCACATTGTGGTGTGTTTGGAGGAGGGGTTTTGGGAACCCCTTTTATGGTATATAAAGGTTGAGGGTAGGACTATTGATTGATAAATGAATTGATCGTTGAATGACATATTGTGCATACTCATTAAAATTGTATAACAAATCGACTGAACTATTATAGGTGCATATGTCAATTGTGAAAAGTATATTTATTTGATAATTGAATCCGCCTGATTGATTGATCATTAATGGTTGCTTGATTAGCAAACTCATTTTATCGTGTTAAATTGATTTATATGGGAAACTGTTTATCATTGTATGAAATTGATTTTTATGTGAAATTGTTTGATATTATTGTACAAATTTGAATATTGAATTGGTTTATTGTAAAGGGACTCACACTGAGCTTCCGTAGTTCACTCCCCATATTTTTCCATCTTTTTATATAACCTTACAGACCAAAACAAGGACCCGACATGCAGAGGTAGAGGTGTGTAAAATTCGGGTAAAATTGAAAAAAATCAATTAATCAATCAGTTAACCGAATAATTCAGTCGGGGTTCGATTAATAATTTTTTAGGTTTTCGGTTAATGATTAATTCGGTTCGAAACCGACTAGTTAACCAAATTAACCGAACTAAATAAATAATATTATAATATATAAATATTAGCTCACTACCCACCCAAACCCAATATAAACACAATCCAATATATATATAAACCCAAGTACACAACCCAACCCAATCCTAAAAATTACAAATAATTTAATAAATAAAAATAAAAATCCTAAAACTAAAGTCTAAAATTAAAAACACGATTCACCAAACACCATCGTCAAAAATTAAAATCCCTAATTTCTTCAGAGTTTGTTCCCAAAACCTCCATGAACATTCCGGTCATACCATCTAACGTCCATCAGCTCCAAAATTTCTTCAGAGTTTACTCCTTTTCACCTTATTCTCCAATTTCCACCATTGGAATCGTCAAAGAGGTACCATATTTATTTACTCGAAAGTCGATCCCCCTTTTTATATATAGTTTATACTGTGCATAACTCAACCTTTCTATTTGAATCTGATTCTATTTGAAGAATTTTTTTTATCTGTTTTGCTTTAGAAAAATACATCAGGTTGAAGTTTGCTTTTAAATATGGGGTTAAGTTTAAAACTTTAAAATAAAACCCTAAGCTTAGATCGTGTAAAGTTATGAGTTCATCCAAAGCTTTCTTTTATCTAAATTTTTATGTGAAACATAATCTAGGTTTTTCCTACACACATTATTCTCACGATGTTGTCTTTGATCAAATTCATTTAACAATTATTTGAACATTATACTACGACTTGAAATGGTTCCTTGGTGTCTTTGATTAGGTCTTAGTTTCGGTCCTTTGTTTAATATAGTTTAGGTAGAGTGAGTAGAGGATAATGAAGGAAAGGTTTAAATTTCTGATGTTTTTTTCTTTTCTATTGAAAAAGATGAGATTCTTTTTTTGGGTTATGTTTGGTATCTGAGAAAATTTGAACGGAAACTTGTATGTTTAGATTTTGATTCTTTTTAATTACATTTTGGTTCCTTTATTAGTTCAAAAAATCTACATATGTTGTAAAATCAGAAAGATTGTATTTTCATGGGTGTTTTGACCAATGTAACATTGGTCTAAATTCTTAGGAAAGTCAAGGTTTTGTTTTGAATGTTATTTTGCTTCTCCTTTTTGCTAAAGGGTTAAAGTTTAAACATCATTTACTGATTAGTTGAGTTAAGTTACTTTATTTATCTTGTTTTTGGCTTGTTGATATCAGTCCATCAGGCTTAATAGTAAATCATTAAGAAACTTAATTTTAGTATTACAATTTTCTGTTCTATTTGTGTTTTTGATTGGTTAGTGAAAATTTTTTTCCCTCGTGATTCTGGAAATTGCCAAATTGGAATAAATTTGGTTGATCTACATTTTTAATAAATTTTTGGAGTGTATTTTCTTGTATGAGAAAAAAAATATGTTTTTCCTTAAAAATCAATGTAAGACAAAGAAAGAGTTGGAGATTGAAATCAATCACCCCCGAATGTGCCCCAACTCATCCTGAACAAGCAAACCCTCCTCCACTTACACTGTTTTCACTAATATTCATTAATTATATTTTTAAATTTAATTTGATTTGTATATGAATTTGTTGGAAGTTGGACTATTTATTCAATAATTAAATTAGGTTGAATCATGGTTTAAATATTAAATTAATAACTATTAAAATTGACTGTGTTTTTTTTCTTGAATAATGTCCATCGAACCAATATCTATTGAGGGTAGTGTTACACCTCCTACTTCGATAGATTTTGAAAATTCGGGAGTTGAAGCTTCAAACCGAACGAAGGGGACTATTAGGAAAAGAAAAGTCACTCCTCAAAGGTCAGAAGTTTGGTCTCACTTCACTAAAATTATTAATCGTGAGGGTGCAAGTAAGGCTAAACGTAATTATTGTGAAAAGAAATTTTGTTGTGATATGAAAAAAATGGTATGGGGCCATTGAAATATCATATTGGTTCATGTAACAAAAATCTTAGTAATGTTGTTGACACTAGCCAAGGACAAGTAGTTTTACCTAAAAAGGGAATTGAAGGGGGGAAGGGCATCTTTTAACTTAGAGATTTGATCAAGAAGCATGTAGGAAAGGAGTAATACAAATGATTGTGATTGATGAATTACCTTTCAAGTTTGTTGAAAGTGAAGGCTTTAGGAAATTTATATTCGTAACATATCCTAGGTTTCATATTCCTTCACGAACTACTTGACTAGGGATGTTTATCAATTGTATTTAGATGAAAGGGTCATGATAAAACTACTTTTGAGAAGTTCTTGTTCTAGAGTTTGCTTAACTACTGACACATGAACTTCTTTACAAAGAGTTAATTATTTGAGTATCACTGCTCACTTTATTGATAATGATTGGAAAATGAATAAAAACTTTTTAAACTTTAATCTAATTTCTAGTCATAAGGGTGAGTCCATTAGGATGATGATTGAGAAATTATTGTTGAATTAGGGGATTGATAAGTTGTTTACTATTACTGTTGATAATGCAAGTTCAAATAATGTTGCTATTGGTTATTTCAGAAAAAAATTTAACCCTCGAGGGTGTTTAGTTCAAAATGGTAAATATCTTCATATGAGATGCATGACACACATTGTGAATTTGATAATTGTTGAAGGCTTAAAGGAAATGAATAAATTTTTTGACGGTGTTAGGAGGTTGTTAAATATGTGAGACAATCTCCAACTAGATTATAAAAGTTTAAGGAGTGTGTTGTAGTGGAAAAGATAGAGTGCAAGAAGATGTTGTGTCTTGATGTTTGTACTAGGTGGAACTCCACCTACTTACTATTAGACACTACTGAGAACTTTGAGAGAGCTTTTGAGAGATTTGAGGAGCAAGATACAAACTTTAAGGCTAAACTTGAAAGGGGATAGGGTTGGCCTAGTGTGGATAATTGGGCTAGTGTTAGAAACTTGAGGGATTTCTAAGAACACTTTTATGAAGTCAGTTTGCGTATATTTGGACCTTTATATGTCACGTCCAATAATTTTTTTTAACAAACTTTCTGAAATGGATATTCTTTTACGAGATGCTCAGTCATAATGTTGATTTCAGTGTTATGACCATCAAGATGAAAGAGAAGTATGATAAGTATTGGAGTGAAATTGATAAGATGAATTTTCTTATGTTTGTTGTTTGTGTTTTAGATCCTAAAAAAAAACTAAAGTATCTTGAATTTGCATTTAGTGAAATGTCTAATTCTAAAAAATCTTATGAAATGATGCAAAAATTGAAGGATGCTTTATATGAATTGTTTCATGAGTATAAGACTTCACTTCATAGTACTTGTAGCCAATCGAGTGTGCCAGCACATGTTTCCTTTGGTGAACTACAACAAAAAAATTGAAAAGGCGAATGCAAGCTTTGTATAAAAACATGAGTTGGAAAACGGTGGTGAGGATAAAACATTTGAATTGGATAAATATCTATCTGGGGCTAATAAGGATCTTGTTGAAGATTTTGATATTTTATTGTAGAGGAAAGTGAATAGCCTTAAATATCCCACTCTTTCAAAGATTATCAAAGATGTGTTAGCTATATTGGTTTCTACGATTGCTTCAGAGTTTGCATTTAGCATCGAGGGGCGTGTGCTTGATCAATATAGGAGTTCTTTAACTCCTAAAATTTTACAAGCTCTTATGTGTACTCAATATTGGATTCAGAAATCATCATCACAAGAAGACATCAAAAAGATTGAAGAACAAATCCAAGAGCTTGACAAGATTGAAAATGATATATTTATTATTTTATTTAATAGTTTCAATTTTTTACCATATCACTCCTACTTATTTAATCAATTCAATGTTTAGGTTTTTCTTGGAATGCATAAGAGCCTACCTTAAATTCTTGAGCTTTCGTGAGTTGAAGGGTATGCTTATTATTTTATTATTGTTAACTTACAATCTATTTATTTGTTTATATTATTTGATTTTTTTAAAATGCATATATTTATATTATATGCTCATTTTTTGCACATATTTTTTTAGGTATAATGCAAATGGAGATCTTTTGGAGAGAAAAAATGGATACAAATGGAAAATACTAAAAAATGACATTTTAATTATGTGTTAATTTCAAGACTTATGTAGTGTTTTTCATTATGTAGTGATATAATACTTTAATTCGGTTAATTCGGGTAATTTTTATACCAAAAATAAAAAAAACATAATTTTCGGTTAATTCAGTTAACCAGTCGAATTAACCAAAAAATTTCGGCTCGTTTAATTTTTTTTTGGAAAATTTTTGATTCAGTTAATGGTTAAGGATTTAAAGGGGTCGATTAATTCAATTAATGATGGTTTGGGTCAGAATCGATTAAACACCCTTATGCGGAGGGTCTCAGCTTCTTCTCGCCAACAATTTCTTATTATTATCGTTTTATTTTATTAAGAATCGTGGTGTGAGACAATTATTTTTAATTACGTCACTTAGATGCATTTTATTTACAAATGGAAAATACTAAAAAATGACATTTTAATTATGTGTTAATTTCAAGACTTATGTAGTGTTTTTCATTATGTAGTGATATAATACTTTAATTCGGTTAATTCGGGTAATTTTTATACCAAAAATAAAAAAACATATAATTTTCGGTTAATTCAGTTAACCAGTTGAATTAACCAAAAAATTTCGGTTCGTTTAATTTTTTTTTGGAAAATTTTTGATTCAGTTAATGGTTAAGGATTTAAAGGGGTCGATTAATTCAATTAATGATGGTTTGGGTCAGAATCGATTAAACACCCTTATGCGGAGAGTCTCAGCTTCTTCTCCCAACAATTTCTTATTATTATCGTTTTATTTTATTAAGAATCGTGGTATGAGACAATTATTTTTAATTACGTCACTTAGATGCATGTTATTTATTAATGTTATTTACTGTCGTTAATGATTTAAGATTATATTAATATTTGACATTTATTAGCGTTAATTAATTAGTATGATATTTATCTATTTAGTGATTTAAACAAGTTAATTATTATATAAAGATTATTAATTTATTTTCTACTGCTAAAGTTTATGTTAGTTTTTTTTTGAAACAAAATGGACTTGGGTTGATTATTAGAAACTTTCAAAAAATTACAAAGTATCCAGTCTACCTTCACTTGTTTTCAAGAAAGGGGTCCAAATGAAATTTAAAATCTATATCTAAAATGACATCCAAATGTAAACTAAATGAAACACAGATGAAACCTAATTCAAAACTTAAGAAAAGAAAATAGGAAAGTAAAAAGACTGCAGCACGAAAGAAAAACTCTACAAACGTAAATGCCTATGAAAAGATAGCCCATGTCCCTTGAAAGGAGAGTAACGCCCATTCCCAAAGCTGTATATTCAATGCGTCCAGATGGTTCCACTCCCCTAAACTAAATCTAAAAAAAACCTCCCCCTATTTCAGATATGTTTTCCAAGAGACGAGAAGACTCTCTGGTTCGCTAATTAGAAATGAGAAAAGGTGAGGACGAGAATAGCCAATTCTTCAATCTAGTCTAGTTCTTGAAGCCAATCATCCTCCAAGATGTCTCATGCTGCTCTCGGAAGTCCTTTATCCAAGTAAAAACTTTCTTTTTTCTTCAAACATTCTGTTGTTACTCGATTCGCTAGTTTGTTTCCTTCTCTTCGAACATGCTTAAAAGAAAACCAAGAAAAGTGCGTCAATAAATCTTTAATGTCACTGATATATGCCAAAACCTCCGGTTTGTCTAAATCTTGCATGTTACATTTCTTTATAATGGAGAGAGAGTCACCATTGAAAATAACTTGCTGATAACCTAGATATGCTCTTACTTTTTCTGAATTAAAACATGCTAGGGCCTTTGCTGCAAAACTCGAGCCAACTTGTTCGTGTGCGACTGCTTTGGAAGCGAGGACTGCTTCTGATCTACCTCTTACTACGATGCCTATTCTAGATATGTGTCTCCGAGCATCATATGTCACATCAAAGTTCATTTTGACGAGATTTTCTAGAGGAGGCTGCCATCGAACCTCACTACTTGGCCTGGTAAGTCTATGATCTTTGGATTCATCAATCTCTTTTATGTAGTAGAAAATAAAACTAACTAGTTCTTTAGTCGATCTAAACTTTCTCTCATGCAAACGTATGTTTCTCTCAATCCAGATGGTCCATAGTGAAGAACAAAAAATTTGAACTTGAGGGGTCGATAGAGAACTGAAAACCCAGATAAGTCATTCTCTCCAATCTTGAATATTATTCTGTAAAATCCAATTCAAGCCTACTAACTGCCACAATTCTTGTGAAATAAGGCATAAAGGGAAGGCATAGGTTAAATCCTCAGTCCCGTTGCCATAAAGGGGACACATAGCATTAGAAGCTAGCCTTCGTTTAAGTAGATTAGCTCTAGTAGGGAGGAAATTATTTGTTATTCTTTAGATCGTTATTTTTATTTTGGTTGGGATGTCTCGATTCCATAGTTGTCTGTAATAATCCATAGAAGCGGTTTATATAATATTAGGATTACCTCTTTGTAATAGTTTATACGCACTTCTGATAGAGAAGATACCCGACGACTGACCACTTCAAGCCATTACGTCGTCGTGAGGGGATTTCGTCAACAGGATCTACAAGATTCTCCCCGCATCTGCACTCTTAAAGGTATTCATTATTAACTCCTTTTTCCATTCCCTGCTTTGATTATCAATCAACTCATTAACGGTCACCAAATTGCTAACGATTCTGGAACCTGATAATCGATAATTAAGCGAACCAATAATCCAAGGATCACTAAAAATGGATACATTAGAACCTGTTCCCACAAGCCAACATAATCTAACTTGTAAAATTATTTTTAAGCCCATATGCTTTTAAAAGTATAAGAAATGCATGCTTTTAACGTCGAATTCAAGAAACTTCCATTCGAGAAATATTTTGCTTTCAAAACTTGTGCTAACAAAGAATCTAGATTTGAGATAAGACGCCACCCTTATTCTACAAGTAGAGCCACATTGAAACTAGCCATATTTCGAAAACCTAGACCCTCACTTTCTTTAGAGTCACAAAGTCTATTCCATGAGCACCAATGAATCCCCTATTTCCCATGCGCTTTCTACCACCAAAACCTGGAAATCAGACTATCCATCTCTGTACATAGAGATTTAGGTAATAAGAAACAAGCCATAGAATAAGTCGAAATAGCCTGCAAAACAGCTTTAATGAAAACTTTTTTTTCCTCCTTAAGATAATTGTCAAGTTCCTAGCCATTTATTCTCATTTTCATCCGATCTTTCAAAGTTTGAAAAGCCAAATTCTTCCCTCGACCAACAATATTAGGCAGCCCTAAGTACCTTTCAGTATTAGTTGAATGTTTGACTTCAAGCTCCCTTGAAATAAGCAAACAGCTAGACTCCTCTATACTCCTGTTCAATAAAACTGATGATTTTTCAAAGTTCACACACTGCCTCAAGCAATTTTCATACTCTTTCAAAATCTCCTTCAATGCTCTTACATCTGCTAAAGTAGCTTTACCAAAAAGAATGCAATCATCAGCAAATAACCGATGACAGATTAAAGGACCATTCTTGCTTGCTCTGACTTTTGCTATCTTTCCCTCCCGAATAGTGAGACGCATTAGTGATGATAAACCCTCACTACAAAGAAGGAAAAGAAAAGGGCTCAATAGATCTCCTTGTCTCAAACCTCTACTAGGCCGAAAGAAATCACCTATTTTACCATTTATACTAACTGAGTAAGATATAGATTTAACACATTTAAAAATTAAATCAATCCATCCAAAAGCAAAACCCATCTTCCTCATAATAGTTTCTAAAAAAATCCATTCAACTCTATCATAGGCCTTACTCATATCTAGCTTCAGAGTCATATGACCTTTCCTTCCACCTCATTGTTGGCCAATCATGTGTAATAGTTCATAAGCCAACAAAACATTGTCTATTATAAGCCTGCTTGGCAAAAAAAGCACTTTGAGAGGGATCGATGCATTTACTAAGAACCATCTAAAATTTGTTAGCAACTACTTTGGCCAATAATTTATAAATAACATTGCAGAGGCTGATGGGTCTCAAAATTTTCATATTAAAAGGATTTTGGAGTCTAGGGATAAAGATAATATTTGCAATATTCATAGGCTCTAAGTTCAAACTTCCATTTAGAACCCCCTAGAATATACTTACTGACCTTACTGTAAACAATATGCCAGCATCTTTGAAAAAATATAGTAGGAAACCATCTATACTCTATGCTTTTAAAGGATCCATACCTTATAAAACAACAATAATTTCCTCCTCACTATAAGGCTACGTTAGGGCAATATTGTCATCATCTGAGATACACAAATCAATGCCAGAAAGAATGTGTTGTAGATCACAAGAACCCGAATTATTAGAGAACAAATTCTCGAAAAAATTCTTAGCAATTCCCTCCATTTCCTTGGGATCACTAGTAGTCCTTCCATCTTCATATTCCAATACCTCAATTGTATTCATGCGCTTTCTTTGAGTGGCATGATTATGAAAGAATTTTGTGTTTTTATCTCCAGCCTGAAACCAGTTTGCTTGAGCCCTTTGCTCTCAAAACAACTCCGACTTCTCAATTTCCAAATTCAGTTGAAGTTTCGTTTCTGTAATTTCTTGTAATATATCATCGTCTTGATCAGCATTCAAGAGAATGTTTAGTCTTCTTGTAATATATCATCGTCTTGATCAGCATTCAAGAGAATGTTTAGTCTTCTAGTTAAACTCTCATTCAAGCCTTTCCGTTTTGCTTGAAAATTTTTATCCCAATAAGACAGGCCATTTCTCAAACCAATCAGTTTTGCAAAAATATCACCATCAATCAAATCTCATAATCTACTCACCTCTGCTTCAAAAGGTTCCTCTAGAACCCACCAAGCTTCAAATATGAAATTGCGAGTGGTGGTTTTGTAAAGATGGTCTTCTATTTTTAATGGTCTAAAGTAGCAAATGTTAAGTGCTGAATTTTAGTTAAAGAGAACATGAAAAGCCATTTTTCATTAGCTACTCCTCGATCCAATCTTTCACAGATATTATTGTCTGGAAGATTACCTCTTTCCAAAGTGAACCATGAGCCAACATATCCCATATGAAACAATCCACATTCGTGAAGAACCTCATGAAAGAGTTCTATCCTTCTCTCTTTCCTAAGTAGACCTCTCTTTTTTTCGAAGCATACATAATTTCATTGAAGTCTCCACACGCATCAAGGAAGCATGTTGTCTCGCCCCAATATGCTAAGGCCTTCCCATAAATCCTTTCTAGTGTTCGCATATGGAGAACCATAAAAACTTGTAAACGCAAACCTTTATCACTAGCAGAAAACTGAATAAGAGTATCAATATAATTGAGAGAAAAGCTTCTTATCGAAACAACTACTTCCTCCTTCCAAGCCAAACATAAGCCCTTTTTACTACCGTTTACACTTACATCAATGTCATGCTCGTAACCCAATCTTTTGCAAATTGATTCCATTTTTTTATCATCAACCTTAGTCTCCATTAATAAGACTACTAGGGGCTTGTGTAACCTCAGCAAATGCCAAAGTCTACGGACTGCGCGTGGACCCCCTAATCCCCGAGCATTCCAACTTAGGATTTTCATTGTGCCCGGTCTGTTGCCTGTTTGGCAATCGCTGATTCTAAGTTGTTTAGAACTAAAGCCTACTCCAAGGCATAAGTTTGAACTCCACATCTCACCTCAACGTCTACTGCATCCATTGATTTAAATTTTTTCCCCATTGAGAAAACCAAATCTTCACTCTTACACCCAATGGGGACTAAACAAGGATTCTTCCTTCTCCCACTTTCCACCACCTGACTAACGATGGTTATACTTTTAACACGAGCCAGCCTCTTCCATTTCTTCAAACTTCGACTGAAATCAACCCCCTAATTAGTGGACAAAATCGACTATGCCTCACCCAAAATAACCATGGGACCGTCTTCCTCTCCCACCCCATCATGCTCCATGTCATCACTACCTAAAGGAGAAACATTTGAAAACGCCCCTCTAATTACTGCAATGTTATCTCCTTGTTGGACCCCACTTATAGAATCCTTAGAAAAATTACCTCCTCTTGGATAAGATTGTACCATAGACAAGTTAGTTTGCCTCGCCTCTTTTCCCAACAAACACGCACTAGAGCTACTCTTGAATTTAAATTCTTCAAACAAAGAGTAGTTTTCAATTGAAGATTTATTCAAGTCAAACTCCTCCCACCTTACACCTAATTTCTTGCCGATATAATCTGCAACTAGAATAACCCCTTTGATTTCACTTCTTATTGTAGGAAAATTCGAACCAGGCTCAACTACTTGAAGGGCACAATCATCAAAAATATTGTTTGTCCCTGAGCGATTGATGGTGACCAAATTTTGCACTCATTCGTCCTCAACTACCATTGGAACAGAATCTTTAGTACCCGAATCAAATTTACGAGTGCCCCCTGATCGCTCAAAAGCAAATTATCAATATAATCCCTAAAATAAAAAAAACTGTTTCATAGATTTTTTCCCTTTGTTGCTTAATTTCAAATTCATTTTACCAAGAATGGTAAACTCAACTTTCAAGGCAACTGAATAAGGCAAATCATCTTCAGATAAATTCTTGGCCTTCTTAGTAACCACAACACATTCTTTTAAACTATGACCCATTCTTCCACAACCAAAATAGAAACTTGGTAGGTTTTCATACTTAAATGGTAACCAAAAATTCTCATTTGAATCACCTTTAATAAACACCCGCTTCATAAAAGTTTATGCACATTTAAAGTAACATAAATTCGATAGAACTCACCCCTATCTTCTTATCGCAAAATCCCCCTAAAAGTAGATCTTATTGCATGAATAAGATCTTTTCTATCAAATTTCGATGGGCAAGGGCCTATTTTGACCCAAAATGACGATATCAACAGTTGAATCTTATTCTTTTCAGTTGAGTGTAGCAACTTGTCAAAAACAACAAGTTGTCTTCGAAAAAACCAAGGTCGCCCTCCTAGAATCAACTCCAAGTCATTTTCTTCTTCAAATGTAATCATAAAAAGATTCGGCCCAACAACCTTTATTTCAAATTTCTTTTGTGTCTTTCATATACTCTTTAATTGTGCCTGGAAACTATCCAGATTATAAGTTTTCTTCGACCAAACTGAACATAACAAAGTAGGCTTTCCTGGATGAACCACCATGGAACTCTTCATAGATAATTGCAACAATTCTTCTTCTAGAAGGGAGAAGTCATCCCTTTCTGTCGTTATCATAGGAAAAAAGCATCAAAAGTCACCACCCCGCTCAATCCTTGACCACAACTTTTGTTGTTTTTCTCTGAGAAACTAGAGAGAGCACTCCTGACCTAAAAACAAAAAAAAAGTAATAAATAACAAAATTTAAGTTTATGTTAGTTTTAAATTGATAAAATCAAAATAATCATTTGTACAAAACAGATTTAGTATTGAAAATTGATTTGTAAAAAGATAGAGTCATCTTGGAGATGAATATAATCTTTCTAAATCGAGTTTACCATCTAGATCGAGTTGAAGAGATTACTGATGAATATAGTCTTTCCGAATCGGATTTACCGTCTAGATCGAGTTGAGGAGATTATAGTCTTGCTTTTCTGTTGCCATATTATCCTGCCTAAATATTCATTAGGAATTATGAATTTATTATATTTCAATGTATATTTTGGAGTAAGCAAAAAAAATAATTTAAAAAGAGCTGCATGTGTTATGATTATTCAAGTTTGTAGCTATTTTCGTTATTAAAATAATAATTTAATAACTTCAATTTTTATTTATTAAAATGATATGTTTTGAATTGTAATAAGATTGAGTTTTTCTATGCCTAAATTGACTCAATAGACATTGAGAAATCTAAAAAACTAAAATTAAAAAAGGTAAAAATTTTAAAATTATAATTTTTAAAACTAAAAAATTATGAAATGTAAAAACTCTTTAAAGTTAAAAAATATATTTTTTAAAATATATTAAAATTGAATGTTATCTAAATCGGACTAGATTAATTGGATAAAATATCGATCAGGTATCGAACCGAATTAAAAAAATCGATTAAACTGATAGTTGAACTAAATTCAAACTGATCTGACCAATTAATTTCTAGAATGATTGGTCTGATTAGTTCAAAGCAAATAAATTATAAAAAATAAAAATTATAAATATTGATTCAACTATCAGTTCAAATGGTTTTTTAGTTCGAGTAAACAAATTTGTAGCAGTTCATGCATCAATCAAATTTTAAATTTTTTAAACTTTTTTAGATCTCAACATTTATAGTATTTTTTTAAAAAATATTTTGTATTTTTAGAATTTTTACTTTTATCATTTGGGTAAATAAAAGTGAGAACATATTATTTGTGTAATAAATTATTATTTTAAGTGAAATGATTTGGTACACTAAAAGTAGAATTTTTAGACTCTACAAATAAGTTAGAAAGTTGACATTTGTCTTTTAAAGGCATAATAAAATATTAAAAATAAATATTAATTGAAAAAAAACACATTAATTTATTACTTGGAGAATAAAAAAATACAATACAAATGTACCAAACACTCACATTTTATTTTAATATTAATTCTGTAAATTTCCCTTTAATATTGCAAGCAATTTGTTTCACATGGGCTGAGTGTGCGCAAGGTGTTAGAAAATTTTTTTTAATATATTGATATGATTATATAATAGTATTTATTTATATTTTTTTAACATTTTAATAATGTATATATAAAGTGTTTAAAGTTTATTCAAAAAAATTTAATTTATTCAATCTTATTATTCATTAAGTTGGGGGAATTTAAGTACTTTAGATAAAAAAAATACAATTTTAAATTTAATCCTTAACACTTATTTTTTTTTGTCAATTTAATTCTATTTTTATTGTTTTAAACCTTAACTTTAAAATTTTTATCAAATTGTTTTTTATGAAAATTTTGATCAAACTATTAAAAATAATACATTGATTTTGATAGCCTATGTGGCAAAAATGGTAATCCATGTGATGGCAGGGATCCTTTTTAAAAAAAATTAAATCTTTTGAATTTCTAGTTTTTTAAATTCTGATTTTTTAATTTCTTTTAAAATATTTAAGATTGTGTCGCAAGGTGAAAATTGATATATTCCATTAAAAATATTTAAAAATAAATAAATAAATAAATGTGCAAAATTTATAAATATAATATCTACAATTTTATATGCAGTTGTCACTTGTCTCTTCAACCCATTTTTCCACTTTAGTTTGCATCTCGAAACACCTCTCTATCATCAACAACGCACAAAAAGATACAAGCTTTAGGAAGGTTTGCGGTGGATGAGCATTACAGATAAGTTCAATGATTAAATAAATATTTTATAATTTTTAATAGATGTTGTAATGTTAACTATGGTTAGTCTCCAAATGAAAAAAAAAAGGTTTTTTTTTATAGTTTTTATATATTTTTAATTTGTTTTGTAATTGTTATATATTTTAAATATTTTGTAAATTTTGTTAAATTTTTATAGTTTTTTTCATTTTTCTAAAATTTTTATATTTTTCTAATTTTTAATGATTTTCTTAAATTTTTTTTTTAATGAAAATATCATTTTTTTTTGCCATGTAGCATAATCTTGGCATGCCACATGATTAAAAATAACCCGACAAAACTGTAGTTGTTACTCTTTGATGAACATTAAATTTAATTGTCAAAGGACTCATTGATTGAAATTTTAATGTTTAAAGGTTCAATTGAGTGAAAAAATATAAGGGTTTAATTGATTTTTTTGGGGAAATGTTCAAGGGCTTCAAGAACCCTTTAACCTTAATTATATGTACATTTTTAATGGATAAATTCCATGAATAGTCACTAAACTTTGATTAAAATTATGTTTTAGTTTCCTAACTTTATAAAGTTACATAATAGTTAATGTTATCGAGTTATTGCATTTTGGCTACTCTCCTATTAACTTCCATTACTCCTTTAACGAAATGATGACATGACATGTTAACTCAAAGAGTTTTTAACTAATTTGACCCTTAAACTATAGCTAAATGATCATTTTCATACTTTTAAAATTTTTCTTAATAATAATTTCAAAAAAAATAAAAAATTAAAAAATATAAACAAATCTTAAATTTTTTAATTTATTTTCCAAAATTATAATTCAATGATTTTTTTTAAATCACAAAATTCTAAAGAGAAGAATTTGTGATGTTGGACTATATGAACAAGCATACTCTTTCTCTCAACACTCACCATTGGTCCTCTTTAGATGATCTTGATTTCAATTAAGACATCAAGGTGAGATTTTGTCCCGATAACACAATTATTGTCATATGTTTATCTATCACTTAATTACTAATCTATCATACTCTTGAAGGTCAAATCACAAATTCCTAAAAATATTTGGAAGCTTTTCTAAAAATATAAGTTTTATGTTATTATATTTAAATTATATAATTTTTTTTTAAAAAAATGCACGTTAAAATAAACTTAGACAAATGGACATCTATATCACTTTGAATCTAGACATTCATTTGTCTAGGTTTGCATGTAAACTTAAAAATATTAAGTTTTTATATTTTTTTTAAATTATAAAAAAATATATAAAATTATTAAAAATATGTTCAGAATGAACTTAGACAAACTGACAACTAAATTCATCTAAATTTAGACATTCCGTTTTCTAGATTCATTGCGTGCGTGAAATTAAAAAAAAACATTTTTTATTCTAAAAATTATATTAAAATTTTGATGACATGTGTCACTATTTTATTGTCAGTACAAAAGTTAATAACGTCAACTATATATCTAAATAAGTACCAACTTGATTAACAGTTTTTAAACTCAGGTGTCAATTAAGTTCAAAAAAATAAAATACTAATTAGATTTAAGTAACCAAGTTTAGGAATTAAAATATACATTTACCCTATAGTAAAATGTGGTTCGTTCTGAGAAAATTTTGAAACTTTTTAACAATAATTCCTCCCTTAAAATACACATTAAACTTTTAATTTAGTTTTACTGAGCAAGCAGGGATGGAGATTAATACTGCAACATACTGACTCGAGCACTCAAAGTTAATACTTTGATGGGGGGGAGATCTTTCTGAAGCGAGACTAGGTGCAAACTCTTCATGCACTGGGTAGAGTGGAAGCATATTTTGAAAATGGGAGCCACATGGCGGTAGAAAAAAATTGACCATACCCGGCTGCTGCATGATGAAACCTTTCAGGTTCGCTCGATTTGTCCTTCTACCTGTTGATAGACGAAGACAAGAAGCAATGGAAAGAATCAGTGATAAGAGTTAAGTGGAAATTATATGTAATATACCGCTACTCTTGGTAGACACTAAGGACAAAGCTGTATGGCATTTACGGGTAGATGGCTAGTTTCCTGTTAGAAGTGCATACAGTCTATAGATGTCGCATTTGCAAAAAAACACAGACCACATAGGCGAGTTTGAAATGCACCATGGTCGGCCAATGTCCCACCAAAAGTTAGGATTTTCAGTTGGAGGTTAAGCCATGCGTTCATCCTCACTTCGTGTCGATCTTGCCATGCCGATAGACACTATTTGTGCGATATGCAAGTTAGCAGTGGAAACTGATTTCCATGTGCCAAGGGATTGTCTATACTCTCTCCCACCTCCATCAAAATCTTAACCTTAACTAACCTGTTCCTGCATGTCCAAAATGATAGTATTGAAGTGGATTTCCATGCTAATAATCACTCAATTATTAATACATTTCTTATTGTCTTATATTTTATATGGTTATCAGGCTTGTTCTTGATATTTTTAGACCCTAGGTAAAACAATAAAATGATATTTTAGGTTCCTTAAAAGTTGGAGAAAAAATTTTTTGAGCCCTTAAAAGTCGGTAAAATTTTTATTTGACCTTTATAAGTTAAAAAAAATGGGAAACAATATTTTGTACCCTTTTCAACTTTGAGCCCTAGGTGACCGCACCTCCAAACGACCCCCAGTGTCGAGCCTGATAGTTACTTTGCTTATTTTTGGATAAATTACACTAATAATCACTCAACTATTACTAATTTTTTTATGTTCACCAACTATGAAATGCTACAAAATGGTCACTCAATTATTCCAATTTTTCTTTTTTAGCCACCACCTGTTAAATTAATGACGAAAAGATAACTTGACATGTTTTAAAATTAACATAATAGCAACTTAAACCCTCAACATTTGTATATTATGTTAATTTAGTCTTGATTCCAAAAAAATTAACCCTCAACATCTACACATCATGTAATTTGATCTTTTTTTGCATTTACTTTTGTTTGTGATTGAGAGTTAGTTTTAAAAGAATGAGAACAAATGAAAATTATTATCTTGAGTTTTGGATGTTTCCGTTTTGATATTTTTTTTTATCAAATTTAGTTATATATATATATTTTTAGCTTTTTAGGTGAAAGTCACAAAAGAAAAACATAATTGAAAAAAAAAAAAGAGAGAGATCAAATTAGACAATGCATAAACATTGAGGGTTAATTTTTTTTAAAATCAAAACTATATTGACACAATGTATAAATGTTAATGGTTAAAGTCACTATTATGCCACTGTTAGCTATTTAAAGACTAGTGATCAAAAGGACAAAATCAAATAGTTAGGTAATTATTTTTTTAACTTTTCATAATTGAATGATAAAAAAAGAAATTTACCAATAATTAGATAACTACTAGTGCAGTTTATTCTTTATTTTTAGAAGAGAAGTTTTTGAATTATTTAATATATACTTGATTGACAACACTATAGTTACTAGCTTTAGATCTTGATACAAACTCATGTACTGCTTTCCTTTCTCAAAATTATAGCCTGGGTAATATTCGTATATAATATTATATATGTTTGTAAGTATAGTAAAATTTGTTTGCAGAAATACATTGTGTATATATGCGAGATCAATGCATTATTAATAAATTTATATCAGTGGACTCCAATCTTATGGATAATTCTCCACCGTTAGGGAACTATTTATGATGGATTTTAATCTTTTTAATTTGTATTAGTGTTTCAATTGTTTCGTCTTTGGTTGTTTTATTTTACTAAAAAATAAATTTATATCAATAACTTGCTTTTAAGCAAAAATAAATAAATAAAATTTGGGTCAGGTACTTCATAAAATTGTTGGATTGAGTTTGGAGTGAATTATTTTTTTATAGGTTGAGATCGGGTTGAGACATTGTAGTGAAGGTTCAAACCAAGGTCGGGGCAATAAAAAATCCAACCCACCCCACTCCGTTATCATCATTAGCCTCAACTTGGATAAAAGTTATTTATTCAATAGATAAATTATAATCTCAATGAACTTTATGTAATGACCTGATGGTCAAGGATGTTCATTGTCAATGCAAGCCTGTTTTTGATATTTTTGGGACCCTAGACTAAACAATAAATTAAGTCCCTATTAAAAAAATATAAAATATAATACAATAAAATAAAAAATATATATTAGTAATTTCATTAAAATAATATGTTTTATGGCATTAAGCGAATAAGATATTTTCTACCAAAATTTAAAAAAAAAAATCATTCAATCTAGTCCAATGTTATCAACTACAAAAACAAAAAAAAAATCATAAAAAAATGGGTTCTACGAGCATTCCGAAATGCAAAATCATTAATGATAACATCAATATCATGTTTTCCAAAAAATCATTCTCGATTGATAAAATTGCTAGAGCATTCAACTGTTCTTGTGACATTGACGACCTCAAGTAGGTTATAATTAACTTTAGCTTTGAAAAACTTCTTTCAGTTGATGCCATTGTCAAAGGGATCGTTAACATTCAAATAGCAACATGCAAATTTGACAAACTGAAGAATTTCAGTAGCTGACATTAATTCATTTGGTAAAGTAAATTGTAACACTTTCAATTTAGAGAAAAGATCATTTATATCAACATCTATAACACCCAAAACCCGAACACCGTCGTCGGTTAGGATTTTCGATGTCTTACTGTTCATTCTACTGTTCATCTTTAATACCATATTTTTCAACTTTATTTATTAAAGTTATAAGTTCACGTATTAATTAGATCATTTAAACATAAACATAATCCTCACCCTGCAACTATCGATACTAAAAACTCCAGAGAGCTATAATTCTCACCCTGCAACTTCTACTAATACATGTATACGAACTACCGATACATCAATACACATAAGTACCGATACTTGCAATCCAACTACCAATACAACTCAAGTCAGTGAACAACCTCTCTCCTACCTTGTACTTCTATCGATACATGCAAAACTTCTACTGCAACAAGTATGTAGGATTTCAAGAACTATGTCAAACAAGGTTTAACAACTCAATTTATGCATTAAGCCATCACACAACTCACAAAAATATCTAAGTCTTTACAGAGCATTCTAAATTTATCCCCAAATTTGCAGTTCATGCATAATCACATTCAACATAACAAGGTTTATCATTTCTAAATACAAAACAAAAGATAATGTCATCCTAGTACATATCAAATAACCAAGTGATGTAAAGACCACCGAACGAACTCCCGGGATAGTATGATGTCTTCAAGATGATTCGATCTTCAAGTCGTAAAATGAAATCTACAAAACAACAACAAGTTCACTGGTAAGCTTCATAGCTTAATAAGTTCCCAAGGTTCATCAATTTACTGAGTCTTAAGTGATAAGCAACTCTATAAATCTATCGTGCTAGGACAACTGAACTTCAGAGATCGTTATTCGTTTTACTCCCTGTTGACTCAAAGTCAAGATGCTCATTTACTCCCTATTGACCCAGAGGTCATGCCTGTTACCAGTATACGATGTTATTCTTAGCCATTAATACGATATATTTGTTCCCTACGATGCTGCTCACACTAAGCTGACGAGAAAATGCAACAAGCATAAATCTTAGCCATCGTAGAGCCTATAATCCATTCATGGACTCTATTCACCTTACGGTGACTCACGATGCTGAAGAGAATCCACAACAAATGCAGGATCTCAAGCATCAGACCATTTTCTATCTTTGGCACAAGGCTAGGAAATCCTCATCTCAACGTTTCAGACTTTTGCGTTTACAACAATCATTAGAAAAACAATTATAAGTAGTTGTTATAAGAATTTAACATTACGAACTTACCAGACTAAATTGCAGTTACATTTAACTTCAGGGACTACTCTGCCAATTTTCTTTTTTCGCGATCTGAGACACGATCGTAGTCTACATCCACAAATCATCCAATTCTTACATTAAATCAAATAATTAAGTCATTCAACACATTTTAGTCCTTTTCAGGAAATTATCATTTTAACCCTGGTATTTTCCTTTTATTCAATCTAGTCCTTTCAACATAAAACATGCAAAATAACCATTCTCTCACACCACCAACCATAGCCAAAATTTCTAAGGTGTCTATCCAACCCCTTCACACATTTATTTTCACAACAATACTTGAAATTTCTTCACTTTCACATTTTGGTCCTTAAACCCTAATTTCATCAAAAAAATCTCTTTACAAAAAGATTTAACCCAAGCATTAAACATTCAAATATTTCAAAAGCTTTCAAGAACAAGCATTTTTAATAATGGCAAGTTTCATAACATTTGACAGATTTACAAATTAGTCCTTCCATAAGTTAGATTAAGCTAATACGGACTCAAAAACATAGAGATCACTAAAAATGGGTGAAAAATCACTTACCTATGGTTGAATTTTCTTGGTCGAACCTAGGCTTCCTTCGTTATGGTTTTTCCTTCTTTTCTTTTGTTTCAAAATAAAGAAGACAACCTAAATTCAATTAATTTTTGACCTATTATCACTTAATTACTTAATTTACCTATTTACCCTTATTACAAATCATCAAATTTAGCATTTTCTCATGCTCATTACCGTCCACCTAACTTCATCATGGTTTAATTACCACATAAGTATTTCACCTTTCTTTTAGGTTAGCATTTAACACTTTATTCAATAGAACTCAACTTTCGTACCTTTTATGATTTAATACTTCCTGTTCAATTAACTATTTAAATAATAAAATTTTTGAACCAAAATTTAATACGATGCATATATCACCATAAATATTAAAATAAATAAATTTACGACTCGACTCGTCAGAGTTGTGATCTCGAAATCACTATTTTCGACACCATTGAAAATCGGGTTGTTACAACTCTCCCCCCTTAGGGAAATTTCGTTCTGAAATTTCTTACCAGTAAACAGGTTAGGGTACTGTGATCTCATTGAAGCCTTTGTCTCCCAAGTGGCTTCCTCTAACTCGTGACGATTCCACAATACTTTCACTAGCGGTACTCTTTTGTTCCTCAGTTCTTTTACTTCGTGAGTCATTATACTAATCGGTTCTTCTGAATACTATAAATCTGGCTGTATCTCAACCTCATAAGGTGTAATCACATGAGAAGGATCTGATCTATACCGTCTCAACATGGAAACTTGAAATACATTATGAATCTTTTTTAGTTTCGGCGGTAAAACCAACTTATATGCTACAGGACCAACCCATTTAATGATCTCATACGGCCCAATATACCGTAGACTTAACTTCCCTTTTTTCCAAACCGCAACACCTTTTTCCAAGGTGAAACTCTCAGAAAAATTCAATCTTCTACAGTAAATTCTATATCCTTTCTCTTAAGATTTGCGTACGACTTTTGTCAGTCAGACGTTGCTTTCAACTAATCACGAATTACCCGCACTTTATCCTCAGTCTCATGAACTAAGTCGATTCCAATCAACTTAGGCTCACTCAATTTTGACCAATACAAAGGTGTTCTGCATTTTTGATCGTATAACGCTTCAAACGGTGCCATTTTAATGCTAGACTAATAACTGTTATTATATGCAAACTCTACCAGCGGTAGATATTTCTCCCAGCTTCCCTCAAACTCAAGTATACAACATCGTAACATATCTTCAAGGATCTGTATCACTTATTCCGACTGACCATCCGTTTGCGAATGATATGCAGTATTGAAATTCAGCTTGGTTCCTAAGGCTTCATGTAGCTTACCCCAATCTCAAGGTAAAGCGTGGATCCCTGTCGGAGATGATAGAGGCTAGTACTCCATGTAGTCGCACAATCTCAGACACGTATAGCTCGACCAATTTCTCAAGTGGATAATCTAATGAAATAAGCTTACTTCGTCAATCTGTCTACAAGTATCCAGATTGAATCTTTCTTTCTCGGTGTTACAGGAAGTCCTGTGACAAAATCCATTGTGACTCGTTCCCATTTCCACTCTAGAATGGAAATCGGTTGTAGTAACCCAAATGGCACTTGGTGTTCTACTTTCACTTGCTGACATACAAGACATCTAGTCACAAACTATGAAATCTCTCGTTTCATACCTAGCCACCAATACAATTTCTTCAGGTCATTATATATTTTCACACTCCTCCGATGAATGGAATAATTGCTACTGTGAGCTTCCGTCAGAATGTCTTGTCTCAAATCCGCATCGTTTGGAATACATACTCTGCCTCTGTAATACAACATACCCTTTGTATCGACTGCAAACCTTTTAGTGGCATCACTCTATATATGTTCCCTTTTAGTTATAAGGTTTGAATATTTTCTTTGTAATTCTTGAATCCGCTGTAGAAATAACAGCCTCGTCCTAAGCTCCGCAGTGATAGAACCATCACATTCCAATGACAGGTGGACATTCATTACTCTCAAAGTAAACATCGATTTCTGACTCAAGGCATCAGTAATAACATTGGCCTTACCCGAATAATAGTCGATCACAAGGTCATAATCTTTTAACAGCTCTAACCATCGGCGCTGTCACAGATTTAACTCTTCTTGTGTCGTCAGATATCTAAACTCTTGTAATCAGTAAATACATGCCATCATTCCCCATAAAGGTAGTGACGCCAAATCTTTAATACAAAGACTATAGTAGCTAACTCCAGATCATTAGTCGGATAATTCTTTTCATGCGATTTTAACTGTCGGGAGGCATAAGCTACCATTTTCCCATCTTGCATCTAAACACACCCCAATCCACTTAAAGACGCGTTGCTGTAACAACAAACTCTTTTCTCGACTCTAGCTGCGGTAGGACCGGAGTTTTAGTTAACAACTTTTTCAACTGATTAAAACTTTGCTGACACTTTTTAGACCACAAAAACTGAATATTTTTCTATAATAACCTCATCATCGGCAAGGCTATGATGAAAAAGTCTCTGACGAACCGGCGGTAATAACTTGCGAACCCTAGGAAACTCTGTACCTCAGAAACATTCTTTGGTACTTTCCAATCAAGGATAGCTGAAACCTTGTTGGGATAAACCTGGATCCGCTCCGATGATACAACATGACCCAGAAAACCCACTTTCCTTAACCAAAACTCACACTTGCTAAACTTCGCATACAACTATTTCTCTCGCAAAATCTGTAACACTTTTCTCAAATGTTGGGTATGTTCTGATTTAGTCTTAAAGTAAATCAATATGTCATCAATAAACACAACCACAAACCTATCCAACTAAGTCTGAAATACTTTGTTCATCAAGTCCATAAATGCTGCGGGGGCGTTAGTTAACCCAAACGGCATAACCAAAAACTCATAATTACCATACCGAGTTCTGAATGTCGTTTTCATTATATCACAATCTTTCACTTGCATCTGATAGTAACCTGATCAAAGGTCTATTTTGAAGAATACTGTTATACCTTTTAGCTGATCAAATAATTATCGATCCAAGGTAACAGGTACTTGTTCTTGATTGTCACCTTATTTAACTGCTTGTACTCTATACACATCCGCATCGATCCATCCTTCTTTTTCATGAATAACACTGGCGCACCCCAAGGTGATATACTAGGTCGTATGAACCCTCTGTCTAACAATTCTTGCATCTGAGCTTTTAACTCTTTCAATTCGATCAGTGCCATTCTATACGGTGGAATTGAGATCGAAATGGTACCAGATAGTAAATCAATACCGAACTCTACCTCTCTGACTAGCGACAATCTCGATAACTCTTTTGGAAACACATCTGTATACTCTTTAACAACCGGTACCTAATTCAACTCTGTGCTCGAACTCCGTGTATCAAGTATGTATGCCATAATGCTTTATAGCCTCTACGAACCATCTTCTGTGCCGATATAGCCGAAATCACCCTGGTTCCACTGTTCAATCTACTAGACTCCACTGTAATTATTTCACCTATCGGACATTTCAAACTAATCCGTCTTTGCTTCTAATTTACTATTACATCGTGCTCGGATAACCAATCCATACCCAAGATCACGTCAAATTCAGTGAATGGCAATAGCATTAGATCAACAGAAAATTCACAGTCCTGGACTTTTAGTGGACATTTACGACATATCAAATTAACAATGACACTATGACCCAACGGGTTTGTGACTTGCACATCAAATTCAATAAGCTCTACTAACAATTTCTTATCAATTGCTAATGCAGTGCATATATATGAATGGGTCGAGCCTCAATCAATCAAAGCACACATAATATCAATAAAAAGGTAAAATATACCTGTCACAACATCAGGTGCAGTAGCCTCTTCTCTAGCTTTGATCGCATATGTCCGTGCAGGTGTTCGTACCTCAGACCAGGTTACATTACCCCTATTGTCACCTTGATTTCCACTTGTACTGTTGATCTGTTCTAGACATTTACCCTTTGACGGTGAAATAGGGGATTTCACACTCTAATTCTCATTTACCTCCGAAGTCATCGGGCAGTTTCACATGAAATGGTTTGTACCCCCACATCGGTAACAAGCCCCTTTTATCTTTTGACATTCGCTCGCATGGTATCTTCCGCAATGATCACATGATAGGTTTGGGATATTTCGAACACTAGCTACACTAGCGGTAAGATAGTTATGGAATTTAGACTCCGATGGTCTCGATCTACTTTTGCTCAAAAATCCTGATGAAATTGCCCTACAAGTTTCATTTTCTCTAAATTTCTTCGGTGGTGGCATAGAAAAAATTCTCGTGATACTCTTCTTTCCCAATTCTCGAAACCTCTTCTCTTTTTGCCTCTTATTATGGTAAAATTTCTTCCATCTTTTGAGCTCTATCCGTAAGAACCACAAACGATCGCAGTTCAAATCCTTCTACCATCATCTTGATTTTATCATTCAGCCCATCTTCGAAACGAACACACATTACTTCATCTGTTGGTACAATTTCACGAGCATACTTACTAAGTTGTACAAATTCTCGCTCATATTCTGCCACTATTTTGTTTCCCTGTCTCAAATCTAGAAACTTTTTCTTTCTCTTATTCAGGTACCTTTTACTGACATATTTCTTTTTGAATTCTTCTTAGAAAAATTCTCAGGTAACTTCATTCTCAGGCATTACTGCTAAAATCGTCGTCCACCAATTGTAAGCCTCATCCTTCAATAACAAAGCTGCACACCTCAGGTAGTCTTCTGGAGGACAAGCCATCTCATTCAAGACTCTTAGTGTGTTTTCCAACCAGTATTCAACTCTAGAAAAATTATCTTCTATGTTTCCTCGAAATCTTCTGCACCATATTTTTTAACCCTGTCTGTCGGGATACGATGTCTTTGTTCCACCACTGGAGGAGGTGAAGGCATAGTGAGAGGTACTACCGGTCGAGTGGCAAGTTGTGCAACAAGAGGTGGAGGAGGTGGTGCCATCGGGTTGTTCCTCATAAGCTCCGAGAACCACTGACCCATCAGTTCGAAAACTAAATTCTTTGCTTCGTTTTCGGTCATCGGTAATATCGGCGTCCCATGACTAGCTCCAGAATCATTAGTCGGGACATTATTGTTCACCTCATTAGTTTCTTCTCTTTCTGAATCAAACATCTTGCGATTATCTACAAGAACTATGATTAGATTAGATCCATTTATATCATACTATCACAGGTTCATTTGGCATGTACTTCTAAAACATATAACACTGTCATTTCAGTCCAAGAAACGACTAAACTAAAAGCTCTGATACCATTAAATGTAACACTCAAAACTTGAACGTCGTCGCGCAATTAGGATTTTCGGTGTCTTACTGTTCATTCTACTTTTCATCTTTAATACTATATTTTTTAACTTTATCTATTAAAGTTATCACTTCACATATTAATTATATATGATCATTTAAACATAAACACAATTCAATAAGGGTAAAAATGACATTTCCAACAATTTAGGAAACTTCAACCGATACTTGATGGTCAAGTATCGGTAGTAGTCAAGTCAGTAAACAGTTCAAAAATTGTGCAGATTTCTACCGATACATGTGCAAGTTCTATCGATACAAGTATAAAATCTATCGATACAAGTCATGCAACTACCGATACTAAAAACTCTAGAGAGCTATAATTCTTACCCTACAACTTCTACCGATACATGCGTACAAACTACCTATACATCAATACACATAACTACCGATACTTGCAATCCAACTACCGATACAACTCAAGTTAGTGAACAACCTCTCTCCTACCCTGTACTTCTACCAATACATGCAAAACTTTTACCGGAACAAGTATGCAGGATTTCAATAACTATGTCAAACAAGGTTTAACAACTCAATTTATGCATTAAGCCATTACACAACTCACAAAAATATCTAAGTCTTTACATAGCATTCTAAATTTATCCCCAAATTTGCACTTTATGCATAATCACATTCAACATAACAAGGTTTATCATTTCTAAATACAAAACAAAAGATAATGTCATCCTAGTACATGTCAAATAACCAAGTGATGTAAAGACTACCAAACGAACTCTCTGGATAGTATGATGTCTTCAAGATGATCCGATCTTCAAGTCGCAAAATGAAATCTACAAAACAACAAAGTTCACTGGTAAGCTTCATAGCTTAATAAGTTCGCAAGGTTCATCAATTTACCGAGTCTTAAGGGATAAACAACTCTATAAATCTATCGTGCCAAGACAACTGAACTTCAGAGATCGTTATTCGTTTTACTCCTTGTTGACTCAAAATCAAGATGCTCATTTACTCCCTATTGACCTAGAGGTCATGCCTATTACCAGTATACAATGTTATTCTTAACCATCGATACGGTATATCTGTTCCCTACGATGTTGCTCATACTATGCTGATGAAAAATGCAACAAGCATAAATCTCAGTCATCGTAGGGCTTGTAAACCATTCATGGATTCTATTCACCATACGGAGACTCACGATGCTGAAGAGAATCGCAACAAATGCAGGATCTCAAGCACCGGACCGTTTTCTATCTTTGCCACAGGGTCGAGAAATCCTCATCTCTTTGTTTCGGACTTTCGCGTTTAGAACAATCATTAGAGAAACAATTATAAGTAGTTGTTATAAGAATTTAACATTATAAAGTTACTGGACTAAATTGCAGTTATGATTTAACTTCAGGGACTACTCTACCAATTTTCCTTTTCCGCGATCTGAGACACGATCATAGTCTACATCCACAAATCATTCAATTCTTACATTAAATCACATAATTAAGTCATTCAACACATTTTGGTCCTTTTCAAAATATTACCATTTTACCCTTAATATTTTCCTCTTATTCAATCTAGTCCTTTCAACACAAAACATACAAAATAATCATTCTCTCACACCACCAACCATAGTCGAATTCTCTAGGGTACCTATCCAACCCCTTCACACATTGATTTTCACAACAATACTTGAAATTTCAGCACTTTCATATTTTGGTCCTTACACCTTAATTTCATAAAAAAATCTCTTTACAAAAAGATTTAACCCAAGCATTAAACATTCAAATATTTCAAAAGCTTTCAAGAACAAGCATTTTCAACAATGGCAAGTTTCATAACATTTGACAGATTCACAAATTAGTCCTTACATAAGCTAGATTAAACTGATACGGACTCAAAAACATAGAGATCACTAAAAACGGGTGAAAAATCACCTACCTATGGTTGAATCTTCTTGGCCGAACCTAGGCTTCCTTCTTTAGGGTTTTTTCTTCTTTTCTTTTGTTTCAAAATGAAGAAGACAACCTAAATTCAATTATTTTTTTTACCTATTATCACTTAATTACTTAATTACTTAATTTACCTATTTACCCTTATTACAAATCATCAAATTTAGGATTTTCTCATGCCCATTACCTTCCACCTAACTTCATCATGGTTTAATTACCACTTAAATATTTCACCTTTCTTTTAGGTTAACATCTAACACTTTATTTAATAGAACTCAACTTCCATACCTTTTATGATTTAATCCTTTCTATTCAATTAACTATCTAAACAATAAAATTTTTGAACCAAAATTTAATACGATGCATATATCACCATAAATATTAAAATAAATAAATTTACGACTCGACTCATCAGATTTGTGATCCCGAAATCACTATTTTTTACTTTAACTTGTTTAAATCGATCCAAAACCCGAATTCAAATATTTTTAGTTGCTTAAATCTGCTTTTCAAAGAAGTAATTGTCATGTCTACAATAACTAAAAAATAATCAACTCTAAATAATTCATCAGTCGACCGAATTTCTTCATCCTCTTGGTTATTCTCATCAAATTATTTTTTTCTAATAACACGACACTTTGCTAGAAGGGTAGGCTTTACATTCATATCAAGTGCAATACTTTTAGCAATATTCATACTAGAAGTAAAGTCTTCATCTCTATATTTTTCAAAATATGACAATACACCTTTTAATTGTTTTATGGTGGTGTCAATGCACATAGACTTAAATTGCAATTTCTTGCTCACCATATATATAGAAAATTAAATTTTATACCAAATTACAATACCAAGCAAAAACTCAAAACTCTCAAGTTCATTGACCAAACTCTACGCTTCACTCTTTGACTTTGCATCATCACAAGATTCATATAATTCTAACAAAGCCAATCTTATTTGGGGAGTTTGAAATCTAATAGCTTTAACACTTTTAATTCGACTCTCCCAACGAGTATTAGATAAAAATTTCATAGTAAATTCAGGGACATTGTCAAGCAAAATTTTTCATCTATTTGTAGAACTCGAAAATGATGAATATATGCGTTGGACAATTCCAAAAAAAATGAAATAACTCTAATGCAAGAATGTGCCATATCACTAAGAGTAAGATTCAAACTATGATAAGCACAAGGTGTATATACTGCTCTTGGGTTTATTTCAAGAAATCGCTTTTGAACACCTTGGTGCTTCCCTTTCATATTGGAACCATTATCATAACCCTAACCCCTTACATTATCAACACTGAGATCAAGAGATTTCAAAACATCTTGTAATTCATTAAAAATTCTAATCCAGATGTATCATCCACCTTCAAAAACTCTGAAAAGTACTCCTCAATTTTTATTTTATTAGTTGACATATTCACACATTGTACTATTAGAGTCATTTGTTCTTGATGACCAATATCAAGGGTACAATTAATAATTATAGAAAAACATTTCGCCTCTTTGATGGTCTTATTTATAGAACTTTTAACACTATTGGCCAAAAGGGAAATTAATTCATTTTGAATTTTATGCCCAAGATAATGATAATGAATTACACGATTTTGAATGTGTATCACATCGAATTCCGCAATCATTCCAATCAATCCCAGGAAATTACCATTACTATCTTGGTAGAGTTTTTCATTGGATCCTTGAAAAGCTAAATTATGAGTAGCAAGACATTTCACAGCTGAAAATATTCTAAGTAAAACTTGCCTCCATCGCTCTTTCTCTTTCATAATCTGTTCTTGCAAGCTTTTATCAATTGTTTCATTTTTTTTCTAACCTTACTCTCATTTCATTCCAAGTATTCATATTAGTCATATGTTCAACACTATTTTCATATTGTTTGAGCCTCCCACTAATATGCCTCCAATCACTTAAACTCTCATTTGCTAACAAACTTTTGTTACTAATAGATTTGAACAACTTACAACAAAAACAAGACACTTTGTCAACATGTTTGGAATAAACCAACCATTTTCTATCGCTAATCTCACTATTTCTCAACTTCCTAGAAAATAAGCATATGAAAAATGTCTATTATTATTTTCGAGAGGAAAACCAAGATTCATTTCTCTTATAGGCCCCTTTTCAACGAAAATATCCCTTGTTTTGTTATCAAGATTAGCGCAATTTCTAGGATCATAAATATCCAAAGAAGGAATTATTTGTTCTTCATCAATGCCAAAATCAAGAGGAATTGTTTGTTCTTCATTAAGACCAAGATTTTCAATATTGTATACATTTGGCACATCATTAGTCTCATTTAGATCATTAATTTCATCATTCTTATGGACATCATTATACAAACTTTCATTTGATTGATCCAAATTTTCATTAAAAAGTAATTTTTTAAAATAAATTTATCAACAGCACTTTGCTGTGATTTTTTTAACTCTTCAGCATGTTTTCTCTTTTTTCTTTTTTCACTTCCAGATAAATGTTTCTTAGACAACATTATATATAAAATATAAATCAAATACTCAAGTAACACAAGAAAATAAAACAATAGTACCTGATAAAAGAATTCCAAGTTAAATATTTGCTTTCATATTTGCTAGTTTGAAAAGTCAAATCGAGTTATTGGAATTCTGTAAATATAATTATTATAATAATCAAATACAAATAGACATTGTAATTAACTAAAAAATTAAATGAAATGCAAATAAAAAATTAAATGAGTAACAAAAACATAGCCTCAAGTAAAAAATTAAATGAAACATAGCATCAAGGAAACTTTTTTAATAAGACAATGACATAAACTATACTTATTTAATTCAGACATAATACTGAGTTCACAGGATTCAACTCCACAAATTTCTTTCCCAGGGGTTGAAGATTGCACCTAGCCTCTTCAAAGCAAAACTGGCAGGTTAAATGGAAGCTTGTATATAGGATTTATATCCATGGAAAATTTACATCTATGATAGATTTCTTTTGGTACATGCATTTAGGAGAAATCAGACTCATAATGCACTACCCCAATGCCCAAGTAAGTTCCATATATATTTGTAAAAACCTATTGTATAAAAATATAAACCTGATCAAGTAACTATGGTTTTCAATTGTAGTAACCCCAAAAGTTCAAGACAAAATGAGCTCTATTGTTTCCTGAATATGCACTATCAGCCCCCTTCACTCAGGTCTTACCATACAATCATCCACCAGTAGCACTGCATCCGAGTCCGATGCCAAATGCAACCCCTTCATTGTCTTACAATTCATATCCTCCTCGACATAATACTTCATACTTTAAACTATTGCTCTATAGACTATATCTGTAGCAAATTGGCTTCACCTTATCATCTAATTTCGAGTCTCGAGACTCCACCAAATCCCACCATATATATATATGATTGTTGATGATGATAATGAATTAATGATGATATCATATTGACAAATTCAACCCCGTACCATATATATCAAACATGAAATTGTTGATAAATGAAATAAATCATGAAATTGAAAACTATATAGTGTTCCCCACTTCCCCTTATTATAATATCAAAAAAGTTAAAAAGAAAAAACATTAACAAAACCCAACTCAAAGGTAAAGGATTGTTCCTTTCCCCTAGAATATACAAAAAGCTTAAAATATAAAACAACACAAAATCAGAATTTGTATAACAGTAAGAAGAAAAAAACAAAAACAAATGGCTATTTACCGTACTATTCTTTAATTTACAAGAAATAAAACCCACATTACAAGATTTGCTTGAGTTGAACCAGATTAAAATCAAACAAATAACATATAGTTCCCCAAAAACACTAAACGTTTAAAGTAAAAACACACCCCAAAATCCATTACATCTTTATTTTTTGATTCTTTTTTTTATCTTGTTTCTAATGTAAAAAGAGAACCATTGATTTTTTTTCTTTAATAGTAAGGGTTGAAATTTGGGAATAGGATGTAGAGGAGGGTTGGAGAAGTAAAAAAGTTAGAGATGAAAAGGGAAGAAATGAAAGCATTTTTATTTTCTGTTTTTCTTTTTCTTTCCTATTAAGAAACTTCAGTCGAAAACATAAGTAAATGTATTCGTATTGATATTCCTATTTTCAAAAAAAGCATAATTGTACTAATTCCAAAAAATTTCAAAATTGTTCAGCCTAAATGCTCATATGGACATGGTTCATCTAAGTTAAACAGTTAGGCCCAATAATGAGTTATGTTGGATGGTTGCCCTTAATCATTCATTGGTTATTTTATTATTAATGAGAACAGTTGAAATTTTTTTCAGAAATAATGGCCTCCTTCCAGTTTTGGGCCATGGACGATTGCACTACTAGACTACCCTTAGGGCCGAGCCTGACTCGAAGGTAAAAGATTGCTCCCTTTCCCAAGAATATACTAAAAGCTTAAAATATAAAACAACACAAAATCAAAATCTGTATAACATTAGGAAGAAAAAGACAAAAACAAATGGCTATTTGTCATACTATTCTTTCATTTACAAGAAACAAAATCCACATTACAAAATTTGCTCGAGTTGAGCCAGATTAAAACCAACCAAACAACATATAGTTCCACAAGAATACACAAAGCTTAAAGTAAAAACACAACCCAAAATTCATTACCTCTTTATTTTTCGATTATTTTTTTTATCTTGTTCCTAATGCAAAAATAGAACCATTGATTTCTTGCTTTAATAGTCGAGGTTGGAATTTGGGAATGGGATGTAGGGGAGAGTTGGAGAAGTCAAAAAGTTGGAGACGAAAAGGGAAGAAATGAAAGCATTTTTATTTTCTGTTTTTTTTTCTTTTCTATTATGAAACTTCAGTCGAAAACATAAGCACACATATTCGTATTGGTATTCCTATTTTCAAAGAATGCATAATTGTACTAATTCCCAAAATTTTCAAAATTTTCAGCCCAAATGCCTATATGAGCATGGTTATCTAAGTTGAACAGTTGGGCCCAATAATAAGTTATGTTGGATTGTTGCCCTTAATCATTCATTGTTATTTTATTGTTAATGAAAAAAGTTGATTTCTTTTCAAAAATATTGGGCGCCTTCCAATTTTGGGCCCTAGGCGGTTGCACTCTTAGACTACCTCATGGTCGAGTCTCACTCAAAGATAAAAGGTTATTCTCTTCCCTAAGAATATACTAAAAACTTAAAATATAAGGCAACACAAAATCAAAATCTGTATAACATTAGGAAGAAAAGAACAAAATCAAATGGCTATTTGTCGTACTATTTTTTCATTTACAGGAAACAAAATTCACATTACAAGATTTGCTCGAGTTGAACTAGAATAAAACCAACCAAACAGTATATAGTTCCCCAAGAATACTAAAAGCTTAAAGTACAAACACAACCCAAAATCTATTACCTCTTTATTTACCGATTCTTTTTTATCTTGTTTCTAATGCAAAAATAGAAACATTGATTTTTTGCTTTAACGGTAAGGGTTGAAATTTGGGAATGGAATGAAAGGGAGAGTTGGAGAACTAAAAAAGTTGGAGACAAAAAGGGAAGAAATGAAAGCATTTTTTATTTTCTGCCTTTTGTTCTTTCTTATATGAAACTTCAGTTGAAAACATAAGCAAACGTATTCGTATTGGTATTCCTATTTTCAACGAATGCATATTTGCACTGAATCCCAAAATTTTCAATGTTATTCAGCCTAAATACTCGTATTGACATGGTTCATCTAAGTTGAATAGTTGAGTCCAATAATGAGTTATGTTGGATGGTTACCCTTAATCATTCATTGGTTATATTCTTGTTAATGAGAAAAGCTAAATATTTTTTTTAAAAATAATGGGCCTTCTAGTTTGGGGCCTTGGGCGGTTGCACTCCAAGACAACCCCTAAGTTCAAGCCCGACTCAAAGGTAAAAGATTATTCCCTTCCCCCCAAAAATACTAAAAGCTTATAATATAAAACAATACGAAATCAGAATATGTATAACATTAGGAAGAAAAGAACAAAAACAAATGGTCATTTGTCGTACCATTCTTTCATTTATAGGAAACAAAACTCATGTTACAAGATTTGCTCGAGTTGAACCAGATTAAAACCAACCAAACAGCATATAGTTCCCCAAGAATACTAAAAGCTTAAAGTAAAGACGCAACCCCAAATCCATTACCTCTTTATTTGTCGATTCTTTTTTATCATGTTTCTAATGCAAAAATAGAACCGTTAATTTTTTTTACTTTAACAGTAAGGGTTGGAATTTAGGAATAGGATGTAATGAAGGGTTAGAGAAGTAAAAAAGTTGGAGATGAAAAGGGAAGAAATGAAAGCATTTTTATTTTCTACTTTTTTTTTCTTTCCTATTATGAAACTTCAGTCGAAAACGTAAGCAAATGTATTCGTATTGGTATTCTTATTTTTAATGAATGCTTAATTTTACTGATTCCCAAAATTTTAAAAATTGTTTAGCCCAAATGACCATATGGACATGGTTCATCTAAGTTGAACAATTGGGCCCAATAATGAGTTATGTTGGATAGTTGCCCTTAATCATTCATTAGTTATTTTATTGTTACTGAGAAAAGCTAAAAAAAATTCAGAAATAATGGGCCCCCTTCTAATTTTTGGCCCTCAGTGGTTGCACTCCTTGACTACCTTCAAAGCTGGGCCCGACTCAAAGGTAAAAGATTGTTCCCTTCCCCAAGAATATACTAAAAGCTTACATTATTAAACAACAAAAAAATCAGAATCTATATAACATTAGGAAGAACAAGATAAAAACAACTAGCTATTTGCTGTACTATTCTTTCATTTACAGGAAACAAAACCCACAGTACAAGATTTGCTCGAGTTGAACCATATTAAAACAAAAAAAATAGCATATAGTTTCCCAAGAATATTGGAAGCTTAAAGTAAAAAACGCAACCCAAAATCCATTACCTCTTTATTTTTTGATTCTTTTTTATCTTGTTTCTAATACAAAAATAGAACCGTTGATTTTTTTATTTTTTTTTGCTTTAGCAGTAGGGGTTGGGATTTGGGAATGGAATGTAGGGGAAGGTTGGAGAAGTAAAAAATTTGGAGATGAAAAGGGAAGAAATGAAAGCATTTTTATTTTCTTCTTTTGTTTCTTTCTTATTATGAAATTCAGTCGAAAACGTAAGCAAACGTATTTGTATTGGTATTCTTATTTTCAAAGAATGCATTATTGTATTGATTCCCAAAATTTTCAAAATTGTTCAGCCCAAATGTCCGTATGGACATAGTTCATCTAAGTTGAACAGTTGGGCCCAATAATGAGTTATGTTGGATGGTCGTCGTTAATCATTCATTGATTATTTTATTGTTAATGAGAAAAGCTGAAAATGTTTTCTAGAAATAATGGGCCCCTTCTAGTTTTGGGCTTGGACTACCCCCAAGATCGGATCTAACTCAAAGGTAAAAGATTGTCCCCTTCTCTAAGAATATACTAAAAGCTTAAAATATAAAACAACACAAAATTAGAATCTGTATAACTTTAGGAAGAAAAAGACAAAAACAAATGGCTATTTGTCGTACTATACTTTCATTTACAAGAAACAAAACCCACATTACAAGATTTAGTCGAGTTAAATCAGATTAAAACCAACCAAACAACATATAATTCCCTAATAATACTAAAAGCTTAAAGTAAAAACACAATCCAAAATTCATTACCTCTTTATTAGTCGATTCTTTTTTATCTTGTTTCTAATGTAAAAATAAATCTGTTGTTTTTTTTGCTTTAGCAATAGGGGTTGGAATTTGGGAATGGGATGTAGGGGGTTGGAGAAGTCAAAAAGTTGGAGATGAAAAGGGAATAAATGAAAGCATTTTTATTTCTGCTTTTTTTTTCTTTCCTGTTATGAAACTTTAGCTGAAAACGTAATCAAACGTATTCGTATTGGTATTCCTATTTTCAACAAATGCATAATTGTACTGATTCTCAAAAATTTTAGAAATGTTCAGCCCAAATGCCCATATGGACATGGTTCAACTAAGTTGAATAGTTGGACCCAATAATGAGTTATGTTGGATTGTTGACCTAAATCATTCATTGATTATTTTATTTTTAATGTGAAAAGCTGAAATTTTTTCAGAAATAATGGGTCCCTTCCAGTTTTGGGCCTTGGGCAGTTGCACTCCTAGATTACCTCCAAGATTGGGCCTGTGTCACTTCATCATGTGTGACTTGGATTTTAATTACGCTAATCGCATTGGTTGTTCAGCTTTGTCCTGTTATTGTACTTCACCAAAAAAATTATAATTTCATTGTATTTTTATAATAAAAACTTTTGCTTTCGTGATTAAATTAACTCATTAAATTAAATTATCAAGACCTTAAATCTCTATTTTTGGAAGAAAACACATTAATTAAAATATAGTTATTGTTTTACTGTAGATTAATTAGATTTCTTAGCAATTTGTTTTTTTTTATAATTAGTTGTAGAATAATTATAATTAAAACATTCAATTAATAGTTGAGTTAAAAAATCCATTTTGGTTGCATAAATAAAAAAATTATTATTGAAATCTTTTTTTCATCGTATTTTTGAAATTTACATGTGTTGATATCAGTATTAACAAAGGTTAAAATGGAGAAGAGTTTTCCAAGAGCAGAGAGGAAGAGATCTAAAAAATGGTCCCGAGTCCCCCTATCATGAAAATGGATCAAAGGATTACTTGGGTTATAAATACATTGAGTCGAATCCCTAATTGAATCTCGAGTCGAATTTCGAATCGAATTATTTTTTATTATAATTATATAATAACATGCATGTTATTTAATTTTTCAAATATATGTATATTGAAAAAAAACCTTTTAAAAGACATAAGTAAAATTATCAAAATGGGACTGATATGTACAAAGTTTTAAGTCTCTAACAATTGGTTTAAAAAACATAACTATAAATATTTTTACTAATTGTATAATTTAAAAGTAAGGTAATAGTGTTTGTCAAATTCTTTTATTATATAATAGAGGGACTAAATTAATCTATTTCATAATAGAAAATTTAATTTATTATGATCTCTATAATAAAGAGATATATTAGATACATTCACCTAAAAATAAAGATATATAAGATTTATGGAGTAAGATTTTTATTTTTACTTTAATTGGTGGTTTCTATACCATGCATATTGTCTGTAAGTCGGGTGGCTTGATGGAATTAGGTTAGGTAGGGATGTCACATGGGCGGGGCGGGTATGAGGGTGCTCCCCCCGCATCCATCCTTACCAAGAATTTTCATCCCCACTCTTATCCCGTGACCCGCTGCGGGTAAAAACTCAAAACCATCCCACCCCACGACCCGCAAGACTAACACCATCTCCGTCGCACCACCCACATGAGCCCTCAAATCCTCCTAACCTCCGTTATACCCGCCCCGTGTTGTGGATCAACCCGATTAAATAACGAACAAGTAAAATATAGCGGAATAAATTGACAAATTGAACACACAAATTTAACGTGGAAAAACCCCTCCGAAGAGGATAAAAAACCACGGGCAAAGATAATTTTACTATAATGGCAAAAGAATGAAGAGTACAAAATATGGAGATAAAATTAAACTCCAAAAAACCCAAAAACAAAAAACCCTCAAAAGTAAACACTAAATTCTCCAAAAGTATTAGGAGTTCTAAACTCTAATGGGTATATCTAAATGAGTGTATTTTTTAAGCTTGTAAAAGAGTTTATTTATAGGCTAAATTTCTAGGTCAAATAATAATAAAATAATCTAGACTAATAAGAGTTTAACTCAAACAAATAAACAGAGTTTAATTGAAACAATTAAACAGAGTTTAACTAAAAGATTATTTCTCAAATTTGACTTGAAATAGGAGTCATAATTCAACAAATCTCCACCTTGACTCGTATTTCCACAATGCCATCTTTGCCAAAGCCCGTCACGAGCCTATCTTGAATTATGTAGGGAATTAACTAAGTCGAATCTGTGCTTAGAAGCTGGAAGTCTTCTAGCCTTCGACTTGTGCATTGCCAAATCAAAACTAACTCGGGTCTAATTTTCTCGAATATAGTACCCTAACTTTTCAAAACCTGCATCCAAAAGAGAACCTCTCTTCAACGAAATAGTCATACCTTTTTCCCTCCTATGACCAAGTTGTCGCCGCTCCAAACGAGTTGACTTCAACTCCGAACGAACGAGGGACGTCCAATTTCACCGGTCACTATAGAATCTTCCAGAATATAAAGACTATCGGTCTTTTTACCTTTTAACCAAACAAGAGCCCCACGAGACACCTTAATGTCGCTCGACTCGATGTTGATTTTGTAAACCTTTTAAGTCTAAAATAGAGATTCTTTCGTAAATCAGGTACATACCTGACATCTGATAATGTCCTAATCGTACCATCGTGCATCCTAATTTTAACAGTACCAATACCGATTACCTTATTGGATGAATCGTTTCTCATGTGCACAACTCCACCTTCAACCGAACTGTATGTGGAGAACCATTCTCTGTTGGGACACATGTGGAAAGAACATCCTGAATCTAGGATCCACTCGAACGTAAGCTCAGAGCTTTTGCTCGTTGACACTAACAAGAAATCATCATCACTTTCATCGGCCAAATTAGCACAAACTAAATCTTTCTCTTTACTCTCAGCAGCCCTTTTATTTCGTAGTTTGTAACAATTTGCTTTGATGTGACCTAATTTCTTACAACAGCGACACCTTTTGTCTCGCTTCTTTGATGCTACCAAAACAGAAGCTTACTTATCTTCCTTGCTATCTGAACCAAACTCATTATCGAGTTTATCTTTGCTCAAAAAATGACTCTTCACATCCTCGAACGAGAGTTTGTCTCTACCATAAATCAAGGTCTCTCTAAAAGACTTGTATGAAGGGGGTAAAGAGCACAACAATAGCATAGCCTGATCCTCATCGTTGATCTGAACCTCAACATTATTTAAATAATTCAAAAGAGTAATGAATTGACTGATATGATCTCTAAGAAGCTCACCTTCGTTCATGCGAAACGTAAATAGACGTTGTTTCAGCACTAAACGGTTAACCAGAGACTTAGTCGCATAAAGAGTTTCTAGCCTTTTCCACAAGGCGAATGAAGTCTTCTCTATCAATACCTCCTGCAATACCCTATTCGTGAGGCACAACTAGATTGCAGATAGAAAATTTTCATCAAGCTCTTCCCATTCTGACTTATCTAGATTATCGAGCTTTTTCCCGGTAATGACCTTTTTTAAGTCGATCTGAACTAGAATTGTCATCATTCGAACTTGCCACAGATTGAAATTTGTGACACCATCAAACTTCTCAATATCGAACCTTATTGCTGCAATCTCTGAAAGGGTTGATCTACGGAAATCAAACTAGCTTTGATACCACTTGTTGGGGATCAACCCGATTAAGCAATGAATAAGTAAAATATAGCAGAATAAATTGACAAATTGAACACACAAATTTAACGTGGGAAAACCCTTTCGAAGAGGATAAAAAACCACGAGCAAAGATAATTTTACTATAATGACAAAAGAATGAAGAGTATAAAAGATGGAGATAAAACTAAACCCCAAAAAACCCAAAAACAAAGAACCTTCAAATGTAAACACTAAATTCTCTAAAAATGTTAGGAGTTCTAAACTCTAATAGGTATATCTAAATGAGTGCATTTTTTAAGGTTGTAAAAGAGTTTATTTATAGGTTAATTTTCTAGGTTAAATAATAATAAAATAATATAGACTAATAAGAGTTTGACTCAAACAAATAAACAGAGTTTAACTAAAAGATTATTTCTCAAATTTGACTTGAAATAGGAGTCATAATTCAACATATAATATATTTATGAAAAAGGTATGAATGCTTTGACTGAGTAGTCTTTTTTCATTATCCTCAAATTCACGTCTATCGAGAGTGGGCTCGCTTCAAATCATAATTTTTTTTTCACAAAAATTACCAATGGAGTAATTTCACAATTTCTCTAAACTTTTGGGCCAAATTGCAAATAAAAAAATATCTCTAGCATTTTTCTGAAATAATCTCTTTAGAGAATTTTCTCTTTACAACTTTCTCTCGAATTCAAGTGTGTGAAATAATGACCTAAGGCTCTCATTATATAGGGAGGGTTTAGAGAGTTCAATTATGATTAATCTTAATCACTTTAATATTAAATTAATATAATACTTAT
Source organism: Kokia cookei (assembly GCA_039519145.1). Classification (NCBI taxonomy): domain Eukaryota; kingdom Viridiplantae; phylum Streptophyta; class Magnoliopsida; order Malvales; family Malvaceae; genus Kokia; species Kokia cookei. The sequence goes on from CM076908.1 coordinate 16,732,549, forward strand.
CAAGATAAATATTAGATTAAATTTAATATTAAATCTTATTAAATTAATATTTATCTACAAAATAAACATTAAATTAAATTAAATATGAAGATAATCACTTTAATATTAAATTAATAAAATACTATTAAGATAATTATTAAATTAAATTTTTATAAATGTTTATTTTATAAATATGTTTATTATATTAGGCGAGGAGGGCAGGGATGATGTGAGGCGGGTAGGGATCGGGCAGGACAGGTGGGGATTAGGCGGGTACAAGGTCATACACACGTCTTCTCCACCACCCACGACGGGTCTAATTTTTTTCTCATCCCCGTCCCACCACCCGTGAAACCTATACCTATCTCTACCCAATTGGGTGCGAAATGGAGTGGGTCCCGCAAAACCCGCCCCACTGACATCCCTAAAGTTAAGCATGGCTTGGGCAAGGAGTTTTTTTCATCTCAAGTAAGCCCGACTCAAATTCAAATTAAATAATAGAAAAATATATTTTATTTAAATTTAAGTATTAAATATGTCAATATTAATATAAATATATTTTAATATTTTATTAATATATGAATAATAAAATAAGCTATCGGATTAGACCACATTTCGATTTGTACTTGAATATTTTTTGGAATTTGATCGTGTCCCGTGTCCCAACTTGATCCATTAACAACTCTAATTACATGTTAATTTGTTCTATTTATCTATTTTATTTAATATATTATATCATGGGAATATCATTAAATTGTTAATATGATTAAATTTTAAATTTTAACAACTCTAAAAAAATTAAATTTTAAAATAGATTTGAACACAAGAATATTATTTCTCATGAAATAATTTCCAACATTAATAAATAAATTAATCAAATATATCATCAGTTCATGTATAATAAAATACAAATATAATAGTAAAAATATTAATTTAAAATATAAAATAAATTCAGAATAATTTTAAAATCGACTTGAGTATCGCGCGAGACTATTCTTAGCATATAATGAAATTAGCTCCTAAAGAGTTAATAAAGGGCAAAGTGAATATTATAAAAAGATTAATAGGGATAATTTAGTATTAAGGTTTAATAAAGGTGATTTATGTATTTGGGAAAAAATTATTAAAAGTTAATTAGTTTTTTATGATTCTAAAATTAAAATATTTTTGAAAAAAATTAAAGTTAATTAGTTTATATATGATTTTAAAATTTAAATATTTTGAAAAAAATTAAGTTAATTAGTTTTTTATGATTTTAAATTTTATTATTTTATTTTAATTATTTTATGATTTATTTATTATTTAATGTCTAAAATTTTCATTTTTCTAATTATTTTTTTTATTTTTAATAATCTATCTATCTATCTACCTATAATATTTTCAACCCCATTTTTTAATGTTGTGGTGGATATTTCTTAGGATCCGTGGCTGGGCATTGGATTCTAACACAATTGACGTGCTACTGTTTTCTTTGTACGGTGCTACTGTGGTGCGTTAGGTGCACTGTCCGAGGATTCTGTGTGAGAATTGCCATGGTGGGGTTTGGTGTTTCGGCGTGTCAAAAGCTCATTCATCGAAGTCTTCTTTTTTCATTTTCTCTTACCTTACATCTGGATTATGGGACCCGTTCTGTGTTCTTTTTACATTGTTTTGCATGATTTTGGATGCAAACGTTGATGGTTTACGTATTTTTTCCAGGAAGTGTTTCTGCTCGAATCTTTCTACTTTCTTGACTTTTTTTTTTAATTTTACGATTGGAAAAGGGTATTGGGAATTCTTTTACCCTAATTTTGTTTAGGTTTCATTACCATTGGCTTTGTGATTTCCCTTGTTTCCTTTACTGTTTTGCAGGGATTGTGGAGTCCTATTCCTTCTCGTGTTCTTTCATTCCCATCTGAGTGTTGGCGTGGGAATGCTGCTTTTCTTGATCATAGGTGGCTGGCTGGCACGATGATCAAGGAAGTCCGTGAAAAGTTGGCAAGATTAAAGTTCTCAGAGGAGGAGTCTAAAAAGATATTGACCTAGAAATCTTCTAACATGGAAATGCAAGGTTGGTAATCCTGGGCTGTTGGAAAATTGTTGACTTCTGAAAAAGTGAACAAGGAGGCTATGTAGAGGGTCCTTTGTTCGCTGTGGTACACCAACGAGTGGGTTAATTTCGTGAAGGCTGGTGTGAGGTGTTTTTTTATCAAATTTGGCTCGGTGGACGATCATGAGAGGATCTTCAATCTCACAGCTTGGCTGTTCGATCAACACGTTCTCTCCATTGTCCCATTCGTTAGAAACAAAGCTTGGGACTCCTATGTTTTCTCGCTGGTTCCTTTTTGGATGAGGATCTATAATATTCCCCAAGAACTTATGGACAGAAAAATTGTGATGGAGGTAGAGGAAGCTGTGCGAAAGGTTCTGGCCATCGATTGGAGAGATAAGGGGGCAAGGTGGGTTGACTTCATTAGGGTGCGTGTTCTAGTAGACACGGCAAAATCCTTGAGGAGGGTGGCTTGCCTGGTGGATAAAGAGGGTAATGAGATCACCTGTGTGTTGAAGTTCGAAAGGCTTCCCATTTTTTGCTACATATGTGGGTTGGTAGGCCACTGGACAAAGAAATATAGGTTGTACTCGCAAGATGACAATCCCGCCTCTTATCAATTTGGTAGATGGATGAGGGTGCAACTAATACTAGCTGGTCAAGAGGGAGGTAGAATGAGAAATGGGGTAGAAATTGTGCCTGATGAATCCAACCTGGTGGCAGCAAGGAATCAGGAGGTATCAATAGGGTACCAAGAAAACGAGGCCAAGGACTGTGCGAGGGATATTGCTAAGTCATCCGAGTAGGCATCAACATCCTGCTCTCCAGCTACCAAACGTCCCTTGTTATGTTTAAAAGAAAAGAAGGCTAAAGACAAGGGCAAGAGGAAAAAGTCTTGAGGGCTAAATTATGGCAATGGTGGTAGCCCAGCTCGTGTTGTTAGAAGAAAGTGTGTGTCCCCTTCGAAGGCAAAGCCTGGTGACCAGACCCATTGGGAGCAATGAAGCTCCTATGATGGAACTGTCGTGGGTTGGGGAACCCTGCGACAGGGAGTGAGTTGAGGCAGCTCCTTGCTGCCAATCTCCTCAATATTATATTTCTTAGTGAAACTAAACTTGGAAATTGTGATTTTGACAGGGTTCAAAGAAGATATAATATGACTGACTGTTTCGTTGTAGATTCGAACAGAAGTAAGGGTGGCTTGGCTGTTTTGTGGGACGATGAGACGAGTGTGGAAGTCCAAAGCTGTTCTCCTAATCATATCGACATGCTTGTTAAAGGGTGGCAGAGTCAATAAGGAATGGATCATGGGGGGCTTCAATGAAATCCTAGATGACTCGAAGAAACAAGGGGGTAGGCGTAAAGCACGTGTGCAGATGGAAGACTTCCAAAAGACTTTGGAGGACATGGCCTTAGTGGATGTGAAACCAAACCATGGTTGGTTCATATAGACCAACAATCGACATGGATGCTGGCTTGTTAAAGAGAGACTGGACAGATTCGTGGCCTCTCTTTAGTGGCTTAGACTTTGCCCCTTCCTTTCCTCGGATGTCCATAGACAAGCCCATTCTGACCACGACGTGATTATATTGGATACCCTTGGTACGAAACCTAAAGACATGAGCAGGGATCCTACGTTGAGTTTCAAGTTTGAAGCTTATTGGGCTAAAGATAATGAGGCCAAAGAGATCATTATGGAGGCTTGGAACAAAGGGCGTAGGGATGTGTTGCATGGGTGCGAGCTGGTTCGTTCTTCCTTAGGTAGCTGGAACGGAGTAGGTTCAGGGACAGTAAGTGTTGCATAAAAGATCTTTCTATGGAAATAAACGAGATCATCGAAGGGCATAGGACAGAAGGCAACGTCGAAAGGTTGCGCAATGCTAAGGAAGAGTTAGCTGATCTGTATAATACCGAGGAAACATATTAGGCCCAGTGCTCACATATAAAGTAGCTAAGGAAGGGGGACAGGAACACCCGCTTCTTTCACGTTTAGGCTTCCCACAGAACTAAGAAAAATAGCATCGATGGTTTGATGGATGAGGCTGGCAAAAGGATTATGGATCACAAGGTGTTTACAAGGTGGCTAGGTAATATTTTGATGCTCTTTTCAAGTCTGAATGTAGCTCCAACATCGAGCAGATTTTAAATGTCCTTCCTAGGTGCATCACTCAAGAGATGAATGATAATCTCACGAGATCGATCGAGGACAAAGAGGTACTGGATGCCTTCAACCAAATGGATCCCAAGAAGGCTGATGGATGTGATGGCTTATCTGGCTTATTCTTTAAAGAGAATTTGGGAGTGGTTGGTTAGGATAAGTTGAACTACTGCAAGGAGCTGTTGGCTGGTGGTAGAAGCGTTAGGGAAATTAATTACATGATCGTAGTTCTGATTCCCAAAGGTGAGGACTCAAGAGACATGAAAAAGTACTGACCAATCAGCCTATGTCGGGTTATCTACAAGATGGTTGCTAAGGATTGGGCCAATCGCCTCAAAATTCTTTTGCCGAGCTGCATCTCCCCCAACCAGAGTGTTTTCATGCCTGGCAGAATTATCCATGATAATTTTATTATTGCTCACGAGCTGACCCATTATCTTCAGAGCGCTAAGAACGGGCCTAACAAAGGGTTCATCGCCAAGCTCAACATGAGCAAGGCGTATGACCGCGTGGAGTGGAGTTTCCTCGAGAGGGTTCTGATTCGCATGGGTTTCGACACATCGTGGGTTACAAAAATCATGGAGTGTGCTTGGTCCGTCAGATATATGGTGAAGAGCAACTCGAGACTATCGGATATCATTTACCTTGAGCGTGGCCTTCGATAGGAAGATCTCATTTCTCCCTATATTTTCTTGTTTTGCATGGATTCTTTGTCTCGTTTATTGATTAATGCTCAAAATGTAGGCTTGATGAGTGGGATCCGTGCTAGTCAGAATTGTGCTCGTATAAACCACTTGTTTTTTGTTGATGCCGCCTTGTTGTTTATTAAGAATAAGTAGAGAGACATGGAGCATGTTAGGGATATCCTGGTTGACTTCGAAGCTACCTCGGGCTAAAAAATTAACTTGGCTAAGTCCTCGCTTTACTTTAGTTCTAATACCCCGAGTGAACAAAAAACTCTATTTGGAAATATTCTTGGCATGCAAATAGTGGAAAATCTAGGCAATTACCTTGTTTTACCCCTTTATGTTGGAAAAAACAAGACTAATTACTTTCGTTTCTTATTGGACAAATTTGTCAATAGGATTAAAGGATGGTCAAAACGGCTTCTCTCACGTGGGGGGAAGGAAGTTTTCTTTAAGGCTATCTTAGAGTCCCTACCAACTTATCCTTTTTCTGTGTTTTTGCTTCCTAGAGGACTCATTGAGATGCTAGAGGCTAAAGCTAGGAGCTTCTGGTGGGAGAGTAAAAAGAGAGACCGTGGGTGGGCAATGCTTAGCTGGGACAAGGTGTGTACTCCAAAGGGTATGGGCAGCTTGGGCTTCAAGGATCTTCGGTTGTTCAATATTACTCTTCTTGGCAGGTAACTTTGGAGGATGATTCAAAACAAAGATACTTTATGTTACCAAGTCATGTCTTCTAAGTACTTTCCATACGGGGATCCTTTTACCCTTAAGAATGTCGACAAGCCCTCCTATGTATGGTCAAGTATTTGCACAACGACTAGTGCTCTTAGGAACAACTTTGGATGGGAGGTTGGTGATAGGAGAAGCATCCTCTTACGTGCCCATTTGGTGGAGGTTCGAAGGACTCAATGGTAGCTCCATTTTACGTTCTGCTCAACTTGGCCATGCAAGCATGGTTATGGACCTTTGGATCCAGAATATATATAAATGGAATATGGAAAGAGTAAGGGATCTTTATGGAGAGGAGATGGCACGGATGATCTGTGAGTTGCCTTTGCTCCAGCATGGCCCTGAAGATAGGATCATTTGGTTCCACGATTCGAGAGGAACTTACACTACAAAATCGAGATATTCTTGGCTTGTTCTAAAAAAGGTGGGGTTTGGTCCGCACAGGCTGTTCTAGAGGCTTATTTGGAAGCTTAAAATCCCTCCCAAGCTCAAGATATTTGTTAGGAGAATTGGTCATAATCTCCTTCTCACCAATGCGAAGATTGCTACTATCAACCCTAACCACAACAGCACCTACCCTCGATGTAACAATTCGGTGCAGATGCTTGTACATGCCCTCAGGGATTGTGATCATGCGAAGGCTATTTTGAGACTCGAGGGGATTGATGGGCGCATTCTTAATTCTGTTTGGGAGTTTGGGATCGACTGGTTGGAGAATTCTATGAGGCTTGTCAACAAACAAGCCTTCGAGTGTTTGGTGACAGTCCTCTAGAACTCATGGAACTCTAGAAACAACTTGGTGTTTCGTGGTCTGCTTGAGGAGCCTATGTTAATTTGGGAGAGGGCTATGAATTTTAACCAATAATTTCATATTCACAACCTATATAATGCCCCTATGATCCATAGAGGTGAGATCCAAGCAAGCTGGTCGAAGCCTCCTGATGGTATTTTTAAACTGAACTTCGATGCTGCCTGGAATGACCACACTGCTAGCCTTGGCTTCATTTTACGTGACTTAGACGAGTTTGTGCATGGGGGAGGTTTGACTTTTCAACATGACGTGGCCAACTCTATGTGAGTGGAGGCTTTTGCTTTCATACAGAGTATCACGTGGGCCAAAGAAAACAATTACGCTAATATTGTTATTGAGGCGGACTGTGCGACTATTATCAATCATATCAACAGGCCGCTTGACGATATCACACTGATTGGACATTTATTGCGTCAGTGTCAGGACCTAATACAGAATTTTAATTTTTGTAATGTTAATTGGTGCCCTCGTTCATGTAATAAGGCTGCCAATAGGTAAAGTAAGATTGTTTTAGATATTAATTGTAATTACTTTTTTAATTTGGATTTTCCTAAGGAAATCCAAAATATTGTTTTAACTGAGTCGTATGAATAAAATTTGAGGAGGCCTTTGGGCCATTGTTATTAAAAAAAATAAAAAATTAATGGGTTAATATTGTCAAAAAAAAAAAGAATTAGTGGGTTAAAATAGTAATTTAAGTTTAATTATTAAGATTGATAATAATTGATAGGAATAAATCTCAAAATTATAATGAAATTTTATTTAATGTATAATTTGATACATGAACTTTAATATGAAGCAATAATATACATGAAACTTTGATTGTGGTTCACATGTATATCTGAAACTTTAATTTTAGTTCAATCATACATATTTAAATAAATAAATAAATACATAAATTTATTTTTGTATGTAATATATAAACATAAAATGATGTATATCAATAATTGTGTCAATAATTTGTAAGAATTAGAACCATCAAAATATCATATATAAAATTACACAAAATCCAATTTCATGTACAAAAATTACACATTAGACCAAAATTCATGTAGGGGTTAGACCTTTCACCTCTCAAAACCGACGATATAGATTGAGTTATGTAACTCCCCCAAAATTTGAACTTTTCTAGTCAAGTTGAATAAAAAAAATCTACCTCTGCTTCTGTGGTTATGTGTTTTGTTTGCTTACTTGAGATCTAGGTTTGGTTCGTATTTTCTAAATATTGTACTTCCTTTTATGAACTTTAGACTTTGAACTCGTCCTATAAACTAGATTCTTTGCATGGTTGTGTCAACGATGAGTCTAGTAGTTCAATGGTTAAACATTTGTCTATTCTTTGGTCATGTGTTTGAATCCCTCTGTATACAATGAGTATATTTTTATTTTTATTTTCTTTTTTCAAAAATTAATTTAGACAGTAACTTTGTTTAAAACTCTCATATTTGAAAAGAAACGATTGTTTTTTGTTGTCTTACTCGTCGACATAAACTTATACAATTTTCTAATTTTTTTGTTGTTTTTACTTTTGATTGTTTTGGTGCTGAGGTGATTTGGAATTGTTGTCCTTCGTTAATCTTTGTCAATTGTAATAAAAGGCTCGTTTATGTTCTTTGGTTGGAAAGTATACAAATGCGTTTGGGGTAGTTTTACCTTGTGTTCTTTCCTTCATCGAATTGGTAGCTATGGCGTACGTATCTTGAGCGTGTGTAATTGTGTTGTTTTATGAAGGAGTCTCGAGGAAACTGTGTCCCTTAACATATGGAGTCAGTGATCTAACTCACACTCAAAGGTAATGGAAATTTCCCGAGTTGGGATTTTCTCGAGTTGATGTTGAGTTTGAGTTGTTGCGATTTTAGTTAAAATTGAGTATTTGGTTTTGATTTAGGCTTGGTAACCTTATTTTAGGACTCATTTATTGTCATTTTATAGGTAGGGTGTTGAAACCCCTATAAAATTTCTACTAAATTCCTGTATATTTACCCAAAAAATGCCACTGTTCGAAGGCACACGAGTGTCTGTCCAAGCCGTGTGCCATTAAAGTAAGCTTTAGGGACACACTGGCTGGGCACACGGGTGTGTGCCAAACCGTGTGTGTATACTGTTTTGTGATACACGGGCTGGGCACACGACCGTGTGCCAAATCGTGTATATATATATTATATAGAGCGACCGTATGTTGTCTGTAAAAATTGTGTAACCTAAACTGAACTTTGAAAATTATTAAGCCTGTTTGAAATTTGATTCCAAGTATCTGTAATTGATAGTCTTGTATTAGCAACATCTGATATATCTGATACATGTGTATATATGAAACTGAAATGAAAGATCTTATATATGTTTTTGCATTTGCATGGGGGTTGGGATTATGATTTGAAGGAAGTATCTAAACTATTTTAGTGGTAAAACCACTTGAAAATATTATCTGATTTGGCAGTGACACTATAAACACTGCGATGTGTCATACTGATATTATATGGTGTGTAGGGATGGATATTGGTGTGTTAGGCTTGACGAAGATGGTGTGCAAGGATGGGATTGCATAACTATATATGTATCTATAACTGAATGTGATTTGGAATGATCTCTGTATCTGTTAACTATATAACTGAACTGTAGAATGGTTATCTATTTGACTGAGATTATTAAGCGTATGAACTAAATCGTGAATGGTATTTTCAATAATTCTATATATAGAAACTATGAACATTTGTTATTTGGTGTACTAACTTAATCAATGGAATTTCAGGACCTTCCTAAACTTGATGGTCGGCGGATGAGGGACTCGATCACCTATAGGACTTAGTCATGACTTTTATTAGTGATTGTAGCTATGCTACTTCAAACTTTTAGGATTAGGATTTCTTTGGATGTTGTGTGCACGTTTTAAATTGGTGTTGGTTTTTGTAGTATACTTTTGGACCGTTTCTAATAATATTTAATACTATGGATTAGTTCTATGATTGCTTGCTTTTTTTATGGTGATGTGTGTGATTTAGTGGATATAGTCTTTTCTTTTAGGTCGTGTTTAGGTTGTTACATTTAGTGGTATCAAAGCCAAGTTTAACAACACTCAGATTGTGTAGTGGGTCTCTTTATTAGCTAGAATATGGTTACGATAAAATATGATGCTAGAACGAACTGAATAACTGATTTAGAAAGACTGAGTCTTGATCGATGTTTTTACGACACAATGATTGTGCAAGCGTACACACGTCGATGCAAGTATAGGTGATAGGCAAATCTATCGGATATTGATCCCACGAGGTATGGGTTCTTGATGTCTAAATGTCGGAGCAATCAATACTGAAATTAAATGTAATGTGATTACTAATGCCAATGCAATATGTTAGATCTGCACACTAAAATAATCAATCAATGTCAACGTAATTAGAGTTAAACTTCAGAGATTAAATGTCAGTGTACTGAAAGTAAATCAAATGTGTTGAGTGTTGAGTGATGAATATTTAAATTGCATAAAATGTAAAAGTGATCAAGTGTAAAAGGGTGGAAGTGGTTCACTGATTTTACAGGTTGTAATGCTAGATGCGTCGACAAGATAGAGTATAGATGAATTGTCGCAGTAATGAAGTCCCTTCGAGTTCTTACCCACAATAGCTCCCTACTTAATCTTGACTCAAATACACTACTCCACCTCTCGGTGCGAGCAATGATGTGTATCCAAGAACAAGTAACTGGAGTTTGTCCTAGTCCCGAGAAGTTCTTACCTAACCTACTTGTTAATCTAACATGTCACCGCATCTCTCGATGTCGATGTACTGCAATTTCACTTTTATGTTTAGAGCGGTTAAATCCAAGAATAAACGGATAAGTAATGTAAAGTAAGAATCAAAATGATATAACATTAAAAGATACTCTCGTATTGATTTAACATCATCAGAATTCATCATCGTTTAAGAAGAATTAACAAGTACAACGAAGTTTACTATCTTTAGACTACTAGGCTTACTCCCTAATTGTTCCTCTTGCTTGGCATCTAGCATTTCTCATCAGAAGAAGTTGTAAGCTTACTTCATCAGTTCACCGATTCTAGCTCAAATCTTCAATTCACATAGAATTTCTAGAATTAAATCCCCTTTTCTCTTGATCCTTTCTTCATTCTTCATTCTTCTTATTTATAGGCTCAAGAAGTTGTAGATTTTCTCCATTCTCAGATCCAACAACTTTGTACAGCAGTAAAAGTTTGTTATTAATTGCTATGCAGATCTGATTTGTTTGTTGGACTATTGGAAAATGTCGGCGTAATTTATAAATTAAGTCGACAATTTGTCAACAGAATGTCACCGCATTTCTGGACATCTCTTCTCAGATCCAGATCTAATTACAGTTGTCACAGTTGGTTAGAGTACAGTTGTGCCCTCACACAGATCTAGTGTGTTCTTCAGAGATCTGCAGGTTGTCACTGCATTGTTGGTCGCAATCTAAGATCATAATTATGGCGACACCTGTGATATTCCTGTGTTGGTGCTTCCAGATGTAAATTCAACTTGAGTTTACTCATTTAGGTTCAATTTCAATGCAGTGACATTTCTTGGTCCCAATTCCAAGCTGGTCTTGTGGTTGCATTCTTCTTCCAACATTAATCTTCTGGGATGAGTCCTTGCGCTGACAATTCTATGGCGCAATATTAATACTAAATACAACGAGATTCCTGGGTGCAATTGAGGAATACTTATGCAATGACAGTCTTGGGTACATTTTGGAAATAATAATGCGGCGACAACTTTGGGTGCAATCAAAACAACTAATTGTGGCGACATTAGTAGTAAAAATAATATAAAATTAAATAAAATTAAACCAAGCATCACTGAGTTAGAAAATGTAAAAACTAAGTATGAAATGCCTAATATGCATGCTAAATGTGATACAAAAGAGACAATTAATACACAAATTTAGGGAGAAAATACGTGTCATTTGTAATACCATCACACCCCCAAACTTGAGTTTTTACTTGTCCTTAAGTAAACAAAAGTTAACAAAGTCACAAACAAAACATGTCACCGCAATTTCTATTCTAGCAACATAAATTCTGTGGAATCTAATGTATAAATTGCATTAATAAGATAGAATAATGTGCCGATAATTTATAGACATGAATAATTAAGACTGCAACTTCACTAATGTTAGCATCATGCTTTGAATCTTAACCCTTCTTAATCAATACAACATTTATTGTAAAATAGCAATATATATATATATTTCTTTTTATGTGACTGAGAGATGTCATTGCATTATTATACCCTTGTTCCTAAGCAGTAATGATGGGGTGCAACAAACCCCCAGGAAGTATGTAATTGCATCGACACACTCTCTTGCAGTGACAGCCTTTAACTAGATGATTTTTCTAACACATGTAGCGGAGTGTTCTCCCTTGATAAGCCACAATGCACTCACATTGGAGTGTATTTTATTTTTACAATGTCGCTGCAATTGGTAAGTTAGTTCAAGTTTCAAAGATTGATACTACCCATTCATTACTAATGCAACCCCATCATTCATCCAAAAATAGGACTTAATATTCATTCACATTCATCCAATTCACACATCAGCATTCCAAACAATTCAAGATTTAAGCATAAATTAAAATTGTGGTCACTTTTTTTTTTCTTTTAACTTTTCATAATTTCATTGAACTAAAGAAACAAATAAATTCTCAAAAATGTAGGTGCAATTGCATTTCTATTTCACACAAATTCCCCCCAAACTTAAAGTATGCATTGTCCCCAATGCACTAACATTAATAAATATATATATGGAAATGCAATTACAATGCAACTAAATTAACAAAAAGAAATGCAATGACAAAATAAAAAAGCAATGACAGTAAAATGCATGCAATCTATCTACAAAAAAGGAAACTAACTCATTCTTAAGCAGCTGATGCAGAAGCTGCTTTGGTTTTCTTTGTCTTCTTCTTTGGGCGCTCACCTTCCTCTTTGTGTTTCCTTTTCTTATCCTTGCACCTTTTCTTTTTGTCCTTTGAACCAATTGGAATGGTGGATTGCTCCTCTTCAACTGGTTGGGTGGCGGCTTTGTCGATGATCATATCGGATGGATGGACTTCAACAAGTGGGACCATATAGGGCACAATAGCTAACGGGTTAAAATCCTCCGCAATGCCAGTGACTACCTCAGCCAAACTCTCATCTGGCGGAGTCATATCAACACCAGATGCCCCCACACTCACGGGTGCTTCGACAATATCCTCAGCGATATCTGTCGGGGCATCTTTCTTCTTCTCTGGCTCCTCTATAGGGTCCTTCATTACATGTTCTTCTTCATTCTCTTTCCCCTAGCCATCTTCCTTCTCCGCTTCATCCATGGGCCTTTCTTGCTCAGTTGTAGCAATGTCAGTGCCATTCGCAGTGTTCACACCCACATATGCAATTGGTGTTTGTACTTCCTCAACCATAGCGACCCGTTCAGCCATATTAGCCCCAAGGCTATTCAAGAACTCCTCTTCGAACAAGCTAGCTAGAGTTCTGTAGCTATTTGGCATGGCGTTAGAATGCCCTTCCATCTCCTCTTTATCGGAGATGTGGATTCTTGTTGGGGAAGGGACATGTTGTGGCCTACCATTAATAGTACGCTGGTCAGAGAACGAGGCTATTGGTCAAAAAATTGGAGGGGAAAACTGAAAAGTCTGGCAACGGATTGGGGCTCATGCTGTGCAATGCGGTGACAATTGCCTTGTTCCATGCTTTGGTATACGTATAGAAGATATGCTGTCTATAGTCCATATCCTCTAATATGCCGACAGTGCAGATAGAGTGCATGTCGATGTGATCAGGATTGGCTTTCATAGCAACCAGCCTCTTTTCCAACTATAAATCTGTGGACGAATCAGTCTGTTTTTCCTTATTCTTCCCTTTTCCCTTGTCCTTCTTTCTTGTGTTTCTCTCGCCAGTGGCGTCTCTTAGCCCCTCATCATTTTCTCTATTTGTTTAGAAGCGGCTTTCGTAATTTCAACGTGGATGATTGCACTGACATTCAATGTGACGGCCCTTATTGTAGGTCGTTAGTTATCGTCGGTGCATGTTATAGTTATACAGGTCACTGCCCGTCTAGATAACACCATCAACATAGAGGTCTCGCAGCACCTTACTAAGCAACTGTCATTAATAAATATAGGTGGAAATGCAATGACAATGTGGATGCAACAACAATAAAAAATAATGAAGTAACATTAATAATGCAGGGACAATTATACTACTGCTACATGATAAGCATGAAAACTAAACTAAGTGCTAAAAATAAAAATTAACTCAGTATGCTGTAGCCGAAGATGTGGTTGCATTGGTCTTCTTGTTCTTGTGTTTCCATTCCTCCTTGTGTTGTTTCTTATCTTTGGTGAATTTCCTCATTCATTCCTTTGGCTTGGACGGATCTGTGAATTGCTTCTCAACAGCAGGAATCACAACATTTGCCTGACCCGCTTCAGGTAGCGCCAAATTATCATAAGATGCACCCACAACGGTAGATGCAGTGACAAATTCCTTAGCCGAATTTATCGCAACATCAGGTCCTTCTTTCTTCTTTTACTTTCGTTTGAGCTTCGCATGGTCTGTGGACTGCTCTTCAATTTTCATCTCTACTCCGACATCATTAGCTGCTTCATTCGTTGGTCTAGTATAGACCACTATCACCCAAGGGTTTTCATCAGCAACTTCTGCCTGACTCGCTCCATCTTACGCCACACGTTCAGTTATTGCGCCCACAACTTCAGATGTGGGGATAAATTTTTCAGTTAAATTTGCCTCGACATCTATTTCTTCATCTTTTTCTTCCTCTACATGAATGTCGTTCATTTTCAGCATCAAGTCAGTAGGTGCAGTACAGCTGTACAGAATTACATTGACAATGGAATCCTAATGTGTCGACAATGATGTTTACTTATTTCTCAATCGGTGTAGACACAATATTTATTCCTTCTTCTTCAAGTACTTCGTACTCTTTTATTCTTCACACGATACCAAAAAATTTCCACTCTTTCTTGTGTTCTTTCCAATTTTGTAACTTCTTAATTACGGATATAGGCATCAAAATTAAGCTTTCATTGAAATCACATAATGCCTTTCCAATATATCGATCACCAATGGAATAGGGTCTTGAGAAGCTCTTTGGATCCTTAAATTCTTGAAGCAATTTAATTGTCATGATAGTGCACCCTTCAGTAAGTGCGATTGCTTCGACATCTCCCAATCTTCTCTTCTTTGATAATGTGTCTTCAAGTTTCTGAGGTTGTTTTACTGTAACATTTTTGGTGACAAAGTAATCTGATTCTGTCGATGCAATATTTTGTTTAACCTTTTCAGCTGCAATTTGCTTTTCAGATTCTGCTGACATCTTTCCATTGTTGAGATTTGAATTATCTTCTTTTGTTGTAGCATCTCTAACAACTTCATTTAGTTGAGTCTCACTTCTGGGAATGATTTCCTCACAATGCTCTTGCTCTTGTGATATCAAATTTTTAATATCCATCAACGAAGTTTCTTATGGTCGCAAATTTATTACGCCCACAATCTGGCCAAATTGATATTCTAGAGCTTGTACGGATTTAGTTTCACTCTAAAGCATAGATTCAGTCTTGGAAATATATTGTCTCAATAAATTTTCAATTGATGAAGACTTTGATGCTTTATCTTGCTAGGTATTTTGCCTTGACAAAGGTTGATCATAATTGGGCAATGTCCACTCGGATTTAACATCATTGTCTATATTTCCAAGGTCTTGATTGTTCCAACAAAAATTTGGATGTTGCTCCAACTCTGGCGTGTAGGTGTTGGAATATGAATTTTCATTTCAATAGAAATTCCCCATGTGGTACACATTTGCTGGATTTGATGGGCATTCTTCAAACTCATGGTTGCCCCCACAATAATTGCAACTTATTGTAGCAAATTTTCATTCTACAATTACTGTAGCATTTTGCATTGAATTACTCATATTAGTCAAAGAAGATACCTCGGTGTTTATGGTATCGAGCTCCATTTCTATGGCCTCACTCATCCAACATCTTGAGGTTCTATATACCTCTTTCCTAGCCATATTTCACTAAAAGAAAAATGTAAAAGTAAACAACAAAAAGAAAACTAGTGACAAATAATTTAGATAATAAAAAAATAAATGCAACGACAAAAATAAACATCAAACAAACGTCATTCCCTGGCAATGGCGCCAAAACTTGATCGATGTTTTTATGAAAAAATGATTATCCAAGCATACACACGTTGATACAAGTATAGTTGATAGACAAATCTATTGGATATCGATTCCACGAGGAATGGGTTCTTGATGTCTAAATGTTAGAGCAATCAATACTAAAATTAAATGTAATGTGAGTACTGATGTCAGTGCAATATGTCAGATCTACACACTAAAATAATCAATCAATGTCAATGCAATTAGAGTTAAACTTCAGAGATTAAATGTCTAACCTATCATCGCATCTCTCGATGTCGGTGTATTGCAATTTCACTTTTGTGTTTAGAGCGGCTAAATCCAAGAATAAATGGATAAGCAATGTAAAGTAAGAATCAAAATGATATAACATTAAAAGATACTCTCGTATTGATTTAACATCATCAGAATTTATCATCGTTTAAGAAGAATTAGCGAGTACAACGAAGTTTACTATCTCTAGACTACTAGGCTTACTCCCTAATTATTCCTCTTGCTTGACATCTAGCACTTCTCGTCAGAAGCAGTTGCAGGCTTGCTTCATCAGTTCACCGATTCCTGCTCAAATCTTTAATTCACACAGAATTTCTAGAATTAAATCCCCTTTTCTCTTGATCCTTTCTTCATTCTTCATTCTTTATTATTCTTATTTATAGGCTCAAGAAGTTGCAAATTTTCTCCATTCTCAGATCAAACAACTTTGTACAGATATAAAAGTTTTTTATTGACAACTATGCATATCTGATTTGTTTACTAGACTGTTGCAAAATGTCAGTGCAATTTATAAATTGCGTCGACAATTTGTCAGCAAAATGTTGTCGCATTTCTAGACATCTCAGATCCAGATCTAATTACAACTGTCATAGTTGGTTAAAGTACATCTGTGCACTCACGCAGATCTAGTGTGTTCTTCAGAGATCTGCAAGTTGTCGCTGCATTGCTGGTCGTAATCTGAGATCGTAATTGCGGTGACACTTGTGATACTCCTGTGCTGGTGCTTCGAAATGTAAATTCAAATTAAGTCTACTCATTTGAGGTTCAATTTCAATGCGGTGACATTTCTTGGTCACAATTCCAAGCTGGTCTTGTGGCTATATTCTTCTTCCAACATTAATCCTTTGGGCTAAGTTCTTGCGCTGACAATTCTAAGGCGCAATATTGATACTGAATACAATGACGTTCCTGGGTGCAATTGAGGAATACTTATACAGCGACAGTCTTGGGTGCATTTTGGAAATAATAATGCGGTGACAACTTTGGGTGCAATCAAAACAACTAATTGTGGCGACATTAGCAGTAAAAAAAATATAAAATTAAAGAAAATTAAACCAAACATCACTGAGTTAGAAAACGTAAAAACTAAGTATGAAATGCCTAATATGCATGCTAAATGTGATACAAAAGAGACAATTAATACTCAAATTTAGGGAGAAAATACGTGTCATTTGTAATACCATCAAGTCTCTAGCGTCGCGCCTGTGAGTATCTCTTATAGCATTGCGTATGCATACTGTACTCTGACAATTGATTTTGTGTTTGGACTTCTACCTAACATAATGTGTTAGGAAAATTTCAAAAAAACACTAAATTGATTTGTGCATTTCTGATATTGTAGACCTTTAAAAGATGAGTTACGAGGAAATCGTGGACGAGGAATATGAGGGCATCGTAGGCGTCGATGAGGAGCTCGAGCCGAGTCATCCTCCATAAGAAACATTCTCATTCTGGAGACCAGTGAGATCGTTGGTACTCCTACAGCTGAGACATGGTCTCAGACTGAGCTTTTGGGGGATGATCCTGTGTCCCAAGCGATGCTGCTTGTTTTAGAGAGGGTTATCGAGACTTGCACTGGACCCTGAGGTCGAGGATTAGTTATTAAGCGACTCCGTTCAAATGGAGCTAAGCTATTTAGGGGCATCATTGGAGTCACTCCTATGGTGGCCAAGTATTGTATTTAGGCAATCGAGCATATCTTGAATGACATTGACTGCACGCTTACATAGAAACTGAGAGGTGTAGTGTCTTTACTCCGAGACGAGGCGTATCAGTAGTGGCTGACTGTTGAGCAGGACACACAACTTGAGTTGGTGACTTGGTACTTATTTAAGAATGCTTTTTAGGGCAAGTATGTAGGAGCCAGTTACGTCGAGGCTCGTCGACGATAGTTCATGAGTTTGTGTAACAGCCCTGTTTTTAGTGGTGTCAAAAACAGTAGTTTTGGGACCACAACTCCGACGAGTCAAGCTAAATTTATTTTAATATTTTTGATGTCATTAGCATTACATTAAATTTTGGATAAGAAATTTTAATGTCCAGATAGTGAATTGAGTAGAAAGGATTGAATCGTAAAAGGTACTAAACTAGAGTTGATAAATTAGAAGGACTAAATGGTCAAATTACCTTAGATGATTTTAGTGGGTGAATTATCATGAAAAGTATTAATAATAAATAGGATTAATTAAAGATTAATTAAGTGATTATTAAAGCTAATATTGAAAGTCCAAATATTTACAAAAATGCCATTAGTTATAAAAGTGGAAATTCAGAAGAAAAATACATATTTTTCTCCTATTTCTTCATCTTCTTCGATAAGAAAAAGGGGGAAGCTAGGGTTTTCATTCTAAGCTTTGAGCATTGATTTGAGTAAGCTTATGTTACTCGTTTTTAGTAATTTTTATGTTTTTGAGTTCGTATTAGCTTATTCTAACTAATCTAAGAACCAATTTGTGAATTTTTCAAATGTTATAAAACTTTCCATTGTTGAATATGCTTGTTCTTGAAAGTTATGGATAGATTTGTATGCTTAGTGAATGGATTCATTGATTTTGTAAAGTGATTTTTTTATGAAATTAGGGTTTAAGGACTAAAGTGTTAAAATGATAATATAGTTGTACTTTGTGTGAAATAAATGGATTTTTAAGGACTTGTTGAGGGCTATGAATGTTCAGTTGGGGTTGTGTGTTGAGAAAATGACTATTTTGCTTGTTTTGTGCTTAAAGGACTAAATTGAATAAAAGTGATAGTATATGGGTAATTTTGTAACTTTCCTAAAAAGGACATAAGTGCAAGAAACAATTTAAATTTCATGATTTAATATGAAAATATAATGATTTATTGATTTAGATAACGAGCGAGCGACAAATTGCGAAAAAGGGAAAATTACAAAGTAAATCCCAGAGTTTCCTTTTTGCTACAAATTTGTATGGTAAGTTCACGTAACTAAATTCTACTTCTTAAATGCTAACCTTATCTATTTAGTTTATTCTTGTTGATGGATCGTGATGGAAGAAGCAGAAGTTTGAGTAAACTAGCTCGTTTGAGCATACTGACTCGTAAGAGTATTATTGGATAGCAAGCGTTAATTTCTCTGGAAGACCGTAAGGGGTATTAAATTTTGAAGATGGAATGTAGTTCTCATTCTCTTTCTCGTTTTTATTGTTATTCGTAAGTTAATTGTACAATGAACTTACTAAGCTCTGTAAGCTTACCTATGTAATTGTCTCTGCTTTGTAGATTCATTTTGCTATTGGAGATCGGATCCCCGAGAAGAATCATACTATCCAGAGAGCTCATTTGGTAGTTTTTCATATCACTTGGCTTATATGACATGTAGTAGGATCTATAAGCTTGATATAATTTTTTGTAAAACCCGCTAGAATGTTTACAAAAGTTTTGGCTAGATTGTAGTGAGTTGTATGACTTGGCATGATTTGTTGTAGCCTTGTTTTGAGTTATTTTGAATGAATATCATGTTGTATGCATGTTATGGAATGTTTTGTTATAATAGTTCCAGCACTTACAAGAATTATAAGCATTTTTATGAAATTTGCTTACTTGTTTCGGTAGTTCTCTTGCATGTATCGGTAGAAGTACAGAGTATGAGAGAGGTTAAATTCTAACTTGTGTTGTTTCGGTAGTAGAATTTGATGTATCAGTAGTTATAAACATATAAGTATCGGTAGAACATCTACTTATATCGATAGAAGTTGTAAGGTAAAACTTTCTAGCTCTATGTAGTTTTTAGTATTGCTAGAAGCATATCAAGTATCGATAGAAGGTACACTTGTATCGGTAAAACCATTACGAGTATCGGTAGAAGTCTGCTACTGTTTAAAATTATTTACTAACTCGTCAACTACTGATACATGGCCAACAAGTATCGATAGAAGTTTTCAAAAATCATGAAAATGACCTTTTTACCCTTGTAGAGTTGTGGTTATATTTATCTGATGATTTATGACGTGTTAAGTTAATTTCTTAATGAAATAGGATTGAATGACATGTTATTTAAAAGGTGAACAGTGATAGATGAATAGTAAGACACCGGAACCCTAATCGATGATGGTTTTAGGTTTTAGATGTTACATTTTTTTGTATCAGAGCTTACGATTTAGTCGATTATTGGATTGAATTTACAAATTAAAGAGTTTAGAGACTACATTCCTTATAAACATGTGATAGTGTGATTATGATAGATTCGATCTAACTTTGAAATTTTGCAGATAAGTAAAATGTCTGATTCTAAACAAGGAGAAACTAACGAGGTAAATAGTAAAGTTCCAGCTACTGATTTAGGCGCGAGTCAAGGTGTACCCGTGATAACGGTGATTGAAAGTGAAGCTAAAAATATTTTTTTCGGCTTCAAGATTCAATGGTTCTCTGAATTTATGAGAAGTAATCAGATAGTTTCGCAGCCTCCTCTTCCTCCACCTGTACAACTTGTTGCACGACCTACAGCACCATCGGTTGTACCTCCACCTCCTCTGGTAGTAGCACAGTGACGTCGCATACCTACAGATAAAGTTCGAAAATATGGGGCAGAAGAATCAGAGAAAGAGTCGAAGATAATCCATCCAGAGCTGACTACTGGTTGAAAACATACTTTACGGGTCTTGAAAAGATAATCCATCCAGAGCTGAGTACTGGTTGGAAAAATACTTTACGGGTCTTGAATGAGATGGCCTGTCCCCTAGAATATTTCTTGAGATGTGTTGCATCACTACTGAAGGATAAATACAATTGGTGGATGACGATATCGACTATGGTTCTCGAGAATGAGATCACTTGGGAATTTTTCAAACAAAATTTAAAAAGAAATATGTCAACAAACGATATCTAGACCGAAAGAAGAAAGAGTTCTTGGAACCGAAGTAAGGAAAGAAGTCCGTTGGTGAGTATGAGTGGGAATTTGTATATCTAAGTATGTATGCCCGAGAGATCGTGCCGACTAATGAAGCTATTTGTATCCGTTTTGAAGACAGGTTAAATGATGAAATAAAGATGATGGTTGATGGTTCAAAGTTGTGACCATTTATGGTTTTGACAAATTGATAGCATTGCAAATGACATATTTTCTCCCTAAATTGATGTTTTAATTGTCTCTTTTGTATCGTATTTAGCATGCATTATAAACATTTAATACTTAGTTTTTATATTTTTTAACTCATTATAGTTTGGTTTAAATTCTTGTTATTTTTTACATTAATTGTGTACTAATGTCGCTACAAGCAGCCTATATATTGTGCCTTAGCATTGTCAGTGCAAAAACTCATCTTAGAAGAAGAATGCTGGAAGAAGAATGCAACCACAAGATTAGCTTGAAACTGCGACCAGATATGTCACTGCATAAAACTTGAGCTTTGGATAAGTGAACTCAAAGCTAAAAATACAACTAGAAGCACAGCGCAAGAAAATCACATGTTGTCGTTGTAATTGACAATTTCAGATCGCACGCAACAATGTAGCGATAACCTGCAGATCTTTGAAGTACACATTAAATCTGCGTGAGTGCACAGCTGTATTGTAACTAATTTTGACAATTACAAATTAGATCTAGATCTGATAATGGAGGATGAAACCTGCAACTTTTGAAGGCTATAAATAGAGGAAAGAAGATGAAAGAAAATATCAAGAGGTGGAGGAATTAAATACTGCAATTACTGTGTGTTTTTGAGATTTAAGCTGGAAAACGGTGAGCTGATAGAGAAAAGGAGCAACCACTTTTGACGAGAGGTGCTTGATGCAAGGAAAGAGGAGCGGTTAAGGAGTAGTCCTAATAGTCTAGAGATAGTAAGCTTCGATTGTATTCGTTAACCACTCTTTTATGCTGATGAATTTTAATGACATTTGAATGAATACGAGAGTATCTTTCATTGTTAGATTGATTTGATTCTTATTTAATGCTTTTCATCTGTTTATTCTTAGATCTAACTGCATCAAACACGAGAGTGCATTTACAATATACTAAAATCGAGAGATGTGGTGACAAGTTAGGTTGACAAGCAAGATAGCAAGAGTTGCTTGAGATTAGAAGAGATTCTAGTCACTTGTTCTTGAGTGCACAATGTTGCTCACACCGAGAGGTGGGATGATTGTTGGTACTTGAGTCTTGATTATATGGAGGATTGTTATTGGTAAGATTTCATTGAAGCTTTATTGCTACGACAATTCATCTATACAATACCTTGTCAACGTATCCAACGTTGTGACTTAGCGAAATCAGTGATCCACTCTAATCCTTTACACATGATCAAACCTTTACTTTTATGCATTTAAATTTTCAAAACTTCCACAACAATTGATTTACTTTCCGTTGCTTTAACAATTAACCTTGATTGCATTAATAGTATTAACAATTTTAGTGTGCAGATCTTACTTACTTGCGCTGACATCTTTACTCACATTTCATCTAATTTTAGCTTCGATAGCTGAACATCAAGAACCTATTCCTCGTGGGATCGATATCCGATAGAATTTTTCTATTAACTATACTTGCATCGACGTGTGTCCGCTTGTACAACTGCTGTGACGTTACAGACGCGATCAAGTTTTGGTGTCGTTGCCAGGAAATTGACATTTGTTTAATGTTTATGTTTGTAGTTGCAATTAATTATTTTTACTTAACTTTTAATTTTTACTAATTTGTTAGCTTTCTTTTTGTTAATTTCTTTCAGAATTCTTTGGATATTTCATGTCCACAAGGAGAAATCCGAAGGATATTGTGAACTTTGATCCGGAACTCGAGAGAACATTTAGGAGGAAAAGACAAGAAAAAAAGAAAATGGCTGGTAACAACAACAACTTACCACCATTGTTGCCACAAGATGTAGTTCCTCCAATACAACCACAAGTTATTAATAATCTACCACCACCGCCTCCACAAGAAGAACAAGTGCAAAATAGTACAATAAGAGATTTTGTTTTGTCTATACTTGATAATCTATAGCCAGGGGTTGTGAGACCAGCTATACAAGCTGAAAATTTTGAGCTGAAATCGGTGATGTTTCAGATGCTTAATTCAAATGGGAAATATTCTGGTTTGCCTCATGAAGACTCTAGAGAATATTTAAAATCATTTATGCTTATTTGTGCATCTTTTAGTCAACATGGTGTCCCTGATGATGACTTGAAAATGCAATTATTTTCTTATTCGTTGCAAGGTAAAGCGAGAATATGGTTCTTGAGATTGTCGGCTGGATCCATTACATCTTGGAATGCGCTAGGAACGCAATTTGTTTTGCATTTTAATCAGTCGATAATGAACGCAAGGTTGTGCAATGATATTACAACATATCATCAGCTGGATGATGAGAACTTACATACAACATGGGAGCGTTATAAAACTCTACTTAGACGTTGCCTAATGCATGAAATTCAACAAGAGACCCAGATAGAGATCTTTTACAATGGATTGAATGCTCAAACAAGAAATCTTGTTGACGCATCAGCCAATGCTCCCTTGTTGGATTGCACTTACAATAAAGCTGTAAGAATTTGGAGAGGATTGCACAGAACGATTACCAGTATCCAATCTCTCGTTCTGCACAGGTAAAGACTAACCCTGGTGTTCTTGAATTAGATGTTATTTCTACTTTGAGTGCACATGTATTTTTGTTGGCCGATATCATAAAGAATATGAAGGGGACAAGTAATGTTGCCCTTATTCAAGTGACTCAACAAATGGATGCACCGACATTTTCCTGTGAGATTTGTGTCGACAACCATAGTTACGAGGACTGCCCACAACATGCTGAAAATGCTTTTTATGTCAACAACAACAGAACTCAACAACCTTGGGGGAATCAAAATGTTTTCACATATAGATATGAAAATTCCTCAAATCAAGGAAGTTATAGATAAGGGAGTTACAACAACCATCAACAGTAGGATTTTAATTAGAATTCGCAAGTACATTCGCACCCTGATCAGATGCAAGCACATAGCCAAATGAAACCACAATCTCGAATGCAGTCACAACAGTTTGCATTGCCACATATGCAAGGACAACATTAGCAACAACAACAACAATTTCCTCAGCAAAGGTCAAATTAGATGGCTGCTCTTGAAGCTCTGATGCGAGAGCATATCACAAGGACTAAAGCAATTATGCAATGAAACTCTTCCTCCATTTGAGTGTTGGAAGCTCAACTAGGACAATTGGCTTCTAATTTAAGTGCAAGATCACCTGGTACTCTACCTAGTAATACTGAGAACCCAACGTAGAGAGGGAAAGAGCACTCTAAGGCTATCACGCTGAGAGGTGGGAAGCAAACGACTGGACCAAGCAGTTCTAATCAGAGCAATGTCGACGCATCTGAGCCACAGCAATGAGAAGAAGATGCAGTTGAAGGAAGCAAAGCAGAAGCACATGAGGAAGAACCAACTGTATCACCATCTATGCCTATAGTTTGTTCACCATAGTTGTCAACGCAATTGCCAATATCGACACAACCAAGTTTTCCGCAATAACCCACTGTTACGATACCTTTACCATTTTCGAAAAGATTTAAAGAAAAAGTTCATGATAAAGAGTATTAACAGTTTGTTTCTACTTTAAAACAAATACACATTAACATACCTCTTGTAGATGCTCTTGTGTAGATACCCAATTATGGGAAATTTATGAAAGAGCTACTATCAAAGAAGAAATTATCTGAAATCGAGACGATTATGCTCACAGAGGGGTGCAGCGTTGTGCTTACAAATAAGTTGCCATCTAAAATGAAAGACCCTAGCAGCTTCACAATTCCTTACTCTATTGGGAATCATTATCTAGGTAAAGCTTTATGTGATTTTGGAGCAAGTATTTACCTTTCTCCTTTATCTACTTTTAAGAAGTTAGGAATATGATCAATGAAGCCCACTATGGTGACATTGTAACTAGCGGACAGATCCTTAGCACAACCTGAAGGCCAAATCAAAGATGTCCTTATTCAAGTAGATAAGCTCATGTTTCCTATCGATTTCATAATCCTTGATTGCGAAGCAGACAAGGAGGTGTCTATTATTTTAGGGTGACCATTTTTGGCAACGGGATGCACGCTTATCGATGTATTCAAGGGAGAACTTATCATGCGTCATAACGACGAACATGTGACCTTTAGTGTGTTTGAAGCATCCCCGTACAAGAGTAAAGAGAATTGTCACCACATCAACGTGCTAAACGAGATAATTCTAGAAGAATTCAATGCAAGGAGTTCAGCCTCATAGATAAAGATGCAGTGGCATCCGTTAAGGAAATTCTAGCTGAATGTGACCACAAAGAGGAGGTTAATAATTGTGAGTTGAGGCAGAATTAGTAATTGGAATCTTTGGATTTGTTGAACAGGACAATCCTTGTGTTTATACCGTCAATTGAGCAAGCTCCTATCTTAGAGTTGAAACCATTGCCAACGCGCCTAAAATATGTCTTTTTGAGTGACAACGATAAATTACCTGTTATTGTCAACGCATCCCTCGACGCAACGCAGGAAGATAAGCTCATCGCCATTTTGAAATAGCATAAAGAGCCATTGCTTAGAGCATTGCTGATATCAGAGGCATTAGTCACTCTTTTTGCATGCACAAGATCAAGCTAGAAGATGAGGGGAAGCAACAAATTGAGCAAAAAAGGTAACTTAACGAAAAGATGAAAGAAGTAGTGAAGAAGGAAATTATCAAGTGGCTAGATGCGGGCATCATCTACTCTATTTCTGATAGTGATTAGGTGAGCCCCGTCCAATGTGTGCCTAAGAAAAGTGGTTTCACAGTTGTGAGCAATGACAAGAATGAGTTGATCCCTACTCGCATTGCGACTGACTGGCAAGTATGCATGGATTATCATAGATTGAATGCGACCACAAAGAAGGACCACTTCCCACTACCTTTCATTGACCAGATGCTTACTAGATGATTATTCTAGATACAACCAAATAACCATTACACCGGAAGATCTAGCAAAGACTAAGTTCACATGTCCTTTTAGAACCTTTTCCTTTCGACATATGCCATTTAGGTTGTGCAATGCGCCAGCTACATTCCAGATATGCATGATGGTGATCTTCTCAAACATGATCAAGGACTCTCTAGAGGTATTCATAGATGATTTCTCTGTCTATGGACAAAATTTTAACCAATGCGCTGACAAGCTGACAAAAGTTCTGAAGAGATGCAAGGACACAAATCTAGTTCTGAATTAGGAAAAATGCCACTTCATGGCAACTGAAGGCACTGTCCTCGACCATCACATATCATGTCAGGGAATTAAGGTTTATAAATCAAAGGTCAAAATCATCGAGAAATTGCCACCACCCACCAATGTCAAGGGAATAAGAAGCTTTCTTGGACATGCTGGTTTCTACAAGAGATTCACCTGAGATTTTTCCAAGATTGCTAAACCGTAATGCTTATTGCTAGAGCAAAATAAAAAGTTTGTGTTTGATGACACCTATCTTGACGCATTCATGACAATAAAGAAGTAGCTGGTACAAGCTCCGATTATTGTCGCACCGAACTGGATGCAACTGTTTGAATTAATGTAGGACACAAGTGACTTTGCTATAGGAGTTGTACTAGGCCAACGTAAAGAAAAGGTATTTATTATGTTAGTAAAACTCTAACTGAAGCGCGGGTCAATTATAAAACTACTGAGAACGAGTTGCTAGTAGTAGTTTTTGTATTTGACAAGTTTCGCTCATACCTTATCAGCACAAAGATTACAGTTTACATAGACCACTTTGCATTGAGATGCCTTTTTGAGAAAAAAGATGCCAAATCTAGATTAATCCATTGGATCTTACTCTTACAAGAATTCAATGTTGAAATTAGGGATAGGAAAGGATCCGAAAACCAAGTAGCTGACCATTTGTCTCGACTGGAAGTTAGAAGTGAAGATGGGAATAAAGCCCAAATTGTCGATGCATTTCCAGGCGAGTAGTTGTTCTTTGTTGACGCATCGCCTTGGTATGTTGATATAGTCTATTACCTTGTGTGTGGGAAGCTACCTTTGAGTGTTGTTGGTTACAAGAAAGTTAGATTTTTGCGTGACGTTGCAAAATATCACTGGAAGGAGCCATACCTATTAAAGGTATGAGCCGATAATATTATCCGCCGCTGCGTTCCTGAAGAGGAAATGACTTCTATCCTACGACATTACCATGATGCTCCATATGGAGGCCATTTTGGTGGTGTAAGGACTGCTGCAAAGGTCCTGCAGTCAGAATTCTATTGGCCTACATTATTTCGAGGTGCCCACAACTTTGCACAGCAATGTGACTGATGTCAACGCATTAGTTCAATATCTCAACACAACAAGATGCTTCAACAGCCGATTATGGGAGTGAAGCTCTTTGACGTTTGTGGTATAGATTTCATGGGACCATTCCCTAACTCCTTTGGGAATATGTACATTCTAGTTACGATTGACTATGTCTCGAAGTGGATCGAGGCAACAGCGGTGCCAAAAGATAATGCACGAACGATGTTGAAGTTCTTCCACACTTACATCCTTACGAGATTTAGAACACCTAGAGCGTTAATAAGTGATCAAGTTACTCATTTTCACAATCATTAAGTAGCGACAGCATTAAAGAGATATGATGTGAAGCATCGTATGGCTACTACATACCACCCACAAACCAATGACCAAGCTGAAGTATCCAATCGTCAAATCAATAACATCCTTGAGAAGGTGGTTAATCCATCTAGAAGGGATTAGTCTTTGTGGCTACATGACGTGTTGTGGGCGCTTCGCACTACTTATAAGACCCTGCTGGGAATGTCGCTGTATCAGTTAGTGTTTGGTAAGTCTTGTCACCTGCCAGTTGAGCTTGAACATAAAGCCATGTGGGCTATCAAGCAGGTGAATATGAATTATGACGCTGCCGAAAGAAAAAGATTGTTGGACATTACTGAACTGGAAGAAATCTGTCGCCATGCTTATGAGAATGCCACAATATATAAAGAAAAGACCAAGAGATAGCACGATAACATCATCTTGCATCGATAATTTAGCCTTGGTCAGTTAGTGCTTTTGTTTAATTCACAATTAAAACTACATCCAGGTAAATTGCGATTAAGATGGTCAAGCCCTTTCAAAGTTGTCGAAGCATCCCAGAGTGGTACGGTGACAATTGAGAATCTGAAGGATGGACAACAATTCAAGGTGAATGGCCAATGTTTGAAACACTACGTGAGCCCAAAAGTCAAGGAACCAAACGAGACCATCGATCTGGTTACATTTAAATAATGTCCATGCATTTTCACCTTTTCTTTTATTTTTTTTACTTTTACTTGTTTCGTTTTAATTTCTTTGCAGGAATAAAAATCATCTTTTTGTTAATGCATCCAAAGTACAACTTGTCGGTGCATTCTATGCTGACTCAGTAAAGCTTTTTTAGTAATAATCGTGCTAATTGATTTTTCTCTTCTCTTAGCCGTTCGATCAGATGAAAAGGTACGATCTGCAGCCTGACATTTAATGGCTGTAGACGCAACGTTTCCCCAAGTTATTTACAATCATCACGACTTTTGCCAAGGCTAGGTTATAAAACTCTGTTGACTTCTGTTTCTCCATTCAAAATAGCCATTGTTACTACAAATTATTTTCTTCTTTTCTTTTGCTATTATTTTTATTATGTTAGTCTAATCTTTTCTTTGCAAAGTTTCTATTAAATTTCTTCTTTAAATACCATGGCCAAAACTAGAGGAGAAAAGAATCCTTCTAAAACCACACCTTCAACTTCTACCACAGTGGTTCAAACCACAAATCTACCACCATCAATAGGGTCAAACTTATTTTTGTCAAAAGCAGCCAAAGGTCGTTATCAGAATGTGATGATGAAACAAAATATCCATCCGGAGCAAGGTTTGCATTTGTCCCCACATCAAACTTTGGGGAAGCACGTTGCAAGGACCATAAACCATTTGGGATGGGAGTTCTTTTGTGAACACCCCGCTAGCTACTCCCTTGCGTTGGTAAGGGAATTCCATGCAAACCTTGTCGATTCGAAGCAAGAGTTTGTCTTTGTGAGGGAAGGTCTAATCTTATGGAGTGCCGGCCATATAAACGTTCTGCTTCGAATTCCTGAGAGGGTCGATAACCACTCTCCATTTGTGCATGAACTGACTGATGAGAGGGCTGCCCAAGTGCTGAGCAACCTATGTGTTGACAGGGTTGTCAAGACAGGTAATAGACCACATAACTACACCATGCATCGGAGGTATCTCATAATCTTCAGCAAGGTGTGGTTTCACTTTATAAACAGTCGCTTCCTACCTTCTACGCATAG
Source organism: Kokia cookei (assembly GCA_039519145.1). NCBI lineage: Eukaryota > Viridiplantae > Streptophyta > Magnoliopsida > Malvales > Malvaceae > Kokia > Kokia cookei. The sequence continues at coordinate 16,761,689 of CM076908.1, forward strand.
CACTACGGCGACATTGGATCGTATGTGCCTTTTGCACTCAATCTTACAGGGCTGTCACATTGATATTGGTGAAATCCTCCATGATAAAATAGCTGAAGCTGCTGCAAAACAAACTGGTATACTCCCCTTCCCTTCTTTAATAATGCTGCTATGCAAACAGAAGGGCATTGTGCTCCGAGATGGCGAGGAAGTGTTGGAAAACAAAAGTCTCATCAATGATATATCAGTTGAAAGAATGACTCAAGGCCAAGAAACGCCGATTGTGAAAGAAGCACCTCAAAAGAAGGACAAGGGAAAAGGGAAAAAGAAGGAAAAACAGGCTGATGCGCCTACAAATCCCCAACTGGAAAAGAGGTTGGCTATTATGGAAGCCAATATTGATTGTATCGACACGCGCACTATCGACGTATTAGAAGATACAGATTACAAACATCATATTTTTTATGCGTATACAAAAGCTTGGAATGAGGCAATTATTGTCGTATTGCACATCATAAGTCTTAGTCTGATGCTAGACTTCCTAGCCTTCCCTTCTATTTTTTGCCCAATGCAACCCTCATCCTCTGACCAATCTACTCCTAATGGTAGGCCTCAGAATGTTCCATCCCCAACAAGAATTCATATCTCTGATGATGAGGAGAGCAACGGATATTCTATTGCCATGGAAGACTGCTATAGAATAATTGCCAACATATTTGAAGAATTTTCGAATAGCCCTGGGGCTACCTTGGCAGGTAGGGTGTTGTCATTGAGGAGTTGTATAGCCCCGTGGTTTTAGACGTAGTGGAAGGCGCTAACATTGCCACAACTGAGCAAGAATAGCTTGTGGATGAGGCAGTAGAAGAAGATGACCAAGAGAAAGAGAATGAAGAAGAAGAAGAAGAAGAAAAAGATAATGCACTGAAGGACCCTGCAGAGGTGTAGAAAGAAAGGAAGGAAGATGCCTTGAGAGATATCGTTGAGGATATTATCGGTACACCTATGAGTGTGGGGGCATCTAGTAGTGACGAAGCTCCACCTGAATTGAGTCGGGCTAAGGTAGTTACAAGTAGCATTGAGGAGATTCATCCTCTTGCCATTGTGCCATATGTGGCACTATTAATTGAAATCCACCCATCCGAGGTAACTATCGATGAGGCCATCACCTAACCAGTTGAGGAGGAGAAATCCGCCAATCTGGTTGGTTCGAAGGATAAGAAAAGAAAGCGGCACAAGGACAAAGAGAAGAAACGTAAACACGATAGCGAGCACCCAAGGAAGAAGAAAAATAAGACAAAAGCAGCCTCTGCCTCGACTGCCACGAAATGAGTTAGCACACTTCTATGTAGATAGTTTGCATGCATCTTTATTGTCATTACATTTTTTTGTTAATTTAGTTGCATTGTAGTTGTATTTCCATTATATTTGTATTAGTATTGTCAGTGCATTGGGGACAATGCAGACATTAAGTTTAAGGGGGATATTATGGAATGGAAATGCAATTACACCCACATCTTTGAATTTTACATGTTTCTTTTGTTAATGAATATATGTAGAATTTCAACAAAAATGTGACCACAATTTTTATTTTTATGTGTAAATCTTGAATTGTTTGGGATGCTAATGTGAAAATTGGATGAATATGAATGAATAGTGAGTCTTCTATTTTTGAATGAATGATTGGAATTGCTTCAGTAATAAATGAATATTGTGAATGTTTGAATCTTGAACTAACTACCAGTTGTAGCGATATTGTATTAATAAAAGACACTCCAATGTGAGTGCATTGTGACTTTTCAAGGGAGTACACTTCGCTGCATGCTTTAGAAAAATCATTTAGCAAAAGGCTGTCATTGCAAGAGTGTGTGTTGGCGCAATTACATACCTCCTAGGGGTTTGTTGCACCCCATCGTTACTACCCAGGAATAAAGGTAAAGTAATGCAATGACATCTCTTAGTCACTTAAAAAGAAAAAAAAATGAGAAAAAGAGAGAAATGAGAAAAGAAAAAGAAAAGAAAAAAAATTATGTTTGTTATAAATGTTGTATTGGTTCAAGGAAGATTAAGATTCAATGCATGATACTAACATTAATGAAGTTGCAGTTTTAATTATTCATACCTATAAATTGTCGACTCATTATTCTATCATGTGAATACAATTTATGCATTAGGATTTCAAAAAATTTAAGTTGCGAGAATAATGATTGCGTTGACATATTTGCTTGTGACTTTGCTAATTTTCATTTAATTGAGGACAAGTAAAAAATCAAGTTTGGGGGTGTGATAGCATTGCAAATGACATATATTTTCTCCTTAAATTAATGTTTTAATTGTCTCTTTTGTATTGTATTTAACATGCATTATAAGCATTTCATACTTAGTTTTAATGTTTTTTAACTCATTATAGTTTGGTTTAAATTATTGTTTTTTTTTTTACATCCTTTGTGTACTAATGTCGCTACAAGCATCCTATATATTTTGCCTTAGATTTGTCAGCGTAGAAACTCATCTCAGAAGATCAATGTTGGAAGAAGAATGAAGCCACAAGATTAGCTTGAAATTCCGACCAGAGATGTCGCCGCATAAAACCTAAGCTTTGGATAAGTGAACTCAAAGCTGAAAATACAACTGAAAGCACCAGCATAAGAAAATCACACGTTGTCGCTGTAATTGACAATTTTAGATCACGCCCAACAATGTAGCGACAACCTGCAGATCTCTGAAGTACACATTAAATCTTCATGAGTGCATAGCTGTACTGTAACTAACTTTAACAATTGCAAATTGGATCTGGATCTGATAATGGAGGATGAAACCTGTAAATTTTGAAGGCTATAAATAAAGGAAAGAAGATGGAAGAAAATATCAGGAGGTGGAGGAATTAAATACTGTAATTACTATGTGTTTTTGAGATTTAAGCTGGAAAACAATGAACTAATGGAGAAATAGAGCAACCACTTCTGACGAGAGGTGCTTGATGCAAGGTAAGAGGAGGGGTTGAGAAATAGTCCTAGTAGTCTAGAGATAGTAAGCTTTGATTGTATTCGTTAACCCCTCTTTTATGCTAATAAATTTGAATGACATTTGAATGAATACGAGAGTATCTTTCATTGTTAGATTGCTTTGATTCTTATTTAATGTTTTTTATCTGTTTATTCTTGGATCTAACTGCATCAAACAAAAGAGTGCATTTGCAGTCTACCAACATCGAGAGATGCAGTGACAAGTTAGGTTAACAAGGAAGACAGCGAGAGTTGCTTAGGATTAGAAGAGATTCTAGTCACTTGTTCTTGAGTTCACAATGTTGCTCACACCGAGAGTTAGGGTGATTGTGGGTACTTGAGTCTTGATTAAACGAAGGACTGTTATTGGTAATATTTCATTGGAGCTCTATTGCTACGACAATTCATCTATACAATACCTTGTCGACGTATCCAGCATTGCGACTTAGCGAAATCAGTGATCCACTCCAATCCTTTATACTTGATCAAACATTTACTTTTATGCATTTAAATTCTCAAAACTACCATAACAATTGATTTACTTTCTGTTACTTTGATAATTAACCTTGATTGCATTGACAGTATTAACAATTTTAGTGTATAGATCTAACTTACTTATGTTGACATCTTTACTCACATTTCATCTAATTTTAGTATTAGTTGCTTCGACAGCTGAACATCAAGAACTCATTCCTCGTGGGATCGATATCTGATAGAATTGTTCTATCAACTATACTTGTATCGACGTGTGTCCGCTTGCACAACGGCTATGACGTTACAGACGCGATCACAGATCAAGCATAGAAAATGGAAGAAATCTACAAGCATAAGCTGTAGGGAGAGAACAGATTCAAGGACATCAGCAAGAAAGCTCCTTCTAAAACTTTTTCTATGCGACCACCGAAAAAGTTCAGAGAGAATGAGCATCAAGCTGTGGCATCGTCTAGTTTTCGTGACAATAGCATTACGGGATAGCCTAGATCAAGATTTCAAAATTGACCTACGAATAGTATGGACAGTGTTCGTAATGCACTGAACTCTACGTGTGAGCATTGTGGCAGATTCCATTATGGTGAATTCCAAGTTAAGAAGGGAGCCTATTTTAGATGCAGAGCAATGGATCATCAGGTTCATAACTGCCAGGTGACACCCGAAGAAAAGGAAGATCGAAGTGTAAAGCCTTAAATCACACCACAAAAGGTTTGACGAACGGGTCAGAGCAGTTATGTGGGCGAAAATCATAATGATAAAAGAGATAAGGTGAATAGATTTGATGTTCGTACACCCGCCAAAACCTATGCCATCCGAGATAGGGAAGAGTCTATTGCACAAGATGTTATGACTGGTATATTCTATCTTTTTTTGTAACTGTGTGTGCTTTGATTGACCTAGGGTCGACTCACTCTTATATATGTACTGCTTTAGCAGCTGATAAGAAATTGTCTGTCGAGTCAACTGAATTTTATATGCAAGTTACAAACTTGTTGGGTCATAGTGTTATGGTAAATTTGGTAAATTTGATTGATCTTATGCTGCTACCCTTTTATGAGTTCGATGTGATTTTGGGTATGGATTGGTTAACTAAACATGATATGGTGGTTAACTTCAAGCAGAGACAGATTGGTTTAAAATGCTCGACTGGTGCGCTAATTACAGTTGAGTCCGATAAATTGAACTTTGATGCTAGAGTGATTTCAGCCATTTCTACATAGAAACTGGTTTGTAAGGGTTGTGAGGCATTCCTAGCTTACATACTGGATAAGTGAGGGTCGAGAACAGAATTGAATCAAGTATCGGTTGTTAATGAATTCATAGATGTGTTTCCTGAAGAGTTATCGGGTTTACGTCGATTAGGGAGGTAGAATTTGGCATTGATTTAGTACCAGGTACCACTTCGATATCGATCCCATCGTACATAATGGCACCGACTGAGATGAAAGAACTCAAGGCACAGTTGCGAGAGTTACTGGACATGGGTTTTATACGACCGAGTGTATCACCTATGTAACACCCAAAATCCGAACACTGCGGTCGGTTAGGATTTTCGATGTTTTACTGTTCATTTAACACTGATCATCTTATCGTAATTTTATACAACTTTATTTATTAAAATATCACTTTACAAGTTACACGTCGTTATTTAAACATAACCACATATCAACAAGGGTAAAAATGGCATTTCCAATATTTTGGGAGGCTTCTACCGGGTACTTAATGGTCAAGTATCGGTAGTAGCCTTATCATAAAACAATTCCAAAACGGTGCAGATTTCTATCGGTACCTGTACTAGTTCTACCGATACAAGCATAATTTCTACCGGTAAATGTCATGCATCTACCGATACTAAAAACTCCAGAGAGATATAATTTCCACCCTGTAACTTCTATAGATACAAGCATGCAAACTACCGATACATCTATACATACAACTACCGATACTCGCAATTTAACTATCGATACCACTCAAGTCAATGTACAACCTCTTTCCTACCCTGTACTTCTACCGAAACATACACGGGTTCTACCGAAACAAGTAAGTAAAATTTCAAGACTTATACCAAATACAAGTTCATAAATCTTCCTTCCTACACAACTTTAAGTATGCATTTGAATTAACACAAGTGCATGATTTTTATATCAAACAAGGTACTTAAGTCTACTTTCAACATTTCATCAAAACATAACAAAGTTTTTCACAAACTCATTGTATAAAGCAAAAGGGTAATATCATCCTAGTACATGCCATATTAACCACGTGATGTAAAAGTCTACCGAACAACTACGAGATAGTGTGATGCTCAAAGATGATCTGATCTTCGAACAGCAAAAATTAAATCTACAAAACAAGAGCAATTTCACAGGTAAGCACTTCTTAGCTTAGTAAGTTCATAAAGTTAAATAGATTCACCAACTTCAAGAGTTTGTAAATCAAATCAACTGAATTGATTTAAACTGTATCCATTAAGATAAGTTTCAATTTGCATTTAATACTGACGATGACACAAAGTCATCGGACCTTTAATCCACAATGGATTTCACTTCATTCATATACTCACAATGACACATAGCCACCGGACCTTATAATCCGCAAGGGATTCGCATACTCACGATGACACAGATTCATCGGACCTCTTAATCCGTAAAAGATCCATATACTCACGATGACACTTAGTCATCGGACCTCTTAATCCATAAAGGGTTAATATACTCACGAGGACACTTAGTCATCAAACCTTATAATCCATGAAGGATTCATATACTCACGATGACACTTAGTCATCAGACCCTTTTTCATTTACGGCTCGAAGCCCGTTGCCTTTCTTTGCTTTATTCTTGTCTTCCAAATTTTGATCATCATTTCAATTCACTACAATAGTTTATAATACATTAATGTACAAATTCAAACTGAAATTTAACTATACGAACTTACCGAACTGGATTGCAATTGTGATTGGATCCCAGAGACTATTTTGCTAATTTCCCCTTTCCACAATCGATGGCACGGTCATAGCCTACATTCACAATTTATTCATTTTTTCATATTAAATCACAATTAATTCATTTAACACAATCAAACCTCTTTTTGGTAAAATTACGATTTTACCCCTAACACACTCTTTTTATTAAATTTAGTCTTTTAAACACAAAACATGTAAAATACTCATTTTCACCTCAACCCATACCAGGCGAACATTCATAGTCCTCATACAAACCCATACAAATTAATTTATTTCACAACAAGTACATCAATATCACCCTTTTAACAATTAAGTCCTTAAACCTTAATTTCATCAAAAATCACTTTACAAAAATGTAAAACCCAATCATCAAGCATACAAATATATTAAAAGCTTTCAAGAACAAGTATTCTTAACAATGGAAAATTTCATAACATTTGACAGATTCACAAATTAATCCTTAAATTAACTAGGTCAAGCTAACACGAATTCAAAAACATAGAAATTACCAAAAACGGGTGAGAAATCACTCACCAAATGGAGCTTTAAGCTTGGCCGAATTTCTTGCTATGGTTTCTAGGGTTTCTTCTTTTAACTTAATGAAGAAGATAATGAGAAATTCACTAAATTCCATCTCATTTTTACTTAACCTCTTTATTTTTAATTTACAAAATTACCCTTATTTAATTCATGTGAATCTCTCTTTAAAATTAGTCAAAACCGTCCACTTCTTCCTTAAAAGGTCAGTTTACCTTTTTAGGACTTTAACCTATCCTTCAATTAACATTAAATACATGAAATTCAACTATTGTACCTTTTACAAATTGGTCTTTATTACTCAATTAACTATCTAAATGATAAAATCTTTTAACCAAAATATAATATGATGTTATTGATGTCATAAATATTAAATCAATAGTATTTACGACTCATCTCGTCGAAGTTGTGATCTCGAAATCATTGTTTCCAACACCATTGAAAATCGGGCTATAACAACCTAGGGGTGCCCTAGTGCTGTTTGTAAAGAAAGGGACAGTTCGATGAGGATGTGTATAGATTATCAGCTGTTGAACAAGGTTATAGTAAAGAACAAGTATTCATTACCCCGTATTGATGAACTGTTTGATCAGCTGAAAGGTACAACTATGTTCTTAAAGATAGATCTCCGATCATGATCAGTCTGTAACGTCACAGTAGTTGTGCAAGCAGACACATGTCGATGCAAGTATAGTTGATAGATTAATTCTATCGGATATCGATCCCACAGAGAATAGGTTCTTGATGTCTATATGTCAAAGCAACTAAAACTAAAATTAGAGATAATGTGAGTAAAGATGTCAACGCAATTAAATCTTATCTACACACTAAGATAGTTAAAATTGTCAATGTAAATATAAAAGCTAAATGTCAGTGCAACCGAAAGTAAATATAATAGTTGTGGAAGTTTTGAGAATTTAAATGTAGTAAAGTAAAAGTGTGATCAAGTGCAAAGGGTTGGAGTGGATCATTGATATCACTAAGTAGCAATGCTGGATGCATCGACAAGGTATTGTATAGACAAATTGTCGTAGCAATAAAGCTCCAATGAAATCTTACCAATAACAGCTCTCCGTTTAATCACGACTCAAGCACCCATAATTACCCCACCTCTCGGCGTGAGCAACATTGTGTACCAAAGAACAAGTGACTAGAATCTCTTCTAATCCCAAGCAACTCTCGCTGTCTTGCTTGTTAACCTAACTTGTCACTGCATCTCTTGATGTCTGTCGACTGCAAATGCACTCTCGTGTTTGATGCAGTTAGATCCAAGAATAAACAGATTAAAAGCATTAAATTAGAATCAAAGTGATCTAACAATGAAAGATACTCTCGAATTCATTCAAATGTCATTAGAATTCATCAGCACAAAAGAGGGGTCAATGAATACAATCGAAGCTAACTATCTCTAGACTACTAAGACTATTCCTCAACCGCTCCTCTTGTGTTGCATCGAGCACCTCTCGTCAGAAGTGGTTGTTTCTTCGCTCAATCAGCTCACCGTCTTCCAGCTTAAATATCTAAAAACACAAAGTAATTGTAGAATTTAACTCCTTTCCTCTTGATGATTTCTTCCATATTCTTTCCTCTATTTATAGCCTTCAAAAGTTACAGGTTTCATCCTCCATTCTCAGATCCAGATCCAATTTACAGCTGTCAAAGTTAGTTACAGTACAACTATGCACTCACGTAAATTTAATGTGTTCTTTAGAGATCTGCAGGTTGTCACTACATTGCTGGGCGCGATCTGAAATCGTCAATTGCGGCGACAACATGTGATTTTCCTGTGCTGGTGCTTCCAGTTGTATTTTCAGCTTAAGTTTACTTATCCAAAGCTCAGGTTTTTATGCAACGACATCTCTGGTCACAATTTCAAGCTGATCTTGTGGCTACATTCTTCTTCCAGCATTGATATTCTAAGATGAGTTCCTGCGCTGACAATTCTAAGGCGTAATATATATGCTACTTGTAGTGACATTAGTACACAAAATATGTAAAAATAACAATAATTTAAACCAAACTAAAATGAGTTAGAAAATATAAAAACTAAGTATGAAATGCTTATGATGTACGCAAAATAAGATACAAAAGAGACAATTAAAATATCAATTTAGGGTGAAAATACATGTCATTTGTAATGCTATCAGATCACGTTAATATCAAATGCAAGTAAAATACTATGATGTGTTGAACACTGCCTTCAGAACACGATATGGACACTATGAGTTTCTTGTAATGCCGTTCAGGTTGACTAACATATTGGCAACATTTATGGATTTAATGAGCAGAGTTTTTCAGCCTCAATTGGATAGATTTGTGGTAGTATTTATCGGTGATATACTAATCTACTCCAAGACAGAGGATGATCACACATAGCATTTGAAAGAAGTATTACAGATTTTACAAGAGAAACAGTTGTATGCCAAATTAAGTAAGTGTAAGTTCTGGCTTAAGGAAGTTGGATTTTTGGGGCATATCGTATATTCGAACGGATTTGGGTAGATCTGAGTAAGGTTTCTGCTATCCTCAACTGGAAGGTTTCGAAGAATGTTTCAGAGGTACATAGTTTCTTGGGGTTGGCGAACTATTACTGTAGATTTGAAAAAGACTTCTCTATTATAGCTTTGCCAATAACGAAGTTGCTACAAAAGAATGTTTAGTTTGTCTGGTCAGAAAAGTGTCAGCAAAGTTTCGAACAGTTGAAGAAAATGTTAACAGAAGCTCTAGTTTTGATGCAGCTTGAGACAGGGAAAGAAGTTGTTGTTTACAATAATGCATCATCGAACGGGTTAGATTGTGTACTAATGCAAGCCAAAAAGGTAATAGCGTATGCTTCTCGACAGTTGAAGCCATATGAGAGGAACTATCCGACTCACAATTTGGGGCTAGCTACCATTATTTTTACATTGAAGATCTGGCGACACTATTTGTATGGTGAGAGATGTCATATATACACAAATCATAAAAGTCTGAAGTATCTGACGACTCAAAAAGAATTGAACCTGAGGCAGCGTCGGTGGTTGGTACTATAGAAAGACTACGACTTAGTAATTGAATATCATCCAAGAAAGGCTAATGTGGTTGTCGATGCCTTAAATCAAAAATCTTTGTTTACCTTGAGAGCTGTGAATGCATGTTTGTCATTGGAAGGTGACGGATCAGTTGTAGCTAAACTCAAGACGCGACCATTTTTTTTACAGCGAATTTGAGAATTACAGAAAAATGCTCCGAAGCTTGTAACCAATGGACAGCAGTTTCGAAACGATCCCATTACTCGATTCACTATTGATAATGAGGGTATGATACACTTTCGAGACAGATTATGTGTTCCTAGTAACCTAAAATTGAAGCGAGATATTTTGTCAAAGGCTCATAGTAGCACTTACTCCATTCATCCGAGAAGCGTGAAAATGTACAACGACTTAAAGAAGATGTACTGGTGGTCTGGTATGAAACGCAAGATTTTTAAATTTGTAACTAAATGTTTGGTATGTTAGTAGGTAAAAGTTAAGCATCAGGTATCATCTGGGTTATTACAGCCTATTTCCATTTCGAGTGGAAGTGGGAAAGGGTTACTATGGACTTTGTTACAGGGTTACCGGTGACATCGAGAAAGAAAGATTCGATCTGTGTAATTGTTGATAGATTAACAAAGTCAGCTCACTTCATTCCTATCCGGGTAGATTATCCACTTGAGAAGTTGGCTGAGTTGTATGTATCTGAGATAGTACGATTACATGGGGTATCGGTATCTATTATCTCTGACAAGGATGTATGTTTTACCTCGATATTCTGGAGTAAGCTACATGAAGCTTTAGGAACCAAGTTAAATTTCAACACTGCATATCATCCGTAGACAGATGGTCAGTCAGAGTGAGTGATACAGATTCTAAAAGATATATTGTGATGTTGTATACTCGAGTTCGAAGGTAGCTGGGAGAAATACCTACTGTTGGTAGAGTTTGTTTATAATAACATCTATCAGTCCAGTATTAAAATAGCACCATTTGAAGCAGTTTATGTAGAAAATGCCAAACACCTTTATACTGGTCAAGTTGAGTGAACCGAAGCTAGTTAGAACTGATCTGATCCATGAGATGGAAGATAAAGTTCGAGTAATTTGTGACTGCTTAAAAGTCGCATCTGACCGATAGAAATTTTATGCAAATCTCAAAGGAAAGATATAAAATTCACTGTCGGAGATTGAGCTTTTTTTAGAGGTTCACCTTGGAAGAAGGTGTTACATTTTGGAAAGAAATGAAAGTTGAGGTTGTGGTTTATTAGACCATATGAGATACTTGAGAGACTAGGTACTGCAGCATATCAGTTGGCTTTACCACCAGAATTGGAAGATTCATAATGTGCTTCATGTCTCGATGCTGAGACGGTACAGATCAGACCCTTCTCATGTGATTACACCCTGTGAGGTTGAGATATAGCTAGATTTGATGTATTCAAAAGAACAAGTTAAGATTCTAGCTCGAGAAGTGAAAGAATTACGAAAAAAACGAGTACCGCTGGTAGAGGTTTTGTGGAATCAACGCGGGGTAGAGGAAGCAACATAGGAGACAGAGGCATCAATGAAATCACAGTACACTAATCTGCACACTGGTAAGAAATTTCGAGATAAAATTTCCCTAAGGGGGAGAGTTGTAACAGCTCGATTTTTAGTTGTGTCAGAAATAGTGTTTTCGGGACCACGACTCTAATGAGTCGAGCTAAAAATTTATTTATTTTAATATTTGTGATGTCATTAGCATTACATTAAATTTTGGATAAGAAATTTTAATGTCTAGATAGTGAATTGAGTAGAAAGGACTAAATCGTAAAAGGAACTAAAGTAGAGTTGATAAATTAGAATAACTAAATGGTCAAATTACCCTAGATGATTTTAGTGGGTGAATTATCATGAGAAATATTAATAATAAATAGGATTAATTAAAGATTAATTAAGTGATTATTAAAGCTAATACTGAAAGTCCAAATATTTTTCTCTTATTTCTTTACCTTCTTCAACAAGACAAAAGGGGAAGCTAGGGTTTTCATTCTAAGCTTTGAGCGTTGATTTGAGTAAGCTTATGTTACCCGTTTTTAGTAATTTTTATGTTTTTGAGTTCGTATTAGCTAATCTAGCTAATCTAAGGATCAATTTGTGGAATTTTCAAATATTGTAAAACTTGTCATTGTTGAGTGTTCTTGTTCTTGAAAGTTATGGATATATTTATATGTTTAGTTAATGGGTTCATTGATTTTGTATTAGGGTTTAACGACTAAAGTGTTAAAATGATGATATTGTTGTACTTGGTGTGAAATATATGGATTTTTAGGAATTTTTAGGGTTATGAATATTAGATTAGGGTTGTGTGTTGAGAAAATGGTTATTTTGCTTGTTTTGTGCTTAAAAGACTAAATTGAATAAAAGTGAAAGTATAAGGGTAATTTTGTTTCCCAAAAAAAAGACATAAATGCAAGAAATGATATAAACTCCATGATTTAATATGGAAATATAATGATTTGCTGATTTAGATCACAAGCGAGCAACAGATCACGAAAAAGGGAAAATTACAAACTAATCTCTGGAGTTTCCTTTTTGCTACAAATTCGTCTGGTAAGTTCATGTAACTAAATTCTACTTGTTAAATGCTAATCTTATCTGTTTAGTTTATTCTTGTTGATGGATCGTGATGGAAGACACGAAAGTTTGAGCATATTGGCTCATTTGAGCATACTGGCTCTTTGACCATACTGGCTCATTAGAGCATACTGGCTCGTAAGAGTATTACTGGATCACAAGTGTTAATTTCTCCGAAAGATTGCAAGGAGTATTGAATTTTGAAGATGGAAGGAATGGAGATGATAGTTCTCATTCTCTTTCTCATTTTTATGGTTATTCGTAAGTTAAGTGTACAACGAACTTACTAAGTTCTGTAAGCTTACTTGTGTAATTGTTTTTGTTTTGTAGATTCATTTTGCTGTTGGAGATCAGATCCCTGAGAAGAATCACACTTTCTCGAGAGCTCGTTTGGTAGTTTTTCATATCACTTGGCTTATATGGCATGTAGTAGGATCTATGAAATTGATATAATTTGTTGTAAAAACTCGCTAGAATGTTTACAAATGTTTTGGCTAGATTGTAGTGAGTTGTATGACTTGGGATTATTTGTTGTAGCCTTGTTTTGAGTTATTTTGAATGAATATCATGTTGTATGTATGTTATGGAATGTTTTGTTATAATAGTTCCAACACTTAGAAGAATTATATGCATTCTTGTGGAATCTGCTTACTTGTTTCGGTAGTTCTCTTACATGTATCGGTAGAAATACAAAGAAGGAGAGAAGTTAGATTCTAACTTGTGTTGTTTCAGTAGTAGAATTTGATGTATCAGTAGTTATAAACATAGAAGTATCGGTAGAACATCTGCTTGTATCGATAAAAGTTTTAGGGTAAAACCTTTTAGCTCTCTGGAGTTTTTAGTATCGGTAGAAGCATGTCGAGTATCAGTAGAAGATACACTTGTATCGATTGAACCATTACAAGTATCGGTAGAAATTTGCTACTATTTAAAATTAATCACTGACTCGTCAACTACCGATACATGGCCAACAAGTATCGGTAGAAGTTTCCAAAAATCATGGAAATAATCATTTTTCCTTTGTAGAGTTGTGGTTATAATTATTTGATGATTTATGACATATTAAGTGCATTTCTTAATGAAATAGGATTTAATAACATGTTATTTAAAAGATGAATAGTGATAGATGAACAGTAGGACATCGGAACCCTAATCGGTGACGATTTCAAGTTTGGGTGTTATAGTTTGGTTCAAGGAGAAAGGTTCGTAGTTGAGTATGAGGCTGAGTTCTTGAGATTCAACAAGTATGCTTAAGCACTAGTCGCGATTGAGCACGACAAGTGCGTGAGATTTAAGGATGAATTATGGTATGATTTAAGGGTTTTGTAGCTCTTCAGAGGGAGCGAGTCTTCGCAGTTTCGGTTGATTAGGTAAATATTACTGAAGACATTAAGCGCACTGAACATGAGAGATACAAGACTTCTTAGTATTGTCCAGCGCCATAAGAAGTAGGTGAGACTTGATAGGCTTCCTAGGGTTGAGGTATCAGTAGCATCCAGTGCGATAGCACGTTGTGTTCACTACAGGAGACTCTACCCAAGCGAGTGTTGGAGGAAATCTGGACCTTGCCTTCAATGCGGATCGATGGAGCATCGAGTTCGAGAGTACCCACATCAAGCTGATCAAATGCCAGCTCTGGCATTAGTTACAGTTACAAGCAATATTTAGTCCCCGAGAGTGACATCGCAGCCACCTAGACGTTGAGGTACTGATAGAGCTAGTAGTAGTTCTGGTAGGGGTCAAGGAGCACCGAATGGAGGTGAGACCCAGATTAAGGCTCGATAGCCTGCATTTTTTTCTACGGTCGAAAACCGCCAGGATAATGACAACACTGATGTTATTATGAGTATGTTCTGTATTTATTTTGTACCATATTTTGCATTGATTGACATTGGTTCTATTCATTCTTACATATCTAGTACCTTATCTGTGAAACTGAACATATCTGTTGAGTGTACTACTAGTGCAATTTCTATGGTTAGTCCCTTAGGTTAGACTATTTGGGTTGACAAAGTGTTTTAGCGAGTACCATTAAAGATTCAGGGAGTTGTATTCCCGATAGATTTTATGGAACTATCATTTGGAGAGATCGATTTAATTTTGGGATGGATTGGCTTATGGAACGTTGGGTTAGTCTCGACTGTACGACCAAGAGAGTCACCTTGAGAACCGAAAAGAATAGTGAGATAGTTACGATCGGGGAGCGTCAAGATTATCTTTTCAACGTAATCTCCATTCTAATAGTCGAAAAGTTAGTAAGGAAGGGGTGTGTGGCATACCTTGCCTTCATCTCTAATCCAGCACCTGTTAAGCTAACTGTTGGCGATATTCAGACAATCAGGGATTTTTTGGATGTATTCCTTGATGAATTGTCGAGTGTACACCAACTCAAGAGGTTGAGTTTGGTATTGACCAGTTATCGAGCACCGCTTCAATGTCCATCGCTCCCTATCACATGGTACCGAAGGAGCTTACTGAACTGAAATCTCAATTGCAAGAACATTCCGATCGAGGGTTCATCCTACCGAGCACGTCTCCGTGAGGAGCACCTGTTTTGTTTGTCAAAAAAGACGGTACGATAAGAATGTGTATCGATTATCGTCAGGTGAACAAACTAATGATCAAGAACAAGTATCAGCTCTCGCGTATTGATGACTTGTACGATCAGTTCAAGGAGCTTCATTTTTTCGAAGATCGACCTCCGTTCTGGTTACCATTAACTAAAAGTTAAAGATGTTGATATGTTCAAAACCACCTTCAAGACGAGTAACGGGCATTACGAGTTTCTGGTTATGTCATTTGGCTTAACGAATGTCCCGATTGCGTTCATGGATTTGATGAACTAGTTATTTCAACTGTACCTGGATCAGTTTCTAGTGGTCTTTATCGATGACATTCTGATCTATTCCAAGATTGAGACTGAACACGACAAGCATTTACATATTATACTTCAGATGCTTAGTGACAAAAAACTCTACGCAAAGTTTAGTAAGTGCGAGTTTTGGTTATTCGAGGTTGCCTTTCTGGGCATGTAGTGTGTAACCCCCAAAACTCGACCTAAAAGATATGACCAGACTGAGAGGGTCACTATTGTAATTTTTCCCTCAATAAATCATTTAAAACCTATATAAATACTTTAATTTGTAAATAAATTAAGTTATTGTAAAATAATTAATTTTCCATAATTTTGAATAATTCTAAACTTAAAAATTATTAGTTAAACACTTTAAAACAATCCAAAATCTCAAATTAAAAATTTACATTAGAATCTCAAAATAATTTAATAATATAATAAAATAATTGATGAAATAAAAATATAAAAAAACGTGAGATCCTTCGAGTACCAAGTCGCCTAAATCCACTGTATTTGAAAGAGAATCTACTAGGGAGTGAGCTAATTAGCCTAGTGTGTCTCTACAATATATACATTCATAGTCACAATATCACAATCATTCATAGCATTAAAAATAACCACACAACATTTAAAATGCAATAAAAATGCAAGCATAATGCAATGCACCCATTCTCCAATACACCAACATAGTGGAGTGGTTCCCAGAACCCCTCTCAAACCAATCGTCACCAATCGCAATATGGTTTTATATCAACCATTTGAAGGGGTGATTACCACGACGTCCACCGTACAATCCCAACCCATGAACACACAATGGCATGATGTCACATTTATCACAGTCTCAATCTCAGGCTCATGATACAATATATGTATCCCAGAGTGCACAATATTTTTTTATTCATAGTATTTAAGTATTCCACAAACTGATAAGTATGCATGCAATATCATCATGCGATCACATAATACATCACAAGATCATGCCACTATACATAACAAATTAATATCACCCAATGAATTCAACACAAACAATATCACACAAAGAGATGTAACATAGATAGAAACACACCTCAAATGGTAAAGGCTCTAACGATAAGAAGAACGTCTCCCACGCTCAGATCTATCACCGGGTTTAGCTGAATCAGAACCTGTGAGAGTAAATTCTAAATTAAATCTATCACTATGCCACCAACTAAACACAACATAAAATCGAAACCAAAACTCACGTGTCACTATTGGAACTTGTGTAGGGACAGTCAAATCCCAAGTCAAATCCCTTATCCATTTTTCTTAGAAAATTTTACTAAGTATAATAACTTGTGAATAGCTAAAACGAGGCTTTCATGTTTGAATTTGACAAAACGGACAGTGGATTCAAAATCAGGACGTTGAAAAATGGTAGGATAAGATTGGTCAAAAAAAAGTCAACAGTCAACAGTCAAAGTAAAAGTCAACTGTCAACCGGTCAATCAACAATTATGGTCAAAGTCAATGGGTAAGGTCGATCAACTCGGGTCAACAGGTCGAGTAATACTGAATTGGGTTTAGGGTTTGGGTGATTTGGTTTTAGGGTATTAGGTTTGGGCTTCATGGTTTTGGGTTATAAGGTTAAAGGTTATTGGGTGTCTTCTTTGGGTTGCCTTCGACTTGCGCTCACACATGGGTCATTATTTGAGCACTGATTGGATCACTCATTTGGGTCATGGATTGGGCTTGATCAAGTAGCCCAATTTCATATCTTGTTTCCTTAACCCCTTTGATGGCGCCTATTAGAGCCGACAGACAACGGATTGCTCGTCGAAAAGGTACTAAAAAGCAGACCAAAACAAGGCCCATAACACGATGCACAACTCCCATAGGCTTAGGACGGCGAGGAACCGATGGAGCTACGACGGAGATGATGCGAAAAGATAAAGCCCAAACAGTTTCCAACATCATTCTCTCAAACGGCAACGATGAGGGAGAAAGGGAGAGTGAGGTTGGGTTTGCACGATGATAAGGAGTATTTTGATGCTAGCGATGTAACACACGACCAACGGCAAGGGGATCGTCAGAGTTTGATCGAAAAAAGGCAAAGGGAGATGGGGGTTGAGAGGATTTGAGTTAAGAGGAAAAATAAGGAAAATTAAAATGATGATATGGGAGGCTAAAAGTCAAACAAAGAGAAAAAGAGGTTTAAATACCACCCAAAATGGGTAAACTTCACAAAAGGACTCAAAATATCTAGAGTTTTAAAAAATATCCCCAAACTTGACCCACTAAACAATTTAATCCCAAAATTCCCAATTTAGCCACAAGATTTTAATTAATGCTCAATTTAGTCCCTAAATGTCATTAAAATTCCAAATTAGTCCCTAAAATTCACAAGAATTCCTTTATAGTCCTTGAAAATACTAAATTCACAATTTAATCCCAAAATTCAAAAACAATTGGGTTGTTACAATTCTCACTCCCTTAAAAGAAATTTCGTCCACGAAATTTCCTTGGTTCTTTTGACCATGCACTTCATTACCTCTATATTGTTTCTATTTTCCTTCTGAATCAACTTCCTTCACAATCCCACTTATCGTACTCTTCTATTGGTATATCATTATTGTGCTTCCCTTAACTTTTACCCTCATCTATCCAATTCCCATTCCAATTAAAAACATTTTCATTCCCCTTATCATTTTGCACTTTTTGTGCAATGGTACTCTTCTTTCAAAACACTCTCCTTTCAATAAGAATCGAAGATATTTAATCGATCATCTTTGAAATTATTGTTATAATCCTATATTTTCCTTTTCGCTCACTAGACTCCTATTTCGTTTCTTTTCACTTAACTAGAAGTCTTTACTTAATTTAGTTTTTTTTTTAAATCATCTCTATGATTTTATAATTCCTTTCTTACACATTCACATAGCATATCATTTATATTCATTCTCTATTCTTTCATATATATTTTTTTATCACAACTATCTCATATTAATCACAACATTGTGCTTTTAACATTCTTTTAGAAAATTCTTATCTTCGTTTTCATATAATTGCTTCATTTTCTTTTCTTTTTTTCGCTTTTCAAGGCAAACAATGATTATCCCAGTTACAGATCAGAGTTAATACTCTTATTCCAAACCTCTTAGAATTATATTGGCTTGACCGCTGCCAATAGTCTCCTTCAGGTAACTGTTCCTACCAAAGTCTACCCTTTATTTATTACTTATTTTTTTTACACCATTTACAACTTCAGTATATAAATACATATAAATATTATTTTCACACTTCGGATCACTCTTTAATCACTAATTCTTAAAATCATTTATCTACCTTCTTGTGCTTTCTAGAGTACTTACACTATTTTTCATAGTCAATTATTTTTTTATCTTTTATAATCTATTTCGTAATTTAAATTTTCTTTTTCCATCACAAGTATTTCTCTATATTTGCATTATACTCTATCATAAATTTTAAATTTTATCCTTTCTCTTCTATTTCTGATGTTATCAATTTTCTTTCAAATCTCTATACTAGACTAGTTAGTAACCCACAAGTTTTATTATTATTATTTTTTTTTTTTCATTACTTAACCGGACATAAATCTTATTATTATTTCATGACTTTAGCTTTGATAAAATTAAATGTCGACAATGAAGAAATATCGCAAAGAAAACGAAAAGAAAGAACACACAGATTTTACGTGGAAACCCTTTCGAGAAAAAACCACGGACAGAGGAGAAGAAGATTCACTAATGTCGAAAATCCCATAATTATAAGAGGAGATGGCTACGCCTATTTATAGGTTGAAAAACCTTATTCCAATCAACAACTAATAGAAGTAACGTAGTAAGGTTGAAACACCTTATTCTAATTAAAATAAAATAGATGACCTATTCTAATTAAAATAAAAGAAGTCTAGTTTATTTGGACTTTACTTTTATTTTATTTTACCACTGTATTTTATTTTAACAAGAATTCTAGTCACCCAATTCTAACAATCTCCACCTTGACAAGAATTCTCTACGAACAAGAACTCTCAACGAACAAGTTCTCCACCTCTTCCACAAAACCCCTTGAGGGGTATTCTTCAACAATGAACACCAACCAAGTCCAAGCAATACTCAAACTTGGTTATGGGAAGTGACTTAGTCATCATATCTGCAGGATTTTCATGAGTACTAACTTTGCTCACAACAATATCTCCACGAGCAATAATATCATGTACAAAATGATACCGAACATCAATGTGCTTTGTTCTCTCATGAAACATTTGATCCTTCGTACGGAAAATGGCACTTTGACTGTCACAAAGTATTGTACCAATATCTTCATCCACGTTTAAAGCATAAGCCACTAGATCAGCCTCGGTATACCTCTTCGAAGGTTTAATTTCTCTTCTAGGTTTATTCTTGACAATAGAATATTGTGGTGAAGAAGTGACTCTATTATGAACTTCTTACTAACTTGA
Source organism: Kokia cookei (assembly GCA_039519145.1). Taxonomy (NCBI): domain Eukaryota; kingdom Viridiplantae; phylum Streptophyta; class Magnoliopsida; order Malvales; family Malvaceae; genus Kokia; species Kokia cookei. The sequence continues at coordinate 16,781,591 of CM076908.1, forward strand.
GAAGTTGACTCTGTTGTAGATACTGGATCAATCTGAAACTCCACCTGTTTTTGTTGTTCTTTACTGGAAGAGTCTTTAAGAGATAAGTTAGGTAACATAGCAGTTTCATCAAAAACAACATCTCTGCTAATCACAACTTTTTTATTTTCAGGATACCATAACTTATACCCTTTTGTACCAGCCTTAAAACCAAGAAAAACATATTTAATGGATCTTTGTTCCAATTTTTCATTATCAACATGAGCATATGCAGGACATCCAAAAATCTTTATATCAAAATATCTCTTGTGGAGTCTTTAGCTCAATGGCAACGGATGGAGATCGGTTGATCAAAAAACATGCAATAGAAGTTGCTTCAGCCCAAAAATGACTTTGGTAGATTAGAATTCGACAACATACATCGAACCTTCTCCATGATTGTTCTTTTCATTTGTTCTGCAACGCCGTTTTGCTGTGGAGTATGACGAACTATCAAATGTCTCACGATCCCTTCTGATTTGCACAATTCATTAAACTCATCAGAACATAACTCTATCTGTGCAGAGATATTTTGTCTGTTTTTCAACCATAGTTTTCCAAGACTTGAATGCGGAAAACACATCGCTTTTCTGCTTCAAAAAGAACGCCCAAACTTTTCTAGAAAAATCATCAATAAGAGTTAGCATATAATTAGCTCCACCTCTCGAAGAAACTCTAGATGGTCCCCAAAGATCAGAATGAATATAATCCAATGTTCCCTTCGTGTTATGGATTCCTTTGGTGAATCAAACTCTCTTTTGCTTCCCAAAAATGCAATGCTCACAAAACTTCAATTTGCTAATGTCTTGCCCATCAAGAAGTCCTCTTTTACTCAATTTTGTCATGCCATTCTCACTCATATGCCCTAGAAGCATATGCCAAAGTCTAGTAATATCATAATCTGACAAGGAAGAGGAAGCGACTGCAGCATCACTACTAATAGTTGAACCTTGCAAAACATATAATTTGACAGTCTTTCTCTACCCATTCATCACAACGAGGGAATCTTTAGAACCCCACTTTTAACTGTGTACCTGTGTCCTTTTGAATGAAGAGTAGTCAACGAAATCAAATTCCTTTTCAATTCTAGTACATGTCGCACGCCACTAAGAATTCTAACGACTCCATCAAACATCTTTATTTTAATTGTGGCAACACCTACGATTTTACATGAAGCATTATTTCCCATCAAAACAACACCTCCAGACATAACTTCATATGTTGTAAACCAATCCCGATTAGGACTCATATGAAAGGAGTAACCAAAATCGAGGATCCACTCATCGCTCACTTTAGAATTGTCAACAAAAGCAACTAGGAGTTCACCATCACTATAGTCTTCTACTACATCAGCTTCACTGGATTGTTTTGTTTGTTTTCCCTTTTAATTCTCTACCTCTCTTTTGATCTTATTTTGTAACTTGTAGTACTCTTTCTTAATGTGTCATTTCTTCTTGCAGAAGTTACAAGTTTTACCTCTATTTAAAGATCTCGATCTACCTTTAGATTTACTACGGGTATTTGTTCTTGTGTCCTCTCACAATTATCATCATTGTTTCGATCTTGTCTTCTACGAACAATGAGACCCTATCCCTGAGATTCAAATCTAGCCACAAGATGCTTCATCTTGTCATACGAGGCTAAGGAAACATAGACTTCATCAACTATGAGAGATTCACGGCTATACAAAATTGTATCTCTAAAGGTTGAATACGACGATGACAACAAACAAAGGAGAGTTAACCCTAAATCCTCTTTATCATACTGAACCTCCATGACCTCCAAATTTGAGACAATTTCTTTAAACACATTCAAGTGTTCGTGCACAGATGCACCTTCTTCCAAACGATGAGCATACAGACGCTGCTTCATATGCAATTTACTGGTTAGGGTTTTCGACATACATAACTGCTGCAATTTTGCCCATAATGCAGCAGCAATCTTCTCCTTTAACATATTTTGTAGAATTTCATTCGACAGATGTAGTTGTAATTGTGTCAAAGTCTTACAATCTTTATGTTTCTTCTCTTCATCTGTTAAATTCGAAGGCATCTTATCTAACCCTAATAGGGCATCCTCCAAATCTATCTATGCAAGAATTGATTGCATCTTTACCTATCACAACGCGAATCTGGTGTTGCGATCCAACAGCGAAATATCACACTTCAATGTCGCTATTATCGTGATCGAGACTAGTAACCCGAAAAGCTCTGATACCAATTTGATAAAATTAAATATCAACAATGAACAAATATCGCAAAGAAAACGAAAAGAAAGAACATACAGATTTTACGTGGAAACCCTTTCGAGAAAAAACCACGGGCAGAGGAGAAGAAGATTCACTAATATTGAAAATCTCATAATTACAAGAGGAGATGATTATGCCTATTTATAAGTTGAAAAACCTTATTCCAATCAACAACTAATAGAAGTAACGTAGTAAGGTTGAAACACCTTATTCTAATTAAAATAAAATAGATGACCTATTCTAATTAAAATAAAATAAAAAAAAGTCTAGTTTATTTGGACTTTACTTTTATTTTATTTCACCACTGTATTTTATTTTAATAAGAATTCTAGTCACCAAATTCTAACAAGCTTCCTAAAGAACACTCTTTATACTCTTAATGTATCTTCTCATTCTTATCTATAAATATTACGAACCATCTTTTAAATCTCCATACAAGACTAAATAACGTTTACTTTCACTCTTAACTTATACTTCAACTTATTTTATGTTAATCTTTTCACAACTTGTAACCTATTTTCCTTTATACTCATTTACCATTAGATTTTAATATATTTTCTTAATCTTTCAACTCTTCACTATTTTTATTCCTTATAAATCTTTTTCTCTCTTCAAACATTAACATCACTTCGTCTATTCTTATTTCCCCAAAATACGTTTTTTATTACTACTCACCTATAATTTTTTTCCTAATTTAATCAACTTTTAATTTATTTATTTTTTTAATCGCCATTCTTCTTCTTTTCAAAGTATAATTATTCCACAAATTTTTCTCTCTACAATTTACTCTCTCATTAATGCTCTTTACAGGCTATTATTTGCTTTTTTCAATAATTTCTAGAAAATCTTTTATTTAATGTCTCTTAGAGTCATACTTAAAAGTATTTTTCAAAACAAATATCCAATATTCACCACAATGGGTGTAACACCCCTACACTCGACCCAACCATCGAGTCAGGATATAAAAATGTTACATTTGTTACCAGAGCAACCATGGCCATATTCTAATAAGCTTAACCTCTTATAGAGAATGTTTTGATATTACTAACATAATATTTTGTAACATTTCAATTTTAACTAAAATTTGTTAAAATTATTAACGAAATTTTGTTTTAACAGCAAAGTATAAAATAGGATAAAAGTATCAGTACTATTCTATAGGTATCAGTATCTTAACCTTAAGTATCAACACCCCTGTCCTAATATCAATACTAATTTGAGTTCCAAAGTTCAGAAATAAGAAATTTCAAATTTTGGGACAATTTGTAATTTTACACCCTAAACATCTCATAGTTATTTCTAAATAATCTAATACGTTCAATTATAAACATCTATTAGCTAAGATTAATTTTCCCAACAACTCTTTTAATGAACGCATGATTTTTTTGCTTAAGTGAACCTTATGCAATTGCCATTCATATAAAAAGTTTACATAAATATCAAAATTTTACGATAGACCATTTAAAAGATCTGCACTTATAAAATATAGTTTACTCTACTCTCATATCACATCAATTTGCCAACATTTAATATTTTCAACTATTTTCTGTGAATCCCAAATTAATCCATAACCAAATAAATTTATTTATCTCTTTCCTATTTTATATAAATGTTTAATTTCCAAGATAACAATTCTATTTCCCTAATTACGTTAACTATTATTGAAAATTTTCAATATTATTGCCTATAGTCAAACCATGCAAACTTTATTCCTTTTGACAATAGTTTTTCAATAACTTTTTCACTTGACTTTCTATTTTATTTATATTTTCAATACTTGTTTGTACATAAATTTTCCATTTTGTTTTTCTATTCCATTAACCATTATTAATCAAATTTTTATTAAATAATTTTAAACCAAACCACTTATTATTTATTAGTTTAACAATTCTCTAATATATATTCAGTTTATTCTAATTTTAGTCTTATACTTCTCAAAATTATTCAAATAGTCTAGTTTTCATATTTTTTACAGATGAGTCCTTAAACCTTTTTTCTTTTACAATTCAACCCTAAGCTACCAAATCTTTTCTTTTTGATTTATTTAAGGTAAAATTTAGTTAAAATATCACATATATAATCCTAAAAATTTTGAAATTTATAAAATTGTCCACTATTTCAAAATGTTTCAGTTTAATCAATTTAGTCCTTATGATTCACTACTCACTATTTTAAGTAATCAGTATCTCAATTCAATCTTTTACTATCATTATCATAGACCAGAAACTTCCAGAATCCTTAAAAATCATAAATTTTCAAGTTCTATTTTTTTATTTTTTTATTTAATCAATGGTTCAATTGCAAATTAGTATTTTTCCCAAAATGACACAACTACATTTTAATCTCCATATTGTTCATATTGATTCAATTTACTCTATATATTTTTCATTCCTTTTACTCATCTCAAGGAATTTATTATTACACCACATTTTCTACTAATGATAAATTTGTTCATTGGTTATTTTAATTTTAATTTTAATTTTCTCCTTTTTTTTCTTTTTTTTTTTGTTATTATTGACATCTAAATTTTTCAGGCGTTACAATGAGATTTTTTTTCGCATTTTTCACAAGATTGAATAGGTCTTATCCTTAAACCTTCCAAAATTGCCTCGGAAATAATATGAGATCCTATTTATTTTTCTCCTCAATATTAGACATCTCATTCAGATTTTCCTATAATTTCACTAGAGGCGCAAAATCGCTAACAACCATAACAATACAACCTCGATCACGACTAATCGTAAACCTAGAACTCATACAAGGTGGCATAGTAAACTATCTACATAAAGCAATAATCACTAAAATACAATCTGGTACTGGAGTCTCGGATCAAATCTCAACTTAGAATTTTCAAAGTACAAAAATAATTTATAAAATAATATATTTATTAAAAATCTCTGATTACCCCAAAACCTTTGAAAACTTTTGAAATTAATTATTTTGAGCCTCACAATCCGAGGGTTGAATTCAACTCTGATACCACTAATTGTAACCTCCAAAATCTAGCCTAAAAGATATGATTGGATCGAGAGGGTCAATATTGTAATTTTACCATCAATAAACCATTTAAAACCTATATAAATACTTTAATTTGTAAATAAATTAAGATATTGTAAAATAATTAATTTTCCATAATTTTGAATAATTATAAACTTAAAAATTATTTGTTAAGCAATTCAAACAAATATCCAAAATCTCAAATTAAAAATTTACAATACAATCTCAAAATAATTTAATAATATAATAAACTGAATGATGAAATAAAAATATAAAAAAACGTGAGATCCTCCGAGTACCAAGTCGCCTCAGTCCACTGTATTTGAAAGAGAAACTATTGGGGAGTGAGCTAAAGAGCCTAGTGTCTCTAAAGTATATACATCTACAGTCAAAATATCACAGTCATTCATAGCATTAAAAGTAACCACACAACATTTAAAATGCAATGAAAATGCAAGCATAATGCAATGCACCTATTCTTCAGCACACCAACACAGTGGAGAGGTTCCCCATAACCCCTTCCCAACCAATCATCACCAATTGTAGTGTGATTTTATATCAACCGTTTGAAGGGGTGATCACCACGTCTTCCACCGTATAATTACCCATGAACACACAATGGCATGATGTCACATTTATCACAGTCTCAATCTCAGGCTCATGATACAATATATGTATCCTAGAGTACACAATATTTTTTTATTCACAGTATTTAAGTAATCCACAAACTGATAAGTATGCATGCAATATCATCATGCGATCAAATAATACATCACAAGATCATGTCATTACACATCACAAATTAATATCACCCAATGAATTCAACACAAACAATATCACACAAAGAGATGTAACACAGATAGAAACACACCTCAAGTGGTAAAGGCTCTAACGACAAGAAGAACATCTCCCACGCTTAGGTTTATCATCGGGTCCAACTGAATCAGAATCTACGAGAGTAAATTCTAAATTAAATCTATAACTATGTCACCAACTAAAAACAACACAAAATCGAAACCAAAACTCACATGTCACTATCGGAACTTGAGTAGGGATAGTCTGCACAGGTGGAGAAGGTAACTTGTCATTCTCAAAATTGTAATCACCTACGCACAAAATATCCCAAGTCAAATCTCTTATCCATTTTTCTTAAAAAATTTTACTAAGTATAATAACATGTGAATAGCTAAAACGAGGCTTTTGGGTTTGAATTTGACAAAACGGACAGCGAATTCTGAATCAGTACGTTGAAGAATGGCAGATAGGTTTGGTAAAGTAAAAGTCAACGGCCAATGGGTTAATCAACAAGTCTGGTCAAAGTCAACAGGTAGGGTCGATAAACTCGGGTCAACGGGTCGAGTCACACCAAATTAGGTTTAGGGTTTGGTGATTTGGTTTTAAGGTATTTGGTTTGGGCTTTATGGTTTTGGGTTATAGGGTTAAAGGTTATTGGGTCTCTTTATTGGGTTACCTTAGACTTGGGCTCACACATGGGTCATTATTTAAGCATTGATTGGGTCACTCATTTAGGTCATGGCTTGGGTTTGATCAAGTGGCCTAATTTTACATCTTGTTTGCAACATAAGACTAGGGTTTCCTTAACCCCTTTGGTGGCGCCTATTAGAGCCTCGACGGACAGTGAATTGCTCGGCGAAAAGGCACTAAAACGAGACCAAAATAAGGCCCCCAACATGATGCACAACTCTCATAGGCTTAGGACGGCGAGGAATCGATGGAGTTACAATGAAGATTATGCAAAAAGATAAAACCCGAACGGTTTCCAACATCATTCTCTCAAACAACGATGGTGAGAGAGAAAGGGAGAGTGAGGGTGGGTTCATATGACGACGAGGAGCATTTTGATGGTGGTGAACACACGACCAACGGCAAGGGGACCACCGGAGGTTGATCGAAAAAGGTAAAGGGAGATGGGGGTTAAGAGGATTTAAGTTGTGAGGAAAAATAAAGAAAATTAAAATGATGATATTGGAGGCTAAAAGTCAAACAAGGAGAAAAAAGAGGTTTAAATACCACCCAAAATGGATAAAATTCACAAAATGACAAAAAAAAAATTTAGGGTTTTTAAAAATATCCCCAAACTTTACCCACTAAACAATTTAATCCCAAAATTCCTAATTTAGCCACAAAATTTTAATTAAGGCTCAATTTAGTCCTCGAATGTCAGTAAAATTCTAAATTAATCCCTAAAGTTCACAAGAATTCCTTTATAGTCCTTGAAAATACTAAATTCACAATTTAATCCCAAAATATAAAAAAATTGGGTTATTACATAGTGACTACTGAGGGGATCCAAGTTGATCCTAAGAAGATAGAAGTTGTGGTTGAGTGGAAACAACTGAAGAATGTATCTGATCTTTGGAGTTTCCTCAATTTGGCAAGTTATTACCATAAGTTTATCGAGGGGTTCTCTTTGATAGCTTCTCCACTAACTAAGCTTATGCACAAGAACTTTCCGTTCAAGTGGTTTGAGGAGCATCAATTGAGCTTTAAAAAGCTCATGTCTATTCTGACACAAGCTTTTATTCTAGTTTAACCTGAGTCGGGTAAAGAGTTTGTTGTCTACAGCGATGCGTCACACGTTGACTTAGGATGTGTTCTGATGCAGGATGGCAAGGTTGTAGCTTACGCATCCTAGCAGCTTAAGACGCACGAGGGTAATTATCCTGCTCATGATCTTGAGCTAGTTGCAATCGTGTTTTTATTAAAAATCTTGAGGCATTATTTATACGGTGAGAGATGTGTTATCTACACCAATTACAAAAGCCTCAAGTATATGCTAACTCAGAAAGAGTTAAACCTGAGACAGCTTAGATGGGTTGAATTACTCAAAGAATATGATGATATAATTGAATATCATTTTGGTAAAGCTAATGTGGCAGCTGATGCTCTTAGTTGTAGAGCGATGACTAATCTGTGACTGATGTTTGCTCGATTGAGTTTGTTTGACGACAGTAGTCTGTTAGCCAAGCTTCAGGTGAAACCAACCTGGCTTGATCAGATTCGAGTTAAACAGCTGCAAGACGAGTCTTTAGTCTAGCAATTGCATGTGTTTGAATAGGGTGAAGAGTTTGAGTTCAGTTTGAATAGCGATAGGGTTCTGTGCTTTAAGGGTCGTATCTATGTACCTATGGATTCTGAGTTGAGACTATCGATTTTGTAGGAAGCACATAGCAGCCCTTACGTTGTGCATCTTGGTAGAAATGAGATGTACCGAGATTTGAGATAGTTATACTGGTGGCTTTAAAATGAGAGGTGACAACCTTCATCTCTCACTATATAACCTATCAGAGTATTAAGGTCAAACATCAATTGCCTTAATTATTACTTCAGATTAAGATTCCCAAATGAAAGTGGGAGCGAGCAACGATGGATTTTGTTAGTGGGTTACTCCTATCGCCCACTAAAAAAAATTATGTTTGGGTCATCGTCTATCGATTGACCAAGTCTGCTCACTTTTTACCGATCTGAACTGATTACTCCCTTCAAAAGTTAGCTAAGTTATATGTATCTAAGATTGTAAGGTTACACGAAGTTCTGGTTTCGGTCATATCAGGTCGGGACCCGTGTTTTACCTATTGATGCTGAATGAAGCTTCATGAAGTGTTAGATACACGATTAGACTTCAGTACAGTGTATCATCCTTAGACTAATGGTCAGTTTGAGCAGCTATCTAGATTCTTGAGAATATGACCTGGAGTTGCGTGATTGGTTTCATGGGTATTTGGGAAGATCACTTATCGTTAGTTGAGTTTGCGCATAATAACAACTTCCAGTCTAGTATCCAAATGGCACCTTACAAAGCTCTACACAACCGTAAGTGTCGCACTCCCCTGTGTTGGACTAAATTAGATGAGAGAAGGGTTTTGGGTCCCTAACTGGTATCTGATTCTGATAATACAGTTAGACTGATTCGAGATCATTTGAAAGCAACTTCTGATCGACAGAAGTTGTATGCGGATTTAAAAAGGAAAGACATCGAGTACTCTATTTGTGATCAAGTATTCTTGAAAGTGTCACCATGGAAGAAAGTTATTCGGTTTGGATGCAAAGATAAATTAAGTCCGAGGTTCATCGGACCTTACTGTATTTTGAAACGAATCAGATTCGTTGCTTATTAGCTCGAATTACCACCTGAGCTTGATCGAATCCATAACGTGTTCCACATTTTGATGTTGCGAAGGTATAGGTCTGATCCTTCTCATATCGTTCCAGTTGAGGAGATCGAGGTGAGACCCAATTTGACCTTCAAAGAGGAACATGTTCAGATTTTTGAATGAGACATTAAGGTCTTGCGAAGAAAAACCGTACCACTAGTTAAGATATTATGGCGTAATCATTGTACCGAGGAAGCTACTTGGAACCTGAAGAGTCAATTCGACAGCAATATCCACATCTCTTCTATTCAAGTAAATTTCAAGGACGAAATTTCTTTTAAGGGGAGGGAGTTGTAATGCCCCAAAATTTTGATCTTTTCTAGTCGAGTTGAAGAAACAAAATATGCCTCTGCTTCTATGCTTATATGTTATGTTTACTTACTTGAGATTTGGGGTTCGAGTCGTATTTTCTGAATATTGTACTTCCTTTTTCTGAACTTTAAACTTTGAACTCGTCCTATAAACTAGATTATTTGCATGGTTGTGTCAATGATGAGCTTAATGGTTCAATGGTTAAGCATTTGTCTATTCTCTGGTCATGTGTTCGAATCCCTATTTATATAATGAGTATATTCTTTTTCTTTTTCCAAAAATTATTTTAGATAGTAATTGTGTTTAAAACTCTCATATTTGAAAAGAAACGACTGCTTTTTGTTATCTTCTTCATCGATATAAACTTCTACAATTTTCTAATTTTTTTGTTATTTTTACTTCTGATCGTTCTGGTGCTGTGGTGATTTGGAATTGTTGTACTTCGTTAATCTTTGTCGATTGTAGTAGAAGTTTCGTTTCTGTTCTTTAGTTGGAAATTATACAACTGCGTTTGGGGTAGTTTTACCTTGTTTTCTTTCCTTCATCGAATTGCTTGCTAAGTTGTACATATCTTGTGCACGTGTAATTATGTTATTCTAGGAAGAAGTCTTCAAGATAGTACGTCCCTTAACATACGAAGTTAGTGATTTAACTCACGCTCAAAGGTAATAGAAATTTCCCAAATTAGAATTTTTTCGTGTTGATGTTGAGTTTGAGTTGTTGCGATTGTGGTTAAAATTAAGTATTTGGTTTTGATTTAGGCTTGGTGACCGTGTTTCAGGACTCCTTTATCGTCATTTTACAGATAGGGTGTTGAAACCCCTTTAAAGTTTTTGCTAAATTCCTATATTTTTACCTAGAAAATGCCACTGATCGAAGGCACACGGGCTGGCACACAGGCGTGTGTCCAAGCTGTATGCCATTAAATTAAGCTTTAGGGACACACGAGCTGGGCACACGGGTGTATGTCAGACCATGTGTGTATATTATTTTGTGATATACGGGCTAGGCACACGAGCGTGTGCTAGACCGTGTATATATACTATTTTGGGAATTAGCATACATGAGACACATAGACTTGTGTTAGACTGTGCGTATATTGTTTTATGACGCACGGGATGGGCACATGAGCGTGTACCAGACCGTGTGAATATACTATTTTGTAATTGTAAGTGCAGTGGTCACACGGGCTAGACCCATGGGCTTGTGTCAAACCATGTGTCACACACGGGCCAGCACATGGTCGTCTGAACCTTGTTTTGTCCGAAAACACTGTATAGAGCAATTGTATGTTGTCCATAAAACTTGCGACCTAAATTGAACTTTGAAAACTATTGATCATATTTGAAATTTGATTCCAAGTATCTATAACTGATAGTTGTGTATTAGCAACATTTGATATATCTTATACATGTGTATATATGAAATTGAAATAAAAGATCTGATGTATGTTTCTGCATTTGCATAGAGGTTGAGATTATGATTTGAAGGAAGTATCTAAACTGTTTCGATGGTAAAACCATTTGAAAATATTATCTGATCTAGAAATGACACTGTAAACATTGCGATGTGTCATACCGACACTATATGGTGTGTAGGGATGGATATTGGTGTGTTGGGTTGGACGAAGATGGTGTGTAGGGATGGGATTGCATAATTATATCTGTATCTATAACTGAATGTGAATCTGGAATGATCTCTGTATCTATTAACTGTATAATTGAACTGGAGAATGGTTATCTATCTGACTGGGATTATTAAGCTTATGAACTTAACCGTGATTGGTATTTTCAATAATTTTGTATATAGAAACTGTGAACCTTCGTTATTCGGTGTACTAACTTAATCAATGGAATTTTAAGACCTTCCCAGACCTAATGGCCGACGGACGAGGGACTCGGTCAGCTATAAGACATAGTCATGACTTTTATTGGTGATTGTAGCTATGCTACTTCAAACTTTTAGGATTAGGATTTCTTTGGATGTTGTTTGCACATTTTAAATTGGTGTTGGCTTTCGTAGCATGCTTCTAGGCTGTTTTTTATAAGATTTAATACTATGGATTAGTTCTGTGATTGCATGCTTTCTTTATGGTAATGTGTGTGATTTCCTGGACTTAGTTTTTTCTTCTAGGTCGGGTTTAAGGTGTTACAAGTTATATCGACAGACAATTAAGGGATTTTCATAATCCTTAATATTACAAAATCAAATCTTATCATATTACAGATCTTCTAAGATTATTTTTCCTATTTACCAAGGTAACCCTAATTTACCATAAGTGTTTCATTGGGTCATAAAAGGCTTCAAATAGATGGACTTCGTCACTTGTTTTTTGAATCGAGACAATTTAAGTGGATCAAATGAGTCTTATTTAATATGTAAACCTCCATAAGACACTTTGTGCTTTGATCATAGATTTTGAATTGCGACCCATGACATTAGAAAAAAGAACATAGAAACCATCTTTAGAAATCTCCTTTGTGGCCATAACCTTGCCCAACGTCCATCTTCAATGGTAATTCTTGATTATCCATCTTCTAAATTCATGAAACATGATTTTATTTTTCAATTATTCACCTACTTTTCATTTCATTTAATTCTAAACTCTTTGAATTTATCTATATAAATATCGGCTTCGCATTTGATTCAACAAAACAAATTCATTTCATTTGCTTTTTCTTTTCAATTCAATTTATTTGTTTAATGGATTGAATAGATCAATAATTTATTATATCCTATTAGATATTCCTACACATTTGTAATGTTTTACACTATTATATTTATTCTTTCTTTTAATTTCTAATGAACAAATTTAATATTATTTATATCTTGTTGGGATTGATTCGTAGGAGAACTTCCTACATACCTATGTTTTGTGGGGTCACTCTCACATGTTTACGTTTTGTAGTCAACTATTTTCGTCTTGTGTGATAGTGAGTATGTGATGGGTGGTTTTTTGATGAGAAACTACCACTATAAAAGCATAAGGTCCCTAAGCTTAAAGAAAACAAAATAATTTCATCTAGTGAGAATTTCGAGTACTTAGAAGATTTTGGCGATTTTCATATTTTCCTATTTTCGTGTTTTCGTATAGTTGAATTCAATGTCCTCGTTGGTTGTTTAATGCACTCAACAGTGATGTTACACCATCTGAATTTTGTGCAATGACAAAAAATATTTATGTTCGATCTTTTTCGTTGCACTTTAACGTTTAAATCGTTATTTATACTTACATATCTATCTATAATATAAACTAACTCTTAAAAGAGTCTTAGGAGTAAATGGGGTCATAATAGTCTCTTTCACATATATATTTTTTAATTATTTATCTATATTCTGATATTTTTAGCTCTTAAAAATCTAAATTATATATAATATGTATTTACAACTTTAAATATTAAAGCTTGAGTAAATATAAATTATTTGGACATTTCATCTAAATAAATTTCAGAAAATTTAAAAATGGATAATTCAATTATTATTTTTAAATAAAGCATGATTTTTATTCATTTTAATGTATGTTAATTTTAAACTAATATGTTTTTTCTTTAGTATTAATCCATTTCTTTACTTTTTTTTAAGTTTTTTTTTCTTTATTTTTCTTCTCATTTATAAAGTCTTTAATATTATATGTTTCAATACTTTATTTCAAAGTGTAAATAAATATAAATATTTAAAATGCCAATAGTAACAGTATGTGATACTATTTAATTGCTAAAATAAATCCTCATTTTTTGTTCCAAAAAACAATGGAAAAGTTAAAACAGTTAAATTTTTGCCATCAAATATTAATTTATGTAGGGAATGAATTGTATGAAACAGAAACGCTATAATATCATGTATTTTTATAAATTATTTAATGTCTTTTCAACAACTTTTTTCATGTCATTGACACATCATTTTGATAATTTTTTTAACTTAGACCTTGAACCCTAAATCTTAAACCCTAAACCTTAGATTGTAGACCATATACCATGAAACCATAGACCATCAAGGTTCAAGTCCAAGGTTCATGGTCTAGAGTTAAGGGTTAAGGGTCAAGGGTGTAGGGTGCAAGGTTCAATGCATAAGGTTTAAGGTTTAGGTTTAGGGTCGAGGGTTTACGGTTTAGGATTCAAGTTAAAAAAAATTCCAAAAGGATGTGTTAATGACATAAAAAAAGATGTTGAAATGGTATTAAATAATTGGTAAGACATACAGAATGATGTGGTGTCTTCTTTTATACAATTTTTTCCCTATTTATCTATACATTCATACATTCAACTCCAAACTTAAATAATTAGAGATAATTACAGACGAAGGAAGAATCAAATAAAAGAACTAAAAAAGGAGGATGGTTTGCTCATGTCGAGCAAAGAGGAAATGATGAGGATTGCAAAAGATTATCTCTCAAATCTATTCACCACAAGAGGAGGAGGGATGTTGGAGGGTGTGTGAGATGGGGTGAATAAATGTATCACTGAGGAGATGAATCGAGAACTGACAGAAACGTACAAATCAAATAAATCCAAAAAGCTCTTAAAGACATGGCGCCATTGAAAGCTACGGGGGAGAACAGCTTTCCAGTCATTTTCTTCCGTAAATTCTAGCAAGTAAGAGGAGATATGGGGAAGTATTGTCTCAACATTTTAAATGGAGGTAATCCCTTGGAAATTATAAATTCAACTCTAACAGTGCTAATTCTGAAAAAGTCTTGCCTAAATAATGTGAAAATTTTAGACCTATTAACTTATGCTCGATTATTTACAAGATCATATCAAAAGTCGTGGCTAACAAATTTAGTCGAATACTGAATAGTTGCATTGATAAAGCGAAAAGTGTTTTATTCAAGGAAGAATGATTATTGATAACATATTATTTGCCTATGAAATCCTGGACATGCTAAAACGAAAAAGACTAGGTATGATGGGATCTTTTACACTTAAACTAGATATGAGCAAAGCATACAATAGAGTTGAATGGGGATTTTTGAAAGAGATGATGTTGAAATTAGATTTTGAGAGGACATGGGTAGAGTCTATTATGAAATGCATCTCTTTTTCTCTTATTTAGTTTGTATTAATGGAGAAGCAGGTGAAAGTTTCAAACCAACGAGGGGCCTCAAGCAAGGTGACCTGTTAAGCCGTTATTTATTTTTTTATATGTGACAAGGGCCTATCAACCTTGATGCGAATGACGAAGAATGAAAAAGAATAAAAGACGTAAAGGCAAGTAGAAGTGGGCTAATACCAGCAGCCACATAAGTTGGTTTTCAATGCTAACGACAACAACAACACCAACTATCACATAAGCTGGTTTATGGTTTAAAAATAGCAACAATACTACAAATAAAAGCACCAAAACCCATGTTTTTCTCTCCCTCCTCCTTGCATCCTTCAATTTCCTCAGTTTTTTCAAAAGACCGAACAACACAATTAGTGAACGTGGCATTAATGGTGGATTAAACTAGGTAAAAAATGGCATGGTTTTCGAAACCCACTCTCAAACTTCTTACACCCAAAAAACCTCCTACCTGGGTTGTCATTGGACCAAGACATGTTTAATTTGGTTGGGTTTCCATAATAACACACCAGAATCACGCTCAGAATCTCTATTTTTTTTCTTTTCTTCTTCTACTACCTAAACCTTAAATTGGTAAGAAAATGTGTTGTTTAAATTGGTGCTAACTGGCCAGCTGAACGGTTAATGACAACATGGAATCCATCATCTGCCATGTCACTTTTTTGTTATGTTTGTAACGAAAAATGATTAAAAGGACTGTTTTGTTATTTTTCAAAAGTTGAGTGACTAAATTGAAATCTGAGTGACTGTTTTGTCAGCTACATCAAAGTTGAGTGATTGTTGGTGTAATTTACCTTTAAAAATATTAATTTATTGAATAATTTAATAAAACAATAAAAATATATTTTGTTCTCACAAAAGTATTTTTTTATTGAATAATTTAATTGCTTTTATTGAAATCAATGTTGTTTGAATTGGATTGAACCGACCAATCAAAGTGGTTGGACTCGGAATCGGTCAGGGGTTCAGTCCAAAAAGTGGCTTTGAACCAGTTGGATAGAAACTAATACAAACCAATTGAATCAACTAAAAAATTGGTTGAATCGCAATATTTTAGTTTTTGAATTTTTAATAATTTTTAATCGAACCGATTAGATCGATCAAACTGTTTAATGATAGACTAATCAGTTCGATTGTCGGTCCAATTCAAAAAACATTTATTGAAATTTTATTATGCTTTGAAATTATAGTATATATGAATGTTGCTTAGAAGTTTATTTATGTAAATTATTTTTCGTTGTCATATATTCTATATAGTATATATGCAATATTTGAATGGATCATCACTTAGTTTTTCGTAGTAAATCCTAACAATATTCCACTATTTGAAGTTGTGGAAATATGCAGTTATTAGATTTATATAAGATAACCTATATTTAATTGGTTTCCCTTGACACATTCACAGGCAAGAAAGATTTTGTGGTTGAAATAATGATCATAACTTAAGACACTGTTTCATTGTTCTTAAGTCACTTTTTATAGTTGAAGACTTTGGATTACATCAAGAGTTTTATGAAAGTATTATCTTATGTTGATTTTTAGCTTAACTTTAAAGAAAAGTGATTAGATTATAACTCTTATGTAAACAAAACTTAATTAGTATATAAACTTAAGTTTTGTCCATGTTAATGGTAACCAAGAGAGAAAAAGACTTTGAAAGAGCACAAATTTGTTCAAGTTAGGAACGCGTATGTGTGCTTACTTTTTGTAAGCAATCAAGACAGTCTCTTGAGTTGCAAAGCTAATCTTTCAACGGGGAAACTTAATGGGAGAATGATCTAGTCTTTGTACAACTATGAGATTGCTAAATTGGTGAGTGTTAGACTAGTGTTAATACTTAAATCATTGGTTGTACTGTGAGAAATATAATGGATCATTGCACTAATCAAGGCCCTGCAGACGTAGATTAAAATCGAATTGTATAAACAATCTTAGTGTTCTTTATATTCTACATACATTTGGTTTCATATTTGAAACTGAAGACATAATTCTAAGCATTATTTTAGCCACAATTTTCTATTTTGCAAAGCAAGTACCCCCTCGTTTCTATAATTGATATCAGGGCCCTCACTTAACATTGCAATAATTTCTTTTACTATAATTTAAGTTTCATACTGAATCAAACTAATTGATTTGAAACCTATTTGAAATAATTGGTTACATTACTACCTAAATAGATAATGTTTTTAATACTTTTATTTTCTTTTGGATCTTAATTTTTTTTGTGTTTTATCATGACGTTTGAAAGTTTTTTTGCAAGTAAATTAAAAGAGAGAACTCGTTTTCTTATTTTAATATTTCACATGGGTTAGTCGATGAGTAATACAACACTAAAATTGATTTTTTTTTTTAAATATTTTTAAAATTTTAAAGTTGAGACTAAATTAATAAATTTTGTAAATGTTGAGGGTCAAATTTATTGATTTTTTTAGAACTAAAACTAAAATGATAAATTTTGTAAACATTGAAAGTTAAATTTATTAAAATTTTTAAATTTAAAATTAAATTGATAAAATATGTAAAAACTAAAATACTAATTTTGTTATTAGAATAATATTTTTTAAACTAAAATATGTGCATTAACTTCAGTGGAAATTGCGAACTCTAATACTACTCGAACTCCAATGAAAATCACCATAAAAATTCATCCAATAATGAATAGCAGTTGCGAATGGTGATATAAAGAAAATTTAGTGAACGGAGTATGATATTTTTGAAATCAAAAACTACTAGGATTTTAGAATAATCATGATACTAATTTTAAAATTTTATTACGATTGCGGGGATAGCTCAGTTGGGAGAGCGTCAGACTGAAGATCTGAAGGTCGCGTGTTCGATCCACGCTCACCGCAGAATTTTTGAAATTTTTGTACTGCTTCATTTTGGGCTATCTTTTGATAGGCTTTTTGTGCTGCTTCATTCTGGGCTCTCTTTTGATGGGCTTTCCAGACGGTACCACCAAAGTTGATCAAAGAATACATGCTAACCCCCTATCGTTCACCGCACTTCTTTCAATCTCTTGTGAAGCCGTGCTCTTCTTCGAGCAAACTCTTGGATCTTACGGTCATGCTCTTTAAGCATTTGATCGACATTGTCGGATGGAGCAAGTAATGGTCCCGATACGTATATTTTTTTTCCCCTGCGACCTCCACCATGCTGCACCAACCATTAATATTTCATAAGAAACCTCACCCGTTGAACAAAAACTTAAAGAAAAAAGCTAAAACCGAATATTACTGAACTTCAATAAATGATTCCAATGATAAAGCAAGTGTTGTTCATCCTTAAAAATTCAAATTCAAATATTTATATGTACAAAATGTGTGTAACTTATCAAAAGATAAAAAAATATTGATGACTTCATTTACAATGGGTATTGTTATTTTTTCCCTGTAATAAAAGAAGGAAGAGTATTGGTGAGGTGTAAGGCTAAAATATAAGGAAATGAAATTAAAATAGAAAAACAAAGAGTGGATCTAAGTTGATGGTGACATACAGAAAACACCGAGAGGTGACAGCAGGTGTTGCCAACATGGAGTGACCCGTGATCTCTTTTTCATTTGTCTCCTTCTCTCCTCTAGTTTTTTTTTTTTTTTTTCAGCTTGTAGCTTCACGTGCACCTACCTTAAATCTTTTCATTATTACCCCCACAATTATCTTCTTTATTCAATTCCCCCCCCCCTCCTACACACTCAATCTTTTCTCTTTTTCTCATTTTTCCCCCCACAATCCACCAATTACAAACTACTTACAAAATCTTTTCAATTAATAACAAAATTGTATTATTTAAAATTAGCAAGATTTTTTATTTTAGGATAAACTAAAAAAAAAGTTGGAATCAAAAGAAAGACAGTGGATAAAAAGGGAAAGAAAAGAAGGGGCAATTAGGTCAAAGAAAAGAAACGTCGTTGTCGTCCAAGCAGTGATCGCAAGCATTTCTTAGGCTAATCGCGCCACCCTCCGATGTAACCCCTTTTTTAACGTTCTCTTTTAATTTTCTTATACTATAAATATAGAATTATAATAACTTCACTGCAACTTCCACAGCATAAAGAAATTTCATGTACATTTCTTTATTATTCTCAGATTTTTCTCACTCTCTGCCTCCTTCTTCTCTCCAATGTTAGTTGAATCGATCCAGGAGGTCAGATTTCTTTTCTTTTTTTATTATTCTTGGTTCTTTTATGTTTCTGTTTCTAAATTGGAGCTGTTTCTGTTTTTTTTTTTTTAATTTTGGATTGTGTACTAGATTTACTGCTTGAGAAACTGTAGGGGAAACGGTGAAGGAAATTTTTATAATTCAAGATTTTTTTTTGCATTTTCACTGCTTTGAATTCATTCTTTCTTTCTTCTTTTTTTCTAGGCGGTGGAATTTTCTTTTAATGGCATATTCGTAGCCGTTTTGATTTCGTCATCTTCCATTGCTTTTTTTTTTTTTTTTAAGTTATTTTGTTTCCTTTTTTAATTATTTTAGGAAACTCGAATTTCCTGTTTGGTAATTCCGAAAATGTAAGAAAAGAAGATGATTTCACTTCAAATTGTTGCATTTTCTTCTGTTTCTTGGCCAAATGGAATTGCTGTTTTCTTTCTTTTAGAAGACTCGGCTTCCTTGCATTGCATTATGTCTATTTACGAATCCTCATTCACATTGAAAAAAGAAGAAAGAAGAAAGAAAAAGAAGTAAAAAAAAAATCTCTAAATTAGTAAATTAGATTCTTTTTCCTTCAATTTTTTGCAGTAAATTGTGCTTTGAGTTTGGAAATAATCCAAAAATGGAAAACAGATTAATTTTTCCCCTTGCTATGCCATCATTGTGGTTTTCATCACCAAAATTTGTTTTCAATGCTTGATTTTAACACATAATTACTTCCAGGAAAAACCATTCTTATCAGGGATGGTGGATGGAAGCACCAATTTGCCAGTCAACCTTTCTTGCTTTGAGCTGATTAAACCAAGCTTTGATGAGACCAACCAGCATTGTTCTCTTGGTAAGGATATTAATGTCAGATAGAATAGTGTTCAATGTCCTATTCTACTAGATGTCTTGCCCATTTTTATCCGCATGTTTAATGAATTCCTTTTGTTGAAATTTCAGATGTCTTGCCTATTCTAATAGAGGAAACTTCATTTCCAGCAAGAGAAAAATGCAGCTTAAACACTTCACATGTAAGTTCATTCCTAATCTGCTGCAGTCTTTTTCTCCTACCCTATAAAACAATCCGAGTCTGAGGGGAGAACTTTTAGAAACTGAATCTGAGGTGCTCTTAATCAACCCTATTTCTCTTAATAGCAGCCTGCTTTGTTGTTGGTGGAAATTGAGTTCCAGCAAGAGGAAACTGCAGCTTAAACACTTCCCTGAAGTGACAGGTGTAAACCTGCAAAAATGTCAGTTACATGTTTATATCTCCAGATACACACTTAAAACCTGCTTTCAGTTTTGTAACCTTTTGATCATTAATATAAAAGGCCTGTTTAAAACTTGATATGGCTTGAAAATCAGCTTCTCCTGTAAAAATTGAAACCCAAGCACACTACTCTTTCGATGACCTGCATTTTGGCTTTTTGTTATTTCCACCTTCCTGGAAATCAGCTTAAAATCCCTCCTTGTGTCTTCTTTAGATCGGATCAGTTCATTTGTTGGCAAAGAGAAAATTCTCATAACTTACTGCAAGCCCACTGAGACGCTTTCATGATAGAACATGTGCTTAACTTTAAATCTGTTCATGTCCCATTAGATTTAATGCTTAAGTAAATTCCTTTTTGGCTTATATTTTTGTTATTTTCTAGATTCTATGCTCTGTAAATAATATTTCTGAACCCAATGATCTCTGTTTAAAAGTTAGTTCAAACCTTTTGTTCATTTTCAATCTATAAAATGAGACTATAAAATGGGAAATTGGAAATTATTTGAGTTGTGCTTGCGCATTCTATGCTTCTATTTATTTTCAATCTTTATGCAGGGCCAGGATGTCTATAGCATTTCTGTCTTGCCTGAGGAAGGAAACATGAGTCCAAAATGCACACCACAGTTAACTTTTTTGAGCCTCTTAGAAGTTCCTTTTTCATCAAAAAACCAGATGTGTTTGGATGCGCAATTGAGTTGCCAGAACTGCCTTGATTTGAAAGTGGATAGCGAAGATGCTTATTCATCGTGCATTCTGGATATAAACATTGAGAAAGAGACTCCCGACCTACTGAAATCTAATGATGAAACTGTTGGTAATTCAAAAAGTGAAGGCGTGGTTACAGTAAGTTCGATTTACTAATCTTTACATTGATCTTGTGGAAAGTTTCTCTTCATTTTAAAGGGTATATGCAGTGAATTGCAGATCTTACACAGTTACTATAGACCTACTTTAATCATCTAATCATCAAAGCATTGCTGATTTTCCTTGAGTCTTGGACTCTTGGTCTTTTTCTTCCTTTACTCTCGATGCTAACATTAAATCTCAATGAATGACAGCATCTGCAAAAGGTGTTACAAAGACAAGCAAGCTTAAATGTAGGTGAGAGTTCACTCAGCTTTGATCTGCCAATGGGTTAATTGCAGTAAAACATACTCTGAGAGGTAGTAAGCATATTCTATTTGCTGGAGATTGAGTGGGGTCTAGTTGCATTCTCTTCTCACTGATTGACCATCTTGTTTAACACTGGTGAGTTTATTGACAAATCATGGTTTTGAAATAAATGTCCAAAGGCCATTCATTTCAGAAAGCAGCTGATAACAATTTCAGCAACCAGTGTAGAGCTGGAAAAGATGAAAGAAAATTTCTCTGTCACACAATCTGGGTGGTGCCATTACCTATATAAAAGTCATTGATGCAAAAGTTTGATACATAGACAAGAGGTGAGTAGAAAAGAGTAAATGTAAGTAGTAAGAGAGAGTTAGTGCCATAGGGAGACTAAAAGAAAAACCATGCACTTGGCAATAAACACACAAAATGAACCATTGTCAAACATGATGGTTGATGAGGGTGAAATAAATAGGACTGGACCCCATTCAATCTCCAACTCTAGTACTATATATAATGTTTTGAACACTTTTCTGAGTATCCCCATAAATTATCTATGGGTTCATTTTCCATGTCCATGATTTAGCCATGATTGCATTCTTTTGCTTAAGATATGGTTGATAGTTTCTTCTGAACAAAAAACATCCAAAGGAGTAGAACATTCTACTAGTAACCTAGCTGTCATGAAGAAATATTCTGTTCTAATGTTTCATGCATATTGTTTGATGTGGTGTTTTGACATCAAGACGTACATTTTTTCAATAGAACGTTTATGATAACTATAAGAAAAACAGAGGTTCCCTTGGTAATATGTTCATGTGGAAGTTATTAGAGTCGGAAAACAGGTTTATATTCTTGTAGCCATGGCCGTAGGCCCAAACTTTCACCTTCAAGAAGATTAAAGCTGACAAAAGAACTTCATTGACACATTTAATTTCAGTGCACTAACAATTTAGAACTTCATTGACCCATTCAAAACTCTGTGCGGAACTGTTACTTCAAAGGGCTTCGAGGAATTGTAAGATTGAACTCGATTATCTGGATCAGTAAAAGCTATGTGGTTTTTTGTATTGTCTGCTACCTTTTCTCTGTGCCATTTACTGTTTACTTCCATTTGTGCATATTACATGTTTGCTTCCTCATTCCATAGGATATACCTTACTCAATGCCATGTGGAATTTGTTTACAACTAAAAACTGAATTTGATTGGAACAGACAAATCATCGAACGAGAGGGTTCATGATGCACCAAGCAACAGATGGAGAAGATACAAACGAGCTGCATCATTTGATTCAAGGAAAATTGTCCTCTTTTTCTCAATCTTGTAAGCTCTTTTCTAGCAATCAAGCAGTTTATTTTCGAACTACAAATTTCCATAATTGATACTTCCATTTAGCAAAGACAAAAGATTTCAATCACTGTTGCCATCTTTAAACTAACTCGATGAGTAATAATCTTCTGCTGAGAATCAACCCTGTGGTGCTATCTTGATAGCAGTTTACAACTTTAAAATTTTATGTTAGGCAAAGTTATCCAAAAATAATATATATATATATAAGAGGAAATATTCTTCTTGGAGATAAAAAATAGAAAGCTTTATGATAAGTTAGTGGAATTTTAATATCTTTTAGAGAAAGTGTTAGGTAGTTTTCCTTTAGTTCCATCAATTAATGTTGATTGCTTGTTTGGTTCAGGTCGAGTGTGGGGACTTTGATATTGATTTATCTCACGCTGAGAGTTAGACAAACAATTGATGGGTTCAATCATGTGTAGCACCTCCTTCAACTTGTTTTTCTTTTTCCCTCTTCAGAACAGCTGCTTTTTATGTTTGTTTGTTTTTTTTTCTGAGTTTCCTTTGTAAATATGAGTAGAGAGGTTCAGCATGTCTTCTCATCTACCAACAGATTTTACGAATTTATTGGAAATTTGTAATTTTACTTGTTCTATATTACCTGTTTCATTACATGACTTAACCTACGATCGAATAGTGGTGGAGCTAGAAAATTATTTTTGAGGGATCGGAATTAAATTGTATATTTTTACGATAATAAAAATGTAATTTCTCTATTTTAATAGTCTATATTTTTATAATTTTTAAAAGATTAAATAAATTTTTTATTATTTTTGAAGGGATTAAAGTTAATTTTTTATTATTAATTTAAAAAATTTTAAATTATATAAAACCTAAATGAAAAAAAAAAAAATTTTGGGGATCAAGGCTCTTGTTGGTCTCTTGATTCCGTCACTGTTGACAGATGACAAACTACTTAGGCTCTCAATAAAGGAGTATTCACCAATCCTTTTGTAATTAAACTGATTAATATTGATATAATTTAATTAAATAAAAATTAAAAATAAATTAAATTTGATTCAATTGATCTTATGAATCTGTGTACTAATTTGATGTCAATTTAATTAATTCAATCAATTGATTTGATTTAATTCTAATAACATTGATTAATAAGTTGGGTAGGGTGCAAACTAGACGCATGTAATTACGAATGTGAGTTGAACGAAATTCAAGTTTAACGCATGTAATTTCTTTATTTTCGTAGTTAGTACTAAAAATTTTCTACTTAAATTCAAGAATAAGTGATTGATTTAAAGTGAAGCAAATAAAAATTGAGATTTGTTTTATTAGGTAAGAAAACTTAATTGTGCAAATTTAAGTATGGCTTCAAAAATGAAACTCAAAATTTGAAATTATGTTTTGAGGTATTATTTTAATGGCTGCACTGTCCGTTCCCACAACCCCCCAGAAGGAGGGGAAAATGAAAAGGAAGCTTTCATTTGAATATAGAATATTAATCTGATATCATGAACATTAAAGATCCCCCACTCCCAATAAATGACTATTCCTAGAATGTAATTTTCCGAGACAGAATAAAATTAAAAAAAAAAAAAAGTTGGAACTCTACTTACCACCCAAATGCATGGAATATAAAAAGACTTCACGAACTACCACAATCAAAATGAATCACAATGCTTTTACCGTGTCTTCTAAGTTTTACTTGTGTATTCTTTGAAAGGTTAAATAAAAATGCTGTAGTAAAACACATTATCTGTTTTAACATGCACATCCCCCTCCTTGCTGCTCTGTATTCTGGGATGAATTGCCGCTCGACTTCAAGTTCACATCAACCATGTCTTCCTGTTTTGTTGATGACAGGGTTTCCATCCCTGGTAATGCTGCTGCTATCTTGCGGAACAGTGGCTGCCATGCAACTCCCAAGTTAACAAACACGCATATGTATATGTATATAACTATCAAATCAGTTTAGGGGCGGAGCCAAAAAATTTTCAAAGGAAATCAAAATATAATTATATATTTTTATGATAGCAAAAGTGAAATTTCACCATTTTAATAATCTATATCTTTATAATTTTTAAAGAATTAAATTAATTCTTTCTCATTTGGGGGGTCAAAATGTAATTTTACCATATACTAATTTAAATTTTTTAAAATTATAAAGGACTAAAAGTGAAATTTTCCATTTAGGGGGGAGGCCAGGCACCCTGCCAGTCTCCCCTTGGCTCCGCCCCTGCAAACCATGTTGTTTTGTTCATCACCTTGATGTTGAATCCGGCTTTGGCACTGGTTTCAATGAACATGATTCCAAATTCTTTTGCCTTGTTATCTCCTTCCTCTATAGAAACCTGCCTGTTTAATCGCCAGTCCACGGTATAAATGGAAACAACATGAAGAATGACTCTAAGCTGTGAGTGTTTAAGACCCTCTTAATCATTTAGATATTGAAAACCAATCTAAAAGGTTGAAGTTTCCAACTCAACACAGACCTTTTATCAACAAGATCAGTTTTGTTGCCAACAAGGACAATAATGACATCACTGCCTCGTTCTGTGCGTACCTCTTCAACCCACTTTGAAGTGTTCAAAAATGATTGCCTATCTGCAAGGAGATATCTAAATGAGGAATATAAATAAGCTAATGTTCCTGGTTATCATGGGAGAGCTATTTTATATACTTACTAGCTACATCATAGACAATTACTGCAACAGAAGAATCTCTAATATAACTTGGAATCAGACTCCTAAATCTCTCCTGGCCAGCAGTATCCCTGTGAGATTATAAGATAGAACTCAAATGATGATAAGTCAATTGAAAATTTTGAAGAGCCTATCAATAGTATAAACCAATAAATTGGATTAACTGGCATGCTATATTCTCTAAAGGCGTCATCAGGAACCGAATATGGGAGAGACTAGACGGTCTCTGGATAGTCTTCTTCAAGAAGGCAGAGTTCACAACAGTTCCCAACTGCATAGAAGAGGAAATGCTGGGAGATTTCAACAAGAAAAAGTGATTTTTTGATTGTTTGTTTCACCAACTCAAAGCTCCAAGGGTGACAAAACATTATATCTGCCTCACAACAAAGGCAAGCTCTGTTTGAAACTAATTCAACGCAATCAAAACAGTCCTTTTTAAGTTCACAATAAATGTGCTTATGCTCATTCAACATTGATGGAAACCGTTGAAGAGTCGTATAAAATAGGCGTTGAACATAGTTATCCAAGATTTTACATCGTTAAAAAGAGAGAAATGGAAGGAATCGTAGTACCAAAGCTGCAATCGAACCGTTCTATCTTCAAGATACATTGTTTTTGACAAAAAATCAATTCCTATAGTGGCCTGCAATTGATTTACGTCAAAAAATCACGAGCATATTCAAGGAAAATAGACATATAAATTGTCGATTCACCTATTCTATGATCTAGACTACGGTAAATCCAAATTCAACAAATTTGAAACAATTAAGATAGGAACATAAACATCATACAAATTATAAAATTAACAAAAAAAAAAAAAAATCTGTTTATCTGTTTAATATATTATGCAAAATTGATGACAAATCCATTTACTTTAAAAACAAGCATATTTCAAAACTAAAATTAATTTCGTCAGTGATCAACAACACAAGCAAAAACGATATGAAATCCGTGATTAACGCTTCAGATCAATATGAAACTCGAATACGTTAATTCACAACGTAGGAAACACAGGAAAACTGTCAAATCATGCTTGAATCGGCGAGAATCAATGAGAAGGCACGTCGAATTGTTTAAAAGAAAAAGGAAAAAGGAATACCTGATAAGTGGTATCGAATTTATCGTACATGAAGCGGGTGATGATGCTGGTTTTGCCAACGGATTGATCGCCTAAGAAGACCAGCTTGTATTTGGCGAGAGGGGAGACTGTCGCCATTTTTTTTGCAATTTGTTCTCTCGATTTTTTATGGTAAACGAGAGAGATTCAGATCTGGTATATGGTTCTCAAATTATTATTCGTATTATGATGAATAATATTGATGGAAATAGAAAATTAATGGAGATGGAAAAGGATGGAAAGCTTTGAGAAATGAGTTTAATGAATCCCTTTATATTTTTATTATATCAACGAAGTGTAGGAGAAACCGCCAACCATGACGAGTAGGACGGCTCAGTCAAAATCTTTGAACCGGTGTTCTCTTTCCTTTTTTACCCTTGCCACCACATTTTTTCTTTCTTAATAATAAAATCCTTTTGATTTGGCATAATCGGCTATTAATATTTTTTTTTATTTTGTCCTTTTTTTTTTAAGTTAAATTTAGTTTTTAATTTTTTAAAAAGAATTAAATTGTTATTTTTTTAGCAAAAATACTGATTAAAACATTAACACTATGTTTGGTTCATTCAATAGAATGATTATTACTTCTCTATTACTTACCCTCCGTAATAGTTATTATTTGATAATATTAAAAAATAGTTATTTCATGTAACTTTGAATAGCAAAACAAAATTAATTTTCAAATTACTCCTTTAAAATTTGGACTCATAAAATAAAAAAATAAAATATTTGAAATATTTTAATATAATTTAATATAAAAATAATTATATTAAAGATGTTGTTAAATTATATATTATTATTTTTATTAAATTATGATTAAATTATTTATTATCATTTTTATTAAATTATATTTAATAACAATAACAATAATCATCTATTTAAAAAATTCTGTTAAGAGTATTCTGATCATTTTAGGTTTTTTCTTATACTATTACAATATCTATTACATTCAACCAAACATAAGAATACTATTACAGTTCTATTCTTTTACATTCAACCAAACAATTGAATTACTGATTACAACTTTATTTCATTACTACTCTATTCCATTAAAACTCTATTCTATTATAAACTTATTCAATTTCAATGAATCAAATGTACAGTAAATTCTTAAATATGACAGTTTGCATAACAATCCACATATACTTTATGCTAATATTTTTAAGTTTTTATGAATTTTGTATTTGTTTTTATTTTTTCTTGAAAATTAAAAAAAAATTAAATTATTTATTAACATGCATATTAAACAAATAGAATTTTTAACTCTTGCATTTGAGTTTTCTTTTTTTTCTTATCTCCTCTAATTTTTAATTAATTACATAATTCCTTTCTACAATCCCCAAAAAAATTAATAATTAAATGAGTATTTGTTTGGAAATAAAAAAAAAAGTGTAAATAGTCAGATGGTAAAGTGGTAAATAAGTAGATAAAATAATTTAATTCCAACATAAAAATCAATATTTAACACCTAAAATTAATTAAACAATGAATTAATATTTTAATACACAAATTTATTAAAATTAGCGTACAATTCTGAAACTATGTAAGAAAGTAAAATATAATATTAAATTGAAAAAATAATAAATAATTTAGTAAAGCAAAATGCATTAATTATAGTAATAATTCATATAAATATGAAAGATATTTACACTAAATTAATAAATATATTTAATAATAATGAATAAAAATAATTATTGAAATTTTATTTTCTTTCAAAACTAATTCACAAAAAATGTTTTTCATCAACACTAAATAAATAACGGATAGATAAAAAATAATAATTTAAGAGTGCTCGCTTCTTTCAACATAAACAATTTATAAAAAAATTAAAGTAATAATATTATCATAATATTATATTACCCCTTAATCTTTAATACCTCTCGGGTACCATTATTGTTTGAATATAAGTCGATATTATCTCTTCGAAAAATTATTGTTTTAATGCTTCATTCTTTTTTATATAATTTTAACTTATTAATGCTAACAATTTCATTTTTATCGATATTTTTATTAGATGCTACTTGATTGAATATGCCTACCTATTTGATGTTATTTATAAATTTAGTAATATGATTAAAAAAAAAGATATTTTCATCAGTTTAAAACTTTGTCCAAACTCATTTTTTTAATATATATTTTAGATATAGATTATAAATGTATAATGTAATTTATAACACATTAAATTAAATATACTACATAAATAAAAATAGACGAATATACTAGAAAAGCCCTTAAACTACTAAACTTTGTTTAAACAAGTCTTTATACTATTTTTATAATTAAATAAGCCTCTAATCTATTTTTTTTTAACCATAAATAAAGATATTTTGAATTTTAAAACTAATTTGCATTTAATCCGATGTAGTTTAAGGGGCTTTTTAACTAATAAATAATATAAGAGTTTTTAAAAATAAAGTGCAATAATTTAAAAAAAAAATTGTGTTTATAAATTTAATAAAATAAAAAATATAATCATAGTAAAAGGATATATATTTACTAAATATAAAATAATTTTATATATTTATTAGAAAATAATATGGGCGGACATAAATAGGTTTTGATCAATTATTTACAAATATAGATAGATTTGAACAAATTTTGAGATATGTATTTGAAGTTAGATTAAGCTTAGGCAACTATGTACAACATAGATACCATTCATAAACCTAATCTGAACTCGGTTCAACTCATAAACACATCTAGATATCATACGTTAAATAAATAATTGACAAATAAAGGATTACTTTATCATTAATGGTAGCAAGCTAATTTTGTGTGCTTAATGTACCTAATTTTGGTCAATTTTTTAATAGAATGCTACTAAGCTTGTGATTTCTTACTTAAATTTTATCAAGGACGCAATCAGAATGTCGAAATTCAAAAACAAGCAAAATCCGACTAAATTGGAACAAAAAGCAAGATAATGGGCTGAATTGAAAATTGCAAGATTATTTTTGGGCTAATAAAAAAAATCATATTTTTTACTTTGACAAAATCCTATAGAAAAAAAAATCAGATTTTGTGGTTGGTTGTTTAACATGATTTTAGGAGTAAATCTTGTGAAATTAACTCTTTGAGAGATATACATAAAGACTTGTAATTGTGACTTGAATTTACACTTGAATTGAGAAAGCAATTTGCATATTCTTGCATCAGGCATTCTGCCATTTCTTTCTTCCTTTATTATTTTAGTACAATTATCTTTTTATTCTTATACCCCAATCGAGTATGATTATTTCATGCTCAATTAATCTCCATTTAGCTTTAGGTCAGTTATCATTTCAATTGAGAATCTTGAGAAATGAACCCGCATTAAAAACCTTACAATATGGTATTATTCATTATCTCTCTACAATCGTCTCTTAAAGTTAAATTCAATTTCAATTCAAACAGTGTGCGTTGAGTTAGAGTTGTTTGACGTACAGTTGGAAAAATAAAAAAACCACATGATAGTCTCTAAAACCCTTTATGGCATTTAAATTATATACGACGATGTAATATTTCAATTAAAAAAATTAACAATATTAACTATTTAAATTAATTAATAATATTATAAAAATATAGAAATAAAATTATATTAAAAAATAAATTTCAAATTCAGGCATAATAGAATAAGCAAAACTAAAATTTAACCATTTTTTTATAAGGTGAAAGAAATCACCAATAGTGTAGCCACAACTTAACAAGAGCTTCCTTTTATATATATTCTAGTATGGACCCTACAACATTTCGCGTTGTGTTAACTATTAATTATTTTTTTATCAAATTAAAGAATAATTATTTGAATATCAACATATAATCCAAGTCTATGTAATATTTGTATATTTGAAACATATAATCCAAGTCTATCTACTATTTGTATATTTGAAACCTAGTATTTATACTTTTAGTTTTAGAAATTTGATCCCTTTATTTTTTAAATTTAAAATTTTGGATCCATTTGTTACCACCATTAAGTTATTTTGTTAAATTCAATGGTGTAACATTTTGAGATTTAAAAAAAAAAAACATACTCAATAGCCATGTAATAGAAAATAGCATTGCAATAGACTTGAATATCTCTTTAAAAGTTACATAAGCATTTTAATAAAACTAATCAATGACATTGTAAAAAATTGAAGTATCAAATTATATCAAAAGTCAAAGTATAAAGATTGACTCTTAAATTTGAGTCTAACACAAATATCAAAATTAAAATTTGACTCTTATTATATAATCTAAAAATTGAGTGTAGTATAAGGATCAAAATTGAAAATTTACCATTTTCCTATAAAATGCAGAAAAAAAGAGAGAAAATAAGGAGGCAATTCCACGTGTTAACATGATGACATTCTTTTTTTATATAGTTAAAAATATGATTCCCACCCACGTTGGGTTAAATATTTATTTATTCTTGCCAATTATAGAGTATACATTCAAATGTTGCAAAATCGTCCAAGTTAATGTACTATTCATATATTTGAAGTTTAATTTTATATTGTTATTTTCAAGAATTTAATCTCTCTAATTTTTTGAGATTAAAAATATAAATCTATTTATTAATAGTATTAAAATTTATGACAATTTAAAATTAAAAAAAATACTCGCTTAGTATGTACATTACAAATGAACTTGAATTTAATAAAAAATCTTAACAGTGTTAACAATTTTTAAAAAATTCACATCAACACTTTAATCGAAATAAAATATTTAAGCTAATGACATTATAAAAGTTGAGCTATCAAATTATTTCAAAATTTAAGTATAGAAATTAAATCTCAAATTTGAGCTAAGTATTGGGATCAAAATTGAAAATTAACTATTCTTATATAATCTCAGAAACAGAGGGATTAGAATTGAAATTTAGCCATTATATTATTATGTCAAAGAAAAAGAGAAAAGGAAATGGAATTGAACAGGTGTCAAGTAAGAAAGAAGACAGGCCTTACAGCCTTCCTTTTTTATATATATAGTAGTATAGAGATATAGAGAGAGTCACAAATATTTAGATGCTGATGAAAAGCCAACCTTCAACCTTGGTATCAAACCACTAGCTCTAAAATCTGTCTCCTCAAACAGTACACCTTAGTATTAGCTTCAAAATACTCCAGGTGGATTAGAAACATTAATAGAAATGATCTTAAACTTCTGTTATGGTTTCCTTTCAGGTAGAAAGATGATCAGAGAAGAACGTTAAACTAAGTATTCTACCTCATTTCTAGATTTAGCATTGCAGCTAACACAAACACAACAATCTCCGGAACGCAAGTCCCTTTGTAACCATGCATGCAATTACACTAATTTCCTGTTCATGTACTTCTCAAGCATCTTATACTTTTTACATAATTTGTTCACTATCTAATCACGACTCCAGAAGATGGTGCAAAATAATGAACTACGAGCACAAAACCCAGAGAGAAATCGATCACAGAACACTGTAAAGTATATGCATGTGAGTATATGTTTGTATTGTTCACTAGAGAAGGTAACAGGGTCAAGAGCACCAAAAGGTAGATGTTACCTAAGAAATGAACCGCATTGCTCTCGCATAATACAGTTTACAGATTTCATTGTGGCGAATTGCGACAAGAAATCAGAATTTATAAGGATCACAAGCCTCTGTAACAAGATAATAAAATAAAATGCTAACAAAATGAAGAGAAGGCATATCAAGAAAAGCTATTCACACTTCGATTATAGACAAACTCAGCAGGCATAAAATTCATCCTATGAGTGCTATTTATAGTCCATCAACTCAATACAAGCAGATTTTATTTTATGTAGAAAGCAAAAAAGAGATGTCTATGCCAGTAAGGAACTATTAACAAGAGGAGATAATTCTGAACGAAATGAGCATCGATCATCCACAATCACAGAGATAAAGAACCTCAAAACAGAAGTGCATAAAGTCAAAGATGTAGACATTACAAAATTTATTAGAAGTAAGCATCATGTAATGTCAATAGCCAATGGATTTACAAGGTGTAGAGTGGATGTTATCATCATATCATACCTCACCCTAAAACATCCCGGTAATGTAAATTGCGATGGTTCTAATTACTAGAACATTTTCCTAAAGGTTCCTACTGTGGTTAGACAGTCACAGAATGTCAAAATGGAAAAGGAACTGCGATTTCAGACTCATTAATCTGAGGGTTCAAATGCATTCTTACTAATTCACCAGGTAGAGAACAAAACAGAGGAGGGTATCCACTTCTCCAATGACTCATACAAATTGTTCCATCAACAAGTTTATCAATTCCGTTCTGCTAATCAAGTTTAATGCATAGTAGTACTAGAATTTCACAGCAGAACTAATCATGCTCAAATAATTGAACAAAAACTAAATTTAAAAACATCTCCAAATAAACGAATAGAACCCCATTTCAAATTATTACTTCAATATTAGCATCGCTAAAACTTCTCATCAATAATGTATGGTCCAATTTTGCAATTCAAACCCTAACCAGGAGAAAGAAAAACTCAAAAAGCCACAAACCCTACCTAACTAGCTTTCCTCATGCTACTCCAAGGAAACTTGGCCTCTCCTCCACCGAGGCGGCCGCCGCCACGGGCTGAGGCATAAGAGCCTTTCCCTTTCCCCCTGTCCGCTCCATCATCCTTCACCTTGCCGTCAAGCCAATGCTTCTTCTTTTCCCCTTCTTCCACAACGCTCCTACTCTTACTGGTCTTATTAATACTGTCTTTTTCCTCTTTAATCACTTGGATAGGAAAGAGGTTCTCGGATATGGAAAGAGGGGTTCTCAGGGTGACGTAAGCTTTCATCTAACAGGGCCGGGCGATTAAGAAACCGCCGCGCTTCTTCTTCTTGCCTTCCATGTTGAGGGTACGGACTTTGTCGACGTCGGAACCGTAGAGGGATTCGAGGACGCGTTTGATCTCGATCTTGGATGCGGATGGGATGGTTTTGAGGGCTATTACGATATTACTATATTACGATATTATTTATTATTATTACGATATTACTATATTACGATATTATTTATTATTATTACGATATTACTATATTACGATATTATTTATTATTATTACGATATTTTAATAAATTAATTGCTATATTACTATTACTATTTATTTTTCGGTGAATTATAAACGATTATTAGTGTGATTCAAATTCAAATCATATTTGAAATAATGATTATATTTAATCATCAAATCAATATACAAGATTCTATTATTACTATTTATTAATTATACACATAAGTTTTCAAATAATTTGATATCCATATTATAAAAATAAAAATATTAATTTAATTTGTTAACTACAATTGCTTTTTTTATTTAAACTAGAATTACATTAATTGTGTACACTTTAATAATTTTCTATAACAAACTGCATATACCAATGTCCATTTTGGTTAGGACTGAAAAAAAAATCAAGAAAATCGAAAAATTGATTCGAAGCAATATATTTATTTCGCTTCCGTTTCATGTTCCTGACATGTATGATTATAATATTTATTTAATTATTTAATTCACTTTATTAATATATAAATGAATCAAAAGCATTTATAATGATTGTTATAAAAAAAGTCAAATTGCAAAATTAAATTATTTTTTGGGCCCAAAACAAGGTCATATCGTTTTTTGCAAAGTCCAATTTTTTTAAAAATCGCTCAATCGAATCGAACCCCAATAATCATATTTCAATTTTTATTTGACATGGTTTCAATTTCAAAAGTTAAAAACTGAATGAAACGATTTGATTCAATTTTTGATCAAGAAACCAAATCAGACCGAACCAAATACGCCCCTAATTTTGGCTAAATGCTCGAATTGGATTCATTTTGAGCTCGCTAATAAGAACAGCTCCATCGAACATGAAATGAGAATCAGAATATATTATTCACTTCATAATTCATACAATTTTGCGAGCAGAGTCCAGACATCATAGCCTTGTTCTTTTTCTTCCCAATTTCAGTCAGAATCCCAATTTCGTAATAGGCCTTCTTCACTGCCTACGCTATTCAATCCTAAAAAATTCATGTTGGGAAAATAAATGGAAACTTTAATAATCAGTGCAACTGCCAGCGACCCCCTTATCTACCTGCAGGTGTGTATTAGGCTTCTTTCTTCCTGACTTGGTATGGATATTTCTGGTATATTGAAATGCTGCTAATGACAAGTGGAAGAGTCACAAGACAATACACTGATGGCGGTGCTCCTTCAAAAAGGAACTGCAGCATGACTGTTACAAGTAGTGCTGAAACAATGACAAACCCCTGCACGAATTTGAGAAAATTTTGTTGGAATAAGTGTCCTTGAGAAAATAGTGTGGTACATAAAATAAATCCAAACAATAAACAGAAGTGATCTTCGGCTTTAATGATGTCTCGAAAAATATTTATGTTCTTTAGAATTTAGATACATAGAAGGGAATAAGTTTCAGTTCTGTATCAGAGCCCTCATAGCAGATGATCCAGGATCTAAGGCTTGGCCCTACATCACCCTCCACCCCTCTTTGACACCAATACATGGATTAGAAAAATTACTAATTAAGAAGAGAGCTCTCATTTTAAATTTGACATTCTGTTTACTCAATGATTTGCAATATCTTGACCATCCTTTAATGTTTTAAACATTAGAAAATCCTATGATACTCCCAAGTAGTTACTGTATTACATTTATGTAGTTAGGCTTACCTTTCTCACACCACCAGCATGGCTAATGACAAGGCCAACAAGAATCCCACCAAGGGCATTGGTAACAACCGGAATCTGAAAAAAAAGGAAGAAGATAGTTGTGCTTAACTTTAGAATGCATGTACCATAGCAGCTAAAACATAAAAGTATTGCCAATATGGCCCTAGGAAGGGATAATCTCCTCATGTTTGGGAATGATTATCCGAGAGATATTCATGATCTTGTAATGCTTGATGCAATTGCTGATTTTAATAAAGGGTTATGAGGTAATTCTCAAAAAAAAAAAAAAAAAATAGAAAAGTAATGCCAAAATCAAGTTACAGGATCTGATATAGAAAAAGTCTTAATTCTCAAAATTCCCTACCCAGTCTTACTCTGCTACGCTTTTCCTGCTTAGGTAACTAAATAGCATCCCTAATATTCTTCAGAGAAATTTTCAACTAAAATTGGACTATTACCAAAGTTAGTGGAGTCCAACCATAAAAGAACCCATTGCGTTTGATAGCTTTTCCATCTGGAGACTTAGAGGGACTAGCCAGTAAGCACAAGCTTCCAACTATAGACATTTCTACAGTCATCAAGTATGATGAGTGCTTCTTGACCTGTAATAAAGAAAACATTAAGGAACATGAAGAAAATAGGAAA
Source organism: Kokia cookei (assembly GCA_039519145.1). Taxonomy (NCBI): domain Eukaryota; kingdom Viridiplantae; phylum Streptophyta; class Magnoliopsida; order Malvales; family Malvaceae; genus Kokia; species Kokia cookei. Next base: position 16,817,326 of record CM076908.1, read on the forward strand.
ACCTTCATTTTTGCAATATTGCATTTTAAAACAGGAAAATAGGCTATTTCTCACCTGAGAAGCCCATTGGCATAAAGCAGAAGCCAAACCAGAGAGTACAGAACCAACTAATACAGGGGCAATTCCATAAAATAAAATTATCTCAGGGTGACCACTGCTAGACCCTTTGCTAGAGCCTTCACCAATGCTTAGAAGAACAGCTGCCATGATCAACAAGAACAGAGCCCCGATTTGTTGAATTGACTGTCTCTGCCTACAAAGATAACCACAAATTAAGCCAAATAAGCGCACATATACACAAAGTATCATTATTCTTTCATCAAATTCAATAACCATATGCCTTATAATGCTTTCGATTAAAATATACATTCTGCAAAGAAGAAACAATTATAAGAACTCTCAAATTCATAAAACATATAATACATAGTACTTATGTCATTTAAAAGTCAAAACAGACTAAAATAAACCCAGTTTCTAGCTTTAATAGGAACGGTTCATCAGTACAAAGTACTCTAAAACTAAAAGGAGATAATATCATCTATGCAGTTTACTTCACAGGAGAACACTGAAAAGGAGACACAAAGGACACATTGAGAAAGATACCTAAGTATGATATATGTAAATATGGCAGTGAAAATTATTTTTGTCTGGTTCAGCATTGAGAAAGTCACTGAATCTAGATTCCTGTAAGATATCTGCAACAAGCTGTTTTGAAGTGCATAAATTGCTGCAGGAAGACCTGATGCAGTAAGTGAACCCACCAAAGTCCATTCCTTTGCCAGTTTCTTTAAGCTACCATCTTTTGCCATGAGAAAAAGGGCACATACAACCTAGTAAATATATTCCAAAAGTAAATGATCTTATAAATTCAGGCTTTTACATGCAAAAAGAACAAGAAGAAGGGAAAAAGATATTTGTCAAATTACCTTGGCTACCTCACATGTCAAGACTGATGAAATTACAATTACTTCTCGTCTGTAGAAGAAAGAAAGCATCAATTATAATGAGCTCAAACTTGAAACCATCTTCATTATTTTATTGTCACATGACAGTAAATTTTTTATGCAATTGATATTATTAATCCATTTATGCCAGCTCCTCATACTGCTCATTTTACTATTGTTCTACATATCCTTTGCTATATCAAAGATACTTTGTTCCATAATCCTTACTTTTCTGACATAAACTGTCACTGCTAGATATAGCATTAAACCTGAATATAATGTCTGTACTGATACTACTTCTGAGTTACTTTGGTTGCGATGGCTATTACAGGATTAAGTGTTTCATGGTCATCGCATATAGCTCTTTCTTGTGATAACTGGGCTGCTATTCAGATTTGCTCACATTTCATAAACGGACTAAACACATTGAGAAATATCTTGTTTATGCAACTCATCATCTTGTCTTTGTCTCTTCCACTGATCAGACTGCAGGCATTTTTAGTACAACACATATTCCTGAAGAGTTTATGATCTAGAGTTGACTAATATAGATTCTCTCCTTGATCTTAGTAGTTAAGGATTTCATAATCTAAGTGATTCATGTATTTGATCATATAGCTTTAGTTTAGAGTTACTTGGGTATGAATATCAGCATTACTGCGCATTTACATTCAACTAAAGAAAAACAATGTTTTAGAACCCCTATTTTTAACTTGTACCATCATTGTTAAACTGAATTTTGCACCCTAACATTGCAAACTTTAGAAGATCACATTAAGATACAAAGAAAAGCAACCGAGGATACATTTCAGCAATTGATGCCAAGAAAGATATCCAAAGCTACGCTAGAGTCAAATTTAAAAGACATGCGGGGAGCGTTGATCGAACCTTCAGATCTTCAGTCTGACGCTCTCCCAACTGATGTATTTTGGATAATTTTGTAAAAGTAAATACAGTTTTAAGACTTTCTCAAATGCAATGGTAGAATCAAATTCAAAAGACATGCGGTGAGCGTGGATCGAACACGCGACCTTCAGATCTTCAGTCTGACGCTCTCCCAACTGAGCTATCCCCGCTGATGATTTTTCGATAGTTTTGTAAAAAAAAATACTGTTAAGACTTTCTCGCTGAATAAAATAAAAGACATGCGGTGAGCGTGGATCGAACACGCGACCTTCAGATCTTCAGTCTGACGCTCTCCCAACTGAGCTATCCCCGCTGATGGTTTTTTGGATAGTTTTGTACAATTAAATGCTGTTAGTACTTTCTCAAATGCTATGATAGAATCAAATTTAAAAGACATGCAGTGAGCGGTGATCGAGCTCGCGGCCTTCAGATCTTCAGTCTGACGCACTCCCAACTGAGCTATCCCCGCTAATGTTTAGTTTTGAAAGTATAAATCTCTCTATTCTTCAATGCTATGCTAGATTCAAATTTGTTCTCTCTTTGAGATATTGATAAAACAAACAAAATGATAACACTAAATCAATCTTAATGCCTTCTCTCCCTTTAAAGACTCTAGAAATTTAGAAACGAAAGAAGAAGAAGAGTCGGTAAGAGATGAGAGTATAAACCAGAGCATGAATGAGCTTTTGCATTTTTTGCTTCTTTCTTTGTTGACGACGCCTACTTTAAGATTCGAAGCTCCGATCATGGAAGAAGAGAAAGAGATGGGGCTATAAAGCGTGAAATCGCAGAGTTGAAGAGGAAGAAGAACATAGCGGAGAAAAGCATTCATACGTCACGTTGTTGCCGCCTTACCCAATTAATCAATTTATATTTATTTACTTTTATTTATTGTTTTTTTAATTATTTTGGATTTGATTAAATTCTTATCATTTATGATTACAACAAAAAATATATTTTTAGAATATAATCATTAAGAATGTGATTATTAGAGAAGTCGCTTTAAAATGGTATAAGTTAAAAAGTATTAATTAAAATTTGAAATTATTAAATTTATTTCACTATAACATTTTTAAAAAATGTAATGATAATTTGAGAAATTATATTTATTAAATAAATACCCTAAATTTTATTATTAACAAAGGTTTGAATTAAATATTAAACAATAATATTTTTTTTGATACAATGCCTAAAATTATTCATAACTCCTCATCATCTTTTAAATAAGAGGATAATACGCTTCAATACACTTGAACCAATGTCCTCCTACATTGACAATAATATTGATGCTGTAAAAGCTCAATTTATCCGGCTGTTAAAAAAATCATTTTTTATTTTTATTTCTTATTTTATAAATAAAAATAATAAATAATAAATAATAAAATAAACCTTGTTACTTTAAAAGTCCATTACATAACCCAAAGCCCAAATACATCCTCAAGCCCAATTACCTAGTCCGAATTTAACAAAACCCAAATTTAAACAAAACAAAAAAAACCCTAACCCTAGCTTCTTTTAGACTCCACTCGCGGTCGTTGCAGCACACCCACGCCCGCGCCACCACCGTCGCCGTCATCACCGATTCCGTTAGATTCGGACTCCACTTCAAGCACATCATCGAAAAATCTGAAAAAATCAATTGTAAAAAGGGTTATAAAAACCCAACTTAAAAATGTATTCGACACAACACAAAGATACAAAATCAGAGAAAAAATACATGAAATTACTAGAAAAATTAGCAGCAAAAGGTTCTTTAGCAATCAAAATATTCGAGCAAAGCAACTAAGCAAGGTATTTTCTTGGGTTTTTTTTATATTTCGGAAATAATATATTTTTTTGGTATTTTCAAAAATAAATAAAAGGGATTTTGAGGTTGTTTTTTTTTTTACTTTTTTTCACCACCCACGATGGTCGTCGGCTGGTTGTCGATACCTAGACGAATGATGGTGGGGCTCCTCAGCCCATGGTCGGTCGAATGGGGGCTGGATAAGGAAGAAAAGTTTTGTTTTTATTTTTCAGAGAAAAAAGAAAGAAAACTTAGGGTTTTTTGTAGAAAGTAAAAGAGAAATGAAAAAAAAAAAAAAGGTTGGATAAGCACACAGTGAAACGACGTGTTTGGGGGTAGAAATTCACTTTTTTTTTTAAATTGGGTAAATTTTTCATTGGGTCCTATTTTTAAACAATTGTTTCAATCAAGTCCTTTTGACCCAATTTTTTTCATTTTCAATTCGACCCAACAATTTCACTTGATTTTCAATTTGGTCCTTGACCAAAAAATGTCTTCGGGGCTACCACGTGTCAGGATTTTGGGTTTATTGCCCATGAAACCTTTGCTTTATTTTAAAATTATTTTTAACCCCTAATTTTTCCAAAAATTTGAATTTAACCCCAAATTTTCTAAAAATTCAAATTTAACTTTTAAATTCTAAAAATTTGAATTTGACCCCAAATTTTCCAAAAATTCAAATTTGATCACTAAACTTTCTAAAAATTTCAATTTGACCCCTAAATTTTCTAAAAAAATCCAATTTGACCCTAAACTTTCAAAAAAAATTTGATTTAACCCCTAAAGTTTTCAAAAATTTAATTTTGACCAGATTTTTATGTAATTTTTTATTTGATCCCTTTTATATATGAAATGTATATTATTTTATTGTATTGTATTTTATGTATGTATTGCTTTTTATTATGTATACTTGTAAATCATGTGTATATTTTTGCAACATGAAATTTTGTTTTTTTTTTAAATACTCAAATTGTTTTAATAAATCAAGGCAATGTCCTTTATCTCGGGAATTTGAAAAATCATGTACTAACTCATTGGGTGTGATTTTTTTCTTTGAACCGGGATAATTGAATATCCTTTTAAATTTTAAATACGAGATTTTTTTTCAAAAGCTCGTCATTTTCAAATATTCGAATTGTTATGTCCTAACTTACTGGATGTGACTTTTTCTCCATTAATTCGAAATAACGAGCTTTCTTCGGAAGTAAAATTTGTTTTCAAAATAGAATAATTTTGACATTCATGCATTTAAGGATCACGACTTAAATTTTTCTCGAATTTTTAATTTTCAACAAATAAGATTTTGAATAATCAATTAGGTACCAATTTTGGGCATGTAAGGGTGCTAACCCTTCATTACTGCGTAACCGACTCTCGAACTCGTTTTATAGTTTCAAGGACCAAAATTCTTTTAATGATTTTTTTTAAAAAATCTCCAAAGGTGACCAAAATTCTATTTTAAAAAATTATTGGTGGCGACTTCATTTTCATTTTCCAAAATATAAATCGAGACTTGTTTTTGTTTTTTTTTCAAAAAATGGTTTCGACAGCTTGACGATCCATTGGGAACTTGAAGAGAGTCAAGCCGTGAGTCGATTATTTTTTATCTTTTTTGTTGAAAATTTCAAATTCGATTTAATTTAATTTGCAATCCCTTACATTTTATGTTTGTGCTCTATATGTTTATTGTAATAATAGCATGTTAATATTATGTATTTATATGTTTGCATACATGCATTGGTTACTTCACCGCTTAAGTGGAAGTGAGAAGTTACTCCTTCGTGAGGTTTTCACCTCCGTGCAGGATAGTGAATCGCTTTCGGGATACATCCATACTTATGTTTTCGTGAAGTTTTCACCTCCGTGAAAACATACGGGAAATGTGTCCCCCTGAACCGAACTCGACCGTATGAGCCTATAATGGGTGAGGATTGAGGAATCTACTGGATTGGGTACCATTACTTTAGAATCGAAACTACATATAATGAGCCCTAAGTGCCCACCCTAAGTAGAACTATACTGAACCTTTAGAAACCACCTAATAGATGCATAGGTTCTCTTGTGGTATATTTGTTGATACATTTTATAATTGTTGGTACTAACTTGGTTTTTTTTCCTTATTGTGCATTTGCATCCTCATATTAGGAAATATATTGACTTGAGTTTGATTACTAAACAAAAAATTGGTCATAAGGAAATGAATTTCTTAATAAAGTAGAAGACAATATGGTCGTGCATCTATGGTCAAAAGAAGGACAGATGAGTAAGACAGAAACGAAGATCGCACAACGAGCCACTTTGACCTGATTACAAGAAGTGACTGATCACTTAACCATTCAAGTTGACATTTTAGACCAAAAATCAGAGACGAACCAGGGCGAAATTGGATGATTTCCTATGAAGATTAAGGCTTTTGAATACTAAGGCATAACCATATATGTATCTGCCTTATGTAAAGAAATTTGTTTTCTAATAAAGTTATTCTAATAGAATCTATGAGTCAATACTTTTCTTATGCATACATGCACTCATAAGCAACACATTTTTTTAACTTGCATTTAATTCCATGAGAGCCTACCTTAAGTGGAACTATGCTAAACGTTAGTGGTTACCAAGGTAAGAAATACAATTATATTCTTACTTCTTTGCTTTTAATTGCAAGTTATTTTTAAGTTTTATTCCTGAACCTGTTTGCATTGCATTTTCATCAAATAAAAGGTGTTGATTTAAGCTCAATTACCAAATAGAGAACTTAACATGGAAAACGAGTTTTTGGATAAAGTGGAAGATAATGTGGCCGTGTGTATATAGTTAAAGAAAAGACAACTAGAGAATGATGACATCCTGCTAGAGGTGCATATATAAGAGTCTTAGAATTTCACCTAGATAAGCATGATTCAAAATAATTCGCAAAAGCTAAAAGAAATATGAGATAAATGAGATAATAAGACAAGGTAGACATTTTACCGAATATGGTGATTTGCTTTACTTACTCGAGATTAAAAAGTTGATAAGCATAACTGAGGAGAGAGCATTAAGTTATGACTAGGATTAAGAAAAAGGGATAATAAGTGCATCGCCTGGAAAAGTTCGTGAAACTTAAATTTAGTGCACCTTGATGCAAAGAAAAGGTCGACATATTCGCCTTAAGAGTTTATGGATCAGTCATCTTCCCTAAGGCATCAGTGCATATAGAGGATGTGGTCTTGAATTAGTGACTAAGCTAAAAGGCAAGCCAAGCTAGGAATGAAGAATTTAAAGGTAGAAAAACTTGAGGTCTCATTGTGAACCACGAGTTGAGCTTCTCAAAGAAATTGTAGAAACAAACAGTGAATGTTGAAAAACAACTTCAACGCTTTAACAGGCAAGTCGAAGATAAAGATTATATTGCGAACGAAGCTTTGTTCCAAAGGAGAGAAGTAACTAACCACTTACAGACCTTAGCCATTCAAGATCGAAGTTTTGAGCTTGAAATTAGAGTTAAACCAGAGCAAAAATTGGCTTGGAAGATTAAGGCTTTGAGCATTAAGGCATGATCATATATGCATCTGCCTTATGAAAAGAAATTTGTTTTCTAATAAAGTTGTTCTAATGGAATTGAACTAGAATCAACGCCTTATTGCACTTCATGCATTTCAATAAAATTCCCCATATCTAAAACATTCGTGTAGGAGAGAGTCATCAACCCTAAATGAAAACTGAGAGGAAACATGATAAATAAAGATAATGGGGGAATGTTGAAAATTTGAGCAAAAGTCATGTGGAGAGTGGAGCCCATCGAGAGTTCATCCTTACACCCTTGGAAGTGTTTTGGACAACTAGATTGTGGAGGAGCTTCTTGTAGTTATTAGGATTATTCCAGAGTAATATTCAGAATACACTTATTGCTCTAAGTCCGAGAGTAATAGGGATCCTTTTGTAAAGGGCACATTATCATTATCTGTTATTCCAAAATTGATGCATTGTTTTGTCCCGTTTGACAAAGATCTTACAATTTTTCTTATTCGATCATACCACAAACCATTCTTTGATTCAATTATTTTTTTATCTCATTTTATCTCTATGCTGCGCATATGAGCGACGCTACTGTTAACTTGGAGCCTCATTTTGAGAAGGACATGTGTTCAGAAAAACTTCAGGACTTTGAAAATGATCAAGAATGTAACTTGTCGCCGATCTGCTACGGATGGTTGAGCAAGATAGGAAATGAATATCACCTCGAAGAGTTGTGATTTTAAGTGAGAATTGAGACATGTGTATTTGCGGAGACAACGCAAGATTTTTCGAGAATCCAAAGGTCTTTGCATGGTCCTATTAAAGCATGCCGAGTTTAAAGAATTGATGTCATGACACACAGGTTCCCATAAAGGAAGAATACAATCCAATTCAATAGAAACTTCGAAGAATGAGGCTTGACTTGTTATAAAAAAAGAGGTAAAACAAAGGGTTGAGATATAAAACCTGTAAAGGGCATTTTGAAAATTTGTGTATCTCCTTCACCTCTTCACGTCAGGGCCTTTTTCTATGTGGGACATGGACGTCACCGAGCAAATTTTGCCCAAAGCTTCCAATGGGTATCGATTTATTACTTCACCAAATGGGTGGAAGCTGATTCCTATACCAATCGATTGTTGAGCAAATTCTTGAAAAAGAGAGATTATATGTCAATATGAAAGGCCAGAAAGGATCATATCCTACAATGATTTGAATTTGAATAACAACATAATAGCGAAAGTCTGCAACTAATTCAAGATCAAATATCACGATTCAGCACCACGTCGCCAGAAGACAGATAAGGCAATGGAGGCAACCAATAAAGACACCAAACAATTGATTGAAAAATAGAAAAGACCTACAAAGGCTTGGCATGAGAAATCACCATTTGTCCTTGATACTTATCGGGCTTCTGTCAGAATGTCCACCGGGGCAACACCTTTCTCACTGGAGTGAAAGTCATCTTACCCATTGGAGTCGAGTTTCCTTCCCTTCAGAGTTTGTTAAAACTGATGAAGCAGAATGAATCTAATCTAGATGCAGACAACTAAATTTGATTGAAGAAAAGATACTAAAAGTCATCCGTCATGATCAGGTGACAAAGAGCTTAAGATAAAGAAGGATCCGCTCTAGAGAATTCCACGAGAGAGCTCTGGTTTTGAAAAGGATCGTGCTTACAAAAGACTTCTGAGGAGAATGAATGTCGAATTAGGAAAGGCCCCATGAGGTAAAGAAAGCCTTTTTTGGAAGAGCTTTAATTTTGTCCGAGATAGACGGCAAAAACCTGCTCAACCTTGTGAACTTGGATTCGGTGAAGAAGAAATTTCACCAAAAAAACAAAAAAACAAAAAAATTAAAAAAAAAAAGGAAAAAAGAGAAAGAAAAGGAAAAAAAAAGAAAAGAAAAAGAAAAAGGGGAGGTCGAGGTGAAAACCCATAATGGGCATCTCGAAACTTAAGGAGATTTAAGTTGAAAATCTGAAAAGGAGGCTCAAATTTGAATAAAAGAGAGATGTATGAAACAGTCTTCTTTCTCAAAATAAACAAGGTGAAGAAACTTTACACCTTGAAGCATCGACGAAGTACTCAAAGTTTCATGGACACATGTTAAGCTCAGAATGATTCTCATCAAGTTTGCTAAGCGAAACTCATACTTTGATATCTAGTGCACCTAATTTCATTATTTGCTCACTTAAATTTTTTTTGGCAACTTTTGATCAATGTTTGCCATTTTTAATCTTTTCACCTCACAAACATGTTCAAGCATTTTTGCATTGAAATAACAGTTAGTAGACTATTGATTTTTTATCTTTTCATTAATGCGACCTTTGCCTCCAATCAAATTCAATTTCATCCACCTTATAATCGTGATTCATGCAGTTTTTGCATTTGAAATAACGGTTAAGGGTCTAACGATATAAGGAATAAAAGGATTTCTACATATCTATTTGGAAAATTCCTAAATAGTACAGAGACCTAAAACAGGATCATTAGTTGGAAATAACCAAACCTGAGGGTTAGAAGGATCTTGAAACAAATAGTTCAAATTACGACTACCTCTTTAGGTTTCATGTCAAAAATACCATAGCAAATGAAGAATATGATAACACGCCTACAATAGGACTTAGACAAACGACAAATAATGTCGACCTAAGGACTAAAAATAAAATCATTCTCAAAGATAACAATTTTGCATTCATCATTCATACTCATCTGGTTAGGAGCATTTAACTCATTCTGATCATGACATCCTAATAATCTGGCCTACATAAAGGTCCATAAAAGCATATTCTACAAGTTTGAAGGGATTGGAGCTGTAACGACAAATCTGATAACCTAGAGATATGAAGAGAAAGGTAGAAGCCGCAATGGCGAACCTTGTACCTTAGGGACGTCATGGGAAAGATAGAAGCTGCGACGGTGAATTTTGTACCCTAGAGTTATGAAGGGAAAGGTTGAAGCAGCAACGACGAACCTTGTACCCTAGAGATGTGAAGGGAAAGATTGAGGCCACAACAATGAATCTTACACCTTGAAGATGAGGAAAAGTAGATTGAAGCTACAAAGGCGAATCTTACGTCCCTAAAGTTGAAGAGGAGCAAATTGAAGCTGCAATGACGAATCTTTTACCTTGAAATTGCAGTGAAGTAAATTAAAACAACAAAGCGGATCTCAACGTCCCTAAGGTTATAGTAGAGTGGAGTGAAGCATTAGAATCCTATACCTCCCAGTTGCAGTGGATCGAAAAAAATAATTAAGTAGAGCTCAATGTCCTGAGGTTACAATGGAGTAGAGTGAGACTTCAAAACCCTATCTTCCTTGTGTGGTATAAAGAATTGGGTCAAAATAATGAAGTAGAGCTCAACGTCCCTGAGGTTACAATGGATTGGAGTGAGACTTCGAATCCTATCTTCCTGGTGAGGTACAGAGAAATGGGTCAAAATAGGTGGAAGAGTTTAACGTCCTTGAGGTTACAGTGGAGTGGAGTGAAGCACTAGATCCTATATCCTTGAAGTTACAGTGGATTGGATTCAAATGAGTAACGAATCTCAATGTCCCTGAGGTTATAGTGGAATGGAGTGAAGTTGCATCACCGTCTAATCTTTTACCCCGATCATGGGGCAAATTGAATACATCATCCAATCTCTTACCCCGATCATAGGGCAGATTGAAGATATCTTCCAATCTCTTACCCCGACAATGGGGCAGATTGACCAATCTCTTACCTCAATCATAGGGCAGATTGAAGCACCCAATCTCTTACACCGATCATGGGGCAGATGAAAGGCATCATCCAATCTTTTACCCCGATCACGGGGCAAATTGAAGATATCATCAAACTTTTTCCTTAATCAGAGGGTAGATTAAAAACCATTTAATCTTTTACCCCGATCATGGGGCAGATGAAAGGCATCATCCAATCTCTTACCCTGACCATGGGGTAGATTGAAGCAATGCAATCTTTTACCCTAACTAGAGGGCAGATTGAAGACCATTCGATCCCTTACCCTGATTATGGGGCTAATTGAAGTAATCCAATCTTTTACCCTAACCAGAGGGCAGATTGAAGACCATCCGATCTCTTACCCTGACCATGAGACAGATTGAAACAATCTAATCTCTTACCCCTAAAGCTATAGAGGGACAAATTGAAGCTACAGAAGCAAATCCTATACCCCTAAAGTTGTAGAGAGCTGGATTAAAACTCACAATAGTAGATCTCGATCTTCATTGAAGTTGCAAAGGAATAGAGTGAAGCTATGAAGGCGAATTCTTATCTCTATAAAGTTGCAGTAGAGTAGGATGAAGCTACAAGAACAAATCCTATAACCCTGAAGTTGTAGTAGGTTGGATTAAAATCATGAAAACAAATTTTTATCTCCCTAAAATTACAGTGGAGCAAGATGAAGCTACGACACCAAATCCTATATCCTTGAAGTTGCAGATCTAAAAACTTAAACCCCTTTTCTTCTTCTTCTTCTTTTTTTAAAAGCCTTTTGTTTTAAAGCTCAAAGGGTTTTGATTCCCTTTAAAAAAAAAGCATTTCCATGGTCTCCTGTTCTTGGTCCCATTTTATTCATCTTTTATATTTAAAAAAAAATTAAAATTTGTTTCTTATTCCCGTTTTAAGAATGTTTTCATTTTCATTCTTTGCTCAAATCTGCTTTGGTGTTATTGTTGCAGACGTTCGACGTGGTAGAATCGGTGATGGATGGAGCCGCAGTGATGGTGGCTTGGAGGGTTCGGTCGGCGGCTTTGGCAGTGGTGAGACAGGGATTGCCTTCCGACCTTTCGGCTCTTTTTTTTAGTATTTAAAAAAATATTATTAATATTATTTATTATTTATTACTGTTGTTACTATTATTATTACTGTTGTTATTATTAATAGTTATTAAATAAATTAAATATGTATTTAATGTGCTCTTGGAAAAACAATGAATGAACTTAATATGATAATTAATAAGTATACATGTGTGTATTTAGAACGTCTGAAATAATTAAGCAATGAATGATGATAACTATATGTTTAATAGATGTATTAATATATAATGAAACGTTTTTTCAAACTTGAATAATAAACAAAAGCAAACAAATAATCAGCACGTATTTAGTGTACCTTACTAGTATTCAATGCTCTATATTCTTCTGCAATTAGTCTCGAACTTCTGATTTTTGCATTGATTTTTTTTAATGTAAAAGAGAAAAGAAGAAGAAGAAGAAGAAGTTGAACCCCTTACAACTGAATTGAGTTCGGCTTTTATAGCCTTCAATCCCATGATTTTAATTTGTCTGTTTGCCATTTAAATGCTTGTCTTGTTCTTTTCTTTTACAAGTTCGGCGATGACAGCGGCGGTGGCAGAGCAAGTTGCAGTTGGTGGTGGCACTGTTGGTGCTGACGTGGCGTTCTCTAAATGGTTGAAGTGGTGGTGACCTATGGCAAGTGGGTGTCAACAGTTAGGCTTCCATATTAGGGCTTTAGGTTGGGTGTAATTGGGTCATTGGGCTAGTCTTGGGCCCTTTGTGATTGGGTTCTGTTTGAATTATTTGGAATTGGGCCCAATTAGGCCTTGAATGTAATTGGACATTTTGTAACTGGACTTTATTTATTTTAAATTTATAATAATTTTAAATTTGAAAATAAATTTAAACTCAAAGTAAATTTAAATTTTAAAACAAATTTAATCTTAAAATGAATTTAAAATGAGTTTGGGCTCGGTCAAAATTGGGCTTCAAAAGCTACCCCTTTTTGCTCGTTACTGTGTAACGAGAACAGAGCAAAGACCCAAAAGAAAGCCCAATTTTGTCAAGTTCCATTTTTTAGTTGCTATTTCTTCAATTGGTCCACCCTTCGCTTTACGTCAATCGTTTAATTTCACTGCGTCCGCTTCTCTACATATTTGATGTTGTGATTCCATCTTGCCCTTAGGGAATTTCAAAAAGACAAAATTTGCTACTGTAATTTCACTCCATTCTCTTGAAATTTCAAGGAGATTGGAATTCGTCACCGTAGTCTTTGAGTCTGGTTTCATTGACTTGGCCTTCTCAGTATCTCATCAGGAAGATGACCGCATCACTTGTTTTGATCCACTTCTCTGTGTTTTATCAGGAAGACGGATTTGGTTCACTTCTCCGTATCTCATCAGGAAGCTAACCACTTTATTGCTTTGACTTGCTTCTCAGTATCTCATCAAGAAGCTGGGGGTTCGAATTTTTGCTCACATCAAGCGTGGGTTTGATTCGGTCTTCTTCTCAGTATCTCATTAGGAAGATGATCATATCACTTGTTTCAATTCGCTTCTCTGTATCTCATCAGGAAGACGAATTTGGTCCACTTCTTAGTATCTCATCAGGAAGCTAATCATTTTATTGCTTCGACCTGCTTCTCAGTATCTCATCAGGAAGCTGACGTTCAAAGATTTGCTCGCATCGAGCGTCGAGTGATATACTTCTCTGTATCTCATCAAGAAGATGATCGCCTCACTTATTTCAATCCGCTTCTCTGTATCTCATCAGGAAGACGAATTTAGTCCACTTCTCAGTATCTCATCAGGAAGCTAACCATTTTATTACTTCGACCTGCTTCTCAGTATCTCATCAGGAAGCTAGGGTTCGAAGATTTACTCATATTGAGCGTGGGTTTGATTTGATCTTCTTCTCAGTATCTCATCAGGAAGCTAACCATTTTATTACTTCGACCTGCTTCTCAGTATCTCATCAGGAAGCTAGGGTTCGAAGATTTACTCATATTGAGCGTGGGTTTGATTTGATCTTCTTCTCAGTATCTCATCAGGAAGCTAATCATTTTATTACTTCGACCTACTTCTCAGTATCTCATCAGGAAGCTGGGGTTCGAAAATTTGCTTATATTGAGCGTGGGTGTGAATTGGTCTTCTTCTCAGTATCTCATCAGGAAGATGACCGCATCGTTTGTTTCAATCCGCTTTCTGTATCTTATCAGGAAGACAAATTTGGTCCACTTTTCTGTATCTCATCAGGAAGATGACCACCTCTCTGTTTGTGGATAATTACAATATGCCCCGTGATCGAGGTAGTAGATTGGTTGACGATGATCTACCCCAGGCTCGGGGTAAAAGATCAAATGGCTGTAATCTGTCCCAAGCTCGGGGTAAGAAATTGGTCGACGATGTAACTTCATTCCATTCTACTGCAACTTCAGGGAGAATGAGATCTGTTGCTGTAGTTTTATTCCAACTTCGCTGCAACTTCAGGAAGATAGGATTTGATGTTGAAGCTTTATCTTGCTCTTACTACAACTTTAGAGAGATAAAAACTTGCCATTGTAGTTTTGATCTGATCCACTACGACTTCAAGGTAGAAGTTTCACCGTCGTGGATTCGACCTTTCTCGTCATGTTTCTAAGGTATCGGGTTCGCCATTGAGACTTAAACCTTTCCCCCTCAAATCTTCATGGTACTGGATTCACCGTTACGGCTTAAATCTTTCCCTTCATGTCTTCATGGTACTGAGACGTGTAAAATATGATCAAATGGGCCTCTAGGTAGGCTAGATTGTTTAGGATGCCATGCTTAGAATGAGTCAAAATGCCCCTAACTATATGTATGTGCATGATTAATGTTTTAATTTTCAAAGATTAATTCCTTCTGCTTTGAGATCATCTCTTTATGTCTTCTCGAAACTATGACTTGGCAGATTCTCAATTTGAACCGTTCTTTACAGGTTTGATTCTTTTAACTGGTGGTTTTGTTAGAGTCCTTGTATCATTTAGGAATTTTCTAAAATAATACTCGTGGATCCTTGTTTTTTCATGTGATTTATCCATTACTTGGTATGAAAATACTTGGGGCAGTGTGGAAAAGAATGAGATTGTATTAGAATTTAGAGCTTGAAGAATTATCAGCTAAAGAAAAATTACTGAATATTTACAAGGAACAACAAATACAAGGTACAGTATTATATGCCTAGATATCAATTATGAGTTTCTCTGATCTGAGGATCATCTTTCTGCTCGATATGTATCTAGAGGTCCTAGGGTACTTCGTCGATGCCCCAAGACGTAAAATTTCTCCATCTTGTCACTTCTTAGGGAACAATTGATCGCCTTTGTTTGACCTTTGAGCTGCCCTTTTCGGGTTTTCAACTCAAAGCCCTTTTGGTTTCAAGATGCCCTTCCATGGGTTTTCATCCTGACCTCTCCGGTTTTTTTTTAGGTGAAATATTTCTTCACCGAGTCTGAATTCACTTGGTTGTATAGCTCTTTGCCATCCATTTCAATCAAAATTAGAGCTCCTTCAAAGAAGGCTTTCTTCACTATGTATGACCCTTCCCAATTAGGCATCCATTTTGCTCGAGAGTCTTTGTGTATGTGAAGTATTTTCTTCAAGACTAGATCTCCCTTGTGAAATTCTCTTGGGCGAACCTTTTTATTGTGTGCTTGCATCATCCGCTTTTGGTACATCTGGCCATGATGGATGACTCTTAATCTCTTCTCTTCGATCAAGTTTAACTGATCATATCTGGCTTGGACCCATTCTGCTTCATCCAAATTCAACTTTGACAAGACTCAGAGAGAAGGAATATCCACCTCGATGGGTAAAACGGCTTCCATCCCGTATACAAGTGAGAACGGCATTGCCCCAATAGACATTCTGACTAAAGTTCTATAGGCAAGGAGGGCGAATGGTAATTTCTCATGCCAATCTTTATATGTTTCTGTCATTTTAGGCAAGGAGGGCGAATGGTAATTTCTCATGCCAATCTTTATATGTTTCTGTCATTTTTGCAATGATCTTCTTGATTTTTTATTTGCCGCTTCCACTGCTCCATTCATCTTTGGGTGATATGGAGATGAATTATGATGTTTGATCTTGAAATGCTCACAAACCTCCGATATCGTGTTGTTATTCAAATTTAGTGCATTGTCCGATATGATCTTTTTTGTCATTCCATATCGGCATATGATTTTTTTTTTCAGGAACTTGCTAACTGCAGATTTGGTAACGTTAGAATAAGAGGCCGCTTCCACCCACCTGGTAAAGTAATCAATAACTACAAAGATGAATCTATGCTCGTTAGAAGCCTTTGGTGAGATCAGCCCAATAACATCCAAGCCCCACATAGAAAAGGGCCACGGGAAAGTCATGACATGCAGATGTGATAGAGGTACATGAATTTTATCTCCATAGATCTGACATTTGTGGCATTTCTTAGTATAGTTGATACAATCACTTTCCATGAATGACCAGTAGTATCCAAATCTCATGATCTGCCTGGTCATTTTGAATCCATTGGCGTGCGTTCCGTAAATCCCTTCATGGACTTCTTCTAAGATTTTTTTAACCTCTACTACATCAACACATCTTAGCAACACCTGATCCTTTCTCCTCTTATACAGTATTTCCCCATCTAGGACATACTCATTTGCGAGCCTTCTCAATGTCCTTTTATCATTTTTAGTAGCTCCTTCGAGGTATTTAAGGTCTTTTACATATTGGAGGATGTCTTGGTACCAAGGATGTTCCTTTTTTTCTTCTTTTTCGATCTCGCAGCAATGGGCTAGGGTCTCGTAAATGCTCATTTGAATGGGCTTCATATCCTCTGGCTTGTTTACTTTTATCATCAAGGCTAGAGTAGCCAAAGCATCAGTCATTTGGTTTTCCTCACGTGGGAGGTATTGGAATGTAATCTCGTCGAATTCTTTGATCAATTCGAGGACCATATTTCGATAGTCAATTAACTTGGAGTCTCTTGTCTCCCATTCTCCCTTGAGCTTGTAGATTACCAACGCTGAGTCTCCATATATTTCCTAGACCTTAATCCCTCGATCTATGGCTGCTTGAATCCCCATAATGCACGCCTCGTATTCTACCATATTGTTTGTGCAATCGAAGTCGAGTTTACTTGTGAAGGGATAATGGTCTCTTTCTGGCGACACTAAGATTGCCCCGATTCCATTGCCCACGACATTTGAAGTGCCATCAAAATTTAATCGCCAAGGATGGTCTATCGTGATCCCTTCTTCGGTGGTTGCAATATACATTAGATCCTCATTTGGAAAGTCAAAATTTATCGGCTCGTAATCTTCTAGAGCTTTACTGGCTAGGAAATCTACTATCGCACTTCCTTTCACTGCCTTTTGGCTTACGTAGACTATGTCGAATTCTGATAGTAGGATTTTTCATCTAGTCATTCTTCCGTTCAATGCAGTTGACTCCATCATATATTAGAGAGGATTTAATTTAAGATCAACCAAGTTGTGTGGTACAGCATGTACTGTTGTAATCTACGGGTAGTTTAAACCAACGCACAACATAACTTTTCTATCGAAGAGTACCTTGCTTCACAGTCGGTAAACTTTTTGTTGAGGTAATATATGACTCTCTCCTTCTTTCCGGTCTCGTCATGTTGGCCCAAGACACATCCCATAGAATTCTCAAAAACTGCTAAGTATAAGATTAATGGCTTGTTGGGACTTGGTGGTACTAAGACTGAAGTATCAGACAAATACTGCTTAACCTTGTCAAAAGTTCTTTGGCACTCATCATCCCACACACCTGGATTGCGCTTCTTAAGAAGACGAAAGATGGGGTAACATTTCTCAGTTAGTTGTGCGATAAACCGAGCAATGTAATTCAATCTTCCGAGGAAACCTCGAACTTCTTTTTGCGTACGTGGTAGAGGTAGTTCTTGTATGGCTTTAACCTTGTCTGAGTCATCTCAATCCGCTTTTGGCTGACCACAAAACCCAACAACTTACCTGAAGTAGCCCCGAAAGTACATTTGGCAAGGTTCAACTTTAGCTGGAATTTTCTTAATCTCAAGAACAACTTTCTCAAGACCTTTACATGTTCTTCCTCAGTTCGAGACTTTGCGATCATGTCGTCGACATAAACATCGATTTCCTTGTGCACCATATAATGAAACAATGTTATAATGGCTCTTTGATACGTTGCCCATGCATTTTTAAGTCCGAAAGGCATCACCTTATAACAAAAAGTTCCTCACATTGTGACGAAGGTAGTTTTTGCCATATCTGCAAGGTCTATCTTTATTTGATTATATCCTGAGAAACCATCCACGAAAGAGAAGAAGGAATGTCCTGCCGTATTATCCACCTGGGTATCGATGTGAGGCAGCGAGAAGTTGTCTTTTGGGCTGGCCTTGTTCAAGTCTCGGTAGTCCACACATATACAGACTTTCTCATCTTTCTTGGGGATGAGGACTATATTGGCGACCCATTCTGAATATTTAACCACCTGGCGGAAACCCGCATCAAACTTCTTTTGAACTTCTTCTTTTATTTTTAATAACACATCTAGTCTCATCCTACGGAGTTTTTGTTGGACGGGCTTGCACTCTTCTTTTATCGGGAGCTTATGGACTACAATGTCAGTGTTTAGCCCCGGCATGCTTGGTAAGACCAGGCGAAGACATCTTTGAACTCTCTGAGAAGCTCGATAAGATCTTTACGTGTTTCTGTCGAGATGCTGGTTCCAATTTTCACTTATTTCTTTTCACATTCATCCCCTATGCTCACGGTTTCTATTAACTCCTTATGGGGCAAGATCTGTTTTTCTCCTTATTCCATCATTCGCAGCAAATCAGGAGATAAGTTATTATCTTGGTCCTCTTCAAAGTCCTGAGGTTCCTCGAGACACAAATCTCGCTCAAAATGAGGTTCGCTATTAGTGTCACTCATATTATTGATATCCAAGGATCTGTCAAAAGAATGAGAGTGGTCCTAATGAACAAAGTAAATTTAAGAATGATTGTATGGTAAGAGTATGGGTGTATGTATGTAAGAATTCAAGAATGATTAATTTGTGTAGGTTAAAGGTAAAAAAATTATTTAAATGAAAGAATAAAAAGATATTGGTCAAAAAGGGGGGGCAAAATGCAATTTCATTAAGATAATGGACAAAAGTCAAATGCTCTTTACAAAAGATCTTTATCGCTCTCAGGCATAAAACAATATATATGTGTCGAGTATTACTTTGAAGTAATCCTAAAGGCTACAGTGAGCTCCTCTTTCGTCCAGTTGTCTAGAATGCTTCCTGGTGCGTACGGGCAAATTTGAGACAAGCTCCTTCCTTCGCCTTCTTCAAAGATGGCATTCACCCCTTGCTCCGAGTGATTGGGCAGAGGATTCCCAACTATATTGAGCTTTGTTGGCTCTTCTAATTTTACGACTCCATGCTCTATGAGTCTCTCGACTCGTCTTTTAAAAGCAGAGTAATTTTCTATCGAATGGCCTTCTTCCCTTGCATGGTATTCACAGTGAGCATTCGCATCGTACTAAGCCAAGAATTGGGGTTTATATGGTCTCACACGCTGAGGAGCTACCTCATGCGCGTCGTATAGTATCTTGTAGAGCTCTCCATATGACATTGGAAGGGGACTATATTGAATTCTTCCTCTATTTGGCCTGATACCTAGTTCCTGCCTTAGGGCTTTTGGTAATTGCTCATTGGAGCTTTGGGTTGACCTGTCACGAATGGTTTAGTGTAGTTTGGTCTGTACATATTTACGTTATTAACTTCATTATCCCTCCTTCTAGGGGCAGGCCTTTTAGTGTTTTCTCCGGTTTCAATCTTACTCGTCTTGATTACGTTTTCAATCATCTCCCTTGATATGACCATATCAGAGAAACTCTTGGTAGAGTTTTCTAACAAATGATTAAGGTAAAGAGCTTTAACGGTATTAACAAACAACATCGGTGTTTCCTTTTTTGTTAATGGTGGCTGTACCTGAGTTGCCACCTCTCGCCATCTCTACGCATATTGTCTAAAGCTCTCGTTAGATCTCTTCTCCATATTTTGTAATGTAAGCCGATCAAGAGCTATTTTCGTCACATTGCCATATTGCTTTAAGAAGGCTTGTGCTAGATCTTTCCATGAATAGATTTTTGCTCGACTCAATTGATTGTACCATCTGACTACCAATCCGGCCAGGCTGTCTTGAAAGCAATGAATTAACAATTGGTCATTATGAACGTGCCCCGTCATCTTCCTACAAAACATGGTTAGGTGGGCTTCAGGACAGCTCGTCCCGCTATACTTTTCAAATTATAGGACTTTGAATTTAGGAGGGAGAACCAGATCTGGAACCAAACTTAACTCTTTGGCATCTACCCCATAAGGATTTTCAATTCCATGTATCGCATCGATTTTCTCCACTAATTGCCTATATTTTTCCTCCATTTGTCGAGGGAGATCCTCTTTCATTATCTCATCGAAGTCTGGGACACCCAAATTCGTAGCATTATCCTCTGGGTTTGACCTAGATCTAATTGGATAATTGACTGGTCTTGACGTGCCCGTGGCCTATTATTGCATTCTTATAGTGATGGTGGCCTCCTACGCTAGTATTTCATGTGAAGCTGGGTTGTGGAGGGGTGTAAAGCCTAGGGGAACAATTGGGTCCTCCTCCTCCTCAATAGCAGGGTTTTTTCCTTTATCGGCCATGCTCTGTTTTACTTGTGCCAATTCATTCATTAAATTCTTTTGTACTTCCATGAATTGATTTTCATTTCCCTGCATATCGCTGTCATTTGTTCTTGGATGTGCCTTTATAGTTGATCTTGTAATTCTTTCTGGATTTGTTCGAATCTTTGCTCCATGGCCTTAGTTTTCTTACGAGTATTATAACGATGCGAGTTTTCAATTATTACTGAAATAACTGATCAATTTTAATTAGTTAGGATTGTTATGCAGAAATATGCAAAAATGTGATGCGAATAAAATGCATGCATGCAATGTAAGAAAAGGCATTGATTTTGAAGTCCACTTTCCATTAGAGCAACTTCTCTAGAAGAAAAACTTCTTTACATAAAGTAAAGTTACACAAATGGTTTAGCCTTATTGCCTAGAGCTTTGATCGTTCCTAAGAGTCCAGCTAGCTTCTGTCCTCGTTCTGATTTTGACTCATATTGTAGGCTCAAAATATCAACTTCAGCGGCTAACTCTTGCATGTGATCGGGGGCTTCCCTTATTTGAGTCAGTGCTTTTCCCATTATATAATCTCTCTCCTCGACTTATCTCCGAGCTTGGCGAGCGTGCCATTCGTTAGTTTCCAAATTTCTCTCAATGATCTCAAGTCGAATTTCGTTATTGTGAAGTGCAGCCTCTAATTTCTATACCCTTTCCCTTAATTCTTGTCTTTCAACAATACATGCTTCAAGCTCCAATACAGAATTTCGATTGCGGTGCCTCCATAGCGATTCCTCCAACTCCTCTATTCTCGCTTTTAAGCTGGTTATCTGAGCTTTCATCTCGTTATTCCACTGACCCCATATATCTCTTAATTCTTGCAGATTATTTTGAGTCACCTTAATGCTAGTATAATCCCAAAACTCCGACAAATGCCCCTCATTCAAGCTGTTGCCCTTTTCCCACTACTGTTCCTCTGATCATAAGCGCGTAACCATAGTATCCTCTACTTTATCAAGAAATTCGCCTTCCATGATGAAACTGCCTATTTGGTAATCGAACTTAAATCAAGACCTTTTCATTCATGATTATGCAAATGCAAGTAAAATAGGCAAAACAAAACACGGTTAGCATAACGTAATAATAAAATCAACATACAAGTATATAACACAGAACCTAAGAAATTATCTTGGGTAAATGCTAAAAGGCTCGGCATAACTCCGTCTAGGGTGAGTACTTATGACTCACTATATGTGGTTTTAGGTTCTAAAGTAAAGGGTACCCAAACCAACAGATTCCTCAATCCTCACCCATTACAGATTCATACGGATAAGTTCGGTTTAGAGGGACACATTTCTCACATGTTTGCACAGAAGTTAAAACTTCACGAAAACAAGGGTACTTTGTAATCCCAAAAGCGATTCACTATCCTGCACGGAGGTGAAGACCTCACGGAGGAGTAGTTTCTCACTTCCACTTAACAGGGTAATAACACGATACATATGGATGCAAAATTACACTAGCAATATCACATAGTATAACGCCACACGAAGATGCCGAGGATCGCATATTAAACAAAATCGAAGTTTAAAAGTTTTCAAGAAGACCCGATAATAATCAATTTTAGTTTGACTCTCGTTTATTTAAAAAAAAAGTCCCCAATGAAGTCGCCAAGCTGTCGAAACCATCTTCTTGGAAAACGACGTGTGTTAAAAATTATTTTAAAATCGAAAAATAATGCGAGTCGCTACCAATCCTTTTGTACGGTGTGATTGGATCACCTCAAAACGTTTAAAATCCATTTTGAAAAATGTTTTGGTCTTCGCAATCCAGAAAACGAGTTCGAGAGTTGGTTACGCATGAGGAAGGATTAGCACTCTCATACGCCCAAAATCGGTACCACATTGATTATCTTAGGGTCTTGTTTGTAAAATTTTAAAAGCTCGAATAAAGTTTAAAATACAATCCTTGAATGCATGAGTTACGTTTAAAAGAAATCAATTTTGTTTGGAAGTCCCGCTATTTCAAAGTGATCGAGGAAGAAAGTCACGTCCAGTGAGTTAGGACACAATATTTTGAGATCCAAAAATAACGAGCTTTCCTTTGTAAAAAATTTTAACACTTTTGAAGAGGATGTTCGATTATCTCGATTTAAAGAAAAAGTTGCACCTAGTAAGTTTAGGTATAAATTTTCAGAATCAGAGAAAAGAAACATTGCCTTGATTTGAGGATATTTGATTATTCCGATTTGAAGAAAAATTGCACCTAGTAAGTTAAGGCACAAATTTTCGTAACTCGAAATAAAAGAATATTGCCTCGATTTTAAAGTTTTTAGGAAAACAATTTTGAAAACAAATATGCGAGTTTAACATGAATGAGCAGTTAATAATGGATATTAAATAACACGAAGTAAGATAATTAAGCAGATAAATTATATGCAAAAATGAAAAATGCAAAATACGAGTGCATAATAATTAAAATTAAATGCAAATATTGATAAGGAAGAAAAATAGAGTAATTTGAGTTGAAAATGAGACTTTTTGGATACACGAGGGCAAAAAGGTAATTTTGGACTCTCGAGAGGCAAAATGGTAATTTTGGGAAAATTTAGGGTTAAAAATGAAATTTTAGATATCCAAGGGTAAAACAGTAATTTTTTAAAAATTGGGATGAAAAATGAAATTTTTGGACATTCGGGGCTAAAATGGTAATTTTTAAAAGTTTTGGGGTCAAAATAGAGTTTTTGGACATCCAGGGGTAAAATGGTAATTTTTGAAAGTTTCGAGGTCAAAAATGGAATTTTGGAAGTTAGAAGGTAAAATGGTAATTTTCGAAAGTATCGAGGTCAAAAATAGAATTTTGGAAGTTCAAGGGTAAAAATGTAATTTTTGGAAGTTTTGGGGGTTAAAAATGGAATTTTTAGAAGTTCAGAGGTTAAAATGTACAAAATTGAAATTTTTGGAAGTTTGGGGGTAAAAATGTAATTTTTGGAAGTTTTGAGGTTAAAATGGAATTTTTGAAAGTTTGGGGGTATAAAATGTAATTTTTGAAAGTTTTAGGGTTAAAATGGGATTTTTAAAAGTTTAGGGTCAAAAATATAATTTTGGAGAAGTTCAGGGGCCTCCAAGGCAATACAACCAAAAACTAAGTGACACGTGTCAACCCCTCAGGCATCTTGAAGTCAAAGGATTAATTTGAAAACCATGAAAAGTTTTTGGGCCAATTTTATAATTAAACAGAACTTGATTTAAGGATTAAATTAAAACAAATTAAGAATAAGAGGGACTATTTACATAAATAAGCCAAAATAATGACACGTGGCAGTTCTTGATGCTTTCAAAAGGTCAATGGACTAAATTGAAAAGCATTGAAAATTATTGGGCCAATTTAAAATTAATTAAAAATATGAAAAGGACTAAATTATAAAAATAAAAAAAAGCGAAAGGACCAATCGTATAAATAGACCAATTTTCAAAAACACGCGGATCCTAGGTCGGGTCGGGTCAGATACGGGTCGGTTCATG
Source organism: Kokia cookei (assembly GCA_039519145.1). NCBI lineage: Eukaryota > Viridiplantae > Streptophyta > Magnoliopsida > Malvales > Malvaceae > Kokia > Kokia cookei. The sequence goes on from CM076908.1 coordinate 16,841,386, forward strand.
GGTTAAAGCTCAAAATGACGTCGTTTTGGTGTTTAAAGGCCTAGAACAAAACGGTCTCGTTTTGACCTTCTATAAATATCTTTCAAAACTTTTTTTTTTTCATTTTCTTTTCTTCTTTCTTCAAAAAAAAACCAAAAGCTCTCTCAAGAAACCTCTCCCCCCTTTCATGGCCGATCACTACTCTAGTCTACATCTGGCCGTCGTCCGTCTCGTGTAGTCGCCACGCACCATCGCGTGTGGCCGTTCCTTCCCTCCTCGCACCGTCTAAGGCTGCCAGAAGGTAAAAACTGCTTCTTTCGTCCCTTTTATTTTAAAAACCCTTTTATTTCTTTCTCTTTTGAACCCTATCCAGATCTAAAAACTTAAACCCCTTTTCTTCTTCTTCTTTTTTTTTTTTTAAAAGCCTTTTGTTTTAAAGCTCAAAGGGTTTTGATTCTCATTTTTAAAAAAACGTTTCCATGGTCTCCTGTTCTTGGTCCCATTTTATTCATCTTTTATATTTTAAAAAAAAATTTTAAAAATGTTTCTTATTCCTGTTTTAAGAATGTTTTCATTTTCATTCTTTGCTAAAATCTGCTTTGGTGTTATTGTTGCAGACGTTCGACGTGGTAGAATTGGCGATGGACGGAGCTGTAGCGACGGTGGCTTGGAGGGTTCGGTCGGCGACTCCGGCAATGGTGAGACAGGGATTGCCTTCTGACCTTTTCGCTCTTTTTTTTAGTATTTAAAAAAAATATTATTAATATTAATTATTATTTATTATTGTTGTTACTATTATTATTACTGTTGTTATTATTAATAGTTATTAAATAAATTAAATATGTATTTAATGTGCTCTTGGAAAAACGATGAATGAACTTAATATGGTAATTAATAAGTATACATGTGTGTATTTAGAACGTCTGAAATAATTAAGCAATGAATGATAATAACGATATTTTTAGTATTAATATATAATGAAACGTTTTTTCAAACTTGAATAATAAACAAAAGCAAACAAATAACCAGCACGTATTTAGTGTACCTTACAAGTATTCAATGCTTTGTATTCTTCTGCAATTAGTCTCGAACTTCTGATTTTTGCATTGATTTTTTTTAATGTAAAAGAGAGAAAAAAAAAAAGAAGCTGAACCTCTTACAACTGAATTGAGTTCGACTTTTATAGCCTTCAATCCCATGATTTTAATTTGTCTGTTTGTCATTTAAATGCTTGTCTTGTTTTTTTTTTTGCAGGTTCGGCGATGACAGCGGCGGTGGCAGAGCAAGTTGCAGCTGGTGGTGGCACTGTTGGTGCTGACGTGGCGTTCTCTGAATGGTTGAAGTGGTGGTGACCTATGGCAAGTGGGTGGCAACAATTAGGCTTCCATATTAGGGCTTTAGGTTGGGTGTAATTGGGTCATTGGGCTAGTCTTAGGCTCTTTGTGATTGGTCCTGTTTGAATTATTTGGAATTGGGCCCAATTGGGTCTTGATTGTAATTGGACATTTTGTAACTAGACTTTTTTATTTTAAATTTATAATAATTTTAAATTTAAAAATAAATTTAAACTCAAATTAAATTTAAATTTAAAATAAATTTAAATTTTAAAACAAATTTAATCTTAAAATGAATTTAAAATGAGTTTGGGCCCGGTCAAAATTGGGCTTCAACACTAGTCATTTTCGAATATTCGAATTATTATGTCCTAACTTACTGGATCTGACTTTTTCTTGATTAATTAAAAATAACGAGCTTTTTTCGGAAGTAAAATTTGTTTTCAAAATAGAATAATTTTTACATTCATGCATTTAAAGATCGCGACTTAAATTTTTTCTGAATTTTTAATTTTCAACAAATAAGATTTTGAATAATCGATTAGGTACCAATTTTGAGCGTGGAAGGGTGCTAACCTTCCTTATGCTAACCAACTCCCGAACTTATTTTATGGTTTTAAGGACCAAAATTCTTTTAATGATTTTAAAAAAAAAATCTCGAGAGGTGACCTAATTACATCTGTTTTAAAAAATTATTAATAGCGACTCTATTTTTATTTTATAAAATATAAATCGAGACTTGTTTTTATTTTTTTCAAAAAATGATTTTAACAGATGCATATTGAACTAATACTTAACTGGCAAACTATAATATTTTAATTAGTCATCTAAAAAATTTATTTTAATTTATAATTTTAATCAACAACAAAATTATTTCAAACTTGTTTTGGTATTTTTTAAATAAAACCATGCATATATACAACCATTTATTGAAAGATAAAACATATTGAAAAGAATAATACATCATTCCTTCAATTAAATTAGAAAAATAACAATAGATTAATAAAAACTTAGCTAATAACCAATCCTCTACTGTTTATTTTTTAATTTTTCGTAATTACTAATTTTTTTAATCCATCTCTATCATCGTTCCTCTCGCAAAAAATTTCTAGGCCATAATCAAAATAAAATTTTTTGCACATTCAAGACACAAGTGTAAAATTAATGGTAATATTTCTCAAGGAAAAGCATTTTATTTTTACTTGCATGTTCTTGATCTATCCAAAAATAGGGGTAAAGTTAGAAAAAAAAATTGGAGCGGAAATTAAATTAAGAATTAAAATACAAATTTATCAATATATTAATTTATTTTTCTTTTATATTTTTAAAAAAATTTAAATCAAAATTTCATTACAGCGAAGTGTGATGTAAGTGTTTTAAAACAAATGATCCCAAAAGAATTAAAAGAAATTTTCATTTGGGGAGGGGAATAGTGATGAGATGTTGAATTGAAAGGAACAGAGTGGAAACTAGCCGGCGTTAATGGTGTTGAAAGAGATTATAGTCTATAGGGGTGATAGCGAAAAAAAAATGAAAAAGAATTTTCTTTCAAGTAATTGAAACTTAATGAAAAATAAGTAAAAGTAAGAGGGAAGTAAAAAAGAATCACAATTCTTCTCCAACAAAAGTCGTGCCACTTTCTTTCAAAAAATTGCATCAACCTCTTCAACAATTTCTTACAACTAGAACAAAATTGTCATATACCAACGAAAAAAATAGCCAAATCCATCAGTATAGGGGGTTTGGAATAACCCTATAGTTACGATTAAAACTTGTAGGTAAATACATATCATCCTATGTTGACGGCTTTTATGTCAGTAAAACGTTTTAGGTTATTTCACCGTTCATTTATCGATGATTATCTCCGTCAGTACATTATCATATTATATGTTGACCTTTTAATTTTTTTTCATCTTCCCCTTGGTTTATGGTTGAAATCCATCCGTAAAAGTTTTTGGTAATAATATTAAATTAATTTTGAAGCATTTTGATAATTAATTTTAATTTTGGTAATAAAATTCTCAGCTACTAGTCAACCACTTTTGTTTTTCCTTTTCTTCTCGAGAGTTTTACGTCGACGTTAGTTACGAATAGTTATAAACATAACATACTGTCAGGTTCTAGTTAATTCACAAACAATTTATTATTAATTCATGTAAAAATTTTAATTTATCCAATTTATTCCTTAAAACCGAGACTAGTATAACTTTCAATTTAAAACTTCAGATTAAAATCCAAACCCACCAAAACTCATTAGGGATCCTCTATTTTCTATCCCTAGCAATAATTCATGACAATTTTTCATTTTATTCAATTTGGTCCCTAATATACGAAACTAACAATTAACCTTTACAATTGAGTCCTTTTCATATACTAAGCTTAATTTGTAACAATTTAACACCAAAATCATTCAATTCTCTACCCTGAAAACTTTTTAAAATTTTAACAGTTTTACAAATTAGTACATGGGTTAACTAGATCAACCTCCCATGATTCAATTTCCATAAAAATCAAATAAAAATATCTAGGGACTTACTTGAAATTAAAAGCCAAAAGCTTAAAAACCCTTGGCTATGACGTTTTTCTCTTCTTCTTTCTTTAGAATTAGGTGGAGAAGATGCAGTTCTCTTTCTTTCCACCGAACTCTCATATATAAACCAAGATTAAGTTGTTAATTAACATAATTAACCTTACTTTAATTTTATAAACTTTATTTTAATTAAGTTATTGATCATATAATCATACCGTCCACTACTATGTAATTTAACATAGTATAATTTTTGTTTTGAACCTTTGGTTAATTGCAATTTAAGTCTCTAAGTCATTTACTAATTAAAAATCTATAGAAATCGAACTTTACAATGTAGTCCCTAGGCCCTGATTAACCACAATTTCGACTAAATTACCTATTCAAAATCCAATTAATTAATACACTAATTCCGTAAATGTCCCAATTTAAAATTTATAGGCTCAATTTACAGAAAAGAGATCTCGAAACCGTATTTTTTGACATTACTAGAAACCAGATTGTTATATTAAACATGTTATACGTTATATATTTTTAATTTATAAAAAATAAATACGCTTATTCACTTGCAACGCAAGTGAAAAAGAAAACAAGTTTATTAAGTGTTCTATTGAGTTATTGTCATCCTCAATCGGGTCACCAATTCAATTAAAAAAATTATTGAAATGTTCTTCCATAATTAAAATAATATATATTACTTGAGGGTATTTTAGTCTTTTTATTTTAACAAAAAAATTAATATATGTATATAGTGAGATTTGAACCCACACTAATTGAATTGATAAAATCTTAATTTTACCACTAAAGCAAAGCTTCTATTTAACATGTTCTATACATTTTTGTTTTAATGCGCATAATTTATTTTCTACATTAGTTATCTATACTATTAATAAAGACATAATTGAAAAAAAAAATCATCAACGTTTGGGAGCTTTTGGTTTCATGTCATTGATTTTTTTTTATTTACACCTTCAATATTATGATTTTTTTCAAAAATCAATCCTTTTTAACGGTAAACAACACTTCCTCTGTCCCCATTGCTGTTACAACACAAAACAAAATACTCCCTTTCAACCTAGCAATGCCACCGCCTCCACCCCAAATGATTAAACAACACTTTCTCAACTACTGATAATTGAGGGAAACAATGCTAAAGCCAACGAGTTTTTTTAGTTCCACAAACAATTAAACAACCAACTTCTTTTCTTCTATGTTTCAAATTTTTTGGCGTTTTGGAAGCTGAGTTTTTTTTTTGAGTTGAAGTTCTTGGACTCGGTAACTTAGTAATGGCAATTACGAGTTCGAGTGGTTGCAATTCTCAAATAAGTTTGTTTCTCGTTGTATTTGTTTTTTTTTAGGTTTTTTTCATGCTCGCTTGAAAACTTGTGATCTTGCCGTTGGTTTATTTGAAATCTCTCCCTATATCTAAGTTTTCTCCAATTTCAATCAACGACATTAGTGATGTCGATTTTTGTTCTTTCAAATCCTAGTGGTAATTAAATTTCTTTTAGCTTTTCTGTTACTGTATAGAAATTTGAGCTATTCTTGATTTCCAAATTTGATTTTTTGTAAAAAAATTGAGGACTTAGTCAGGTGAAGATTTGTATTAAGCTTGGTTCAGATATGAATTTCATTTTTTCTTTTTACGTTTTATTGCAAAATTTGGAACCAGAAATATAAAAGGAAAGGTTTCATTGACTCATATAAAGCATTTGTTTAGGTTTAGCTTGAAATATTATTTTGGTAAGTTCTTACTTTTTCTTTCCATCTTTTTTTTTTCTGAAATAAAAAACCCTGAAATTTATAAGAGATTGTAAATTGCTTGGGGTAAAGGTGGTGGCATTGCTAGGTCGAAACCCAAGTGGAAGAGAGGTGGGGTGGTTGTGGAAGTGGCAGCAGCGAAAGTAGTAACAGCAGCAATGGTGGAGAAAAAGAGTTGCAGCAGCAATGTAAAGAGAAGAGGGAAAAGAAGAAAAGTTAAAACTGGGTTTATTTCTTAAAAAACTATAATGTTGAGGGTGTAAATAAAAAAAAGTCAGAGGCACAAAACCAAAAGCCCTCAAATGTTGAGTTTTTTTTTTGCAATTATGCCATTAATAAAACCGTTAAATGAATTGGTATCACGGATTAATTGAATATAGATTCGATTAGGAAATTACTAATATATTCTTTTATTAAATGACTACTATTATTATTTTGATAACATTATTATCTTTTCATATGTTTATATACTTTTTAAATAAAATAACTTTAAATTAACATGTCTTGGGATTGAATCCATGTGTAATGGAGTTATAAACAATTTGTTTAGCACTACATCAATAATAATTCTTAAGTAAATTAAAAAAAATTAACTTTTAACATCAAATAATTTCTCTTACCAAGTTTGTGTATATAGACAGTGTTACTGATTATGTTAGTGTTATAAGTCAACTCGATATTTAATTTTTAAAAAAATAGAATTTTAATATTGAATTTCCTTTTCACTAACTTGATCTCTTTGTGATGTGCTATAAAAAAATGATAATACCGTAATAAACAATTGGATAACATTTAATATTCTTAATATGATATATTTACCTATATCAATTTTCTTTTACTCACAAATTAAATTATTTTTATTTTAATTTTGTATATATTGCATATGTGTTGTTGTTATTATTAATTTCAAATTTTACGTGAGAGAGAGCTTTGAAAATCTATCTAAGTTTAAAAATTCGATTCACTCAATTATAAATTTTGTGTACATTCTAAAACTTATAAAATCATGATTAAATACTAATTTCTAACCATAGCTTTTCAAAATTTTGAAAGCAATGTCTGAATCACTGCCTACGGTGGACTTTGTGGTCAGCGCTAATAGTTTTGGTTCCAACTTAAGGATTGGAAAAGCAATGAGGAAAGCTTGTACTTGTATTGATTTACAGATTGATTTTGATGACCCGATTGTGGACATCAATGGTCAGAAGCTAATCCTAGAGGTCCCCAAAGCGTCCTACAAATCTACCCTTCTAGAGGCTTCATCGGAGAAAAAGCAAGATGACTTTCAAGAAGAGGAGTTTTCGCTTTTGGAGGGGGATGCGCAGTCACTGAAATGATTGAAGGGGTGCCATCGATCATGTTCTCTGATCGAGTGAAGTATTGGATTGGATTAGTAAGGGTGTGTCGATTGACCAAGACGTTTATTGTTAAATTACTAGGGGGTCGGATTGGATTTAATTCTCTGTTGAACAAAATTAAACTGCTTTGGAATCCTCAAGGCCTATTTCAATTAATGGATCTTGAGAATGATTTTTACTTGGTTTTATTTCAAGAGGAGAACGATTTCAACAAGGTTTTGACTGCTACGTCGTGGGTAGTGTTTGGAAGATACCTGTCGATCAGGCCATGGTCAACAGACTTCTCGACATCCCAAAGTGACTTTGAATCACAAGTAGTTTAGGTTAGGTTACCTGGGTTGCCTGAAGGATACTACTCGGACTGCCTGTTAAGGGTGATTGGTTAGATGGTTGGCTCGGTGGTTAAACTGGATGTTCACACTGATTATGGTTGGAAGGGACGCTTCGTTCGTTTGGCAGTAAGTATTAACTTACGGAGACCACTGGTGTCCAAAGTTTGGATAAATGGAAAGCTTTAACGGGTTGAGTATGAAACACTATCGAACATCTGCTTCAAATGTGGTATGTTGGCATTGGGTCAAAAGGCTGCATTGGGGATGCTGTGATATAATCCATGGAAACATTGAAAAGAGTACAGCCGACCAAGGGGGTGTCGGGACTGGAGAAAAAGGTGGTAAAGGGGCCTTTTGGCTTGTGGATGGTGGTGGAAAGACGAAAATGACGAGATCGTGCTTCCGTTGAAGACAGAGTCGGCATCTCTGGTGGGTTTCCTGGGGGTCTCGATTTTCGGCGTTGATTGACAATAAAGGAGGAGATAATGGTGAAAATCTTGATGTTGAAAGTGAAATGGTTGAGGAATCTGATAAGGGCTTGGAAAATGGGGAAAGCGATAGCAACTTAGGGTTTCAAGGGAATGATAAGGGGAATAAGGAGAGGCAAGCCAAAAATTGGCCTAATAAGAAAAATGGGGTTATGCTAAGTGGGCTTAAATCAACTCTTAAGGTTCTAAAGCCTAATGTGGGTAAATTGGGGTTTTGGGGTTGTAGTAAAATTGTAACAACCTGAAAGATAGAGATGTCGAAAAGTGTATTTTCGAGACTCCATATCTATGAAGTGGACTCGTAAATATTTAATAAAAATATTTACAGAGTTGATCTATGGGTTAATTGATTTTTCGAATAGATAATTTTAATTGTGTAGTGCTTAAGTTAAGTATGAGACTAAATTGCATAAGTGATAAAAGTGCAATTTATAAAAGAATTATAATTTGAAATAAATAAGAGGGACCAATGTAGCAATTCCCCCTTAAAATTTTGTTAGTGCCGATTAGGTGAATAGATATGGCTTATATTATTTTAAATTATTTAAATAAATAAATAAAAGAAATGGTTTGAGATTAAAAGGTGGGGTTGGGTGGGAAAGAAAGAAAAAAATGTTTCTTTCATTTTGTTTCTTCGAAGTTGAACAGGGGGAAGAGTTGGAGAAAAGCCTATGGTTTTGTTAGGTTCAAGTTTCAATTGGTAAGTTTAAATTAGTTTTTTTTTCGTAATTTTTATATTTTTGGAATCTTGGTACTTCGATCTAGTTGACCAATGTCTTATTTTTCGATATTGTTAAATATATTAAATACTATCATTGTTGGGTGGTTAAAGCTTTAAGGATTAATTTGATATATTTTTAGTTAGAAATGAAAAGAAATTAAATTTGTGAATTAAATTGTTGATTTCACGTAGTAATAACCGAATTTTGTAAATTTTGTAAATTTTGTAAATTAAAGTAAAAATGAGAAATAGGGAGTAAGATTTAAGTTAGAGTGAAATTGTTTGAGTTATGATAGAAATTGTTAGATTTTGAAGCTATGAAATGTTTAAGGACTATTTGATTTAATAAATTTTGTTAATTTTGTAATTAGGGATTAAATGTTAAAATAGTGAAATTTCATAAATTTCTTGTGAAGTTTTGATAAAAGTGAGTTGAGCATGGTCGAGATAAAAATCAGTTGCATGGGTATTTTTTTAACTATGCTTAAATTGTGAGTTTTGGGTTTAGGGAATAAATTACACAAAAGTTAAAATGATAGGGTAATTTCGTAAATTCGAAATAAAATGACTCATAGGCTTGGATTAAGTATTTTAAGTTATTTGAATTATTTAAATAAATGAAATTATTATTTAGATCAAGAAACGAGAGAAGCGAACTTTGATCGAGGAAAAGCTAAATTCTTGGATAAGTGGTCGACTCTATTTTTACAACTATTTTAGTCGAGATAAGTTCGTAAATTTATCAAATTAATTATATGTTATTTTTGTAATTTAAGACATATTTATTCATGTTGAAATTGAGTTTGATTGTTTGAGATAATTATGTGATGAGTTGGAATAATTGGTGATGTGTATTGTAATTAGAAAATATAAAATTTATGGATGTGAGCTTGAAATGGTATAATTGAAATGAAATTATAATTGAAAGCCATGACTATAAATAATGAAAGAATATATTTAAATTCATGTGAAAAAGAAAGATTTAATTAATTATATGATATGTTAGTTTCCATTTATGTTATGAATGAATTAAATAGAATTGTATATGACGATTAGTAAATTGAACTAAATTGCATTGTTAGGTATATTGATCTTCTAATTGAAAAATAAGAACTTTAGGGATGTGTGCTCGAAATGGCATAATGTGAAGTAAGTTTTATTTTTAACTATGGACTTAGTTTATTTCAATAATAATGTTGATAAAGTCAGATAAGTAAATATATACATGTGAAATATGTATAATGTAAAGTAAATAAATATGTGAAGTAAATTTCGATGGATCAAATAAAGGTTTCGAACGCAATGTTTCTTATATTAGCTAGTGAGCGTAAACATATATTAGTTGATGAGCGTAAAATTATATTAGCTGACGAGCGTAAACGTATATAAGCTGACGAGCGTAAATGTATATTAGCTGGCGAGCGTAAACACATATTAGCTGTCAAGCGTAAACATATATTAGCTGGCGAGCATAAACGCATATTAGCTGGTGAGCGTAAACGTATCTTAGCTGATGAGCATAAATGTACTGAACTTATGTATTGAATACTTTTATAAGGATCCATTGAAATAATAAAAGTTAATTGTTATGGTAACATTCAAACAAAGTGTTAAAGGCTTAAACGAATATGTATATATATCTATGAAATGAGTATGGTCAAGACATGCGAGATGAAAAATGTTGATACAAATGGTTGAAATGAGAAAGTATGTTTATTGAACATATGATGGATGATATATATATACTTAAGGTGCTATTATTACAAGACACATTAATTGTTGGAATTATATGTTTCTTGGTGATACTCACCAACCTTGTGAGGTTGTGTTGTATAGGAAGGGAATGTAACTATAAGAGTTAGTGAATCTTTATATGTTATATGTATAAAATGAAATGGTTATAAGAAAAAAACTATAGGGAATTATTACATGAAATGATATGTGAAATTATATGTATAAATTGAGATATTAGATTGTTATGTATGAATATGATGTTTGATTTATATGTCAAATGTGTTGTCCATGTATAAATTTGATATCATGATAAAGTCATATGTCTACATAAGAACTCACTAACTTTGTGAGATTTGTGATGGTATAGATAATTAATGAACTTATGATCATGATATGAAATTATCTTGTAAAAGGTTTAAAATTTTCATTATTTATGGTAAGTTGAATTTTAAGTTTATTATGAATTTATTAAGCTTTAAGCAAGCTTACCTTGTTTGATTCTTTTTCCTTGCAGATCGTCAGATAAGAGCTGTCGATTGGATTACTTTTAGAGATCACACTATTCAGTAATTAATTGTTCATTTTGGTCTAATTATAGGTGGCATATAAATAGGATTTTTATGATGTCTGGGAAATTTTTGGTTGAGTATTGCTACTGACTTGAATAGTATTAGTAGAATTCATCCTATTTTCAATTTTTAAATATGTTTTAACTTTTAAGAAACTCAAATTATTTTTTAAGTCGATTTTTTTAACATAGAAAAAAATATATATTTAGGGTTTTAAGGACCTAAAATTTGTTCCATTAATGTAAGTTATTTGTAGTAACATACTTTTCCTTGGATCCGATGACCGGGTCGGGTAAGGGGATGTTACGAAAATATTGTAAAGGGATCGATGGGTGCTATTTCTAATTTTAATAAGAACGACGATTTGGACTGAGGGAAAGAAGTGACCTTTGAGCCAACGAACATTTCTTAAAATTTATATAAGGGGATCCATGCAGCTGTGATATTCTTGGAAAAGAAAAATTCTAAAGTGCAAGGAAATAAGGAATTATTTGGTATTTATGTTTGGGAAATCTAGTATCCTGTAAGGCCAACAGCAAGGTGATATGTTAGTGAATTTGAACAAACAAGGGAGACTACCTGATACAAAACATTATGGGAATCATGTTCATGGATCGATGGAACTCGGTTTGGCAATGGAAGGGTTAGTGTGTGAAATTGAAAAAGATTTGAACATAACTTGCTTGACGAATGAAGCCCAGGTAGGTGAGGAAGTTATGGTCGTTGATGCAACTAATGGAGCTACGACCTCGAACTAATTGTTTCCTCCGGGTATGGACCTAACTCTTATTTATTATCTTTATGAATATTAAAATAATGTGATAGAATTGACAAGGAGCGAGTCACCCTCGTTTTCATAGTTTGATTAAAGAATATAGAAAGGATTTTTCTCTAGATTTGCTTTGTTTGCTATAAACTCGAGTTAGTGGAGTTAGAGAGGATGATATCATTGTAAAACTTGGGTATCTAAACTCTTTTAGAGTCGAGGCAAATGGCTTTGCTGGGAGGATTTGGTTATGTTGGCATGAATATTTATATGTGGATATTTTGCATATACACCCTTAATTGGTTCATTTTAAAATTCAGACTTCTCAGAATTCAAAGTAGTTTTTTTTGTTCAGTTATGTATCCCAGTTCGCATGGTGCGAAGAGCAGGGAGCTTTGGCTATTACTCAATTATTTAGCTAATTCAGTGGATGGTTCTTGGGTTCTTGCGGGTAATTTTAATTGCATTATTAACAACTCTGAACGATCTGGAGGTGCGACTATTTCACAAGTAGGCTATAAATGGTTTCGAGAATTTTTATTTGATAATGCTTTGCGTGATTTGGGGGCTTGTGGTGCTAAATTTACTTAGCCATTTGTAATATAGAGTGGGACTCTTTTGTGTCGGAATGCATAGTCAGAAATCTCCATCGATTAAAATCTGACCATAGGCATATTCTAGTCTCACTATAGTCGAAGAAATGCAGAGGTGATAAACCATTTCACTGCCTTGCTAGTTGGTTTTATCATGCAGATTTTTGAAACATTGTGGGTAGCAGTTCGAATAAAGAGATATCGATTGTGGATAATTTGGAGCTTTTAAAAGGGGCTGTTACAAAATGGAATAAACATGTTTATGAAAATATTTTTGCGCGAAAAAGGAAGTTGATTACTGAGTTGAAACGGGTGCAGAAAATTCTTGAATTTCAGTACTAGTAAGCTCTCCATAAGCGTGAATTTGAATTGATGTATGAAATTGAGGAGGTCCTTTCACATGAAGTATTATTATGGTTCTAAAAGTCTAGAGCCTAGTGGTTAAAACATGGTGATAGGAATACATATTATTTCCATAGTCGTACGTTGATTAGACGTAAAATAAATAAGATAGAGGGTTTATTGGTTGGAACTGAATGTTGCTTTGAGGAAGAAGTTTTGAAGCAACATGTGAGGGAATTGTTTAAAGAGCTTTATACCATGGATTATCGGATTAGTGGTACGTTTTCTTGTAGACGCAATTTTCCTGTTTTAATTGGTGATGAAATAAACAATCTCTTTGGTGTAGCTACTGATGGAAGTGCGTAGAGCAATGTTTAGTATAACTTCTTTAAAGGCCTTTGGTGTGGATGGTTTCCAAGCTAGTTTTTTCAATCTCAGTGGGATATATTGGGGTCGTCTGACTGTAGTTTTGTAAGAAATAGTTTGGGTGTGATGTATTTGTCTTCGAGTTTCAAAATAACATTGTTAGTTCTTATTTTGAAGATTCAGAGTCCTGAACGAATCAAACAATTTTGGGCCAATAAGTTTATGCTCAGTTTTGTACAAAGTCCTCACGAAGATAGTTATTAATAGATTGAAGCCTCTTATGGTTAAGTTTTCAAGCCAGAATTAGTCTAGCTTCATTCCTGGTAGAAATATCGTTGACAACATTATTGTGGCGCAAGAGGTGGTTCACTCTTTGAAGAATTTTCGAGGTAGAAAAAGGGGTATGATCTTGAAGATAGATTTGGAAAATCCTACGATAAAATTAGTTGGGATTTTCTTCGTGATACCTTATTTGCGTCTAAGCTTTCTAAGGGATAGTAGGCATCATAATGCAGTGTGTTTCTTCTACTTCGTTTTAGGTACTATGGAATGGAAATTCAAGTGATGCTTTTCAACCATCACGAGGGATAAGATAGGGAGATCCACTTTCGCCTTACTTATTTTTCCTTTGCATGGAAAGGTTGAGGCACCTTATTGAGGATGCGATTGAAAATGGTAGTTGGAAGCTGTTAACTTTATCGAGGAGGGGTCCTACGATATCTCATCTTTTCTTTGCTAATGACCTCATGCTTTTTTTGTGAAGCTAGTATGGATCAAGCGATTGTGGTTAATAATATCTTGAAAACCTTTTGCAAGTATATTTTTCTTCGTCTACTCCAAATGACGTTGTTGAAAGGATATGTCATATGGGGTTTAGTAATGTGCATAACCTTGGGTTTTATCTTGGATTGCCATTATTGCATGACACATTCACCCAATGAATAGTTTTGATTTTATTGTCAGTAAGGTTTAGCAGAAACTTTCAGGATGAGATGCGAGGAAACTTTCGATAGCAGGGCGTATTACTTTGACTCGATCCGTACTACTATCTATCACTAACTATTTTATGTATATTGTTAGAATTCTTGTTTCAGTGTGCATTGAGATAGAGAAAATCGCCCGAAACTTTATATGGGGGTCTTCAGTTGATAAAAGGAAGACGACTTTAATTTCATAGGACAATTGTTGTAGGCCGTTAAAAAGTGGAGGGTTGGGTGTGCGGAGGTTAAGTGACCAAAATAAAGTTTTCTTATTGAAACTTGGGTTTCTTTTGCCATTCAATCTCGACTCTTTATGGGTGAGGTGCTACGGAAAAATACAATGTTTATGAGATGCTTCCAACTTCAATCCCTTGAAGCAACTGTTTGTTCATATGGCGTTTGTTAACACAGATTTCGCCAAAAGTTGTTGGGAATGTCTTTTGGTCAATTGGGAATGGGTGATTAACTAATTTTTGGAATGATGCGTGGATAAAGCAGATTGGACCGTTACGAGGTTTTATTCTTGGAGCAGATCAGCTTGACAATATTTTGTGTGTCTGTGACTTAGTAATTGAGAATGGGCTTGGGGATTGGGATCGCCTTAAAAATCTTGTTCCAAGTCATATTTTATATTAGATTACAGTGATTATGCCTCCGAATAGTAAGGCGGGACAAGATTGCTTGGCTTGGAAATGGAGGGACAAGGATGGGTTCTCGTCTTTCGTGACCTATAAGAACCTCTTCCTATGAAATAATGAGGATTCAATTACTTGTAAATTGATTTGGACAACTAAAGTGCCCGTACGGATTCGTGTTTTCTTGTGGCTCTTATGGCATGGTAGAATTTTGACGAATAGTGAAAGAAGACGATGAATATGAAAGGAGATGAAATGTGTCCTGTGTGTGCAACTTGCTTGGAAATGGAAATCCATGCTTTGAGGGATTGCACATTTGCTAGCAACATATGGCAGATAGTGGTTTCGAGCCAAGTTCAAAATACTTTCTTTTCTTTATCTCTTCATTATTGGCTAGTATGGAATTTGCATGATAAAGACAATCTAAATAGGGATGATATGGAATGGAGAACTTTGTTTATCGTTTAGTGTTGGTTAATTTGGAATACTAGAAATGAGTGTTTTTTCGAATAGCCATAGGAATACCCAAATGGTGGTGGACATGGGTTATATATGGGCTAGGAGTTATCATGATTTGGATTTGAAAATGAAACCTTTCAATCCTAGGAATCCTCTCTTGATTTGGAATCCTCAAGAAGAAGGTTGGATTAAACTTAATTTAGATGGGGATGTGTCAATTTATGGTGCTTCTATTGGAGGGGTGCTACAAGATTCTAATGCTAATTGGTTATTAGGGTATAGTTTGAACTTTGGTATTGAATCAGTTTTCAAGGTTGAAGTGAGAGCAATGCTAGAAGGATTGCTTATTGCATGGGATAAAGGATTCAGGAAGGTTGAAGCTGAATGTGATGACGCTTTGTTGGTTGATTTGAACATATCGAGTGGAGGTGTCAATAGTAGTTTGGCTGAAATGCACCTATTACATTAGATATTGCGTCGTAAATGGGAAGTCCGTGTCCGTCATATCCCAAGGAGTATAAATGGAGTTGTAGATCATATGGCAAAATGTACTGACTCAAGTGATTCTTTGATTCAAATTTTTAGAATACCAAAATCGATTTTATGTTTGCTTGATGAAGATCGTCAAGGGACTAGTTCTTGTTAATTATAATTGTTCTTTTGTAATCGTTTAATGCTGTCTCTTTCTACCAAAAAAATTGAAAGCAATGTATAATTAGTAATGTACCAATTTCTCGGTGTTACGAGGGTGCTATAACCTTCTTCATACATAACCAACTCTCAAACCTAATTTTTCTTCGAGGTTCAATTTAGATTGAAAATTATATTTTAAAAAATAATTTCAAAACTTTTAAAAAAAAAAAATTTATAGGCGATTGGTCACACCTAGCCAAAAAATCGATGCGACTCCTATTTTCTTAATAAAAACCCCGGGGTTATAAAAATTGAAATTTCCATGTTCTCTCAAATATCGTCAAACTAACTTTTATTCAAAAAATGGTTTCGACAAGTATAATTTCATCTTTAATAAAATACATTTAGTATTCAAATTTTAATAATAAAAATAATATGTCCAAAAAGCCCTTAAGAAAATACAAAAAAAATCAATTAAGCTCCTATATTAAATTCCCATCCAATTCAGCCCTTACTGTTAACTAAAATAATCAATTAAACTCTTTTGTTAATGAGTTCCATTATTGATCAGGTTGATCATTAAAATAAATTGATAGAAAAATCAGATAGTGACACAAGACAACTTTTAGTTTAATCTAATATTTTTCTAATAGAAAATGATTAAAAAATCTTAAAATTTATAAAAAAAAATAAAAAATGTATAATTATACGATATATACATATGTATATATATTAAAAAGGTAATTATTTGGTTCAAAGGCGATGAAAATTTTTAACTCTATAAGTGGGGTTGAGAGTTCGCCACATGTCCTATTTATTATTTTAATTTTCTAATTATAACTTAAGGACACGTGATAGAAATCCAACCATGATTATATAGTTATAAATTTCCACTGCTAGTGTACCAAATAATTATCTATTTTAGAATTTACCCATTTTTCTTTTCTAACAACAAATGAGTCTGAGTGGTGGCTTCCTCGATGATGGTCTATTTATTTAGTGGATATTATTTAAATTACATATATTAAAATTATTTATTTAGATTTTGGATTATATATTGCTTTATTTGATAGGTCGCATTTGCATATTAATAAATAATTAATATATATACACATGTATTTTTTGTAACAACCCGTTTTTTAGTGGTGTCGGAAACAGTGATTTCAGGACTACAACTCCGATGAGTCAGTTCGTAGATATTAATTATTTTAATATTTATAATGTCATTAGTGTCTGATTAAATTTTGGTTAAGAAATTTTATCGTTTAGATAGGTAATTAAGTGAAAAGGATTAAATTGTAAAAGGTATAAAAGTTGTGTTCTACAAATTAGAGGAATTAGATGCCAATTGGAAGGTAAGTTAAGGTCCTTAAATGATAATATTACCATTAGTAAAGTTAATGGATGGTTTTGGCTAATATTTTAGCTAAATTTCATGTGTGAACAAAGGATAAAATGATAAATTTATTAATAAATGAATTAATAACAAAATTAAGAGAGAAAAACATTTAATCTCCTTCATTTTTCATCTTCTAAACCGAAAAACCCTAAACACCATTAGAGGAGGCTTAGTTGAGCTTTTGTTATTCGTTTCGGTGAGTAAAGTTTACCGTTTTTAGTAATTTTTATTTTTTAAGTCCGTACTAGCTTAATCTAGTTAGCCCAAGGACTAATTTTTGAATTTTTCAAATGTTATAAATTATGCCATTGATGAATGAGCTTGTTCTTGAAAATTTATGGAAGTTTTGTAAGCTTGGTTATTGTTCTTGATGATTTTGTGAAGTGATTTTTTATGATTTTAGGGTCTAGGGACTAGATTGCTAAAATAATAAAAAAACATATACTTGATGTGAAATAATTGAATGTAGGAATTGAGAAGATACTCTTGAGTGTTCGGCTAGTTTAGGATTGAAAGGAAAATGGTTATTTTGCGTATTTAAGGTCTAAGGACTAAATTGGATAAAAAATGAAATGTTAACGGGTAATTTTGTAAATTTCCCAAAAAGGACTTAAATGCAATAAATGATTTAAATTTCATGATTTAATGAGAAAATTGAATGATTTATTATAATAGATCAAGAACGTGCTACGGATCATGAAAAAGAAAAAATTATAGAATAGTCCCTAGAGTTAATTCATAGCTACAAACTAGTCTGGTAAGTTCGTATGATCAAATTTCCAATTTGAACATTTTAACTTCATTTATTATCTTTATTCTTAAGCTTGGAACGAGACAGAAGACTTGATGAATATTTTAGACTTTAGCTCGGTAGAGCAGTACTCTAAATTCTAGCTCTATAAGAGCTAAATTCTGTTTGGGCTAGTAAGAGCTAAATTCTGTCTGGGCTCGTATGAGCTAAACTTCTAGAATGACTCGAGAAGACCTACTTGGTTCTGATGATACGACATAATGAAGATGTTCTAATTACTCTTTTTATAACCGAATATGTTTTTCAATAAGTTAACTGTTCTTGCGAACTTACTAAGCTTTGTAAGCTTACTTATGTATCTGTTATTATTTTGCAGATTCATTTTGCTATTGAAGATCTAATCCTCACGAAGAATCACACTATCCTGGGAGCTTGTTCGATAGTTTTTACATTACTTGGCTTATATGGCATGTATTTAGGAGAAACTTGTTTAGATTGTTATGTATGTTAAGTAAGTGGAATATGTTAGTTGGTGAATGATGATAATTTTGGTAGAATGAACCCCTTGTGGATGTCAAATGCTAAATGTGACTTGGTTTGCCAATTGTTAAAATGGTAAAATGCTTAAACTAGTTAAATGAATGAATTCAGAATGATTAATCACTTATATGTGTATTGTTTGTATGAGACAAGTTGAATATCTACATGAATATAAATGGTTGTGAGTTATATGCATGTTTAGCTAATTAGTAAGAATTTATACATGTTGATTGAGGAAATTCGTAGGTACACACGACTTGGAACATAGGCCACCACACGAGTGTGTGCGTTGGGAAAATTAGGTGCAGGTCTTATACGGGTTATACACGGGTTGAGACACGATCGTGTGACCCTATTTCACATGAGCACACGATCTAGCACACGGTTTCATACACAAGCATGTGGAGCATTTTCGTATGCTCACACAATTTTTCACATGGTTTGTGACACGGTCATGTGTCGGTGTTTCGGGTAGGCACACGATCTGGGGCACGACCATGTGGCCCCTGTTTTAAGAAATGTGATGTTTTTCGTTTGATGTTTCAATTGCAACTCAATCCGATCCTTGTTAAATTTGAGATGTTGTAAAAGAGAATGTAATATACTTAATTGAATTGTCATTTATCCTGTTGAGTGTAACTTTGAAATGATGTTCTAAATTGTATTTGTTCCAGTTATAAATGATCTGAAACCTCGAAAACCTAATCGGCAACGATGTCGAGTTTTGGGTGTTACAGTTTTTATAGAAGAAAAAACTTATTTACGATTGATGCTTTTTTCAAAAGGAAGAATGTTGAAGCATCAAGTTCAACTGAGTAATCAAATACGTGTATGGATTATAGTCCATTAATTTCTGATAGTAATCCTATTAAAGCTTGAAGAATTGAGGTCAATGAATGTTTTGATTTGTTGGAGCGTGATCCGAGTTTGAGAAAGCAAATATGTTAAGAACCAAATTTATTATTCAAGTCCTTCTCATCTTTATAATTTTTAAAAGTCATTTAAAGCTTTATACCATTTCTAGGCTTTTTCTAAAGTTTGATTGCATTCAGGGTTCGTTCGACACTCTTTCGAATAAAAAAGAACAAGGCAAAGGAAAATAGGGTGGCGACGCCATTGGGCCAATATCGTGATACTAGATTCTCTAATGCTCATGTTGTAACATCTTGTGGCCAGTGTGTCGACCTTGAATCCTCTTATGCTAAACAACTTAAAACTTCTTTATATTTGTGTTAAGATCAATACCACATTATCCGATACATGTTCCAATAAATTTAAATTCATATAATACTTCAATATACCAAAAAAATACTTCTTTAATTCATCATATAACAATTTCTCACTTAATGTCCCAACAATTTCATTTAAACTTTTCTTACATATTAGCAATTCCATCACTTATATTAACTTCTTAGCATTACAACTCTTATATTACTTTCCCTTCTCCTTCTCCTCTCCATTCCACATCCTATATGTACATGTATATATATAATAATATTTGGTTTTTAGTATTGCATGCATATATGTACTCTTAACAAATCTTTTTACTTGAGCATTAATCACTAAATTATTTATATCTTAGCTAAAAAATTCAAAATTAAGATGCATTCGTTGTTTTTGAAACTAGACTCAATGAACTTTTTACCATGAAAATTTCAAAATTTTCACTTAAGCCAATTAATATAGGTTTTTTTTTTCTTCACTTCATCCCTTATTTTGCTAGTAGGCAGCTTTGACCTTTCTCCACTAAAAATCATTTATCTTTTAGTACAATATTCATATAATGTTGTCGTTTGTTTTTCTTGAAATAGACTCAATAACCTTTTATAAAAATAAATTTCATATCCTAAATATGTTTTACAACTTTTAATAATCTTTCAAAATCAGAACAGGGGAACCCAAAATCAATCTAATCTTGTCTCACTTAAATTTATTTATCTCATGATCTACAATTTCATTGTTTATACCATTTCTTATATACAAAACAAGACTCAATAGGCTTTAACTTATTTGGTTCAACCTCAAACTCAATTTCTAAAATTTTTGGTTAATTTTTCAAAGTTGAGCAATTGTTGCTATCTAGAAACTATTTTAGTAAAATATTTATTTTGCCATGATTCTCTGCATTAGCCTTCAATTGGATGTATATAATCATTATACTTTTGATTATTATTCAATTTAGTCATACAAATTCATATGTTAGTAACATATTTATTTATTTATCTTAACATTTCTCATTATACAAATTATATCTCTTTTTTTTTTCTCATAAAAACTTAATGTCTTTATATATCATTGATTCTAAAAATACATTCTTTCTCTAGTATTTTGATTAAATTCTCATATCATACATTTCGATCACAACATATCTAATTTAATTTTTTGAAATATAAATGAAGTTAATATGAAAATTTACCTATATTTTCAAGAATTTCCTCCTATTTGCTTCTCTTCCCTTTTCTTCCTTAACCACACAACTATCCTTCTCATTTTTTTTTCTAATTTTCTTCACTTCCATCTACTAATTTATTGTTTTTTAAATTGATGGATAGAGTCTCTAGTTAATTTTTCCTTGTTGGTGCATATGTAAATTTCCAAGAATTTTGAGAGAAATAGTGAGATTATATGAAAAAGGATCAAATTGTAAGAAATGAGAACTTATTCCCTTTTTATAATGGTGGTGGCTTTGGAGCATGGATAAGTATGAAGAATTTTCTTCATATTTCCATACAAATATCTTAAAATAAAATATTATGACAAAATATTAATAAAATATTCTAACCAATCATGTTTTTTTTTGCTCAATCAAGAAATTACAAATAAAAGCATTAGTGAAACAATGCTCTACACTGCCAAAATGCAGCAACTCCCCACAGCAGTATACATTCTAGGCATAGGCAACCCAAAACAATAACATGCAAAGTAACAATCCCCTACAAATTTATCCTACAACCTAAGTACAAATCACCAAATCAGTTGTCAAAACCATAAAAAACTCCAGATCATCGACCCCTACTTTATTTTCCTACCTTCACCCAGAATATAAAAACATAGAAACATTTTCCTCGCATCATCCACTACCCTTCAGACTCAAAACAAATATCCATTCCACTATAAACACATTAGTTTTACTCTGGTTTAAAATCACCACCATGCTTTAAACATACTGGGCCTTTTTACACTAACAAACGCCAAGCAGAGGCCATCTCATTTCCTTGTTTCTCCGTCATCAAGAAAGAGACATTGCCTACTCTTTCCAATCTGGTTTCAATTTCCTTGAAAATAGAATGCAACATCCATAGCTTCGTCCTTTTTTTCTCAAGCCAACTACACACCTCCTTTGATTCAATCTCAATAATTAGGAAGACTTTACCATTACAACCCATTTCAAGATACACATCCAAAGCAATTATAATTGCTCCAATCTCCACTGCAATGACATCCTTTACTGCCACTAAACCCGAGAAAAATGCCTTTATCATTCCATTTGCATCTCTTAACACCCCTCTGCCTTTGGCTGCATCCTCTTCGTCACTCCACTTATATTAAATTTTACCCATTCATACATCAGAGGACTCCATAACCGGCCACCCACTCCAGACTTATTAAAATTAAACAAGATTTTAAACGGTCTCAACCACCATGAGCTCTCTTGAATTCTTAACTCATTTTGAATAGCCCTAACCCAAACCAATCCTCGCATCTTGGAATGGAATAGCAGGGTGTTTATTGTTGGCCACTTTCTATCAAACACCAACTCATTCCTAACCAACCACACAGACCAGCAGGCGCTATCACCGCTATTAGCTAAAGACTTTTAATACATCAATAAATATCACATTATTACATAGAGAGTAATATTCTGAAAATTCAGTAATTGGATTCCATACAATGTCCCACCATTCGAATATCTTCCTCAAAAACCCTTCAATAAACTTGCATCTAAAGAATAGATGCACTGTGTACTCCGGTTCTCTTTTGCACCGTGGGCAACCCTTTCTAGCTGATTAATCTACACCTCTCTTCTTATAAGGAACTCTTTAGTAGGCAGCCTATCTATCGAAAGCATCCAAAGAAAGCTTCTCACTCTAAGGGGAACCTTTAGTTTCCAAATCTTATCAAAGGCAAAGCAAATATCATCCACTCCTTTTATCTATAACTCTGATAATTTCTTTACCAAAAATTCCCCTTTTTATCATGAATCTAAATTAAATGATATTCCTTTTCTGGAACCAACTCCTTTCTCCAAACTAATTTAAACTATTTAGCATATCTATCTCTCTTTTCAATAGAGGCCGAACAAAATAATCTGTCCAATATACTTCTTCAAAACCATTTGCATTTGAGAATTCTTTTATTGATCAATTCTTGTTAATGACTAATCGAAACAACCTTGGGAATTCCACTCTCAAAGGATGTTCACCATACCAAATATCCTCCAAAAACAATGTCGTATTACCATTCCCAACCAACCAGCAAAAAGTTTTTTTCCAATCCATTTAGCCACTTTTGAATCTTTTGCATTTTCCACGATGACCTTCCAAACCATCGACATATCCTTCGTGTTGGTTGTTCTAAATCTCCAATTTTTCACAAGGTAACCATACTTCACAATAATAACTTTCCTCCATAACACATCTTTTTTCGTTGTAAATCTCTAGTTCCATTTAGCCATAAACGACTTGTTTTTCACCCTTATATCCACGACCGCTGCACCCCCTTTATCCTTTGGCAAGCAGATCGTTTTCCAGTTCACATTCACCATCTTTCTTCGACTATCAAAACTCCTCCACAATAAATTCCTTCTTATCTTATTTATTTTATTGATCACGTCTATAGGTTCTTGAAAGATTAACATAAAGTAAATAGGTAGAGAGGAAGCCTATAACGTCACAGCAATTCTGCAAGCGGACACACATCGATGCAAGTATAGTTGATAGATTGGTTCTATCGGATATCGACCCTACGAGGAAGGAGTTCTTGATGCCTAAACTGTCGAAGCAACTAAAGCTAAGATTAGAGAAAATGCTAGTAAGTATGTCGGCGCAATTAAATCAGAACTGCACAGTTAAAATAGTTAAAGTTGTCAATGTAATTATAAAAGTTAATTGTCAGAGCAACTGAAAGTAAATCAAATAGTTGTTGAAGTTTGGAGAATTTAAATGCATAAAAATAAAAGTGTGATCAAGTGTAAAGGATTGAAGTGAATCACTGATTTCACTAAGTAGCAACGCTAGATGTGTCGACAGAGTATAGTGTAGATGAATTGTCACCACAATAAGGTTCGAATGAAATCATAGTAATAACAACTCTCCGTTTAATCAAGACTAAAATGCTCATAAATACCACACTTCTTAGTGTTGGCATTGCTTCACACCTAAGAACAAGTGATAGAATCCCTTCTAGTTTTAAGCAACTTTCACTAACTTGCTTGTTAATTCAACTTGTCACCGTACCTCTCAGTGTCGGTAGACTGTAGTTACACTCTCGTGGTCAAGTAGTCAAATCAAGAATAAATAGATAAGAAGAATTAAGTTTGAATCAAAGTAATCTAACATTGAAAGATATTCTCATATACAATCAAATGTCAAGAGGTTTCATCACCTTTCAAAGAGGAATTAACGAATAATTCGAAGCATACTATCCCTAGGCTACTAGGATTATCTCTTAACTGCTCCTCTTGTATCGCACCAAGCACTTCTCGTCAGAAGTTGTTGCTTGCCTGATCGATCAGCTTACTGAACTTCAGCATAAAGCTTCAAAAAACTCAAAGTATTTACAGAATTAATTCCTTCACTCCTTCATATTTTTCTCCTTCTTCTTTCCTCTATTTATAGGCTTCAAGAATTGTAGATCTCATCTCCTTTCAGATCCAACTTCTTGTGTAGTTGTCAAAGTTTGTTAAACTCCAGCTGTGCACTCATGCAAATCTAATGTGATCTTCATAAATTTGCAGATTGTCGCCGCATTTTTGGGTACGATCTACAATCTTTGATTACGGCGAAATCGTGTAAAATTCTTGTGCTGGTGCTTCCAAATGTGTTTGCAACGTGAATTTACTTATACAAAGTAAATATTTCCATGCGATGACATCTTTGGCCACAATTCCAAGCTAACTTGTGGCTGCATCTTTAAATTCTTTCTAGCATTGATATTTCTGAGATGGATCGCTGCGCTGACAATTGTGAACTTATTCTGCATACACCTACATTAGTGCATAGAAGAGATAAAATAACGAGAATTTAAGTCAAACAACAATGAGTTAGAGAATATAAATACTAAGTATGAAATGCCTATCATGTATGCTAAATATGAAACAAAAGAGACAATTAATACACAAATTTAGAGAGAAAATAGGTGTCATTTCTAATGCTATCGCACCCCAAAACTTGAGTTTTTACTTGTCTTCAAGTAAACAAAAATTAGCAAACTTTACAAGCAAACATGTCTCCGCAATCATTATTCTAACAACTTAAATTATCTGGAATTCTAATATATAAATTGCATTCACATGATAGAATAATGCGTTAACAATTTATTAACATGAATAATTAAAACTGCAACTTCACCAATATTAGTAACATGCTTTGAATCTTAACCCTTCCTTAACCAATACAACATTCATGGAAATATATTTCTTTTCTTTTCTTTTTTCTTCTTTTTGTGATTTTTTTATAAGTGACTGAGAGATGTCATTGCATTACTCTACCCTTGTTCCTGGGTAGTAACGATGGGGTGCAACAAACCCCCAAGAGGTATGTAATTGCACCGACACACACTTTTGCAGTGACAGTCTTTGGCTAGATGATTTTTCTAACACATGCAGCGGAGTGTTCTCCCTTGACAAGTCACAATGCACTCACATTGGAGTTTCTTTTATTAGTACAATGTCGCTGCAATCGGTAAGTTAGTTCAAGATTCAAAGGTTGATACTATCCATTCATTACTAAAGCAATTCCAATCATTCATCTAAAAATAGAAGGTTCAATATTCATTTATATTCACCCAATTCACATATCAGCATTCCAAACAATTCAAGATTTATGCATAAAAATAAAAATTGTGGTCACATTTTTTTATTGTTGAAACTTTGCGTACTTTCCTTGAACTAAAGAAACAGGTAATTTTTCAAATATGTCGGTTCAATCGCATTTCCATTTCACACAAGATCCAACCAAACTTAATGTTTTCACTGTCCTCAATGCACTGACATTATTATACAAATTAAAATGGAAATGCAATTACAATGCAAATGTACTAACAACTAAAATGCAGTGACAATTAAAAATGTAATGACAACTAAATGCTATGCATGTAACTAATTAATGGAAAGTAAACTAACTCATTGTTCCGCAGCCGATGAAATTGCTGCCTTGGCTTTCTTCTTCTTTTTCTTTGGGCGCTCGCCTTATTCTTTGCGCTTATTTTTCTTATCCTTGCGCTTTCTCTTTTTGTCCTTTGAATCAACCAGAGCAGCGGATTTCTCCTTTACAACCGGTTGGGTGGCGGACTCATCGACAGTTACATCTGATGGATGGACTTCTGCAAATGGTGCAAAGTAGGGCACAATGGCTAGAGGATTAAGATATTCTACGCTGCTGGTAACTGCCTCAACCTCACTCGCTTCAGGTGAGCCACATCTTTATTGGATGCCCACACACTTGTGGGTGTGCCGATAATTTCTACCTCAAAATTTGTTGGGGCATCTTCCTTTTTCTCTTCCTTTTCTTCTTCAGGGTCCTTCTCATCAGGTTCCCCTTCATTCCCTTCATTCTCCTTCTCATTTCCTTTTTCTTTCTCTGCTTCTTCTTCCTTAGGCTTCTCTTGCTCAATTGTGTCTTTGTCAGCGCCTTCCTCTGCTTCTCGCCCCACAGATATGATCGGGGTGTGTAGCTCCTCAATAACAACCACCCTGTCTACCATGGTAGCCTCAAGGCTATTCGAAAATTCCTCATTGAACAGGCTGACAATTATTTTGTAACAGTCCTCCATTGTGTTGGAATGTCCCTCAAGCTCCTTGTCATTGGAGATGTGAATTTTTGTTGAGGATGGGACATTCTGAGGCCTACCATCAGGAGTAGGCTGGTCGAAGGATGAGAGAGCTTCCCTAACAATCTGTGGGAAGATAGGCAACCCTGGCAGGGGATTTGGGCTTAGACTTCTCAATGCGTCAACAATGGTTTTGTTCCACACTCTTGTGTATGTATAACAGAGGTTTTGTCTGTAGTTCATCTCCTCTAACGTGTTGACAAGTCTGATTTGGCGCATGTCGGTGCGATCAATGTTTACTTTCATTGCAACTAACCTCTTCCCCAACTGAGGGTTTGTGGACGCACTATTTAACTGCTCCTTTTTCTTTCATTTTCCTTTCTCCGTCTTCTTAGGTGCTACTTTTGCCATCAGTCTCTTGCCGTCTTGTCATTCTCTCCACTGAGATGTCGTTAATGGGGCCCATGTTCTCTAGCACCTCCTCACCATCACGGGGCACAATCCCTTTTTGTTTACATAGCAACATTATCAAGGAAGGGAAAGGTAATATACTTGTCTGCTTAGATGCAACTTCAGTAATCTAGTCATGTAGAATTGCGTCGAAATCGATGTGGCGACCCTTAAGGATAGAGTGCAGGAGGCACATGCAATCTAGTATCGCAGTTGTGCTATGGGTTGAAGGTAGCAGGCGACTGTTGACAAAGTGAAACCACACTTTGCTTTGGGTTGTAAGATAACGTCGGAGCATTGTGTAGTTGTGCGGACCGTTGCTTGTCCAACACAGAGATCTCTCATTACCTGATCAACACCTTCATCGGTCAATTCCTCCAAGAATGTAGTGTGGTTATCTTCCTTCTCAGCCATTCGAAAAAGAACGTTGATGTGGGTAGCACTTCAGGGTACTAAGCCCTCCCTTACAAAAATAAATTCCTGTTCAGAATCTACTAAATTTGCATAGAATCGCCTTACAATGGTGGGGGAATATCTGCTTGGGTGGTCGTAGAAAAATTCCCAGCCCAGACGATTGATCGTTCTCGAGATTTGCTTCCCTAATGTCTAGTGTGGGGACAACTGTAGACCTTGCTCTGCGTGGCAGTTTCGTTTAAGCATAACGTCTTGGTAGCGGTCCTTCGCCACATTGAACAAAAATAGGACTGGTTGTGGGGGTTGGTCTGTGGTCTGAATCATGGTGGCGGAAGATTCAGCAAGGGTTTTGGATGGAGTTTTTGCGCCTCTTGTTCTTGCCATAATAACTGGGTTTAGAAGGCAAAATAATTTTGCAGAAAAAATTTAAAGACAATGGAGAAGAGGGTTGTAGCAGTAATGGAGAGTGTGAGTGGAAGAAAGAAGTTAGCGGAAAAAGGGTTTTATAAACTTTGGATTGAAGGAGACGTGATGAGTGTAAAAGGTGTGGGAAAACATTATGTCTGCAGCCAATAAATGCCAGGCTGTAAATGGTACCTTTTGGTTGATCTAATAGCTAAGGATGGATAAAGATTAAACGGTGCGATTCTTACTGCAAAAGCTTTGCTAAGTCATCACATAATGCGCCGACAAGTTGTGCTTTATGATGCATCGACAAAAAGATGATTTTTTTATTCCTGCATAAGACTTAAAAGAACAATTAAAAGTAAAAAGATAAAAATAAATGTAAAAAAGACATTAAAGAAATGAGACCAGATTAATGGTCTTGTTTTGTTCTTTGACATCTAGGCTCACGTAATGTTTTAGTCGTTGGTCATTCACCTTGAACTGGTGACCATCCTTCATTTTTTCAATTATCATCGCACCATTTTGGAATGCTTCGAGAACCTTAAAAGAGCCTGACCATCTTGAACGCAATTTAACTGGATGCAGTTTTAGACGTGAATTAAACAAAAGTACTAACTGACTAGGATTAAATTATCGATGCAAGATGATATTGTCATGCCATCTCTTGGTCTTTTCTTTGTATATTGCAACATTCTCATAAGCATTGCGTATAATTTCTTCCAACTCAGCAATGTCCAACAACCTTTTTCGTCTAGCAGCATCATAGTCCATGTTCATCTGCTTGATTGTCCACATGGCTTTATGTTCAAGCTCAACTGGCAGGTGACAGGATTTACCAAACACTAATTGATATAGCGACATCCCCAACGGGGTTTTATATGCGGTGCGAAGCGCCCACAATGCATCATGTAGCCGCGAAGACCAATCTCTAGATGGGTTAACCACCTTCTCAAGGATACTTTTAATTTGCTGATGAACACCTCCGCTTGGCCATTTATTTGTGGATGATATGTGGTGGCCATGCAATGCTTCACACCATATCTTTTTAATGCTATCGCCACTTGGTTGTTGTGAAAATGAGTACTTTGCTCACTTATCAATGCCCTCAGTGTTCTAAATTGTGTAAGGATATACGTGTGGAAGAACTTTTACATCGTTCGAGCATCATCTTTTGAAACCGTAATTGTCTTGATCCACTTAGAGACATAGTCAACAGTAACTAGAATGTACACATTCCCAAAAGAGTTTGGAAATGGTCTCATGAAGTCTATACCCCATACATTGAATAGCTCCACCTCCATAATATGTTGTTGGAGCATCTCATTGCGGCGAGATATAGAACCAGTGCGTTAACATCTATCGCATTATTGAGCAAAATTGTCGGCGTTGCAAAACAATATGGACTAATAGAATCCTGATTGTAAGACCTTGCAGCAGTTCTCATTGCACTAAAATGGCCTTGGTAAGGAGCATCATGTCAATGTCTCAAGATGGAAGTCATCTTTTCTTTAGGAACGCAGCGACGGATAATATTGTTGGCGCATACCTTGAACAGGTATGGTTCGTTCCAATGATACTTCTCAGTGTCGCGCAAAAATTTGACTTTCTTGTGACCAATGGAACTCAAGGGTAGCTTCTCACAAACAAGATAATTGACAACACTTGGATACCAAGGAGATGCAACAAAGAACAATTGCTCGTTTGGAAATGCATCGACAATTTGGGATTGATTACCATTCTTACTTCCAACTTCCAGATGGGATACGTGGTCTGCTACTTGGTTTTCAGATCCCTTCCTGTTTAATTTCAACATCAAATTCTTGTAAGAGTATGATCCATCTGATCAATCTCGGTTTGGCATCTTTCTTTGTAAAATGGTATCTCAACGCAGAGTGATCTGTATAGATAGTAACTTTTGCGCCGACAAGATATGAGTGAAATTTGTCAAATGCAAAAATAACTGCTAGTAACTCCTGTTCAATAGTTTTATAGTTTACCTATGCGTCAGTTAAAGTTTTGCTAGCATAATAAATTGAGTAAAATACTCTCTTTTCGTTGTCTCAACACAGCTCCTACAGCGAAATCGCTTGCGTCACACATTAATTCAAAGGGTTGCATCCAGTCTGGTGCGACGACAATTGGAGCTTGTACTAGTTGCTTCTTTATTTTGACAAATGCGTCCATACATTTGTTATCAAACACAAACTTTTTATTTTGCTCCAACAACGAACATAGTGGTTTAGCAATCTTGGAAAAATCTCGAATAAATTTCCTATAAAAACCAGCATGACCAAGAAAGCTTCTTATTCCTTTGACATTGGTAGGTGGTGGCAATTTCTCAATGATTTCAACCTTTGCTTTATCTACCTCAATGCCCTAACATGATATGCGATGGCAAAGGACAATGCCTTCAGTTGCCTTGACATGGCATTTCTCCCAATTCAACACTAGATTTGCATCCTTGCATCTCTTCAAACTTTCGCCAGATTGTCAGCGCATTGGTCAAAATTTTTCCCATATACAGAGAAATCGTCCATGAATACCTCTAAAGCATCTTCAATCATGTTCGAGAAGATAGCCATCATACACCTCTAAAATGTGGTTGGTGCATTACATTATCCAAATGGCATATGGCAGAAGGCAAAGGTTCCAAATGAGCACGTGAATGTGGTCTTTGCTTGATCTTCCTGCGCAATGGCAATTTGATTATATCCAAAGTAGCCATCTAGGAAGCAATAATAGACTTTACCAGCTAGCCTATCCAGCATCTAGTCAATGAATGGTAGTGGAAAGTGATCCTTCTTTGCGACCGCATTGAGTCGACGATAGTCCATACACACTCACCAACCTGTAGCGATGCGAGTAGGGATCAGTTCGTTCTTATTGCAACTCACCACTGTGATGCTGTTTGTTTTAGGCACACATTGAGCAGGGCTCACCCATGTGCTATCTGAAATAGGGTAGATGATACCCGTGTCTAGCCACTTAATAATCTACTTATTCACTGCCTCTTTCATTTTCTTATTTAGCCTTCGCTGTTGCTCAATAGATTGCTTCCCCTCATCTTTCAACTTGATTTTGTGCATGCAAAAAGAGGGACTAGTGCCTTTGATATCTGCAATTCTCTAGGCTATTGCTCGTTTGTGCTGCTTCAAAATTACGATAAGCTTTCCTTCTTGAATTGCATCAAGGCTTGCACTGACAATCACGAGTAATGTGTCATTGTCACCTAGAAAGACATACTTCAGATGCGTCGGCATTACTTTAACTCCAAGGTAGGAGCTTGTTTGGCTGATGGTTTAAACACCGAGATCGTCTTGTTGAAAAGATCCAATAATTCCAATTTCCAACCCTGTCTCAACTCACAACTATTAGCCTCAGTTTTGTGATCACATTTAGTTAGGATATCACCAGTGGATGCCACTTCATCTTCGTCTAGCACTGCTGAGCTCCGTTCATTAAATTCTTTCATAATTATCTTGTCTAGCACGCCAATGTGGTGACATTACTCTTTACTTGAAGATGGAGATGCTTCAAACACACTGAAGGTAACATGCTCGTCATTATGTCACATGATGAGCTCGACTTTGAAAACGTCAATAAGCGTGCGTCTCGTTGCTAAGAATGAGCGTCCTGAGATGATGGGCACCTCCTTATCTGCTTCGCAGTAAAGGATTATGAAATCAGTAGGGAACACGAGCTTATTAACTTGGACAAGAACATCTTTGATCTGTCCTTCAGGTTGTGCTAGAGATTTGTCAGTAAGCTGTAATGTCACTGTAATGGGTTTCATTAATCCAATTCCTAACTTCTTGAATGTGGACAAAGGCATAAGGTTAATAATAGCTCCCAGATCGTATAAAGCTTTACCTAGATAATGATTTCCAATGAAGCATGGTATTGTGAAGATGCTAGGATCTTTCATTTTTGGTGGCAACTTATTTGTTATCACAACACTATACCCCTCTGTGAGCGCAATCATTTCGATTTCGGATAACTTTTCTTCTTTGATAGCAACTCTTTCATGAATTTCCCATAACTGAGGATCTACACAAGAGCATCCATTAGAGGTATATTAATGTGTAATTACTTTAAGGTAGAAACAAATCTCTAATAATCTTTATCATGGTCTTTCTCTTGAAATCTTTGTGGAAATGACAAAGTTATATTGTCAATGGGTTGTTGTGGAATAACCGGTTGCATCGACATGGGCAGTTGAGTCGACGTCCTTGTTAGGTGAATTGTAGGCATAGTCTTTACTTCAGGTGGCTCCTCCTTATTTATTTCTATTGGGCTCTTTTCAGATATAATTTCTTTTGGTTGTGTTGATTCGGTTACGTCAACATTTTCTTGAGTGAAATTTCTGCTTGGTTCAGTAGTTTGCTTTTCGCTTCGTAGCGTGATAGCCTTACAATGTTCCTTCCCTTTCTGTGTTAGATTTTCAGTATCACTAGGTAAAGTGCCTGGTGATATTGTACTCAGATTAGAAGCCAATTGTCCTAGTTGGACTTCTAACGCACGGATAGAAGAAGAGTTACCTTGAACAATTGCTTCAGTTCACGTAATATGCTCTCGCATAAGCTCTTTAAGAGCATCCATAGGATCTGATCTTTGTTGAGAAAACTATTGCTGTTGTTGTTGATGCTGTCCTTGCATATGTGATAGCGCAGTCTGTTATGACTGCATTCTAGCTTGTGATCGCATTTGGCTATGTACCTACATTTTATCAGGATGCGAATTTACCTAAGCATTACGATTATAGTTCTGCTGCTGATTGTTATTGTAACTCCCTTATCTATGACTCCCTTGCTGTGAGGAATTTCCATATCTATATGTAGATGCATTCTGATTCCCCCAAGGTTGTGGATTTTGATTATTGTACGAGTTACCATAAGAATTTCCTCTAATGTTGTTGACATAAAATGCGTTCTCAGCATGTTGTGGGCAATCCTCATAACTGTGGTTGTCACCGTAAATTTCATAGGAAAATGTCGAGACATCCATCTATTATGCCACTTGAATAGGGGCAATGTCACTTGTTCCTTTCATGTTCTTTATAATGTTGGTCAAAGAGGATACCTGCACACTCAAAGCTGAAATAGCATCTAACTCAACCAGGATTAGTTTTTACCTGAGCAGAACAAGAGATAGGGTATTGATAATCATTCTGTGCAATCCTCTCTAGAATTCGTACAGCTTCAGTGTAGGTACAATACAATAAGGGACCAATTGCAGATACGTCGAAAAGATTTCTTGTCTGGGCATTCAATCCTTTGTAAAAGATCTTGATCTGATTCTCTTGCTGAATTTCATGTATAGCGCAATGTCTAAGCAAAGTCTTATAACACTTCCATGTTGTATGTAAATTTTTATCATCTAACTGATGATACATTGTGATATCTTTACGCAACCTTGCATTCATTGTCGACGGATTGAATCTCAAAACAAATTACGTTGCTAACGCATTCCATGATGTAATGGATCCATCCTATCTATTGAAAGCATCCAAAAAAAACTTCTCACTTTAGGGGGAACCTTTAGTTTCCAAATCCTATCAAAGGCAAAGCAAATATCATCCACTCCTTTAATCTATAACTCCGATAATTTCTTTACCGAAAATTCCCCTTTTTATCATGAATCTAAATTAAAAGATATTCCTCTTTTGGAACCAACTCCTTACTCCAAACTACTTTAAACTATTTAGAATATCCATCTCCCTTTCCAATAGAGGCCGAACAAAATAGTCTGTCCAATTTACTTCTTCGAAACCATTTGCATTTAAGAATTCTTTTATTGATCCATTCTTCTTAATGACTAATTGAAACAACCTTGGGAATTCCACTCTCAAAGGACTTTCACCACACTAACTATCCTCTCAAAACAATGTCGTATTACCATTCCCAACCAACCAGTGAAAAGATTTTTTCCAATCCATTTAGCCACTTTTGAATATTTTGCATTTTCCACGATGCCCTTCCAAACCACCGACATATCCTTTGTGTTGGTTGTTCTAAATCTTCAATTTTTCACAAGGTAACCATACTTCATAACAATAACTTTCCTTTATAACACATTTTTTTCCACTGCAAATCTCCAGCTCCATTTAGCCATAAGCGAATTTTTTTCACCCTTATATCCACCACCTCTGCACCCCCTTTATCGTTTGACAAGCAGATCATTTTCCATTTCACTTTCACCATCTTTCTTCGACCATCAATACTCCTCCACAATAAATTCCTTCTTATCTTATTTATTTTATTGATCACAGCTATAGGTTCTTGAAAGATTAACATAAAGTAAATAGATAAAGAGGAAGCCTATAACATCACAACAATTCTGCAAGCGGACACACGTCGATGCAAGTATAGTTGATAGATTGGTTCTATTGGATATCGATCCCATGAGGAAGGAGTTCTTGATGCTTAAACTGTCGAAGCAACTAAAGCTAAGATTAGACAAAATGCTAGTAAGGATGTCAGCGCAATTAAATCAGAACTGCACAGTTAAAATAGTTAAAGTTGTCAATGTAATTATAAAAGTTAATTACAAGGGCAATTGAAAGTAAATCAAATAGTTGTTAAAGTTTGGAGAATTTAAATGCATAAAAGTAAAATTGTAATAAAGTGTAAAGGGTTGGAGTGGATCAATGATTTTACTAAGTAGCAACGCTAGATGTGTGGACAAGGTATAGTGTAGATGAATTGTCGCTACAATAAGGTTCCAATGAAATCATACCAATAACAACTCTCCATTTAATCAAGACTCAAGCGCTCACAAATAT
Source organism: Kokia cookei (assembly GCA_039519145.1). Classification (NCBI taxonomy): domain Eukaryota; kingdom Viridiplantae; phylum Streptophyta; class Magnoliopsida; order Malvales; family Malvaceae; genus Kokia; species Kokia cookei. The sequence continues at coordinate 16,875,695 of CM076908.1, forward strand.
CACACCTCTCAGTGCTGGCATTTCTTCACACCTAAGAACAAGTGACAGAATCCCTTATAGTCTCAAGCAACTATCACTGACGTGCTTGTTAATTCAACTTGTCACCGTACGTCTCAGTATCGGTAGACTGCAATTACACTCTCGTGGTCAAGTAGTTAAATCCAAAAATAAACATATGAGAAGAATTAAGTTTGAATCAAAGTAATCTAACATTGAAAGGTATTCTCATACACAATCAAATGTCAAGAGAATTCATCAGCTTTCAAAGAGGAATTAACAAATAATTCGAAGCATACTATACCTAGGCTAGTAGGATTATCTTTTAACTTCTCCTCTTGTACCACACTAAGCACTTCTCATCAGAAGTTGTTGCTCGCCTGATCGATCAGCTTACCGAACTTCAGCATAAAGCTTCAAAAAACTCAAAGTATTTACAAAATTAATTCCTTCACTCCTTCATATTTTTCTCCTTCTTTCCTCTATTTATAGGCTTCAATAATATCTCCTTTCAGATCCAACTTCTTGTGCAGTTGTCAAAGTTTGTTAAAATCTAGCTGTGCACTCACGCAGATCTGGTGTGATCTACATAAATTTGCAGATTGTCGCCGCATTTTTGGGTGTGATTTACAGTCTTTGATTGCCGCGAAATCGTGTGAAATTCTTGTGCTGGTGCTTCCAGATGTGCTTGCAACATGAATTTACTTATACGAAGTAAATATTTCCATGCGGTGACATCTCTGGCTACAATTCCAAGCTAACTTGTAGCTACATCTTTAAATTCTTTCTAGCATTGATCTTTTTGAGATGAATCCTTGCACTGACAATTGTGAACTTATTCTGCATACACCCACATTAGTTCATAGAAGAGATAAAATAATGAGAATTTAAGCCAAACAACAATGAGTTAGAGAATATAAATACTAAGTATGAAATGTCTATCATGCATGCTATATATGCTACAAAAGAGACAATTAACACACAAATTTAGGGAGAAAATAAGTGTCATTTCTAATGCTATCAATAAAACTACATTAATGAGCACTATTCTCACTGCCCAAGAGAGATAAAATGACATTTCCAGCCCGATATTTTCGTCTCAAATCTTTCCACAACTCCATCCCAAGTAGACGTCTTCCTTGGATCAACTCCAAGCGAAATTCCCAAGTAATTGAATGACAATTCTCCTATCTTGCATTTATAAATAGCAACCATTCTATACCATGAACACCTCCTCATCCACACCAAACCCCACAATGCATGACTTGTGAAAGTTAATGCTAAGTCCAGAAAAAAATTTAAAGCAGCGAAGAATATACTTTGTGTTCCTCACCACTTTCTCATCAGCCCTTAGGAATAAAATAGTATCGTTTGCGAATTGTAAATGAGTGAAAGATTTTCTAGGAATTCCATCATTAACACCCCCGATTAACCCCAATTCCTCAACTTCATCCATCATCAAGTGCAGAACTACCGTCACTAGTATAAACAAGAATGGTGATAATGGGTCCCCTTGTCTGAGACCTCTATAAAATCTGAACTCATTTTTAGTCAAGCTGTTAAAGAGCACCACTTCCTTAGCCATTAACACACATTCTAGCATCCAACCATCCATCTTATTCCAAATCCAATTTTCAATAGAACTATCTCCAAAAAATTCTAACGTATACAATCATAAGCTTTAGAAAAATCCAATTTGAGAATCAAATTGCCCCCCATTCCGTCCTTTTTTACTGAGTGTATTATCTCATTTGCTATTAATATGCCATCAAAGATTTGTATTCCTCTAATAAATGCGCATTGATTGTCACTCACCACTGCCTCAATAACACCCCGTAATCTTCTCGATAGTACCTTTGCCACAATCTTATACAGTGAACTCACCAAACAAATTGGTCTGAATTTGGAAATGTCATTCGGATTTTTATTCTTGGGTATGAGTGCAATGAATGACGAATTATGCTCCTCGCCAATTTTACAATTTGATAAAATCCATTCCAAATTATGAAAGATTTGTGATGTATTAGACTTGATATTTGATCAACATTTGTAAGCAAATATATGTCATGGATGATTTTCAATGTTGTAAAAATAAAATCGGAAGTCAAATATGGGTTCGACTTTCAGAATATTTTAAGATATTAAAAAGAGAGTTTTTTAAAAATATATATAGAAATATTAAAAATTATAAAAATAATTTATATATATATATTTACAAAAAAGTCGATGATAAAAATAGATTTTTCGGGTTTTAATCGGTTTTTAGGTTTGTTACCCATTCAAAACGGTTTTTACTATTTCGAGTATATGTTATCGTTTGAACTTTTGATTCTTCTTGACTGATGTTATAAAATGATTAGATGAACTTATTTTTTTAAGGTTAAATTATCCGACATGCCTTTTAAAGCAAAAAGTATTTAAATTAAAAAATTAATTTGTATACCTACAATGCATGGGTCAATTGTGTATATTAAGTTTATAATATTTTTATAACATCAGTTTTCTTAAAACACTTTAATAATTCTTTTAAAAAATTTATCAATAAATTAAAAAAATTAATTACTAAATATTTTTAAAAGTATTTTAACTAATTTAGAATCAGTTATATTAATGTTATTTAATTTAAAATTATTTAATATTTAATATTAGAATAATAAAAATTCATTATAGTTTAAATATTAATATCAATATATTATAATTTAAATAATATTATTAATAATTTCTTATAGATTATTTATTTTATATATTTTTAAATTAGTTTGTTTTAATGTAAAAATTGTTAATATTTTTTTTTATAATTTTATATTTATCTTTGCCCTACTTTAATTAATGAATGTAATTAAATTTTATTATATTTTAAAAATATAACATAATTTGATAAATGTTATTAATATGTGACTTTTTTTATATAATATTTTGTTAATATTTTTTTTTATATAAAAGTGTTACAAATTAAATGAATTGTTAAAATATAATTTAACAAACCGTTAAAAGAAAATATTATACTTAATTAAAAATTAAATGAGTTAGACTTAAAAATTCTAATAATTCTGAAATTAATTTTAAAAATAATCACAATGATAAATGGAAATAGTTGTATGGCTTAATTTAAAATATAAATATTTTAAATGATAAAAAAAAAGTCAAGAGTTCTCTTTCTCTAATTCTCTCAGAGAAGTGATTTTCGCTGTGGTTGAGATTCGAGGGGAGAGGTGACTTTGGATGACTTTTAGAGGATGATGGATAAAGAAGCGATTTCTCTTTTAGAGGAGTTGACAAAGCTTTCGATCAAGTGCTCTTTAGTGGAGCCACCGGATAAACCCAGGTTAATTTGCTTGATGTGGTCAAAGAAGTCATATAATCCTGATAGTTTTCGGGCACAGATGAAAAGTATTTGGAAGACCAAGAAAAAGTTTGATATACGGGTAGCTGGAAGGAATTTGTTTCTTATTAGTTTTAAAGATAAGGAGGACCTCGAACAAATTTTGGAAGGGAGGCCATGGCTTTTCAGGAAGAATTTGATAGTTTTTGACAGGTTGAGCGAACCAAAAGAGAGGAGTAAGATATGTTTTCATCTATCTCCTTTCTGGGTCAAATCGGCCTCTATCCCTCAGAATGTGACAAGAAAGATCTCATGCATGCAATCGGGTCGACGTTCAGGGGATTAATTAGGTCAGAAATCAAGGGTGAATTTTATCGAATTAAGGTTCAATTGAATGCATAGAAGCCTTTACGTAGAGGTATTTTTGTTATGACCAATGCGAATGATGAACTTTGGATCCTGTTCAAATATGAGAATCTTTCGGGGTTTTGTTTTGGCTACTAGAGAATGGGACATTAACTTAGGGATTGTGGGACGTTCCCTAATGTGATTAAGATGGCACTTGATGACAATCTCCCGTACTCTATAGCCTTGAAAGCTGAGTCCAACTTACTTAATAGAGTTGCGGTACAACTTGGGGCAAATTTGAAGAAGTCAATGCATTTACAGTTCTATGTTGAAAACGAAAAAGCGAAAATTGAGGGGGAGGAAGATCTGACAAAGGGGATCTGAATGTAGCGTGAAGTATCGTAAAAGGGCACATTTTTATAGAGGTTAAGTTAGGGTGGGACTCTACTCTTGCGCCGCGTAGAGTTGAATTTTGTTTAGAATCAAATTCTTTAGAGCCGACTCGAGAAGTCAAGGCAATTTTTGAATTTACTGTGGATAAGGCTAAAAGTGGAGATTTATTTTCAAGGGATGTTGATCAAATCCCTAAGTTTGAGGAAGTGTCTATAGTTGACTCTAAATCTCACTTTACCACTATTTCAGAAAAAATGAATCATGATGGTTTATGTATGCTAGAGGAGCCCATTTATGATGAAGTGGCCCATTTGCATGACTTGGGAAATACTGGCGATGGGCCTCATAGGGGTCCAAAGACTTGGAAAAGGAAGGTTCTAACCTATCACACTAATAATGTATAGTTGCGAACCAATTCTGGGAAGTGAAAGGGAGATGGGGAGGATGGATTCGATTTGGGGATGACTTTAGTAATTTTAGTGTTTCAAAAAAAATTACGTCATAAGGCAGAGAAATTCATTAAAAGGGGAGATAACGCTATTATGGAAGTTTTGGATTGTACTTTTGAAGATATTGTGATAGGAGGGGAGGTCTGACCAGTGGGGGGAACACATGTTCTATCGACGGCTGCCAAGGGGCAAGCCGACCGGTCACAATGAAACTTTTAAGTTGGAATGTCCGTGGATTAGAAAGCTCACGGGCATTAAGGAAAAATCAGCATGTGCTGAAAACATGTCGTTCACATATTGTCTTTTTTATGGAGACAAAGCTTGACAATAAACGGATGGAGATGTTCTGAAGAAGATACAATTTTGTGAATGGATTCGAGGTTTCTGTTATGGGAACAAGAGGAGGTCTATCGTTAGCTTGGTTAGGGAAAGTCTCTGTTTCTTTTAAAAGCTACTCCATTAATCATATTGATGTTGACGTGTGTGAAATAGGAACTAATAAGTCATGGTGTTTTACGGCCTTCTATAGGGCTCCCTACGCTAGTGGAAGAGCAGACCCATGGGGTATCCTCTGATCATTGAGATATTTATAGAATAAGCCGTGAGTAGTCTATGGAGATTTCAATGAGATCTTGTATTCTTTGAAAAGAAAGGAGGTTTGATGAGGGAGGAAAGAAGGATGGAGGCGTTTCGTGAGGTTTTGATGGATTATCAGCTTATTGATCTGGGTTACTCTAGGCCATGGTTTATGTGGGAAAGGGGTAACTTTCAGGCCACAACATTCGAGAGCGACTTGCTAGGAGGTTACGAATGAGCAGATGTTAACGCTTTTCCCGAATGCATAAAATTGACACTTGCCTCACACACATTCGGACCATTATCCCCTTCTTCTCCTTTAGGACTCTAAAGAGGTATCAAACAGGGTTCAATCTTTCCATTTTGAAGCATGGTGGGTACTTGAGGAAACTTTCGAAGCTAAAGTCAGTAAGTTATGGGAGGTTTTCGGAGGTGACGTAATAACTAAACTAAGTTGCTTGAAAGTTGGTCTTAGTGCATAGGTGAGAACGATTAAACATCGGAATAGGGAAAAAGGAAGAATTGATTGTCAGACTTTGTGAACTTATGGAGAAAGAGTGGCATGATTCCAATCTAGCAGAACTCATCAACACAAAAGTCCAACTCAGCCTGGAAATTAATAAAGACAAACGTTACTGGGAACAGAGGACGAGAGCTAACTGGTTGAGACTAGGGGTTCGTAACACATCCTTTTTTCACAGTTTTTCTACTCAAAGGAGGAAATGTAATAGAATTAGGGGATTATAGATGGAAGATGGTAGGATAAAGATGGAAGAGTCGAGTATGGACTATACTGCAAGGGATTATTTGTAGTGGCTTTTTACAACAAATGGAACTGACGTCAAGTAGCATTTGTTGAATGGGGTAGCTAAATGTATCTCTAACAGGTCAAAGAGTATGGGCCCGACAAAAGCCCTTGGTGAAGACAATTTTCCTGCTCTCTTTTTTCATAAATTTTGGCATATTGTTGGAAAGATGTTTGCACTTTTTGTTTGGAATTTCTAAATAATGGTGGAGACATTTCACCCCTTCATCATACTTTGGTAACCCTCATTCCAAAGATCAATAACCCAGTAAACCTAGCAAATTTTCGTCCTGTTAGTCTTTGCAGTGTGATATATAAGTTGATTGTGAAAGTAATTGCTAATAGGTTCCAATTTGTGTTGGCGGAATGCATTGATCAAGCACAAAGTACCTTTGTCCTGGGATGTTTAATTTTTGATAATATTTTGTTGGCTTAGAAAATTCTTCATTCTTTCAGACAGAAAAGAGTTGGGAAGAAAGAGTTTATGGCAATCAAACTAGACATGAGCAAAGCCTATGATTGGGTCGAATGGGAATTCTAAAGCATATGATGATTCGCATGAGTTTTGCTACAAAATGGGTGAGTTTGGTCATGCATTGTGTAATGTCAGTCTCTTATTCTATACTTATCAACAGAAGAATTGGGGAGAGGTTTCATCCAAGTAGAGGTTTACGTCAAGGAGATCCTTTAACCTCATTCTAATTTTTAATTTGCAATGAGGATTTATCAACACTTATTAAACTTAGGATCCAAGAAGAGATTTTAAGAGGAGTTCGAGTTAGTAAAAGGTGGCCACAAATTACTCATCTTTTATTTTCTGATGATTGCGTGTTATTTGTTCAAGCCACTACTGAATGGGCGAGTACTCTATGATAGATCCTTAGTGAATATGAGGTTTGTTACGGGTATAGTATTAATTATGAGAAATCTACTATCTTTTTTAGAACAAACGCATGTGCGCAGGATAGAGAATTAATTTCTAGTTTATTATGCGTGAGACCCTCTAATGACACAAAGAGATATTTGGGTTTACCTAATGTAATAGGTCGCAAGAAAAAATTTGCTTTCCAAGCTATTAAAGACCATTTTCGATAGAGAATTAATAATTGGAGTACTAAGATGTTGTCTTAAGGAGGGAAGAAAGTTTTTATTAAAGCAATCTTACTGGCTATTCCCACTTATTCTATGATGTGTTTTTTACTTCCTAATTTTTTTGTGGGAATTAGAGCAGATTATAGAAAAATTCTAGTGGCGTAAAAGTCATGGACGGGGCGACATCCATTGGTATGAATGGAAACATGTGTGTGACTTGAAGGAGAACGGGGGTTTAAGTTTTTAGTAATTTACGAAATTTAATTTGGTGTTATTAGCAAAACAAAGTTGGTGTCTTATTTAGTAACCTAATTCATTATTATCGCAGTATTAAAAGCCAAGTATTACCCTAATTGTTATTTTTTAAGTTCGAGTTTAGTGAATCTACCTTCATACACTTGGTAGAGCATATGGGCTTCGCAAAGACTACTGTGCAAGGGTCTATGTTAGCGTGTGGGTAATGGGAATAGTATTATGGTCGTGTCAGCAACTTGGATTCTTGGAAATAGGAATTTTATGATTAGTGAGCCTATTGCTAATACTGGATTACGAGTTAACCAGATAATTAACTAGGTGTCTAGAACTTGGAAAAGAGATGTTGTTTGTTCTACCTTTAATGATGCTGACGTAAGGGGCAATTTATGAATCCCTCTAGCTAGAGCACAGCACGAAGATCTCTTAGTCTGACGTGGTGAAGCAACGGAGGTGTTCTCTATTAGGAGTGGTTAGAAAATCATGCTAGAATTAGAATCCGAGATTGCCGACATTAATTAAAAACAGAAGACCAAACTTTTCTACAAAAAACTCTAGAACCTAGAGATTAATGCTAAACAAAAGATTTTTATGTGAAGGCTATCTTGGGGTTTTTTACCCACACAGTGAATCTGCGAATGAGACGTTTGGGAGTGCAGGTCGTGTGTCCTCGGTGTGGATTGGAGGAGGAGACCATCTTCCATGTCTTTTATGTTTGCCCTGTCACATTTCAAGCATGGCATCAAGTAGATTTCCAATAGGTTCTTACAGGTCAACATGAAGGGATATTGGATTGGCTTACTTGGGTTTTTGCTAGAAGCACTCTGGAGAAGAGTCAGTTGTTTTGCATTGCACTATGGGTTACTTGTTTCCTATGAAATAAATGGATGCATGATAGAAAATTTTCAACAGGGCGTATGATTGCAAATATGACAATAAGATATGCTCGAGAACAAAACATGATATGTAGTAGAAGGGAGATAGCGACTCCTACCTCTTTCTCGAATGGAAGCCTCCAACCTCGGGATTTGTAAAAGTTAATTTTGATGCTGCATTAGATTGCCAGTAACATCGATCGATCTCTGGTCTTGTTGCCCGTAATGAATCTAGTCAAGTCCTCACCTCACGATCCACCTTGCATGTCGATATTGGCTCATCATTTTCAATTGAGGATCAAGCTTGCGCTCAAGCAGTCAAAATGGGGGTTGAGATGCAAATACAAAATTTAAAAATTGAGAGAGACGCACTGACAATTATAAAGAAATGCAAGAAACAAGAACATGACTGATCTTAGATTAGTGCGATCATCTCAGATATACAACAAAACCTTAGATCTTTTCAACAAATTTGTTTTATCCACATTCACAGATCAGGAAATCTCATCGCTTACACTTTAGCAACAGAGAGTCTATGAAGAAATGAGACGTTTTACCTGGTGAGTTCGATACCGGGATATGCAGTACAGATGCTAGGATCGCGGTATCAGAGTGAGCGTGAGCCCGATTGAAGATGTGGGCGACGAAATCCAAAGGAGGTAGTGGATGATGACTACTGATGTTATATTCTAAAGGAGAAGAATCGTCCTTTTCGAAACCCAAAAACCCAAGAACATAGACAGAGATATGAACTTCTTGGAAGTTAGAGTCTAGGGTTAGAGTCTTTTCGGATTGGGTGTTTTCATTTATTTTCCTCTTTCATTTCCTTTTATATTCTTTTTAGATTTTCTTTTGTTTTGTTTTGTTGGGTTTTTTCATGAGTGGACATGATCTGTTTAAAATCAGGCCATTCCACGAGTTTATGTTCTTTTTATTTATTTTAATAAGATCCAGTTAGAAAATTTTTATTCAAAAAATATATAAATATTTTATAAAAAGAATACTACGTCATAAAACCTGTATATTTTAGGAAATTTTAAATGATTTAAGACCATAAGTCTCATGTATTAAAATTTTATACACTCTTTTATATCTAATAATTTCTTTATTTCAATTTAATTTTAATTAAAATATTTAAAATTAAATCATTAAAATTATGCTTTTCGTTTCAATTTTCTTACATATTTAAAATCACTAATATTCTTATTTCTTTAAACCCAAACCACCATAAGTTTGACAAATTCTTTTGGCAATAATGATATTTTTAGCCTTTAACCTTTCTTTAAAAGATCAAATCAATCCATTATTTCTTTTCAACTTCTTTTAACCCTCAAATTATTACCTTTTGTCAAATTGATCGCAATTGAATGAAAAAATTAGCAATACCATTATCAGGGGTGAAATTAAGGGTGATAGCATCTCAATCTCCCTAAAATAAAAAAAAATTTCATTTAAAACCTTAAAATTTTTTAAAATTTTAAATTAATGAAGGTAAAATTACACTTTGACCCCTCCTAAAAATGTAAAAATTTGATTTAATTCTTTAAATATTATAAATATATAAGCTATTAAAATGGTGAAATTACATTTTTGTTATCGTAAAAATTACAATTTAATTTCGATGCCCTTAAAAAATTTTCTAATTTCGCTCCTAACCATTAACTTGTTGACGCAGATTAATGTTATAATCCACATGTATTAATTACTGACATGATACTATTTTATCTTATATGTCATATCAACAATTAATTAAAAAATAAAAAATGTAAAAAGTTGAAATATAAAATATATAAAAGTATTGTTACGATTAAAAAAATCATTACAAATGATTATAAAATTCAAAAAAAATGAAAAAAGATTATAGAAATTATAAAGAAGTATTAACGAACTATATAAAAATTAGAATTTTTTGATAGTTAAAATAGCAATTATGAGAAAATATGCAAAACCCAAGCATTAATTAATTTGTTTGGTTAAAAATTGTTGGGATCGACCCAATTAAGCAACGAACAAGTAAAAATAGCGAAAGAAATTGAGAAATTGAACACATAAATTTAACATGGAAAAACCTCTCCGAAAAGGATAAAAAATCACGGGCCAGAAATAATTTTACTATAATGACAAAAGAACGAATAGTACAAAAGATGAAAATAAAAACTAAAACCCCAAAACGAAAAACCCTCAAAACGTAAACACTAAATTTTCCAAAAGTATTAGGAGTTCTAAAATCTAATGGGGTGTTTTCTAAGGTTGTAAAAAAGCCTATTTATAGGCTAAATTCCTAGGTCAAATAATAATAAAATAAAATAAACTCATAAGAGTTTGATTGAAACAAATAAACAGAGTTTAATTGAAACAAATAAACAAAGTTTAATTGGAAGATTATTTCTCAAATTTGACTTGAAATATGTGTCATACTTAACAAATCTCCACCTTGATTCGTATTTCCACAACGCCATCTTTGTCAAAGCCGCCACGGGCCTTCTTGAACTATGTAGGCAATTAACTAAGTCGAATCTATGCTTAGAAACTGAAAGACTTCTAGCCTTCGACTTGTGCACTGTCAAATCAAAACTAACCCGAGTCTAATTTTCACAAACACAATGCCCTAACTTTGCAAAACCTACATCTAAAAGAGAACCTCTCTTCAACGAAACGGTCATACCTTTTTCCCCCATGACCAAGTTGCCTCTACTCCAAACGAGTTGACTTCAACTCTGTAACCGACGAGGACGTTCGATTTCACCAATCACTGTAGAACCTTCCAGAATATAAAGACTGTCGGTCCTTTTACCTTTTAACAAAACGAAAACCCCACAAGATACCTTAATGTCACTAGACTTGATTTTGATCCTGCAACCTTTCAAGTCGAAAATACTCAAAGAGATGACATTCTTTCGTAAATCAGGTACATACCTGACATATGAGAGTGTCCTAATCGTCCCATCGTGCATCTTAATTTTAATAGTACCAATACCAATTACCTTACTGGATGAATCGTTTCCCATGCACACAACTCCACCTTCAACCGAATTGGATGTGGAGAACCATTCTTTATTGGGACACATGTGGAAAGAACATCTCGAATCTAAGATCTACTCAGACGTAAGCTCGAAGTTTTCACTCATTGACACTAATAAGAAATCATCTCCGCTTTCGTCGACCAAGTTAGCACTAGCTACATCTTCCTCGTTGCTCTCAGTAGTCATTTTATTTCGCATTTTATAACAATCTGCTTTGATGTGACCTAACTTCTTATAATAACGGCACTTTTTGTCTCGCTTCTTTGATGCTACCAAATCAGAAGCTTGCTAATCTACCTTGCTATCCAAACCAAACTCATTATTGAGTTTGTCTTTGCTCAACAAATAACCCTTCACATCCTCGAATGAAAGTTTATTTCTGCCATAAATTAGGGTTTCCTTGAAAGACTTGTATGAAGGGAGTAAATAACACAATAATAGCAAAGTCTAATCTTCATCGTCAATCTTAACCTCAATAATCTTTAAATCATTCAAAAGAGTAATAAATTTACTAAGGTGATCTCTAAGAAGCTCACCTTCGTTCATGCGAAATGTAAATACACGTTGTTTCAACACTAAACAGTTAGCCAGAGATTTAGTCGCATAAAGTGTTTCTAGCCTTTTTCACAAGGTGGATAAAGTCTTCTCCATCAATACCTCCTGCAATACCCTATTTGCGAGGCACAATTGGATTGCAGATAGGGCCTTTTCATCAAGTTCTTCCCATTTTGACTGATCTAAATTTTCGGGCTTTTACCTGGTAACGACCTTTTTCAAGCTGGTCTGAACTAGAATTGTCATCATCCGAACTTGCCACAGATTGAAATTTGTGACACCATCGAACTTTTCAATGTCGAACCTTATTGTTTACATCTCTAAATGGGATGATCTACGAAAATCGAATTAGCTCTGATATCATTTGTTGGGGATCTACCTTATTAAGTAACGAACAAGTAAAAATAGTGGAAGAAACTGAGAAATTGAACAGACAAATTTAAAACTTCTTCGAAAAGGATAAAAAACCACGAGCAAAAATAATTTTACTATAACGGTAAAAGAACGAAGAGCATAAAAGATGGAGATAAAATTAAACCCCCAAAACCCTAGAACAAAGAACTCTTAAAACGTAAACACAAAATTCTCCAAAAGTGTTATGAGTTTTAGTCTTTAATTGGTGTATTTTCCTAGGTTGTAAAAGTACCTATTTATAGGCTAAATTCCTAAGTCAAATAATAATAAAATAATCAAGACTAATCAGAGTTTGATTGAAACAAATAAATAGAATTTAACTAAAAAATCATTCTCAAATTTGACTGAAATATGAGTCATACTCAATATAAAAAAACTTAAATGAAATTTTCTATTAAGAGAGCCGGGACCTTGCAGATTATATTTCTTTAAATTATGCTTTTATTTATATTAGGTTAGTCATATTTCAAATTAAATATATGCTGCATTTAAATTAGAAAATATATTCATAGGATTTTGAATTTATTTTAATGGTAATAGAGTTGTCAAATTTGTACAAAGAAATCAATATTTTTACCTCACTTACCACCTTAATTCGTTATAAATTAAAGACAATCAATATCTTCCTCCTTTATTAAATAAAGCAACGAATAATTTTCTACCAAAATAATTATATATAAACAATTTCATAGGAATAAGTTAGAATAATTGAGAACCCAAAGAGTGGTTCCAGTGGAAAAGAGGATATTGTTTATTTTAGGAAACCCGAATTTGAGCACCTGTGTGTGTAAGGTGTGTGTACATTGTCAAAAGATTAAAAAAATATAAACAAATACTATCATATAATCACACTAAAATATTAAAAAAATAGAATCATTGGAAATAAATTGTTTCATAAAATACTTTCTTCAAATTGCTATAGTGTATATATATATTACTTTTTTTCCCGATGCACAGATTGAATATATTTAAAATTGGAATATATTTAATAATTTCACATCGATGTTTTTTTACATAAATGCTATTATTAAGGGCTAAAATTTAATTAAGTTATAATAATGTTGTATAAATTAAACATTGTCAATCCCTTCCCCTTCCAATATTATTTTATGATAAAAAAAGCTTTAAAAATAAATTATTTCAAAAAGATCAAATATTATTTTTAAAAAACTAAATTTTAGATAAATAATTTTTTAACAATTTCATTATACATATATGTTTTTTTTTGCACATTATATAGAACTATTTATAGTTCCCCTTCAACCCATAAATAGGAGGAGAAATCGTTTCAACGCACTCGAATCAACGTCTTCTTACATTGACAACAATATCCATACCAATCGAGCTAAGACTCGGTTATTTTAATTATATTGATATTATTGTTGTCTCTCCTAAATATTAACATTTATATTGTTTATACTTAAAAATTTTGAATTCTCTAATTATTTTAATTATATTGATTTCAGATTTTCTAATATATAGAATTAATTAATTTCATATTGGTTTTAATTGAATGATAATATTTTTATTTCAAATTTTTGCAATTCATAGAGAAATTGTTGCCTAAATTAGATTAAATATAATTATAATAAGTTGTTACCTTACATTATAAACTCTTTCATTTATGGTAAACCTTATAAAAAAGTAGTTATAATATATTAAAAATTGTATATTAGTTCGTAGGTTGATTAACATAAATTTGGAAACTTTAATATTATTTTTATTATTGAAAGATCATAAATCGATTAGAGAATAATAATAATAATATTACTATTTTAAATTTACAAAATCTGTTGAATTTAATATCACTCATGTAACATGTTTTTTTTATAAAGAATATTAGTTTGATGGATCAACTTGATAATGCCGGTAAAGTGGGTGAATTGGCTTTTGAGATGTTGTGGTGGAAGCAATTAAAATTTGCAACAAAGAACACAATGATTTATAGTGGTTTGGCCTCAAATGTCTACTCCATTACCTTAGTTTTCCACAACTAAGGATTTTCTCAAATCCACTAGATTTGCATAACCTTACAATCTCTCTTAAGACTTATACCCAAAATCTTAAGATAGGACTCCCTTAAAGTTTCTACCCAAACCCTCTCTCAAAAGAGAAACAAACAAGCAAACAAAAGGCTTATGTTGATTGGAGTGATGAAGACTCATCCAATGATGAAGAAGTCAAATTATGCATTACGGCTATCAATGATTCTAAGGTAACTTCTAACTCATCTACTTTAAATGCTTATTCTTTTGATGAGTTGCAAAAGGCCTATGATGAGTTGATTTTGGAATTAAAAGTCATGATGTCAAAACACAAGAAAAGTGTTTCAAAATTAAAAAATGAAAAAGACTTACTTTCCAAAATCAATCATGAACCTAAAGAGAAAGTAAATAAAATGCAAGAAATCATTAATGATTTTGGAAAGAAAAATTCTGACTTATATAATTTACTCTCAAAAGTTCATGAGGATCATCAAAAGCAACTTGAGTTGCTTAAGAATAAAAAAGCTCACTCTAACAAAGCTTTTGAAAAAGGAGAAAGTTCAAAACAAAACTTTGTTAAAAATAGCTTTAATTTCTTTAAACATAGAGGTCCCTCAAGATTTTACAAGGGAAAATTTGTTAAGAGTGTATGAGTCCCTAAAGGACTTAGTGCTACTCAAGACAATGAAACTCTTTCAAAATGGATACCTAAAGGGACTAAGATTTTGAAAACTAATAATTATGGACCCAAAAGACATTGGGTACCAAAAACTTTATTTTATGTTTGTAGGTAAGGTGCATTGCTTCAAGGTGAACAAATGCAAATTCTATGTGATTGCACCATAATGTTGATTGGTATGGTAGTTCATTAGTTCTTTATTTTTAATATCTATCTTTGAACTAACCACTTTCTTTTCCTCTTGAAAATTTTATTGTTTATTTTTGGTTCATTGCTCATTCTATTTTTCTATATATTTTGTGATGAACTAACTTTCTTTTCTCCTTTAGCTTTATTTGATTTTTTTATATAACAAAAAGGGGGAAAATAAAAGATAAAATGTTTGATTATTTGCTTTATTTTTTTAGACATAATAACAAAAATAGCCCGTAACGTTTAGGTGTTGGGTCACTTTGACCCTTAATGTTTTTTTGGAGCACTTTCATACTTAACCTTTATTTTTTGGTCAAATTGGCCAGTTTTTAATGGTGATGCTGACGTGGTTGTTAATTGACTAACGGTCAACATAAATCGCTGATGTGGTGGCCAAATGTATTTAAATACTGACGTGACATTATATTGTCTTATATGCCACATCAGCAAATGATTTTAAAATTATTAAAATTATTTTTAAAAATTTAAAAATATAAAAATTATTTTTTTGAAATAATAATTATTAAATTATGATATTATTTTTTTAGATTAGCAGATAAACTGAATCAAGTAGGCTTTTGTTTTATTTCATTAATCAAATTTAATCCACTAAAAATCTGGGCTTTTGAAATTTGAAAATTAGTGTTTCTAAAGGCATACAGATGAACAAAAGTATAGAACATTGAGAAAGAAGAAGATTTCTAACACTCAAGTTTTCAAGTTTGATTTTTAAAAATTTTCAAATTTCAAAAATCCAGATTTTATTTGGTGGATTAAGGGATTTTAGGAAAGAAACAATTCTAATAATTTTAAAATCATTTGCTGACAATCTTAATATACCTCAGAACAATACATTTTTGTTACCGCGAGATATATTGTCAGATGTAGATCGTTTGATTGGAATGAAATTTGGAATGGGTACACTTGACGATATGAATCATTTGAAAAATAAGCGTATTCGTTTTGTAGCGGATCTCTTACAAGATCAATTCGAATTGACTCTGGTTCGTTTAAAAAACTATAGTTAGAGGAACTATATGCGGAGCAATTAGGCATAAATTGATACCGACTCTTTAGAATTTGGTAACTTCGACTCCATTAACAACCACTTATGAATCCTTTTTCGGATTACACCTATTGTCTCAAGTTTTGGATCGAACAAATCCATTGACACAAATAATGCATCGGAGAAAATTGAGTTATTTGGGCCTCGGAGGATTGACCGGGCGAACTGTTAATTTTTGAATACGAGATATCCATCCTAGTCACTATGGACACATTTTCTCAATTGACACGTTTGAAGGGATCAATGTTGGACTTATCGAATCCTTAGCAATTCATGCCAGGATTGATCATTGGGGGTCTCTAGAAAGTCCATTTTATAAAATCTTTAAGAGATCAAAAAAAGCATAGATGCTTTATTTATCCCCAAGTCGAGATGAATATTATACGGTAGCGGTAGGAAATTCTTTGGTCTTGAATCAGGGTATTCAAGAAGAACAAGTTGTTTTGGCTCGATACCGCCAAGAATTCCTAACTATTGCATGGGAACAAGTTCATCTTTGAAGTATTTGTCCTTTTCAATATTTTTCTATTAGAGCTTCCCTTATTCCTTTTATTCGAGCATAATGACGTGAATCGGGCTTTAATGAGTTCTAATAAACGCCAAGCAGTTTCGCTTTCTCGTTCCGAGAAGTGCATTGTTAGAACTGGGTTGGAATGCCAAGTGACTCTAGATTTAGGAGTTCTCGCTATAGCCGATCATGAGGAAAGATCATTTCTACCGATACTGACAAGATTATTTTATCGGGTAATAGAGATGCTCTAAGCATTCCATTAGTTATGTATGAACGTTCCAACAAAAATACTTGTATGAATCAAACTGCCCGGGTTTGGCGGGTAAGTGCATTAAAAAGGGACAAATTTTAGCAGACGGTGCCGCTACGGTTGGTGGTGAACTCGCTTTAGGAAAAAACGTACTAGTAACATATATGCCATGGGAAGGTTACAATTTTGAGGATTTGGTACTCATTAGCAAGCGTATAGTTTATGAAGATATTTATACTTCTTTTCACATACGAAAATATGAAATTTAGACTCATGTGACCAGCCAAGGTCCTGAAAGAATCACTAACAAAATACCGCACTTAGAAGCCCATTTACTCCGCAATTTAGACAAAAATGGAATTATGATGCTGGGATCTTGGGTGGAGACAGACAATATTTTAGTAGGTAAATTAACGCCTCAAGTGGCGAAAGAATCATTGTATGCTCCAGAAGATAGATTATTACGGGCCATACTTGGGATTTAGGTATCCACTTCAAAGGAAACTTGTCGAAAATTACCTCTGAGTGGGAGGGGTAGAGTCATCGATATGAGATGGGTCTACAAAAAAGAGGGTTGTAGTTATAATCTGGAAACGATTCGTGTATATATTTCATTGAAACACGAAATCAAAGTAGGCGATAAAGTAGCCGAAAGGCATGGAAATAAAGGGATCATTTTAAAAAATTAACCTAGACAGGATATGCCTTATTTGCAAGACGGAAGACCTGTTGATATGGTCTTCAACCCATTAGGAGTACCTGACGAATGAATGTAGGATAGCTATTTGAATGCTCGCTTGGGTTAGCAGGGAGTCTACTAGATAGACAGTATCGAATAGCACCATTTGATGAGAGATATGAACAAGACATATAAGACAAAATAGTGCCACGTCACATTTAAATACATTTAGACTTCAACATCAGCGATTTATGTTGACTGATAGTTAACTAACGGTCACGTCAGCATCACTGTTAAAAATTGACCAATTTGACCAAAAAAAATGTTAAGTATGAAAGTGCTCCAAAAAAATATTAAAGGCCAAAGTTATCCAACATCCAACGTTAGGGGCTATTTTTGTTATGCCTTTTTTTAAAGGCATAAGTGCAAAATTAGCCCCTAACTTTTGGTGGTTTTGTCACTTTGGCTTTGGCCCTTATCATTTTTTTTTGGGTCATTTTCATACATGACCTTTGTTTTTTTGGTCAAATTGGTCATTTTTTAATGGTCTTGCTGACATGGCCGTTAGTTGACTAACGGTGCTGACGTGGCAATTTTTTTTTCCCATGTGGGCACTGCCACGCATGCAACTGCTGACGTGGCATATAAGACAAAATATGCCACGTCAACAAAAAATAATTGTTTTTTTATTTAAAAATATTTAAAAATTAATTTAAAATTATTTTTTAAATATAAAATTATTAAAATCATCACAGAAACATCATGATATCTGTATTTTGAATACACATCCATTAAAGCATTGCTCAAAACAATATTCTTTTCGCCCAAATTCACTTTCCTAACATAACCATGAACAATCCTACCAAGATAAAGACCCCCATTATCAGCACAGCAAGCAAGAACCGCTACAATGGTAACAATCGTAGGATTAACTTCCCCTTGACTTCTCATTTCCTTAAAAAACTTCATTCCAACCAACGGTTCCTTCCCTTTTACATACCCAAATATCAAAGCTGGCCAAGAAACTGCATTTCTCACAGGCATTTTATCAAATACCTGGTGAGAAGCCTCCAAATTGTTGCTCAAAATAAAATCATTCAACTAACTGTTCCAAGAAGCAACATCTCTAACCAACATCCAATCGAACACTAGTTCAGCCACTATAATTTCACCATTTCTACTATACATATCAATAAAAGCATTTCCAACAATTTGAGACTATGTATGGGTCATAGATTTGGTTGAAGACTTTGGTTGCATCATTTGGAAAGTTGAGATTGGCGTAGGTGGTGAGTATTTTGTAGGACAAGGCTTGGTTATGGTGTTGCGGTAGCCCCAAAGTTGTTGCCTAAGTATGGATTTTCTTTAGCTTTTTAAGATTTGGATATTTTCCTAGGACACAAAAACCCTAAACAGAAGTGAAAAGGGAAAGGGAAGGGAAGAAAGGGAAGGGGGAAGGTAACAAAAAAAAACCCAGAAATTTAAAATGATGCTGATTTAATAATTTTATATTTTAAATTAATTTTAAAATAGTTTTAATAATTTTATATTTAAAAAAATAGTTTTAATAATTTTAAAATTATTTGCTGACGTGGCATATAAGACAAAATAGTGCCATGTCAGCAACTGCATATGTGGACTTGCCTAGTTGGAAAAAAAATTTCGCCATGTTAGCACCGTTAGTCAATTAACGGCCACGTTAGCAAAACCGTTAAAAAATGACCAATTTGACAAAAAAAAAAACAAAGGTTATGTATGAAAATGACCCAAAAAAAACGATAAGGGCCAAAGTGACAACACCACCTAGGGGCTAATTTTGCACTTATGCCTTTTTTAAATGCTAAATTGCAAGATTTTGTGACCAATTTGTCTTAAAACAAAATTGAATGCAAACTTTATTGACAAAATTTATTTTGGTCTCATATTCAAAATATCTTTTATTAAGGGGAGCAATTATTCAAAAACAAATTTTCAAAAAGTTTTGTTATATAAAAAAGGGGGAGACTGTTAAACTAAGTTTTATTTGATAAAGTATTTTAATATAAAAAATTAAAATGTTTTTGAATATAAGTTAAAAATTGACAAAATAATTTCTCAATTCAAAATCTAAGAGATAAAATTTAAACTCATATCTTCAACTCTTAGAAAAGTTTGAAACAATTTTAAAATTGAGTTAAAATGATTTTAAACATGTCAAAATAATTTGAACTAACTCAAAATCATTTTAACACTTCAAAATGTTTTTCAGACAATTCGAAATAGTTTTAGGCCAAAAAGTACTGATACCTTTTTGGACAAGTATCGATAATTCTTAAAATATCGATACCCCTTGAAAAATTGAGACCAAACTTGCATTCTGTTTTGACAAGCCCTGAAAAATATTGGTGCCATTTTATAGGTATCAATAATATCTAAAAAACATCGATACCTTTGCTAAAAAATGATACCAAAAGAGCATTATATTTTTTACAAACCTTAGAAGGTATCGATCCGGTATCGATAACTTTTGGAGAAGGTACCAATAAATTTTTTTTGTTTCAAATTTTAAAGGTACCAACAATAACTAACTTTGCATTAATTACAAAAAATATTGATACCCTTTTGTACAGTATCGATACTTGAAGTTGCAGGTGACATAAATGCTCTGGTTTTTCATCCCCAATGGTTACAATTATTACTCCAACAACCACAACAGTTAGAAATCAATATGGAGGCATAAATACCATATTCCAAAGGTCTAGAATAAGAAAAGCAATGTGCAAAGCCTAAAGATCAATCAAAACAACCTAGAGCTTAATTTTTCATACCTTTTCTTTTTAAACATAGGACAATCATACTTGATGTGTCCTGGTTTCTTACACTCATAGCGAATAATGAAATCTTTCTCCTTGGTTGATTCAAGCTTGAGTCCTTCCTTCTTTCGAAACTCTTTTCTTTTGTTGGACTTCATAAATCTCTTGAATCTTCTAACAAGCCTCTCTATCTCTTTGTCTTCATTCTCCTGTTCACTTGATTCACTCTTTTCAATGGTAGTGGATTTAAGAGCTCTACCAACATTATTCTTCATAAGTCTTTCTTCTTCACCCTCTTTGTTAAGCTTCATCTCATATGTAAGCAAAGAACCAATGAGCTCATCAAGGGACTCATCAAGGGAGTGTAAGTTGAGATCCTTTGATTCTTCTATAGTCGTCATCTTTGGTTCCCAAGATGTTGGGAGACTATTCAACATTTTTTTCACCATCTCCTTATTGGGATAAACCTTCCCAAGGGCTTTGAGACCATTGATGATGTTGGTGAATCGATCGGACATCTTTTTGATTCCTTCCTCCGATTTTGCTTTAAATAACTCATAGCCAAGGGTGAGAAGACTTATCTTTGATTCCTTGGCTCTACTCGTTCCTTCATGGGTAACCTCAAACTTGTCCCATATTTCTTTAGCATCATTACACGAGAAAACTATTATACTCATATTCACCAAGAGCACAAAATAGAGTATGCATAGCTTTTGCATTAAGTTGCACCTTCTTGATGTCATTAGCATCTCATTCATTTTCTTCTTGTGGAACACTAACACCTTCAATTATCTTCATTGGAATGAATGACCCATTTGTGATTATCTTCCACAATCCATAATCATTGGCTTGGATAAATAACTTCATTCTTGTTCTCCAATATGAGTGGTTGGTGTCATTGAAAAGAGGAGGCCTTATGGTGGAGTGTCCTTCTCCCACGAACGTCGACCCGAAAGAAGACGTCATTGTTGTTGGATGACTTGTTGATCGTTTAAGCTTTTTTGAGGATCTTCTCTTGGTTGTTAAACAGTCTTTAGAGACTAGCTCTAATGTCAATTATTAGTTTGATGGATCAACTCGATAATGCCAGTAAAGAGGTTGAACGACCTTTGAGATGTTGTGGTGGAAGCAATTAAAATTTGCAGCAAATAGCATAAGGATTTATAGTGGTTCGGCCCCAAATGCCTACTCCACTACCTTAGTGTTTCATAACTAAGGATTTTCCCAAATTCACTAGATTTGTATAACCTTTGAGGACAAGGTTTAACCTTACAATCTCTCTTAAGACTTATACCTCAAAATCGTAAGATAGGACTCGCTTAAGGTTTCTACCCAAACCTTAAGTATAAACCCTCTCTCAAAAGAAAAACAAACAAAGAAATAATTCTTACAAGATTAGGATATTTGCAAATGAAGCACAAATACAAAGAAGAACACTTGAGCTAAATGAATACAATGAAAGCTCGCAAGTGTTTACGAGAAAATGTATGAAACATTTAAGCTCTAGGTTGTTTTGATTGATCTTTAGGCTTTACACATTGCTCTTCTTGTTACTAGACCTTTGGAAGATGGTATTTATGCCCCCAAATTGATTTCTAACCGTTGTGGTTGTTGGCGTAATAATTGTAGCCGTTGGGATGAAACCAGAGCATTTATATCACCTGCAACTTCAAGTATTGATATTGCACAAAAGGGTATCAATATTTTTTGTAATTAATGCAAAGTCAGTGACCGTTGGTACCTTTAAAAACCAATACCAAAAACAAATTATCGTACCTTCTCCAAAAAGTATCGATACCGGATCAATACCTCTTAAGGTTTGTGAAAAATAAAATGCTCTTTTGGTATCGTTTTTTTAGCTAAAGGTATCAATATTTTTTAGAAATTATCAATACCTATAAAATGATATTAATGTTTTTCAGGGCTTGTCAAAACAGAATGCAAGTTTGATCTCGATTTTTCAAGGGGTACCGATATTTCAAGAATTATCGATACTTGGCCAAAAAGGTATCGATACTTTTTGGCCTAGAGCTTTTTTTTACTTTTTTGAAAAATATTTTGAAGTGTTAAAATGATTTTGACTTAGTTCAAATTATTTTGATATGCTTAAAATCATTTTAACTCGATTTTAATATTATTTCAAACTTTTTTAAGAGTTGAAGATAGGAGTTTAAATTTAATCTCTTAGATTTTGAATTGAGAAATTATTTTATCAATTTTTAACTTATATTCAAAAACATTTTAATTTCTTATATTAAAATACTTTATCAAATAAAGCTTAGTTTAACAAAAAAAAAAACAATAACATTACATATAATAAAAATATTAAATTAATAATTTAATATTGCATTTACAAATTAATTTTTAGATCCAATATTTGATTATGCAATAATTTTATAACATTTAACAAATATATGCAATTACTTATTATTAATGTTGACTCAAATTCATATGTAGAGATGGTTGTGGGTCGATTTGGGTTGGGTCTAAATAAGATATTAACATATTTTATGTTTACTCAAGTCTGGCTCGACCCTAAATATAAGCTTAAAATTTTGTTCAAACCTGTTCATATTTGCAAAAGACTAACCCAATCCTATTTTAGGCTTGCCCATATTATTTTTTTAAAATATTTATATGATATTATTTTAATATTTAATAATTTTATACATTTTTTATTTATTGAAAATTTTTATAGTCATCTTAATATTATTTTAATATTTATATTAGAGTAGTATTATATATTTAGTATAGGTTTTTTTTAATGTATTCTAAATTACATAATATATAAAATTGACATAATATAAAATATTATAAACTTAAAAACGTACCGG
Organism: Kokia cookei; assembly: GCA_039519145.1. Lineage (NCBI taxonomy): Eukaryota > Viridiplantae > Streptophyta > Magnoliopsida > Malvales > Malvaceae > Kokia > Kokia cookei. The sequence continues at coordinate 16,898,784 of CM076908.1, forward strand.
ACTTGGTTCTTGAATGTTCAAATATGAACCCGACCCATATTTTTTTCTCAAGTCCATTTTTCGGATTTATTTGTTTTTATATAAGAAAAAGGAGAGTAGTAAGTTACAGAACAATAAGTACATCAATATCATCTTACAAATTATTCACAACGAAAGTATCAATTTGTTGGGGAGGAGAAGCAAACTCATGAAGATCCAATAGATAGTCAAACATCATACTATACAAGGCATTAGCCGCTTCATTAAATTCCCTGTAAATATGCTCGTTGCGAACCACCCATGCTCAAGCGCAAAGCTTTTTCATTCTGCATATCAGTGCCATGTTCACTACGCTTTTATAGTCACCAATGATTGCTTGAACCGCATATCAATGTCCAATAATATTGTTGTTACTAATATCACCCTTTTAGATGCATATTACATCTGAATGTATAACAATGTATGTCATATAGACTTATGCTTTGCACATACAATATAAAATTTAGATGTGACTGCATATATAATATAGAATTATCAATATAAGGCTATCCGTTTGAAATAAGACTTTGTCAAATCTCCGATCAAGTGTGAGTTTTAAATCGTCAAGAATATCCCAAAACTCAAAATCTAGGACAATACAATTACCAAGTACATAGTAAAGCCGATAATCCATCTTCCATTATGATCTTACAAAAACCCACCAACTGCAGCGAACGCATCCTCTGCTTGAACCGAGCCATCAATATTCACTCTTACCCAACTATGAGACAAAAAGGCAGCAGACTTTCTTGGAGGTCTGATTGTACTCGAAATCATCACAAAATTAAATTGATTTGCCCAACTTAAATTATCATTTTATCTTTTAATGAGTTGAAAGTGCGTAAATAATTAAATTTGTATCGAGGACATTATTTAAAAGCTATAAATGTATAAGAAAATTTGTATTTTAATTGATATTTATGAAATTAATAAATAAATAAATTTATTAAAGTCATATTTATATCAAATAATATTTTTATTGATAAATAATTGAAAAGTAATATATATAATAAATATTTTATTATAAATATAATAAATAATTAAATATTTTAAAACTATTTTTATGTAAAATAATAGTTTTAATAAAATACAAATAAATATACATAACATAACTTCAATATATAACTATAAAATTTATTTATAGTATTAAATATCATATGTATATAGATACTCCAATAAGGTTTGTTACAAAAAAAAAAAAGCAACTTTGTGGGCATAGCTAGGTTTTTTTTTTTACAAAACTAACTTAAAAAAATTAAATAATTACGTAAATAATTTATTTTTTGATTAAATATTAAAATAATCTAAAATTTACAGTGAAAATTGGTGAAGTAATATAATATGACATCACCAACGTGTCACATTATCATCTCAAGTAAAAAATTAATTTTTTTGTGAAGTCATTTAAAATGCTGTCATCTGTATAAATACTATGAAAACACTAAAAAATTTTAAAAATAAAAAGACTTGAAAACAATTTTACCTATTCTTGGTGGTGCCATATTAAATAGCACCACCACTTTCTCTAAATCAACTTTTTTTAAATGATTTATTATTATTATTTTTTAAGATGGCACCACCTCTTTCCCTAAATCTCAAATGATTTATTATTATTTTTTTAAATTTAAATTCTTTTAGTGGAGTCATATTAAATGGCATCAACATTTCCTTAAAGCATGTCTCTTTTTCTTTTTATTTATTTATTATTTGTTTATTATTTAATTTTTAAAAATTTAAATATTTTTGGTGGAGTCATTTTAAATGGCGCCACTTAATTTATTTTTTTATTTTTTTATTTTTTTATTTATTATATAATATTTAAATATATAGTTTAATTTAAATATATATTTTTTATTTTTGGTGAAGTCATATTAAATGACGTCACCCGATTAATTTTTATTATTATTATTATTATTTAATATTTAAATATATAATTTAATTTAAATGTATATTTTATTTTTGGTGGAGCCATTCTAAATGGCGCCACCAATTCTTGATGAAATTTTTTTGTTTATTATTTATTTTTTAAAATTTTAAAATTATTTCTAATTTAAAAATTAAAAAATGTTATTTTATTTTGGTGGAGCCATAAAGAATGGCTCCACCACCTTGGTTGTCTTATTATATAAATTGTTGAAGTGGAAGAGAAGAAATGAGAGAAATTGTTATGTTTAGTAGAAGAACTCAAAAATTTCAGTGAAGATGAATAACTCGTTATTTTTTGTGTACGTTTTTTTTATGGTGAAATTGTAGAAGGTATGTTGGTTGTGTATTTCAAGGTCGGCAGAGAGTAGGGTTGCGATTCAATAAAACTGTGAAGCTGGAAGAAATGAAAAGAAAGATAAGCGCAAAAATAGCTAACCGTTGTGGAAGGGTGATGTCGAAATTATTTTACAAGTTTCCAATCTCTGCAGATCTATTGAAATTTTGCAAGATGCAACAATTAGATGATGATGACTTGGGCACTATGATGGAAATTTGCTGAGTTAGTCGACTTAGAGCCCGTTGAGAATGTTAGTCCAATATGTCAACATTGCGAGTTTGACTTTGATCTTAATGTCGGATGGACAAATCAGTCAAACTACAGAGGGACATCGTAAATACCCGAAAATCTAAATTATGGTGGGAGTTCATATAACAATCCTACCTCGGGTCCCCGTCTACAAATACATCCAGAGGTGATAGGCACCGAGGTAGACATCAAAAAAGCGACCAATAATGGTGAAGATTATGATCAAGACATTGAAGAATTTAGAAACCCCAATATTGATCAGGTTTCGGACGATATTGACGATGAAGGCCCAGAGGTGGTTGAAGATGCTCACGCCCCTTCTCTCAGTAACCTGAATTGTGGCATTATTTTATGAAATAACATTGAGGGCAACATGTTGAGCGTAGATCTAAATGTAGCGCATGCATCCGAGTTCCTCGAGTACACCGATAGAGTCCCTGCTCACATTTTGTCATCAAATTCGCAATTGGAAGAGTTGTTCATTGGGCAACGGTTCGAGAACAAGGCGGACTGCGTGTTTGCCATCAAACAATGTAGCTTGAAGCAGTTTATTGATTCTAAGGTTGAAAAGTCTACACCGACATTATATGTTGGGGAATGTTGGAGAGTCGACGATGGGTGTAGCTGGCGAGTTCGAGCTGCATTTATACAGTGGACTCAACAGTGGAAAATACGAAAATTAAAAGGACGACATACCTGCACTGTCACACGTATGACTCAAGACCATCGAGGATGCCAAAAGTATTTGCAACTTCGTCATGCCACTAGTGAAAGATAGCCCAACCATTCTTGTGTCTACGTTGATTGAGGACATGCAAGCCCGTTTCCAATACAAAGTGATGTACAAGAAAGCATGAAGGGCGAAACAAATGGCCATGCAACAATTGTACGGCGATTGGGATGTGTAATATATTGAACTTCAGGGTTGGATTTCAGCGATGGTGGAGTATGTGCCAGGAACTATCGTAAACTTACAAACGTTGCCTTATAGAGCCTCAAATGGACAACTTCAACCAGGGAAAAGAGTTTTTCACCGATTATTCTAGACATTCGACCCATGTGTTAAGGCCTTCTCCCACTGCAAACCGCTTGTGTAGGTTGATGGAACGTGGCTTTATGGAAAATACACACATATACTACTGATTGTTATTGCACAAGACGGTAACCAAAATGTACTACTGATTGCCTTCGCCATCGCGAAGTCAGAGAACTATGGAGGTTACTGCGATTTGACAATCAGAGGTTCTATGGAGGTTCGTCTACTACATTCGTCTCATCGCTTTCAACTTCCATAAGGAGTACAAGAACAAAGACTGGAGGAAAGCAATCGTGAGTATGAGTAAAAATATCGTATTTAAATTTGTATTTGTAAATATTTCGAGTCCATTTACTAAAATCGATAGTAACATGTTTTATTTGAATACATACGTAAGGTACGAATTGGAACCACACCGATTCAGACATAAGCTGGCGAGGTTGGAGATTGAATGGCGAGGTCCAAGCCTTCTCTCAGACAGTGGTTGAGCAGTATGGAACCATGGCAATGGGCTCAATATTTTGATGATGGGTACCGATATGGTCATATGACGACCAACCTCGTTAAGGCCGTTAATTTCGTCTTGAGGCGTACGCGTCACTCGCCAATTTCATCAGTTTTCTCAGCCACATATTACAAGCTAGCAACCTTAATGCCAAAAATGGGGTTAAGACAAGTAAAATAGATGGAGGCCGAACACGTGTATGTTGAAGAACTCAAGGATGCCATGGAAGGGAACGCTCGTATGGATAGGTCGATGAATGTAGAACTATATTCTCGAAACCTGGAAACTTTTTGAGTGACAGAATACATCGACCATCGATTAGGGATCCTGCCACGATCCTACGGAGTTGATCTCCGAAATAGGCGGTGTGAGTGTGGGAGGTTCCAAACACTACGCTATCCGTGTGTGCATGTGGTTGCAGCATGCGTAACATTCAATTAAAATGTCGAACAATATATCGACGGTGTGTACACTCTTGAACGTACGTTGCGTATTTGGGGTAACAAGTTCTTCGTATTGAGGGATGTATCGACGTGGAAAGTGCAACTGCCTACATTCGAGATGTTGCTAGATAAGTCATTACGTAGGAAAGTCAAAGGTCGACCAAGAATAACCCGAATTTGGAATGACATGGATATTAGAGAAGAGGTCAATCCAAAGAATTGCACCATATGTAGAACAGTCGATCATAATCGGAGTAAGTGTCCCCATGGAAACATCTATACTGGCCAATCTTCACAATCTGGAGGAAATTAAATGTTGTATCTAATGTTTGCATTTTATGGTTTTATGGAAATAAAATTTGTGTTAAGTTTAATTTTCACAATATAAATATTTAGTGTTAAGTTTAATTCTATTTTTTTTTTCGTATTTGAGAAAAATCTCTAAAGAAATAATTTTCATGATTCAAATTTGACAATTTAATATAAATAAAAACATTATTACGAATGAGGAAAAAACATTGTTGCACCAAGATCTTCCTTGTTTGTTTCCCACGAAAACAATTTCTTCTAATTTAATTTGTGTCTAAATATCGCAGCATTTTAATTTAGTACATTTCACACGTGACGAAAGGATATATTTATTAGGTTTAGTTATGAATTGTTTAGGAGTTTCTTCTAATTTAATTTGTTATGTTTTGTAAATATATATAAATTAATCTAATTGAATAACATTATTAAACCATTAGCGAAAATAGACCATTAATCATGTGTTAGCCAACAATTAGACTAACTTTTAAATATATGTAAAAATATAAAACCAAATTCTAATAAATTAAAATAGAGAATTAAAAATGAAATTCATTATTAAAAATACTACTCATGAATAGATCTTTGATCTCTTTTGATATACGAAGAAATTAAATGTTGTTTATTCAAAGAGTATTGTTTTGAGTAGTATTTATTTTTTATCTTAAAAAAATACTTATCAAAATTCAATTTTATTAAAGTATATTAAGATATAAAAAGAGTGTTTTTATGTCATAATACTAATCATATTAGCATATCAGATATAGAGCCTCATCATTGAATAATATGCTAATTTGAGGGGGAGGAGGGAGGGAATAATATAAGTCACACACTAAATTGAAGATTAAAAAAATTGTATCCAAGAATTGAAAGGAAAAAAAATACCTCTTTGAGTTGGATGAAATTGAAGGATATTTGAGCAACTTATACCTCTTTGCTCATGAAAACAAGCAACATAACACATCATGCAACATAACACAAAAATATATTTAGTGAAATTATTTTACATAACACTTGAAATTATATGACATAACACTTAAAATTGGAATGAACCGAGAGTGGTACTATTGTCCGGGGTATAATGGTTTATGGGCCTTCGTTGACGGGGTGGAAGTTGAGGTGTACTGTACACATTAGGAGGATCTAGCGTCGGATCGAACGTTGCCTGAGGCGGGGTGGAGTAAATGGTATCACCAAACATATCAAATGTTAAGTCCGATGAAACAATGATGTTCGATTTATATGCATTTCTCTGAGATCCCTCACCAAAAGCCCCAACCCATTGGTCCGGTGAAGTGCGTGTGTTGGGAGGTTGATCCTCTGGGTCTGGCTCCGTCAAAGGTTGACTTCCACGTCTGTAGTCATATTTTGATACAATCATAAGTTGTCCACTATATAAATAAACACGCCATTGGGCCATGTACCACTGCATGTATTCAATCGAGAGACTAAAGTCATTCATACAAGAGTGCCTCTCAAGTTGCCTGTTGTATCGGTTGTTCCATAGTGCTATATACTGCTGATGTTCCACGACCCAATCCGCTCCGTCTCTTCCCTCATAGTCTTACTGTGGACATCAGCAAATTGTTGTGGATCGACTGATACATTTTGTCTGAACCCAAACTGTCGCATAACCCAATCGGCATTGTACCACTCAACGGTTGAAAAGGTGAGCAATGGCGTGTTAATGCACCACACATGGTCTTCATCGTGAACCCACCGTGGAATAAGGGTTGCAACGTTTGGTGTGAGATACGACATCCATACAAACTACATAATATAAATGAATTGGTCAAGTCACATGCTGCAAGTGAATAAGTTAAATCAAAGTTACTTAATTAAATATATTTTACTTTCTCTCTGGCATACGCTTCTATCATCTGGCGGTAAACAATTAATGTATTGGTCGCACCAATTCCTGAAGACGTGGCCCATCTGTAACCGAAACAAACACATTAGCACTTAAACTTGAGAAAATATTATCCACACTTATAGTCTTTAAATGCTAAATATAATTTCGTCTTTACCTATTTATAAGTAGCCACCTATATGGTTGGTGTTTAACAGCCGCCAAAAACGACATCCTGTACAAAGCCCAAGATTGCAGCAGCCCCAAACAACCAGCCATTTACTTGCCCCATGTTTTGATGCTCGACAAAGCTCATGGTATAATATGGCCAACACTGTTGTTCCCTAGCTATAAGTACCGGCACGATTGAAATCTTCCAATAGAGACAAGTACTTTAAGTGGACTTTATTAGATGTGTTGTTTGGCATCAGTACCCCCCAGTCAGCTGCATAATATAAGCACGAGAAGCGTACATCACCTCGTGCTCAATGGCAGTGCTCGATAACTCCTTAAAATTTTCTCTCAACCATGCCAATGTCAAGCATGTGAAGTTCATTTCCCCATCACCAGGGGACAGTCCAAGCAATCTGTGGCATACTACTAAAGGTTCCAACACTTTGCCTCGGCCTGTGGCCACATCACCGTCAACTCGCAACCCAAGTTGCATAACGAGATATTGTAATGTAATCGTGCACTCCCCACGTGGCATAATGAAGGTGTGGGTCTCCGAACACCACCATTCAACCAATGCAGATATTAGGTTTGGCTTTAAGTCGAACCTCCGGATCAATGCGATGTACCTAAATCTAGCCAATTGTAAGTATTGCATCATTCGCTTGTCTGCATTATACTTGGGAAAATGGAACCACGACCTCAAAACCTTATACCCATCCGTATGGTAAAATTTGCAATTTAACTAATATATTATATTTTTATTTAATTTTTAAAAATAAAATTAATGTACGAGGCATTAATAAATATACCAATTTTTATTTTTTCCAAATATTTTCAAACAAAAACGTGTGGATAACATATTGTATATTGGAGTATTTAACAATTAAATAATGTTGCTTTCACATAAAATTTCATCATCATATTTACTATTTCCAATTATCTAATTTGTCTAATCCAAATAACATAAAATTCAAATTTATATTTTTTACATTAATATTTTAGATTTTGAAATAAAACCACTATTCTTAAATAATTTTGTTAAGTATATTATGGTTGGAGACATCCACAGAAAAAAAATTTAATTAAAAAGATGTTTTTTGATCTTACAAAAATTTTTAAAAAAAAATTCAAGTTTTAAAATTGTCAAGTATATTTTAATTTTAAAATATGTTTTACATATTCTAATTAAGGAAATCCTTATCTTTGAAAATAAATTTTTAATATGTATTTAATTTAATATGAAGAATTTTAATGTAATGTAAAATTATTAAATATTTTAGAACAAATCAAATAAAGAATAAGTTTAGGTATTAAAAAATTTAAAAATAAAATCAAAATTAGAAAGAAATTAAAATAAAAAATGACAGGAGAATTATAAAAATAATTAAATAATGAAAATAACAAACATTAAAGAATAACAAAACATATGTAAATAATAGTAATAACGTATACATAAAATTAAGAGTCAAATGGAAACATACAACACTTTGTAAATAAATATCATATATAAAATACGAAAAATTATTTCGTAATTTAACAATTTTACTGTTTCATTGATCATAGATGAAGTATGCTCCTTGTTTATTTGAGAACACATTCTGATATCTGCTTAATTTTAAAAAAATACATAAATACATAAATTAAATATAATTAATTATTAATATTACATTACAAAAAATATTGTTAATATAATAAATTCACATAAAAAAATATATTTATGTACTTTAAAAAACAACCACCTCTCCTTCTTTTCTTCTCTTCTCCTCTGTTTTAATTCAAAATTTTGAGTTGAGGGGACCAACAAATCTATCCCACAACTCTTTTTATGCTCTCTCTTTCTTTTTTTTTTTTTAAAGCCATAGTGTCATAGTTGAGTCCCATCATTGACGTCATTGATGTCACTAACGTGGTTGATGTGATGGATCTGTCAAAAAAATCCTTTTTAATATTTTTATTTTTTTCATTTATTTTAAAAATATATATTTATGTTTGTTGGAACCTAATTTCGACCGGGTCCAACATTCAAGCAAAATTGAACCCATTTTTTAATTTATTTTTGAGTTTAAATTTAGTATAAATTTAAATTTAATTAAAAATTAAAAATTAGTCCAAATGTCCAAATACAAATTTTTAGACCCAATTACAAACACTCAACCCTTGACCCAATATTGGCCCAATTACAAACAATCCAAATGGCCCAAATTCTAAAATTTTCTGAAAACCCTAAACTTTGCTACCACCACCAACTTGTGTTGCTACCACCTCCTTCACCCAAACAGGAGTTGCCACGTCAGCACCAACAACTTAAACTACCACCACCGCCACTGCCAAGCCGAACTTGCAAAAGAAGAAAAGACTAGCATTTAGCTGTAAGGGACAAATTAACATGATTGTATAACTTATTATAAGAACCAAATTCAAACGATTGTAAATTTTTACAGAAGTTTTTTTTAGCAATCGATACAAAAAGTCCATTTCCAAATACCAAAACAATGACTCGAAATCAATACAAACAGAATACACTTGAAATCAATAGAAAAGAGAAGCAGTTAACATCGAAATATTGATAAATTTACAAAGCATTCAAGGCACTCAGTTCCTAAGGTATTGATTTAAGTACACATTCGTTATTTGTTTATATATTATTGGAAATCAGAAACTGTTAATATATCAATATATTTATTATAATTATCATCATTTATTATCATTTATTTCAAAGCGTATTAAATACTTAATTAATAAAATAAAAAAGGAGTTAAAGGGTCATACTTGAATTTGATCTATTGCCGTCATCGGAGCCGAACAAATGCTCCTCCGAGCTACTCCATGCTTATTAGGGATTCTATTATTCGTACGTTCAAAAAGAAAACAAACATTAAGGAACGTTATACAAAATAAATCTCAAAAAATGCTAAGAAACTTAAAAAACTTTTAGAACTAGTTTTTTAAGAAAATAATAAAAGTAGATTTAAAAAAATAAGGGACCAAAATCTTTTTGAGAAACCAAATCAGATCCAGACTTGTTTTAAAACTAAACCCAAAAACAAAGTTTTTCTTCAATTTTTTAGCTCAAATTTGAAGAGCACGAGCTTGGATCTAGTTTTATTTCGAAAAAGAATAAAAAAAAGGAAGTTTTTTTTACCTGAATTGTCGTAAACAGTGCGCGACGACGACGTGTGATGGGCGATCGGTGGACCAAGGCGAAACCCTTGATCAGAAAAGGAAGCCCTGAGGGGAGACAACAGAGAAAAAAATGGGTTTGAAACTTTTTTTTTTTTTAGAATTGAAGAAAGAAATGAAATTTTTGGTGAAATTTTCACTTATATGGCATATAGAAACGACGCCATTTAGGGGAGGAGCCAAAATACCCAAAACGGCACCATTTTGGTCCCACCTAATCCGTGACCCGATCCGATCCAGGAGGATCAACGTGTTTTTGAAAATTGGATTATTTACCCATTCGGTCCTTCTGCTTTTTTCATTTTTATAATTTAGTCCTTTTATACTTTTAATTAATTTTAAATTTGCATATTAATTTTATTTCACTTTCAATTTAGTCCTTTAACCTTTTTGAAGCCTGAGGAGCTGGCACGTGTTTTTTTAAGTTATTTATGTATTTGTTCCTTTCTACTTTTGACTTGTTTTAATTTCATCCTTAAATCAAGTTTTGTTTTATTTTAAATTAGCCTAGTAATTTTAAAAACTTTACAAATTGGTCCTTTGACCCCAGTATGCTTGGGAAGTTGCCACGTGTCCCAACTTCTTGGTTTTATTATCTAGAAGGTCCCTGAACTACCTAAAAATCATATTTTGACACCTAAACTTTTCTAAAATTACATTTTAACCCCTAAAGTTTCCAAAAAAAAATTTTAACCCATAAATTTTCTAAAATTACATTTTGACCCCAAACCTTTTCCAAAATTACATTTTGACTCCTAAACTTTTCCAAAATTACATTTTTACCCCTAACTTCTCAAACATTACATTTTTACCCCTAAACTTCCAAAATTATCATTTTGCCCTTGGGAATCCAAAAGTTACCATTTTTACTCCCAAATTTCCAAAAGTCACATTTTCGACCTCAAACTTTCCATAATTACGTTTTAACCCTAAACTCTCCGAAACTTCATTTTCGACCCCTTTTTTTTTTTTTTTTTTCTTTTCTTTGACTTTTGTACATAAGTCTTTAACCTTTTTTTTAATCAATTTTTTATTTTCTCATTTATTTTGATTCATAATTTGTATTTTATTTTTCTCATATTTATTTTCGTATATTTGTTCATTCTTTATGTTATTTAACTTTATCATTAATTGCATAGCTCGTATTTAATTTGCATGCTCATTTTTATCTCTATTTTTAATTAAAGTCATTTTTTTATTTTTCTCCAAATTATTTAAAATCGAGGCAATATTCCTTTATTTCGGGTTTTGAAAATTTGTGCCTTAACTTACTAGGCATGATTTTTCTTCAAATCAGGATAATCGAATATCCTTAAATCAAGGAAATATTCCTTCATCTTGGGTTTTGAAAATTTGTTCATTAACTTACTAAGCGCGATTTTTCTCCAAACCGGGATAATCAAATATCATTTTTCAAGGTTTAAAGTTTACAACAAAGGAAAGCTCGTTATCTCCGGATCTCGAAACGTTATGTCCTAACTCACTGGACGTGACTTTCTTTCTCGATCACCTCGAAATAGCAAGACTTCCAAACAAAAATCGATTTCTTTCTTAAACATGACTTATACGTTTAAGGATCGTACTTTAAAACTTTATTCGAGTTTTCAAAATTTTACAAACAAGACTAAAATAATCAATGCGGTACCAATTTTGGGCGTGTGAGAGTGCTAATCCTTCCTCTCACATAACCGACTCCCGAACTCATTTTCTAGATTTCGAAGGCCAAAATGTTTTTCAAAACGGATTTTAAATGCTTTGTGGTGATTCAATCACACTGAATAAAAGATTGGTGGGGACTCCCATTTTTCAATTTTCAAATAAATATTGTTCGAGACTTGTTTGTTTTCCCAAAAATGAATGTTTCGACAATGTTTATTTAAAAATATGATAAAATTATTTAACGTTTTATCTTTTGGAAGCTTTTTTTTTTTTGGAAACTGACACACGAAAATGAGCTTCAATTATAGCATCGTCCCAAGGGTAGGTGTCAGTTTTATCTTGTTGGAGGCTACTAGGGTTTACTTGCTTTCTTTTGGACTATATTTAATTTTATATATAAACACAATCAATTTTTTTCAAAAAATAAAAATATGATTCACTTACAATGAAGAAACAGGTCTTACCCCACGTACTCTCTCTTAAACCCTTTAAATTATTCTTTTATTTTTTTATAATTAAAAATAAAATAATAAGTGTTTGAGATATGTGCATGTGATTTGCCAAGACATTTCTAAATCTAATAATCAACACATCACAGATCAGATAAATAACAAACCACTTAAAAAGTATTTCAACAAATTCCATGTAAAACAAGCAAATAACTTAATTTAAACAAACAAATAATTCAACATATAAACAATAAGTAATAAAATCATCTAACATAAAAAATTTAAAAGGGAGAGTAAAAACTTATTTAAAAAAATCAAAAGTAACAAACTTAGAGAATGTTTATTTTTCTAATTAACTAAAATTAAAACTAACAAAACTAAAAAACTTACCTTAAAAGGGGTAAAAAGACATGAGCATCGTCTAAGTTCCATGTCTGTTTTCTCAAAAAAAATTGTTTCCCGTAAACTAAGATTTGAGCAAAGAAAATAACTCAACCTCTAAACTCAAACTAAATTTTTTCAAAGAAAGTAATTTCATCAAAGAAAATAACTCAACTCAAGATTTGAGCAGATTCAACAAAAAACAAGAAAAAACTAACCTCAATAGCAGCACCGGCATCGTCGACGGCGGTGGCGTTGGAGTCATAAGAAAAAACGATCTCCTTGAGTCAATAAAAAAAAAGAAACTTGGAGAAGAAAGAAACATTTAGGGCTCCTTAAAAATGTTTGAGTTTCAAAAAAATAAATAATAATATTTTATTTGAGTAAAAAAAAGATAACCTTTAAGAGTTAAAAAAATAAATAATAATAATAATAATAATAATAATAATAAAAGAAGTCTGATACTTTGGGGGGAGTGGTGGCGTCATTTAATATGGCACCATCAAAAAAAGGTAATATTGCTTTCACGTCCTTTTATTTTTCAGATTTTTTAGTATTTTCATGGTATTTATACAGGTGGTGCCATTTTATATGGGTTCGCAAAAAAATTAATTTTTACCCTGAGATGATGATGTGGTATGTTGGTGACGTCATATTATATGGTTCCACTAACTTTCACTGTAGATTTTAGGTTATTTTCGTATTTAATGAAAAAATAAGTTATTTACGTAATTAATTAATTTTTTGAGGTTAATTTTATAAAAAAAACCGCATAGTTAAAATACCACAAGTGACATCCATTTTTATTATTTCTATAAGGTCTTCAACCTTTTTTATTTACTAATTTAGTCCTTATTCTTAATTAAGAAATAACTTAATAATATCTACATTAGTCCCTAAATATTTCAATTACTTATGAAAATTGGCTTATTTTTCCTTTTTTATTTATAAAATCTTAATTTTATAAAATTAACATTAACATTTTAATATTTATGATCTTAATACTTAACATATAACTTCAATTAATTAATTGGCAAATTGTATTATTATATTTACATGTTTAACTAATAAATATTAAAAACTATTTTTATAATTTTAATTAAAAATTAAAAATAACTAATCTATATTAAAAAGTTAAATTTATTTTAAGATATCACATCTAAATTAAATTAAAATTAAGTAATAAATATTAAAAGGTATATTTTATAAGTTTAAATAAATAAATTAAGTAGTGTTCTATTAATTCATGATGTTCAATAAACCTAATTAGATTAAATATTAAATGTTACTATTATTTTAAAATTGTTTTATAAAAATTTAATAGTTATATAACCTTGAAGTTTTCTCTCTCTGGAGTCTGAAAGTTCTCTCTTGTAATTCTTCTAAAGAAATAGAATTTTGCTGTGGTTAGGGTTCGCAAAAGAGTGGCATCTTTGAGAGAATGAAAAACGATTCGATCTCTTTCTTGGAAGAAAAGCTTACAAGGTTAACTGTCAAAAGCTCAAAGATAGTTCCCACAAAGAATCCGTCTTTATTATGTACGATACTTACAAAGAAAATATACAACCCGGATAGCTTCCGGGCACAAATGAGAAGCATATGGAAAACCAAAAAGAAATTCGAGTTTCACCTTGGTGGGCAAAATCTCTTCATAATCTCATTCGGGGATAATGAGGACCTTGAGCACATATTAGAGGGCTGTCCTTGGCTTTTTTCGAAAGCAACTTGTCCTCTTCGAGCGTTTATTGAAGCCCATGGAATAGAAGGATATTCAATTGACATAGACGCCTCTTTGGCTGAAAATTGGGAAGTGCTCACCTGAACGTGACAAAAAAGATTTTCCCCATGCAATAGACACCTCTTTCGAGGGAGTCTTAGGATCTGAAATAAAAGATGAATATTGTCGCCTGAAAGTTTCTGTTGATGTTTGTAAGCCATTATGCCGAGATATTGTCATAGCACTGATGATAGTAAACAATCATGGGTTCCCTTCAAATTTGAAAATCTTTTGGGGTTCTGTTTCAATTGTGGGAGAATAGGTCATGGTCACAAAAGTCTGCGACTTTTTCCTCCCATCATCAAATCAATTTACTGACGGTGATTTTCCTTACTCATCAGCATTGCGCGTTGATTCCAATCTAATTGGACGAGAGCAATTTGTTCTGGACTCCATCAAAAGAAAATCCATGAAACAGTGCGATTATACAGGTCAAAGAGAGAACGATCAGAAACTCACGAAAATCATAGTTACAAATGTCACGTCACCCAACCCCAATGAGCGTACCACCGCTTCACCAACCAAAAAAGCAGCACAATCAGAGTCAATCTCAAACTCTATAGTGGAATTAGAGTCTGATCCGGAATTTTCAAAAGTGAATTTAGTAGAATCCAACTTGAATTGGGTCAGGCCACCTAATTTACGCATTTGTAATTCAATTCAATCTTTAAACGATACAGAGTTTGAAACAGAATTAAACTCAAACTCCTCCCCTAACAAAGCGCTGATTTAAGAATTCAATGATATCACTTCATTAAGTGACGTGACTCTAGGCCCAATTCAAATCCCTCTTAGGAAAACTGCATGGAAGCGTCTGGCCCGCTCCATAGAAGTGGTTCACGAACCCAATCATTCTTCGAATGGGAAACGAAAGAATGATGAAGAAACCACCTCAGATTCAGGCTTCTCTATTCACCCACTTTATGATGGCAATAAAAGGTTAAAGCTGAGGGATAAAGCAGTGATTGGTGAGCTATCAAATGACAATGGGGTAGCAACAATGGACACAAGCTATAGCTACGAAACTCAAGATCGACAGCTGCCTATAGGAAAGCCAACCAGGCACAATGAAAACCTTAAGTTGGAATGTCCGTGGATTGGGGAGTCCACGGACTGTAATGCGACTTCGACATACGCTAAAATCACACAATCCCCAAATCGTCTTCTACATGGAGACCAAAATTGACATTAAACACATGAAAAAAAATTAGGGAAAAATGAGATTTGATGAATGGAATCGACGTTAATGCTGAAGGCTCAAGCGGTAAGCTTTGCTTAGCTTGGAATGACAAACCCACAATCTCCCTTTGCAATTTTTCAAAATGTCATATAGATGTTGACATCTGTGAATTCGAGACTGACATCAAATGGCGATTTACAGGTTTTTATGATAGCCTGACACCAAATACTAAGGAGGAAGCTTGGGAATTATTACGAAGACTAGCTAATGATTGTCAAACCCCTTGACTTGTCTATGGGGATTTCAATGAAATCCTTTATTAATTTGAAAAATCAGGTGGTCTTCTAAGAAGTGAAAGGAAAATGGAAGAATTTCGAAGAGTTCTTGAAAATTGCTCTCTTTTAGATATTGGTTATCACGGCCCATGTTTTACATGGGAAAAGGGTAACTTTCAAGGACAATATTTGAGAGAGGTTAGATACAGGCGTCACAAACGATGAATGGATATTACAATTTCCTACCACAAAAGCTCACCATCTTCCTCACACTTTTTTGGACCACTATCCCCTCTTGCTAGATACTTGTCAGGAAGGCTTTCGTCCCAAGTCAACGAGGTTCCATTTCAAGGATTGGTAGTCATTAGAACCTTTTGTTGAAGAAGAGGTTAGATCTTTATGGGCTTTATCTTCTTGTTCTCTTATAGAAAAACTTAAGACTTTAAGTTAGGGTTTATCACTTTGGAGGCATCAAAAACGAAACAAACGAACTAAAAATAAAGATTTTCTCATGAAACTCCTAGAGGATTTATGGTAAAAAGAGAGAGATGAAGAGACTTTATTAGATCTTATGGATACAAAATTTCAATTAAATATTGAGATTGACAAAGACGAGGCATATTAGGAATAGAGAGCACGAATTGGCTAAAATCAGGTGATCGTAATACAAGCTATTTTTATAGAAGCGCCTCTCTAAGGAAGAAAGCCAACACAATTTGCAAACTCAAAAGAGATGGCGGCTCTGAGGTGAGCACCATTAATGGCATGGATGAGGTGGCTACTAATTATTTTAAAATTCTTTTTACTTTGAAAGAGGTGGGGGATATGTCTTATCTTCTATCAGGCATTGAACGGAATATTGATGACACCATAAATGCCACGTTGACAAAGCACTATACAAAAATAAAATAGTGGCCGCTTTAAATAGTATGAGGCCCACCAAAGCACCCGGTGTTGATGGCTTCCTAACACTATTCTTCCAACGTTATTGGCATATAATAGGTCCTGAGGTCTGCCAATTTTGTTTAGGCATACTTAATAACGGAGATAGTTTGGGGGCTTTAAACGACACCGAAATTGTTCTCATACCTAAAAGGGCGCAACCCAACATCCATGCTCAACTTCCGTCCCATCAGTTTGTGTCAGGTTCTATATAAAATTATTGCTAAATCCATAGCTAACCATTTACAAATTGTCATAGGAAGAATTACTGACGAAGCTCAAAGTGCTTTTATTCCTGATAGACTCATATCAGACAATATTCTAATAGCCTATGAGATTTTACACACTCTTAAACAAAAGAGAAGGGGAAAGAAAGGCTTTATGGTGCTCAAATTGGATATGAGCAAGGCATTTGATAGATTGAAATGGGGGTTTTTTAGAAGCCTTAATGCTTCATATGAGTTTTGACAGAAATTGGGTAGATGTTATTATTAGATGTATTTTTATGATTACCTACTCAGTTAATGTCAACGGTTTTCAAGGTAGGCCTTTTTCGCCATCACGAGGCCTTCGCCAAGGTGGCCCACTTAGTCCTTTCCTATTTATTATCTGTAGTGAAGGCCTTTCGGCTCTTCTTCGTTTAGCTAAACAAGAAGGTCGCTTAAGAAGTGTGAAAGTTAGTAGATTCAGTCCTAAAGTCTCTTATCTACTATTCGCAGATGATAGTATAATTTTCAACGAAGCTACTACGAAAGGAGCCTCAACTATAAAAGGTATCCTAGACACTTACGAATCCTGTTTGAGTTAATGTGTAAATCTTGATAAGTTAACGATTTTATTTAGCTCGAATACAAACGAAAGCGTTAAAGGCTATCTAGTTAATTTATTGGGAATGAGAGTTTCTATGAATCTTGAAAGATATTTGGGGCTTCCTAACTTCGTTGGTAGGGGATACGAGCTTCTTTTTAAATCCTAAAAGATCGCATTAAAAGTAGGATTGAGGGATGGAATACATGAGCCTTATCGCAAGCAGGTAAGGAGATATTTAAGAAATTAGTCTTACAAGCTATTCCAACGTACGCTATGTCTTGCTTTCTTCTTCCTAGTTCTTTATGTAAGGAAACTGATCAACTAATTGCTAGGTTTTGGTGGCAAAAATAAAAAGGCAAGAGAGGCATTCATTGGTGTATGTGGTCTCACTTAAGCAAAACAAAAGAAGAAGGTGGCATGGGCTTTAGGAATATGGGGTAATTTAATATTTCCCTCCTAACAAAACAAGGATTACGGATTATCTCTTTTCCTAATTCATTATTATCTAGGATCTTAAAGGCTAAATATTTCCTAAATTCAGATTTTAAGCTAGCAGACCTAAGTATATGCCCATCTTATACTTTGAAAAGCCTTTGGGCGATGAAAGCCATTTTACAAAAAGGACTCTATTAAAGAGTCGGTACTGGTGAAAAAATAGCAATTTCGGATGCATAGTTGTCAGGTTCAATTATTTTTAAACTTTTTCATCCTTATTCTAATCCGTAAATTACTATGGTTAAAGATTTAATTAACAATACTACTCGGCAATGGAAAGAGGATCAAATTGTTCATACCTTCGTGACAACTAATGCTGTACGAATACTTTGGATCCCGTTAGCTGAGCTGTCACATGAAAACGAGCTGGTCTGGCTGGGTGAGCCCACTGGGGACTTTTCAATTCGCAGTGCATATAAACTATTATAGAATTTACCCCTAAATCCTACTGCTTATGCATCATAATCCTCGTTTAGAACTTTCTATAAACAAATATGGAGCCTCAATTTACCAAACAAGATAAAGATTATAGTATGGAAATTAACTTGGAACTACATTCCTACCTATATGAACTTATGCAACAAATGCATAATAAACAATCCACTATGTTCGAGATGCTGCTCTGAACCTGAAACCTCATCCCTTGCCTTTAGACATTGCCCAGAAACAACTTTAGTATGGTTAGAATTAAATTTATCTTGGGTAAATAAAAAGAGCGATCTTGATTTCCTACAATGGCTTACCTGGATTTTGCAAAACTGCTCCTTAGCCTTGTGGTGAATATTGTGTTGTGCTCTTTGGGCCATTTGGGGTGCTCGAAACCATTATGTGCATGAATGAAAAATAAAGTCAGGTAAGAAAATAGCTCTCTTCGTTAAAAACTATATTTCAAAAATTGACAGAATCGAACCTCAAACCTTGCGACTGGCTATTCCTCCATATTCTTGGAATTGCCCACCAAGAAACAAGGTTAAAATCAATTTTGGCGGAGCTTTTGAAGCCTCATCCTTCAAATCTACCACCGACGTAATTGCTCACAACAGTAAAGGGAAGATTCTCTGCTAAAGATCGACTGTTCACGAAAAGGTCGCATCGACATTTACAGCAGAGGCCATCGCCTATTGCGACGCCGTGCACCTTAGCCTAGACATGTAATGGCAGTCTATCATAATAAAAGGCGACTCTTTATCTGTTATCATAAAAAGTGATGACAATAAACCTAATAGATCAACCATCTATGCACACATGCATGACATCCGAAGAATAGCGGCCCTCTTCTCTGAAATTAGCTTCTCATACGCTCCAAGATCCGTGAATGTTTTAGCTTACAATCTTGCAAAAAGGGACCATGAATATGCATCATCAACATAAATCAACCATAATAAACTAGTGGAGTGCAAATAGGGTTGAGGAACCCATCTGGCCACGAGAACCAGATTAATTTGCTAAGGGA
Organism: Kokia cookei; assembly: GCA_039519145.1. Taxonomy (NCBI): domain Eukaryota; kingdom Viridiplantae; phylum Streptophyta; class Magnoliopsida; order Malvales; family Malvaceae; genus Kokia; species Kokia cookei. Next base: position 16,918,228 of record CM076908.1, read on the forward strand.
GAAGAAAGGGCAACTCAAAGAGACGATCAAATTAGGTCTACCTTTTTTCCAAGAAAAGACTCTTTCCAAGATATTGAAACCGTCAAATCATAAATGTTGATTACTTTGGAATGGGTACCAAAATATCTTCTTATTGGGCAATATTTCTATTTTATTTTTCATTTTCTATTTTTTTAAAGACTTTATGTAAACCTATAGTTTAGGCCCAAACCTGCTTATTCTTAATTCTTTGGATCCATATATGGGGCTGGCTATAAAGTTTACTTGTAACAGCCCAATTTTCAATGGTATCGAAAGCAGTGACTTCGGGATCACAAATCCAACGAGTTGAGACGTAAATTTGTTATTTTAAATTTGTGGTTTCATATGCATAGTATTAAAGTTTGGTTAGAAATTTTATCGTTTAAATAGTTAATTGTGTGGGAAGGATTAAATCGTAAGAGGTACAAAAGTAGAATTGATAAGTTAGAAGGATCAAATGGACAAATTAACCTAAATAATTTTAGTAGGTGTATTATCATGAGATATATTAGAAGTAAATATGATTAATTAAAGCTAAACAAGTGATTAATTAAGCTAATTATGAAAGTCTAAACCTTGTTATGTTTAATGAAATGTTGAAAGTAGAAATGTATGATTTTGCAATGTAGAAAGTAGACTTAAAGTACCTTGTATTGACATGAAAATCATGTATTTGTGTTGAATTAAATGCATAATTAAAGTTGTGTATGAATGAAGTTAATGAACTTGTGTTTGGTATGATTCTTAAGATTCTGCACACTTGTTTCGGTAAAACCCATGTATGTTTCGGTAGAAGAGCAGGGTAGGAGAGAGGTTGCTCACTGACTTTAGTTGTATCGATAGTTAAATTATGAGTATTGATAGTACTGTATGTGAAAGTATCGAAAAATTGTGTGCTTGTATCGGTAGAAGTTGTAGAGAAGAATTTCTTAACTCTCTGAAGTTTTTAGTATCAGTAATATCATGGCTTGTATCGATAGTTGCCCCACCTATACTGGTAGAACTGTCAAGGGTATCGGTAGAAGTCTGTATAGTTTCATGAATTTTTTACTAACTTGACAACTACCGATACTTGTTCTTCAGGTATCGGTAGAAGTCTCCAAAAATCTTGGAAGTGACCCTTTTTACCCTCAATGTAGTACGATTATAAATAAATTATGTTATATGATGTGCTAAGCGCATTTCTTTGAAAAAATAAGTTTGAATGTCATGGTATTTAAGATTGAACAGTGATAGATGATTTGAGTGACATCGAAAATCCTTACCAGCGACAGTGTTCGAGATTTGGGTGTTACATTAAGTGGTATCAGAGCTTACGATTTAGTTGTTCTTAGACTATATTGATTGTGTTTGATGATTTAGAAGTACATGTCATTGAACCTGTGATAGTGTGATATGGGTTAATCCGATCTAACTATGATTTTTCCAAGAAAAAATACAGAATGCCTAACTCTGAAAAAGATGAAACTAATGAGGTAAACAGTAATGCTCTGACTAATGACTCTGCGACTAGTCGCAGTGCATTAATACTACCGATGACAGAGAATGAAGCTAAGAATATGTTCTTCGGCTATATGGGGCAATGGTTCTCGAAATTTATGAGAATAATTCGATGGCATCACCTCTTACACCCCCTGTTACACAGCCAACTGCCCGATTGGTAGCACCCCCAGTTAGGCCTCCACCACCTCTAATGGTAGAGTCGAGGCGTCGTATCCTTATAGATAGGGTTAAAAAATACGAAGCTGAAGACTTTCGAGGAAGTGTAGAAGACGACCCTTCTAGAGCTGAATACTAGTTGGAAAATATACTGAGAGTCCTGAATGAGATGACTTGTCCTGCGAAAAACTATGTAAGGTGTGTCACATCACTACTGAAGGATGAGGCTTACCACTGGTGGGCTATGATCGTGGCAATAATGCTTGAAAATGAAATTACTTGGGATTTCTTCCAAACGAAATTTAAGAAGAAATATGTCAGCAAGCAATACCTGAATAGAAAGAAGAAGGAATTTTTAGAACTAAGACAGAGAAATAAAACAGTGGTAGAATACGAATGAGAGTTTGTGCAGCTTAGCGAGTATGTCAGAGAAGTGATACCAACCGATGAAGCTATGTGTGTCCATTTCGAAGAGAGGCTAAATGATGAGATTAGAATGATGGTGGGTGGTTCTAAAATTTGAACGTTGGTAGTGTTAGCGGATAGAGCTCAAAAAATGGAAGAAATATACAATAGTAAGAGACAAAGAGAAAGGAGGTTTCAAGAATCTAGAAAGAAAAACATTGTCAGGACTTTCTCTATACCACTGTCGAAAAGATTCAGAGAAGAGGCTAGTCGGGGGCCAGTTTCTTCAAGATTTTTGAGTCGGACTAAGTCAGGACCACCGGAATCTAAATTTTAGAACAGACCCTCAAACAGTGTAGCTAGCATTCGTAATATACCTACCTCAATTTACGAGTATTGTAAGAGGAGCCATGCAGGAACAAAGTGTAAAACCTCCTACTACACCATAAAAGAGTAACCGTCCGGGACAGAGTAGCGGTACAGGTGGAAACCACTAAAATAACAGGGATAATGTAGCCAGATCTGAGATTCGAGCACCTGCACAGACTTATGCCATCCGAGCTCGAGAAGAGGCTATCAATCCTGATGTTCTAACTGGTATATTCCATCTCTTTAATGATATTGTGTGTGCACTGATTGACCTGAGATCGACTCATTCATATATTTGTACTGCATTAGCTACTAAAAAGAAATTGCTTGTTGAGTCGATCGAGTTTGACGTACAAGTCACAAACACATTGGGTCATAATGTCATTGTTAATTTGGTTTATCGTAAATGTCCATTAAGAATTCGAGACTGTAAATGCCATGCTAATTTGATGCTATTACCATTCACTGAGTTCGATGTAATTTTGGGAATGGACTGGTTAACTGAGCATGATGCAGTAGTTAATTGTAAACGAAAACGGATCGACTTGAAACGGCTAATAGGGGAAGTAATCACAATTGAGTCTGAGAAGTTGAACAGTGGCACTAGAGTAATCTCGTCTTTATCGGCACAGAAGATGGTTCGTAAAGGTTGTGAAGCATTTTTAGCTTATATACTTGATACTCAGAGTACAAGAATAAAGTTAGAATAGGTGTCGATTATTAAGGAATTTACAAATGTGTTTCCAGAGGAGTTACCATGTTTACCATCGATCAGAGAAGTAGAGTTTGATATTGATTTCGTACCTGGAACCGCATCAATTTCGATTCCACCGTACAAGATGGCACCTATTGAATTGAAAGAGTTAAAGGCGTACTTACAAGAGTTGTTGGATAGATGTTTTATCCTACCGAGTGTATTGCCTTGGGGCACACCATTATTGTTTGTGAAAAAGAATAATGGCTAATGAGAATGTGTATAGACTACAAACAGCTAAATAAGATAATAATCAAGAATAAATATCCATTGCCTCGTACTGATGAGTTGTTTGATCAGTTGAAAGGTGCGACTATCTTTTCTAAAATAGATCTCCGATCGGATTATTATCAGATGTGGATAAAGGACAGTGATGTGTAGAAGACAACATTTAGAACTCAATATGGACATTATGAGGTTTTAGTAATGTCGTTTGGGTTGGCTAATGCTCTAGCGACATTCATGGATTTGATGAATTGGGTTTTTAAACCTTAGCTGGATAGATTTGTTGTGGTATTCATTGACGATATATTGATTTATTCTAAATCAGAGACGGAGCATGTTCAACATTTGGGGGAAGTTTTGTAAATAATACGGGAAAAGCAGTTGCATGTAAAGTTCAGCAAGTGCGAGTTCTGGCTGCGGGAAGTGGGATTTTTGGGTCATGTGGTATCATTGGAGGGGATTCGAGTTGATCTAAGTAAAGTGTCAGCTATTTTCGATTGGAAGGTACATAAGAATATTTTTGAGGTATGTAGCTTCTTGGGATTAGTAGTTTATTATCGTTGATTCGTGAAAAATTTCTTTGTTGTAGCCTTGTCGATGATGAAATTGCTACAGAAGAATATCCAGTTTGTGTGGTCAGAACGGTGTCAGCAGAGTTTTGATCAGCTGAAGAAATTATTAACAGAAGCTCTAGTATTGACACAACCTGAACGGGTAAAAAGTTTGTTGTATATAGTGATACATCTTTGAATGACTTGGGTTGTGTGTTGATGCAAGCAGGACAGGTAATAGCTTATGCCTCTCGACAATTAAAACCTCACGAACGAAATTATCCAACCCACAACTTAGAGTTAGCAACCATTGTGTTTGCTTTGAAGATTTGGTGACATTATTTATACAGTGAGAAGTGTCACATATTCACAAATCATAAAAGTTTAAGGCATCTGATGACTCAAAAGGAACTGAATTTGAGGCAACGTCGGTGGTTGGAATTATTAAAAGACTATGATTTGGTAATTGAATACCATCCGAGAAAGGCTAATGTTGTCGGTGATGCTTTGAGTCGGAAATCATTATTTGCATTGAGAGCAATGTATGCTCATTTGTCACTTAAGGGTGATGGTTCTGTTACAACGAAACTTCGGATGAAACCGCTATTCTTACAGCGAATACGAGAGTTGTAGGAGGATGAATCAAAGCTTAAGGCTAGGAAGGAACAGATGCAGAATGACGCAACTACTGGGTTTACTGTTGATAGTGATGGTATGTTGTATTTTCGGGATAGAGTGTGCATTCTTGATAATTTTGACTTAAGACAAGACATTCTATCGGAGGCTCACAGTAATACTTACTCCATTCATCCGGGCAGCGTAAAAAGTATAATGACCTAAAGAAGATGTATTAGTGGTCGGGTATGAAACGAGAGATCTTAAAGTTCATGACTAGATGTTTAGTGTGTCAGTAAGTAAAAGCTGAACACCAGGTACCATCTTGACTGTTGCAGCCTATTACCATTCCAAAGTGAAAATGAGAACGGGTCACTATGGATTTTGTTACCGGATTACCTGTGATGCTGAGGAATAAAGACTCGATTTGGGTTATAGTGGACAGACGGACAAAATCGGATCACTTTATTCCTATTGAGTAGACTTTCCACTAGAGAAGTTGGTTGAATTATATGTATCAGAGATCGTACTACTACACCAAGTACCTGCATCTATTATCTCTAACAGGGAATCGCATTTCACCTCGAGGTTCTGAGGCAAGTTGCACGAAAGCTTTGGGAACCAAACTGAATTTCAGTACTGCATATCATTTGTAAACGGATGACCAGTCAGAACGGGTGATACAGATTCTTGAAGACATGCTACGGTGCTATATACTTGAGTATGAGGGTAGCTGGGAAAGGTATCTACCATTGGTGGAGTTTGCATATAACAATAACTATCAGGCTAGTATTAAAATGACTTCGTTTGAAGCATTGTACGGTAGAAAATGCAGAACGCCTTTGTATTGGTCAGAGTTAAATGAGTCTAAATTAGTTGGGGCCGATTTAATTCATGAGACTAAAGATAAGGTACGAGTGATCCGCGACTGTTTGAAAGCAACATTTGATAGACAGAAGTCTTATGTAGATCTTAACAGGAAAGATATAGAATTTGTAGTAGGAGACTGAGTCTTCTTGAGAGTTTCACCTCAGAATAAAGTGCTAAGGTTTGGCAGAAAAGGAAAGCAAAGTCCATGGTTTAGTGGGCCGTATGAGATCATTGAACGGGTTGGTCCTGTGGCATTATGTTTCGATGTTGAGACGGTACAGATCAGATCTTTCACATGTGATTACACATTGTAAGGTTGAGATAATATCAGATTTTTCGTATTTTAAAAAACTAGTTAAGATTCTAGCTTGCAAGGTAAAAGAATTGCGAAATAAAAGGTACTGTAGAACCGACACGGGCTTGAAGAAGCTACATAGGAAACAGAGGCTTCGATGAAATCACAATACCCTACTTTATTCATTGGTAAGAAATTTTGGGACAAAATTTCCCTAAGGGGGAGAGTTGTAACAGCTCGATTTTCAATGGTATCAAAAACTATGATTTCGGGATAAAAAAATCCGACGAGTTGAGTCATAAATTTGTTATTTCAAAATTTGTGGTGTCATATGCATAGTATTAAAGTTTGGTTCGAAAATTTTATTGTTTAAATAGTTAATTGAGTGGGAAGGATTAAATTGTAAAATGTATAAAAATAGAATTGATAAGTTAGAAGGATCAAATGGACAAATTAACCTAAATAATTTTAGTGGGTGCATTATCATGAGATATATTAGAAGTAAATATGATTAATTAAAGCTAAACAAGTGATTAATTAAGCTAATTATGAAAGTTTAAATAATTACAAAATTACCATTAAGTATAAATATAAAATTTAAGAGAAAAAGAAGAGAAAGTTCATATTTTCTCATCTTCGCCATGGCAAGACCAAGAAGAAATTATGGTTTTGCATCCTAAGCTTCAAGCTTTGATTGAGTAAGCAAATGTTAACTGTTTTTAGTAATTTTTTGTGTTTTTAAGTCCGAATTAACTTAATCTAGCTTATGTAAGGACTAATTTATGAATCTTTCAAATGTTATAAATCTTACCATTGTTGAATATGTTTTTTCTTGAATTTTTTTATGGATTTGTATGCTTGATGATTGGGTTTGATATTTTTGTAAAGTGATTTTTGATGAAATTAGGGTTTAAGGGCTAAAATGTTAAAATGATGAAATTGGGTGTATGTGGTGTGAAATAAATGAAATTTAGGGACTTGTGTGAAGGCTTGGAACTTTTGTTTACTAAGGGTTTAAAAGAAATGCTTATTCATGTTTTGTGTTAGAAGGACTAGATTGAATAAAAGAGAAGTATTAGGGGTAAAATCATAATTTTCCCAAACGGGGACTATATTGTGTTACATGAATTGATTGTGTGATTTAATGTAAGAAATTGAATAGTTTTAGAATGTAGACTATGATTGTGCCACTGATCGAGGAAAAGGAAAATTAGCAGTCTCTAGAATCCATTCACAACTGCAATTCAATTCGATAAGTTTGTATGGTTAAATTTCAATTTAAATTGTATACTCTTGTAATTGTAAAGTATGGTCGTGTGTTGAAACGAGGATTCGAAGTGTGCAAGACGAGAACAAAGGAAAGGAAAGGCAAATGGGCTTTAAGTCGTAAATTAAAAGGTTTGATGACTCTATGTCATCGTGAGTATAGAATCCTTTACAGATTAAGAGGTTCGATGACTCTATGTCATTGTGAGTATATGAATCCTTTATGGATTAAGAGGTCTGATGACTTTGTGTCATTGTGAGTATATGAATCCTTTATGGATTAAGAGGTCCGATGACTCTGTGTCATCGTGAGTATATGAATACTTTACCGATTAAGAGGTCCGATGACTCTGTGTCATCGTGAGTATATGAATTCCTTATGAATTATGAGGTCCGTTGGCTATGTGTAATCACGAGTATATGAATGGAGAGAAAGCTATTGTAGATTAAAGTTTCGATGACTTTGTGTCATCGTGAGTATCAAATGCTAATTGAAACTTACCCGAATGTATTCAGTTTAATCAATTCAATTGATTTGATTTTACAAATTTTGAAGTTGGTGAATCTATTTAACTTTATGAACTTACTAATCTATGAAGTGATTTTGTTTTGTAGATTCAATTTTTCTATTCAGAGATCGGATCATCTTGGAGCATCACACTATCACTGAGTTGTTCGGTAGATTTTTACATCACTTGGTTATATGGCATGTACTAGGATGATGTTACTTTTTGCTTATGTACAATGAGTTTGTGAAAAACCTTGTTATGTTTGATGAAATGTTAAAAGTAGAAATGTATGATTTTGCAATGTAGAAAGTAGACTTAAAGTACTTTGTATTGACATGAAAACCATGTATTTGTGTTGACTTAAATGCATAATTAAAGTTGTGTATGAATGAAGTTAATGAACTTGTGTTTGGTATGATTCTTGAGATTCTGCATACTTATTTCGGTAGAACACATGTATGTTTCGGTAGAAGTGCAGGGTAGGAGAGAGGTTGCTACTGACTTGAGTTGTATCGGTAGTACTGCATGTGGAAGTATCGGTAGATTGTGTGCTTGTATCGGTAGAAGTTGCAGAGTAGAATTTCTCAACTCTCTGAAGTTTTTAGTATCGGTAGTATCATGGCTTGTATCGATAGTTGCCCCACCTGTATCGGTAAAACTGTCAAGGGTATCGGTAGAAGTCTGTATAGTTTCATGAATTTTTTACTAACTTGACAACTACCGATACTTGTCCTTCAGGTATCGGTAGAAGTCTCCAAAAATCTTGGAAGTGACTCTTTTTACCCTCGATGTATTACGATTATAAATAAATGATGTTATATGATGTGTTGGGTGCATTTCTTTGATAAAATAAGTTTGAATGTCATGGTATTTAAGATTGAATAGTGATAGATGATTTGAGTGACATCGAAAATCCTTACAAGTGATGGTGTTCGGGATTTTGGTGTTACATTACTTTTCTTATTAATAAATTGCCTAATCTGTTTTCTACAAAAAAAAAGTTACATAACCTTATTCAAAATTATACATTTATAATCACACAAATAAATTGAGTATTATTATAAAACATTTTATAATCCATAAACAAATAATATTAGTATATGTAATGCTTTTTTAAAACTTTTTTTAATAAAATATCGAGGCCATTTATTATGAAATTGAAAAGAAACAAACAAATATCCATCTACACCTGGCAAACACACAGCCATAAGTGGAAATCCAGCTGTAACCAACAAAATAAACACCTGAAAACTTAAACTGAAACAAAAAAATTAAATGAAGAGCCTCGAGAAGAACGGAAGGACAATTCAAAACATAACTAGAGAAAAACCATCCGACTTCCCCTGAAAACAGATCGTAAAATCAATCTCCTTCCTCTAAAAATTCATTCTTCTGCTGAGTCAAGACGCTCCCGCAGACGGAACAGATCCAAACATCCCTCGTCGGTCTCGTTCCATCAGATCTCTCGCTTCTCAAGGTATGTCTTTTACCCAAAATTGAGGGTTTTAAACTTGAAACCAATCTATACGATTTTATGAGCAAGTTCATTAGATTCACGATTGATATGTTGAAAAGAGATAGAATTGAAAATTAAAGCCTTCAATTTAATCTCCTAAATATAATTCCCAATTTCAAGTCGATCTTTGGTCCTTTTTTGGAGGTTCACTATTGTTGATATTGAATCCCCCTTCATTATCACCTTTTGAAAACCCATATTTATCGAGAAATCTAGTGCTTGAAGGCAAGCTAGGGCTTCCGCGGAGAAGGCATTCGCCACATTCTTATTGGTTACCACACCACTACCCATAACGCGCCCCTGGTTGTTTTGAATAACAAACCCAAAAAAGGACTCCTGATTTTGAGACTTGAATGCTGTATCGAAATTCACTTTAACGATTGAATCATTTGGAGGTCACCATTTCTTTGTAATAGGTCTCAGTTTCTTAGGTAGCTTTGTATTTACAATCTCCATTTCAGTCATGAAACTTTGTATTTTTTGGTTGATCTCTTGTACTAATTGCTTTTTCCCTTCCATAACACATTTGTTGCAAGAATACCAAAGGTACCAAAGCATGACTACGATTCTACCATAGGTAACATGATCCTTCCTCTGTGAAATATGTTCAAACCAGTCCCAAAAATCATCATGTTGTGAGGTTAACACCCAACTAAGTCCTAAATTGTTCCACACTTCTATTGCAAGACCACAAACTGTCATCTCATGCAACATCAATTCTGGTAGCAACCTACACTGTAGACAGATAGGAGAGGATGAAATTCATCTATTATAAAGATTGTAGGTTGTAGGGATAAAATTGTTTAGGAATTTCCAAGTAGTAATCTTTATCTTGGAAGGGATATGTAAATCCCATATTTGTTTGTAAATGGCGCTCCTATTTTGAGCGATAGTAGTAGGGTCATTTTGCCTATTTAGCATTCTATATATTTGTTTTTGACGGAGCACTTGCTTGAGTTATTGCCTTTCCAAGTGAGACTATCTTCATTAATAAAGTGTGACAAGGGGATACATGTAATAGTTGCAGCTTCTACTTTCGAGAATACCCTAGTAATTAGATCCATCCTCCACGTTTTTGTGCTTCTATCAATAAGGTATGCTACTTTATTTACAAAATTATTAATCGATGTATTCTATATTCTGCCCCAAGCCCAGCTAGGAAGCCAATCGTCCCTCCAAATTGATATATTTATGCTTGAGCCCACACTCCAACACACCCCATCCTCCAAGAGTTTTCGAGCTGCAAAGATACTTCTCCACACATATGATGGGTAAGCTCTTAATTGGGCATTCCAAAAGGTAGTATTAGGATTAACAAGAAATAGCCATCCTTGCTTAGCCAGCAAGGCGATATTAAATTTGCACAAATCACGAAACCCCATTCCCCCTTAATCCATCGATTTACACAAATCATCTTATTCACTCCAATGCATTCCCTTCCTATTAACACATTTTTGCCACCAAAATCGATTCATGATTTGCTTAAAATCATGGCAAAGAGTCTTGGGAAGGAGAAAGCAAGACATAGAGTAAGTGGGCAAAGCTTAAAGCACAACCTTTATAAAGATCTCCTTTCCCCCTGAGAAAGAAAGCGAACACTTCAACTGCCAATTTTCTTTCTCATCTTATCACAAATTTGTAAAAAAGCTTCCTTCTTGTTTCAACCCACCAAAGTTAGTAAACCTAAATACTACTCCATATTAAAAGATCTTCTCACCCCTAAATTGTTCATGAGCAAATTACAATTAGAATCCTCCAAATTTGAGATGAAAAAGATAATAAACTTATCCCAAATTGATTTTTTGACCCGAAGCTTGTTCATACTTCTCAAGAATATCTTTAATCATCTGCCCTCCCCATTTTGTAGCATCACCAAAGACAATAACGAAAAAGAGATGTGTCATTGATGGGCTTCCTCTATAAACCCTTACAGCCTTCATCAAACCATCCTGCTTCGCAAGCTTGAGTAATGTAGAAAACCCTTCATACAAATTAGAAATAAAAATGGACTCAAAGGATCTCCCTGTTGTAAGCCTCGATAAGGAACAAAAGTCTCATTGTTTGCCCCATTAACCATCATAGAGTATGAAATTGACGTTATATAATGCATATGAGCTCCACCCATCTAGAATCGAACCCCATATGAAGCATCATCTCATTTCGAAAAAACCCATTCGACCCGGCCGTAAGCTTTTCTCATATTGAGCTTCAAAGCAAAAGACCCTTTCTTCTCCATTCTCTTTCTCTTACATTGTCAGATATAAGACGACCCGGAACAAATGCCCCTTGTACCTCATCAATACAAGTATCCAAAATCATTTTCATCCGATTCACAATGACTTTGGGAATTATTTTATATAAAGTGAAACATAAGTTGATTGGGTGGAATAAAGACATGTCATTAGCTCCATATGTTTTCGAGATCAAGATAATTTTTGTAAAATTTATCTCATTCAACCGAATTTCTTTATTCAAAGCCTAAAGACAAAATCTTGTGATATCCTCCCTAATGATATGCCAAAAACTTTGGTAAAAAATGGCTAGGAAGCCATCATATGTCGAGGCTTTCATAGAATCCATTTTCTTTACTACTGTTAAAATTTCACGGGCTCAAAAATCTACTAGAAGGGCGTTATTCATCTCGTGAGTCACTGAAGAAGTCACCCCACTATATATTTCACTCATACCAATAGACCCCTTACTTTCAGAATTGCTTTTAAAATAACCCAAGATATGTCTTATTTTTTTTATCTCTTCCTCTCATAAAACTCCATCAACGTCTTTCAATTTTTGGATTCTATTAAACTTACGCCTAAACTAAACATAATTATGGAAAAAATTTAGTGTTTCGATCACCATACCTTAGCCAATTTTTTCTGGCCCTTTGCTCCCAATGAGTCTCTTCTTTTCCAACCTCCAAATCGAGTGCCAGTTTAGCTTCAATGATTTCGCCCAACACCGCATCATCCACATCAGCTTCATAGAATTCTTTAAGTCTGTTACGACATCTATTCATGGTTCGCCTATTCTCCTTCTTTTGACTAAGTCCCTATTTTTTCGACCCCTTTCCCACAAATAACAAGCGTTTCGAAACACTCAATTGATTTGAGTCATGCCACAATTTAGCAATCATCTTCTCACACGAGTCCTCTAACATCCATGCTTTTTCAAATTTAAAATCTGATTCCTCTGCTGAATGCCAACTTGCGAAATTGAAAGCCTTTGTATCTAATAACAATGGGCAGTGGTCTGAAGCTGCGCTAGTGAGATGTGAAATAGCATAATTAGGAAATATTAATCTAAGATTCAGTAGCAATGCCCCTATCTAACCTCTCATAGCTATTATTTGAAGCAAACTTGCCTCGTTCCCACGTATACCATCGACCTTGGAACCCCATATTTGTTAAACCACACTCTTTCAAAGCATTCCGAAAAGCTCTCATAGGACGCTCCTTCAATCTCCCTCCTTGCTTTACTTCATTCAATACAATTTCATTAAAATCCCCTATCATCACTCATGGCCCCACATAATTCTGACCAAATCTTCTCATTAAATCCCATAATTTGCTCATTCTATGTCCTTTCGGAACTTCATAAAAATCGGTGAAACGCGATTTCAAATCCATATCAATATCAGTAATCATAACATCAACAAGGTAATCACTGTAATTTCGCAAATCAACTATCACTCCGCTTCGCAATCCCAAACTTAAACCACCCTTTATCCCACCAAACGAGACATCAATGCCATTAAAGTATCTCTACAAATTTTCTTCATCTTACTCACATTTAATTTTGTTTCAACGAAGCAATTAACATGGGGACGATAATCTTTCAGCAACTGTTGAATTCTACGAACCGACCATAGGTTTCCCATCCCACGGATGTTCCAACTTAGTATTTTCATAATGCTCAACTGACCTACTCAACAAGTTCAACACTGAAAAATTATGTCCATCACCATTTTTTCCTTCAATCCCCAAATTCGCCACATGATCACCCAACCCACAATCATCATCAAAGTATCTGGGCCCTTTTTTTCCATCAACAAAATTAATTGGCCGATTCTCACTTCCTATAATAGCATTCATTGCGTCAACTATTTCCTCATCCATACTAGGAAGATTTGACTTTCCAGCCAAATTAATGCCCAAATTACTACCAGCATTCCTCAACAAATCTGCCACATTACTACTCAGATTTGATTTTCCTTTACCTTCCATTGTAGCTCCTTAACTTTCTCCCCAATTACCTCTCGATTCATGAAGCCAAATGCTCCATTCGACCACCGTCTTCCTCGTCACCACTCAGAGAGAAATGTCCCATCCCATTGGTAATTCTTGACTCCCCTTAACCATTCGGATAGGGCAAAAACTTTTCCCGTGACCTAGTCGACCACACAAAATGCATAATGTGGTTACTTTTCATAACTAAACGTGGCAAAAATCTCTTTCGTTTTGCCGATTATGAGCTTCTTTTTACGTTTTAACAGTTGCTGAATGTCTGTCGAAACTCAGATTCGCATAAAATTTTTCAATCCTACTGCCACAGCCTTTGCATCATATTCAACAAAATTGCCAATGAAATCTCCAAACACAAACAAATTGTTGTTGAAGGTCTAAAGTGCCCCTTTCACAACCCGCGTCATACCGGCCTCACAATAGAAACGAAAAAAAAAACATTTTCTCCAATATCAGTAATGATGACTCCACCAAGGGGATGCTAAAGATTCACTGACACAGTCTTCATGGATTGAAAATTGACATTGGTGGCCGTAAAAAATAGCCCACCAAATAGTGCTCTGCACTTTTTTCCCCTGATCCCTCCCTCAGATCGATTTCCCATCCATCTCCTTCCCCCGTTACCCTCTTCATCCTCTAGACACAGATCCACCACGCTGCTTCTATACTCCACACAGACCACATTGTCGTCAACACTAATTTTCAAAATAGCAAACTATCAACACGACAACGTACCAAATGCTACAGAAAAGCATACGAACTTATGCTACAGAAGAGCATACTTTCCCTTTTAGTTTATTTAATTTGCTCATTTAAAACTTTTACCATCAAAGTGTATTAATTTTAAATTCCCATTATACTTTTATATAATATTTTTAAATAATTAAACTTTATTTTCTCTTTAAAATTTTTCAATAATATATCATAATTATTTAACTTTAAATATAAAAGAATAATTAATTCAAGCTCATTTTAAATATTAAAATTTTTATTCTTTAACTTATATGAATTATAACACAAACGACAAATATTCTAAGAAATTAAAATTTATATTATTTTTTTGCATTCCCAATCATGGATTTTCTAAAACATTAAAAATTTGGCACAAAATTTTAAAAAAATAAATATAATATATTAATTAATATATACAATTAAATTCGTGCATTCCTCGGAATAAAAAACTAATAATAATTATACAGATCGTTGAGTGTAATGGTAAAAGACATTACATTCTTAAAAATTGAACTCATGTTCGAATATTAGAAATTATATTAATTTTGTTTTTTTTTTTAAATTCCTTAATAAAAGAAGAAAGTTATTAAGAAATAAAAAAGAAAAAAATATAATTACTTTTTTTCTTTGGAAATCTTCTTTAAGAGTTTTTTTGGATGAACGTTTATCTTTAGTGTGATGTGTTTAACATTTTTTTTGTCTCACGCTACAATATCATTACAGCATCTAATCTCACTACCACCATTATTTTTACACTAATTTCAAGTAAACGTATCGTCTATGCAAAAGGCCCTAAGTTGACACCCCTTTTCCTTGCAGCTGTGGATGCGACCGACCTATTGCCAACCATCAGCTGGTCTTATTTTCTCATGTTAGTTCCTTCCTTCACTAGTGGCACTAGGCTTGGCCCTTTCGGCAACCCCACCCCCTTATTGTGTTTTTGCACCATGGCTCTTATATATTTTCTCCTGGGCTTTTTTGGTTGTGTATAAATTTGTTCATGAGTTGGGCTATTTGTTTATGTCCAAAGGCTCGTTCAAAATTTGAGAGGATTTAGGCAAAAATATTAGGTCCAAAAATGAGTTTAAACAAAAAAATTAGACTCATTTAAAATATGGGTTGGACTCGAGCTTGAACATTCAAGAGCTAAGCCCGGTCAAAACCAATTTAAATTTATAATACTTTATATTATGTTATTTTTATATATTATGTAATTTAAAACGCATAAAAAATAAATTTATATTAAATATAAAATACTATTATAATGTAAATATTAAAATGATGTTAAGAACACTATATAAAAAAATTTAATAAATAAAAAATGTATAAAATTATTAAATATTAAATAATAAAATAAAATAAAATAAAATAAAATAAATATTTAAAAAAATTAAAAATAATATGGACATACCTAAAATGGGATTGAGTTAATATTTTGCAAGTATAGACGGGTTTAGACAAAATTTTAGACCCATACTTTAGATCGGGCCGAACTTAAACAATTATAAAACTTGTTAATATCATTATTAAAATCGACCCGAACCCGACCAATAAACACCTGTGTGCTGTGCATTTTCTGTCTTTCTTAATGAAAGCAAATGTCTAAGCCAAAGAAAGGGTAAACTAAAGTCGCTAAAACTTTACAAAACTGGTAAGGTTTCGGTAGTTTCCAAATATAAAATTTAATTTGATCATATTGTTGAAAATGTTTCACAAAATTTAATTATTTGAAAATTTTAATATCACAAACAAGAATCTTATAAAATCATTAAAAATTGAACACAAATATAATATGGAAAATAATAAACTCGATTTTAACAAATTATCTCATATTTGAAATTCATAACATACGGATGAAAATAAGTAAGACATTACACCGTAAATTTATAAATTTTAAACACAAAAAGAAGAAAAATAAGCATCAATCATATAAATTTTGAAACATAAAATGAAAGTCAATCGCTGATAAAATCTTAAAATGTAAATTTCAGTCTTCAAAATTTATTTGCATTATAATATTAATTAAACATAAAGTAAAAGTTTTTTAATTGAACAAACTTTTTTCTTAATATATTATTAATTTTGTAAATTTAAATATATTTTATTATTTATAAAGATTCATCACATTTATAAATAAGATTTTTAATTTTATTAAAATATTTGACCAAATAAATCTATTTATAAAAATTTTGATTATGTTAAATAACCTTTGTTAATTAAATTTATATAATAACACATAAAAAAAACTTAAAATTTATATTAAATAATTTAAGTTTAAATTATTGCTTTTTTCTTTCTTTTTTTTTTTGTGAAATACAAACAGCGATTAGCGCGACTTAAACTCAGGTTACACCTGGAGTTGTGAACACCCTTGACCATTAGGCCAATACATGGAGTTCAAATTATTGCTTTTTTCATTATTCGAGAATGTAAAAAAAATCATTAATATGTTTCATAAATGGGATTATACAATTCCAGGAGGGGGAGACAAGCATTTATCGATGATGAAGGATAAGCTTAATCAATACAATAAAGGCTTCAATCTTAGCATCAATAGAATATTATGGCACGTTGAGAACTGGCTCTATCACAACTCAAACGCAATATATCTAGAGTGATTGCAATCACTTAAAATGATATTGAAATCAACCTCAAATGGTTCAAAGCAACAAGTAAAAATAGGCTAAAGAATCGAGCACCCACTAAACTGGAGAGGACGCCAATAAAACCATCCCCAAAATCACTTGCAAAAGCAAGACTAAAAAATGTGTTACAAACAAAAACTTTTAAAAGTGAAGACTTATTAAATAATGAAAAATAAACAAAAAAAACATATAAAATATAAGACAAAAGGGACCCAAATCGATTCATGAAATCATTTACTATTCTAATAATACTCTAAAAACATAAATAGATTAACTAGCTGATGAAGAGCCATTTTCTAAGAAAAACTGTTGGTGGCTTGTGGAGTTTTAGTGATGATAAACATCATCATTTATCCATTACAATTTGTGAGGATAACAAAAATACTCAAAAAAATAAATCTAAAAACTGAAAACAAAGAAAACACATGAAGTGAATGGAAGAAGAAAGAAAAAAAGAATTATTGGTAAGAAGAAGAAAAAACAAAGTAATTGAATGCTAGCATCGTCGCTGGATAAAACAAAGGAGAAAAAGCAAATAGGTTGAAAAAAAAGAAATTTTTAGGATTTTATGATTTTAAACTTGATTTTGAAAGTATTTTAGTTTTAAATATAAAATTTTATTATTTATAAAATATATTTATATTCTATGTATAAAATTTAATAAACAGTACATTTATATAACTCAATATAATATAATATATTGATATTAATTATGTATTATTTAAGATTTATAATGATTATATTTTATGTGTGTCTCTTGACAGGAAAGTTTTTGTCCGTCTGTTGACAAGAAAGGTAGTCTCTTTGACTTTTGTCTTTACGTTTGATAGCCTCCAGTTTTTTTGATCATCAAGCAATATGCGAGAAGAATTGGCAAGCCTAAATCTTGCCGATGAGGAGGAAGATGCATTTACGAAAGCGGATACCATCATGGATGCTGAATACCAACATTGTTTGGTGGGAAGATGTCTAACAAGTAGTAAAGTGCATTTCCCTTCATTGCGCAATACTATGGCAGACTTGTGGCACCCCATTGGAGGAATATATATATCGGATTTAGGACAAAAAAGGTATTTATTCCAGTTTCCATTTGGATGACATGAACAAGGTGATCTCTGGAACACCATGGTTTTTAATAACCACTTACTAATTTTACAAAAGTTATCCCTAGGAGACGATCCACTACTTGTTCTTTTGAACTTAACAGAATTCTAGGTAGAAATACACGATTTTCCGTCGGGATTAATGGTAGAAACAATGGCCAAGTAGTTTAGGAATTTTTTTAGGATCGTTCCTTGAATATGATACTTGTATCCCAACGATGGGTATCCGAAAATATATTTGCATCAAGACTCTTCTAGATGTCAATATGCCACTAAAAAGGAAGAAGATCTTGGTTGGCAAGGATTGAAATTTTCACGCTTGTTTCAATATGAAAAATTAAGCTTATTTTGTTTTATTTGAGGTAAATTGGGCCACATTGAAATCTTTTTCCCTCTTAAAACCAAAATTGACCCTGGAAAAATTATTTTTTGATGGGACATTTCGCTCCAAGCGATGATGAGAAGACGGAACACTACAGCCAGCCAATGGTTGAGGGAGATGGATAGGTCGGAAGTCAAACAAGAGAATAAGGAAAGTGAAGCGGGTAGCCATTATTATGCGAGAGAGTGATATGAGGTGAAAATGGAGGAAAGATATGGGGGATTATGTTCCAAACCGCAATCAGATTCCCCTTGGATATGAAAATCATGAATTAAATGTGAGACAAAATCTTGATCCAAATTCAATCTACAATCAGCAGGTAGGGCCACATCTAGAACCTGGTCCGTTGAATATGATTTTAGAAAGAGAAAATAGTCCACTTAATTTTGTAGAGCGAAAAAAATGGCAATGGGTATTGGGGGATAATGAACCATTGTTGGACACTGCAATTGAACATGGCAGTTTTGAGATATCAGCTAGCTTTGCTAGATAGAGCAGTCGAATGCAATTAGGATCATCAGTTGGAACGTTCGATTTTGGAGAGACCACATACCGTTAACCAGCTTAAAAATAAGTTGAGAGCCATAAATCACCAAATTTTGTTTCTTATGGAGACAAAATTGAGTCCAAGAAAAATGGAAAACATTCGAAGGAAGTGTGGGTTTCGTAATGGAATTGATGTTGGAGCAATTGGATCAAGAGGAGGATTATCTTTAGGTTGGAAAGAGAACTCCTTATTTAATTTGAGGAGCTTTACAAATCACCATATTGATGCACACATTCATGATAATGAGAGTGGGGAAACATGGCGAATTATGGGATTTTACGACAATCTAGACGAACGACATCGTTCTTCCTCTTGGGAACTTCTTAAAAAACTAAGTCTCGAAGATGATACATCATGGCTGGTGGTGAGGACTTTAATGAAATTGCAAGTTCTTTCGAGAAAAAAAGAGGCAGACTTCGCTTAGAGAGGAAAATGGCAGAATTTCATACGACATTGGAGGAATGTGAGTTGGTTGATTTAGGCTTCATTGGAAGATGGTATACTTGGGAGAGGGGACGCTTTTCTTCCACCAATATAAGGGAGAGGTTGGATCGTGGAATTGCAACCTGTGCATGGTGGAATTGCAACGGGGAAAGAGTAAAGTCAATAAAAGATTAGTTTCTACACCTTTTACATTTTAAACTAAACTTTAACTAATTCCTAACTAATCCTAATAATAATGTTTAATTTCAAGCTCTTAAAGTGTGAAAACTAGTTTAATCTTCTTGGTTGAATTACAACAAATCAAACTCCCACACACTTAAGTCATTGCTTGTCCTCAAGCAATCAAAAGAAAAAACAATGAAAAGAACACAGTTAAATAAGCACATATCATACAAGCATCAAGTTCGAAACATGTATCTTAGGCATCTCATATCTTCTAATAACTTTAACATGATTAATAGGCAATCTTACCACTTTTGACCAAGACGTCTAAGTTCAATAAGTTACAAAGAATACAAGTATTAAGAATCTTATTTGTATGTTTCCAGCAATGATCAATATAAAAACTTTTAGTATCCTAGAAAAAAACAAATGGCTTTTTATGAGAATTATTCAATACCATATTCATTTATGCATAAAGTTATTTATGTCACGTAGGTCTTTTCAGCTTGTAATGTTTTAAGGCTTAGGACAGGTATGAAATTTCAAAGAAATGGTAAGCATCAAGAGGTTACAACCACGAAAATAGTTTGACACATTGTATTGTTCCTATTCTTTCCTTTAGCAACCTTTTTCCCGCTCACCACCTTATTTCTCCTTCTCTCATATCTATTATCTCTCCATGTAGGAAACCTTAACATGATATAGTTCCTTTTAGCTAGCCTATGAGTTTTCATTCATTTTTAAACGAGTTTTCTTTCAACTTTGTGACTTTGTCATATTTTCATAATTTTTCTCACTCATAAATACTCTCTCTTTTTTTCATACATTTCCACTCGTATTTTCTTCTTTTGGATCTTTCTTTTGAAGTTTTGGCTAATCTAAAGGTTTCCTATCACATTGATTTTTCTTATTACTCTATTTTTACAACCTCCGCCTTGATGTTTCTATTTACTCTCAATACATATGGTCATACGTCTATAGTCGTGTAATTTGGGACCAAAGAAAAAGGATAAACACAAATTGACATTTTTCAGGTTTTTGTGGGTTGTAATATAGTTCATCAAGAAGGGTCATTAAGGTCAAACATTGGTACTAAAGGCAATATAAGAAAAGGTTTTCTTTTTAGCTCTTAAATATGTTCCAAACAATGTCTCAGGTTATCCCTAAATACCTCAATATGCATAAACTTCAATTGATTAAAAAATCCCAAGAACAACCATTTATCATATACACTAGCATGCTTGTTTCCCTATATCTTTCATGTCATTTGGTACAAATAATAACTTTATAAACTATATTCAGTGTAACCTATAGAACATTAGTAGTCTCATGTTCGAAACTTTAAAAATTATTTATTATCATGCCAAATTTATTTGAAAATACAAGTAACCTAGGCACATGCTCCTAACCAATCACTTGTATTTCTACAAACTCAAGCACAAAACAGAACAAAGCAAATCAAAATTTCTCTGTTACACCCACACTTTAAAAAATACATTGTCCCTAATGTATAAAGAAAAAAAGGAAGAATGATAGTACTTGATTAGTCATGGTGTGGTGTATAGTAACTCGTTTTACCTGTTTTTTTAATATATAAAAATAAATAAATAAAAGAAATAATATGAAAACAATTACATTGCCTTAAAGTTATTTTCTTGAAGATATCCTAAACACTAATAAATAGAAAAAAATCCTAAATTAATTCGCCTACTCCTAAAGAAAACTATGACACATATTCCTACTTCCTACTCATCATCATCGTTTAGACCTCTCCACCTCTTTTCTTCACTTTGCTTTTTCTGTAAAAGAGTAAACTGCATAAACACGTTATCACCTAATAATTTACTGGGAGGATTTATTGTTTTGTCCAGTCGTTCCATTAGTACCCTCGCTTTTCTACACATATTTGTTATTATATGAGGGAAGAATACTCATTTTCCAAAATTCTTGGCACATTCCACCATGTTTCTATATATCCATTTACTAATAAAAATTATTTTCCTTGTAAGAATTCCATATGTGAGAATAGCATGTATTGGACGTATGTCAGGCATATCTATTGTTGAGTAAATCCTTGAACAAACAAACTTCATCCACATATTAGTTTTAGGTGTTATTAATTCTTGATTAAATGTTTCTGGAATCACTGTATTTCCTTATATGTCCATAACTCCTTTCCAGCCGTCAAGAATTGCAGAATTTCTTCTGTCTATATTCTTGAACTCTTTCAAATCAATCTTGTACAAATAATCCTGATAATAATAATGGTGAATTATAGAATTTACAAACTTGTGGCTCATTTACTGATATGTCTACTCGTCACACCTTTACCAAACACTGTATTTAATAGAATGGTTTACTTGCTTCCTTTTTCTTAAAAGCCAAATAGAATTCTTGAACAATTGAGATAATTACAGGATCCATAAAGGGTAAACAAAATTGAGTCCACTCTCGATTTGCTACGTTTTCCCAAATTCCTCTACAATTCTGGATTAAGAGATTAAACCGTTATTGGATTTAGTATATAGGTCGACTTGTAATATAGTTTACAATGGGGTAACGAGTACTCTGAGGATCGTACCCAAGAGAGGCAAAGTACTAATAATCCTAACTCCTACACTGAAAAGATCTAATTAGTAATTTCTTTAGAATTATAGTACGAAAGATAAACAAAGATTTTGGGTTTTTTATAATGATAAAATAATAAAATTAAATAAAGGAAATGAAAAATGAGATGAGAGATCGATAAACTAGATTATGAGGGATTAGTTCATTTTGGCATGATTTCATCAATCGTTACTTTAAGGTTTTCGTCAATCAACTAGTCATTACCCTAGTAGGATCTTCTGATCTTCCACTAATGTAATGAGTCAACAAGAACTACTTATCTTCTGACCTCACTATTCAGATTGGTTTGGGGTAAAGTGTTCACGATTGGACAATACCAATTTTGGGTTAATTCTCATCTTAATGACTTCCTAGGGTTGTCAGGCCTAGGGTTTGTTTCTCCTTCTTCATTCTCCAAACAGTTGACTCTTTAAAAATCCCTACACAACAATTAAATCATCATACCCCTACTCTTTAATCCACCATAAAGAGATTAGTTCCTCATGGTTTCTTGAGATATTATAAATTCAATGTAGAGAATAAATATAAAGAATTGTATTGAAAATATAAGTGAAAAGAAACTTAGGGATTTGCATTGAGATTGTTGTGAATAATCCACAAGCGTTTATGCGCGTCTTACAATATTTTCCAAAGGCAAAATGAAACGAAACAATTAAACCTTAAGAAAAGAAATAACTAAACCTAAATTACAAAGAAATAAAATGAACTAAAGAAAATGTGTGTAAAATTGAGAGCTCAAAAGGCCTATTTATAGTATTTTGATAGTCATTTTCCTTAGCCCTAGGTCAGCTATTGTCCTTCGAGTTTAATGTGGATTGTGAAGATCAAAACACCTCTTACTCGGTGTAGTTCCGCATTCAGGAGTCAATGTCGCGACACCTAGGATTTGTGTCGCTACGTAGTAGGCAATGTACCCCTTTAGTGTGATTTCCAAGCTTTGTCACAATAGCATGTGCTTGTGTCGCGACGAAGAAGAAAGCTTCAAGATTCTTTGGTTTTGGTCCCTATGTTACGACATCTCTTGTCCCGTGTCGTGACATAGTGATTAGCTTCAACATCGTTCGTCTTCTAATGGTCTCCTACACATTCACTAAGTTCATTAGCCAACCTTTAGGCCTTAATCGGCCCTAAAGTCAATAAAAGACTCGTTTTTACACGTTTTACACATTTTATTCATTAAACTAAAGTTTAACTAAATCCTAACTAATCCTAAAAATAATACTTAATTTCAAGCTCTAAAGTGCGAAAACTAGTTTAATCTATTAGGTCGAATTACGACAGATCACTTCACAAGGGATGTTGCACAAGAATGTTGATGGGGATACAGACACAATGAAAAGGATCGAGGTAATTCAAAATGAACTGAAAGAAAAGGAAGAAGAACTAAAAGATCTTAATCAAGCTTTTATTATCAAAGAGCACAAAAGCAATGATGAACTTCAAGATGCCCGAAAAGAGCTAATCACTACATGTAAAGATGTTTCAACTAGAGCTAATGATGGTGTCAAGAAAATGGAGAGGTGGACATTAAACATTTCCTAGTTGTAGCCAAAAGAAATTACTCAACTAAAGAAGCTTATTTGAAATGTACAAAGCTATGTATAGCAAGACTACCTTAGAGATCCTCACTGGGATCCTTTTAAAATCCTCACAAACAAGGAAGGAAATTGCAAGAAAATACTTCATGAAAAAGATGAAAAATTGGTCAAACTCAAGACAAAGCTCAGTAGCGAAGCATACAATGTCGTGTCAACGACATTGAAACAAATAAATGATTACAATTAAAGCGAAAGATACATAGTATCGACCATAGAGATAAAGATGCATCGAGATTAAACATGTTCTCTAACCATAATTTCAAATATATAAAAATCCAAAAGCGCAGACTGGAGATAAAGATGCATAGTATAATGAGACAAATAAGACCTTATAACTATGCCAAATTTAAAACTACTTGGCAAAGCTAAATATCCTTGAACCTAAAAGATTAGGATGATAAGTTCTGTTGTACTTGCTCTACCTCTTTTGATAGCTATAAAGTTTCATAACAATTAGAACAACTAGAGGTTGTCAAATATTATCCAATAATGAAGCTCTAGGATCATAACCCAAATAAAAATAGAGATCTATACACTAAGAGAGCCAAATCTTATAGTTGGCAAAACTACTTAAGCTATAGATAATAGTGAACATCATAATTGCATAAATTTTTAATAGAAACCATAGGCGCCAACAAGTTGTCTTCCCATAATCCAAATAACGAGAAGGAAGATGTACCCAAATGATACATAGTTGGGCATCCTCATGTATACTGTGAGAAGAATAGTCAACAAAGACATGTAGGTTCCACATGATCGATATATGGATAAAAACTTCTACCCAAATTCGCTAAGGAATAACGTTATCCTTCTCTCATAAGAAGGGTTATCATGGTAGTAGGAAGATTTGAAGATGGTACAATAATGCAAAATGAGCTTCACAAAGAAGAACTAAAGATTGACGAATCTTTTTACTGATGTTGTGGCTCAAAAGATTGATAAAAAAGAAGACCAAATAGATCGCATGGATTAATCTGGGTTTCATTAGATAAAAATTTATTAAATAAACCTACAGCAAAACTTTATAGACTTCTAGTAAGATATCTTGAGACAAAAAAAATATGAGCATGTACATATACCCTCGCCAATACTAATATGAAAAAATATATACTTAGAAACATTGTATGTACCATCGCCAAAGCCATCAAGAAGAAGAAAAATGGAAAGGAAAAGAAAATATTGTTTACAATATTGACAATGGGAAATGGTGTAATTAACCTAGATGTTTTTTGTTCTAGCATAAGGAGAATCAGAAATTGGCATTGAAAAATTAGCAAAAAGACAAAAGAGCATAAGCCAAAGAGCATATCATATAAAAACACGTAGAAAGGAAAAATGGGTCATTAGAGATAAACCTCATTTGTTCAAGTCAAATGTACTCAATTTGTATATGAGACTAATGATGATAACAAGTACACACGACATGATCGGATGATAAAAATTCACCAGTTTTCTATGGCTAACAACTTTAAAATTGCAGGGTGGGTAGCCAAAGTCCTTGATTTCTAAGAGAAAATTGATTTGCAGAGTCCACTAATAACATTGAAATCTTTAAGTGGCTACTAGCTTGTTACAAATAACGACCAAAAATTCATAAATTATAGCAAAATTATTATGAATAGCATCTTCATTAAAGGCACCATCAAAATAAGATTTGAACGATTCAGTAGCTTGCAAAGAAGAAAAAAAATAACACAAGCTAGCAAAAGCTCCTGCTTAATCATTTCTCAAGAAATCTCAATATTCTGAATATTCCTCCCATGCACAAAAAGCCCTTGAATACATATTCATCAGCGCCCCCAACAAATTGGTTAAGCTCTATCTTACGATGTTTCTTATGTATGAATTCTCTCATGTTCTAAATTTTAAATAGCCCTGTTTGCTAGCATGCAAACAAGACATAACAATAACAACTCAATTAGGTTTCCCATTCTCTTTTTGCACTTCTCTAAACATCCAAAGGCATGCTCCCATGCTCTATCTTTTTCCATCATTTTATCAAACACTTTCTTTACATTATCAATTTCTCCACACTAACATTTTATCAAACATA
Organism: Kokia cookei; assembly: GCA_039519145.1. Classification (NCBI taxonomy): domain Eukaryota; kingdom Viridiplantae; phylum Streptophyta; class Magnoliopsida; order Malvales; family Malvaceae; genus Kokia; species Kokia cookei. The sequence goes on from CM076908.1 coordinate 16,943,818, forward strand.
TTATTTGTAAACTTTAAACCATAACAACTAATCATATACAAGTAACGTTAATTTTGAAATAAAAAATGTAATTGAATTAATAAATACAAATACAAACTTTATATGTGGAATTAAATTCCTTTTTAAACCAAAAACTGTATTCTCTATTTTTAAGGGTAAACTACAAAAATAGCCACTTTGTTTACCTTAGGTTACATTTTAGTCACTTATGTTTGAAATGTTACGTTTTAGTCACTTACGTTATTGTTTTGTAACGAAGTGGTCACTCTGCCGTTAAGCTCTGGTATCTTCCTAACGAAAATCCTACGTGGCAATCCAAATGGATTTCATATGACAACTTGGATGTTCAACTGGCATTAAAATAAAATTTTTAAACCCAGTTAAAAAATCATCCTCTCTCTTTCTTAGTTTTCTTTTTGTCCCTTCTTTTTTAGTCTTCTTTTTCATTTGACTGTGGATTTTTTATTTAACATATGGGTTCAATTAAGGTTCCAGGTATGTCTTCTTTCACGATTCTTGAATAATTGGTTTCTCAATCTGATTCTTTCTTATGTGAATTGGCTTGTTTGTTCACAATCCTTTGTGGGTATTCCAAATTTTCCTTTCTTATTGTTGATTTTGTGTCGATTTACCTTTCAATCTTGTTGTGCATATTTATTTTTAATTTTCTAAAAGTATGGTTATGGTTTAGTGGTGGTTGCTTGAGGTCAGGAGGCAGTGGTATTTACATAGGAAGTAAAAAGTGGCGAATTATAAAGTTAGCGCTTTTAGTCATCTTTGATATTCATCTGACACTTGTTTGGTTGGAAACTAAAAATTTTTTGGCAATTAGGTTCTATCAGTTGCAATATTTCATGCTTTAGGTAATTTACTCTTTCCCTTTTTACCTGATATTCTTGTATTGTAGGGAGGCGAAACTGTACTGTTTTTGTGAAGGCTATAGGTGATAGCTCAGAGTCTTCTACCTCACTTAGTATTGTCAAGTCTGTGCGAAATGTTATAAGTTTCTCTCCTAAACACACACTTGCGTATCATTGTCATGATTGCACTCCATATATGCTCAAACATATTGAGGGGATGGGGGATAGTTAGTACTTTGTTCAAGAAATTGGAGAATTTCTATGCTTAAATTTCATATAACTTTTATATTTCATTTCTCCTTCTGTATTTTTCAATTTTGTCGTCTTTTATGATTTCCATAAAGCAAGGAATAGTATTCATCCTTGACTCTTGCCTTAAGAAGCGGTATTCATAAAGATAAATATTTTTTTTGTTTTTATTATTTTATTCAGCTTTAATTTGCTTGGAATAGTGGGATAAATCTGATGAAGATAGGGTAGGTCTCATTGGTCTGGGATTTGCAGCTATTGTGGTCCTGTGGACGTCAACTAATTTGATTTCAGTAATTGATTCCTTTGGAGTTTTAAACCATATTTGTTAGTTTTGACTATTAGAGTTATAGCTTTGAGATCAAACATAAGGTCAAGTCACTTTGATATGAACAAGTTATTGACAAATTGCCAATTATCCCGAATGTGTTAGAAATGATTGGCATACTGTTTTCTTTGGTAAGTTGATCGAGCATGAGCTTTTGAGTTTGTCCAATGCTTAATACCTCACTAGCATATATTTATGTTTCCCCATCTCCATGAAGGCTTTTGAGTTTTTATATTTTTACAATTTTTGAAATTTGCTTGGTTCATATTTGGTTTGCTTTAGTAATCCTTTTTTTCTTATATATAATGAGCTAAGTTTTATTTGTTGGCTATCTTGGAGTTTTCATGTGGCAATTCTTGCCACCTGTTATTATCGATACATCACATGAATCATCGTTTTCATGGCTTTTGACGACAAAAGCAATGTCTACCTATTGTTGTAATTTAATAGAAAATACACCAAAAGCGATGTCTACCCAATGATAATGAGTAGGCACCTACTTCAGCTCTCTACCTTCAAGCCAGTATTGTCAATCAAGCACTCATCTTCACCGCATGGTCTAAGAGTTGGTCTTTCATTGAGCTCCTTGGTCTCTCGCTTCTCATTGCCTTCATTTTAGCACAACTGGTAAATTCATAATCATATAAACTCACATAGCTCAATTGAATTAATGTGAAACCAACTTAATTGTATAATAAAATCTTGTGACTTGGTGAAAAAGGTGGCAACTCTGCTTTCTGTGTATGCCAACTGGGGATTCGTCGGGATCCAAGGCGTTGAATGGGAATGGATCACCTTCAAGGCATTCCATCACCACATAAAACCTGGTCCAATGATGAGCTTGCTCCAATTGTTTGATTTAGCTCAACAGCAACACCCTAAGAAGCGCACTGATATTAAAAGGTATAGTCCACACTCCACAGCTAAGGATGTAAATTAATCTAATTTTAGTTATATACACACACATTTGTTTGCTTATTTTGGTTTATTTATGCATATATGCTAAATAATTGATAGTATTATAAATGACATTTATTTTCTCCCTAAAACTTGTATATTAATTGTTCCTTTTGTATCATATTTAGTATGCATGTTAAACATTTCATATTTAGTGTTTGCATTTTCTAACTTAATGTTGTATGGTTTTAATTCATTACATTTTAGCCTCTTTTATGTTACTAATGTCACCGTATGTAGCATAAGTTTTGTGTTTGAAATTGTCAGCGCAGAGATCCACCTTAGAAGATTAGTGCTGGAAAGCGTTCAAAGATGCAGCCACAAATTTAACCTAGAATTATGCCCAAAGATGTCACTGCAAAGATACCTTCACCTTGTACAAGTGAATTCACGTTACAAACATACCTGGAAGCACCAATGTAGGAGAATGCTAAGTTGTTGCCGCAAGTAAAGATCATAGATTGCGCCAAGAGATGGGGCGACAACCTGCAGATGCTTGATGAACATACCAAATCTGCGTGAGTGCACAGCTGGAATTAACCAACTTGTACTGCTACCAAAATGGTTAGATCTGAGAAGGGAGGAGAGTTGCAAATTTTGAGAGCTTATAAATATGAGGGAAAGGAAGAAAATAGATATCAAGTGGTGAAGAATTAAACTCTGCAAAATTTCTCAAATCTCTAAACAAGCTACCATGGAAGCTTGAGTTTTGGAGGAAGGTGATCTGACGAGCAAAGGAGCAAGACTTCTGATGAGAAGTGCCTATCTGCAGTGCAGGAAGAGCTATCACGGAATAGTTCTAGGAAACTAAGAATAGGATGCTTCAACTTTTTTCTTTGATACCTCTTAATTGTTGATGAATACTGTTGATTATCAATTGAGTATGGAAGTACCATTTGAAGTTAGATCTAATTTGATTTCTACTACTTTCGTTATCTGTTTATATTTGGATTTAACTGTTTTGACCACGAAAGTGCAATTACAGTCACAGTCACTGGAAGGTGCGGTGACAAAGTTAGATTAACAAGCAAGACAACAGAAGAACTATTCATTTTATCTTAATTTTCTCTGACGATTTGTTTTATATTTGGGTTGACAAATTAACTCATTTAGCTATGCAGATCTAACTCAGTTACGCTGACATTCTTAGTAGCAATTCCTCTAATTTTAACTTTAGTTGCTTCGACAATTAAACATCAAGAACTCTATCCTCATGAGATCGATATCCGATAGATCAAATCTATCAACTATACTTGCATCGACGAGTGTCTACTTGCACTTAAATGTTGTGACGTTTACAAGCCGATCAAGAATCTTAAAATTTTATTTACATTTTGTTTGTCTTTCATAAACAAGTTTATTTGAGAATATAAAATAAATCAAATATTCTTATCTATAATTATATAGAGAGCTTGAGTCGATTGAGTTTTAACTCGATTGACATGGGCATTGTTGTCAATGCAGGAGGACATGGTATGATACAAAAGTCTGCAGTATATGAATCATGTGATAGAGAAGAGAGTGCATCAAAAAGAAAAAATCCCCTACTTTGTAATTATTTTGTTTTAATCTTTTAGAGGCAGGGGAAATGAGATTAGTTGTTTTTAATAGTATTAAAGGGATAAATATATCAATTATATTTCTTTTTTTATAATTTAGGCAACATTCATGTCTTTACAATTAAAAAAAGTATATTTTTAGTTAAACAATTTTGTGTAACTTGTACCTGTAATCAAGTGAAACTAGCTTATTTGTTTTTTTAACTATTTGATTCTTTGGCACAATCATTGGATAACATCAACCATTTGATGAAGTTGCCCTTTGATAGTCCTTGAAAATGTTTTTATCTCTAAATAGGAAATGGAGTGAAGAAATAGTCTGTCATTTCTTAAGTACATGGGAAATGTTTTTAATCATTTCTCAAGTAAATAGGACTACAAAAGTTTATTTAAGATAATTATTTCAATAGTTTAACATTTTTAAAAAAAACATATTGTTTTGTAGCCCTAAACTAAGATATAATGCATCATCTTTACTATTATTATTATGGTTTTACAACCCTTCCAAAAAGATAGTCTTTGTCCACAAAACATATTTTCCCAAACAAAATATATTCCTACCTATGCAACAAAATGAAATCCAATTCAGTCAAAGCAATTGATCCACCTTGGACGTTTGAAAGGTAATTTGGTACTAAAATTTGTTGTACCATTTGAGCTTTGCTAGGTTAAGGGTGGTTGGCTTGAATTGTTATCAATTGAAGTGGCTTGGTTCAAAATTTGCAGGCTTGATGATTGGTTTGTCATTGGTTTCCCCTAACAATCCCTTTGCAAGTCCTTGTATTATGACCTAGTTTGCCACATTTGGTGCAGTTAGCTTGTTGTCCTGTTTTACTTAGTTTTGGTCCACTCTTTCTTGCTTCACCAACTTCATTCCTCCTTGTTTGTTTGGTTTTACTTAGAGGCCTTCTAATCATGGGAGGAAGAATGGGTTTTATGTCCCTCACATGTTCCCATTGCATAAGACCTATACGAAAAAACTTAAAGATGTCAAACACATTGTACAAGGAAGTAATATGTCATAAAGGTTTAAGGTTTTAGGACTATTACCTTTTACAAGGTTAATCAAGTGGTTGTAAATATTCAACTGGATAGTGACAATATAGTATGTATTGACATAAGTTTCAAGGCTCACACCAAGTAGTTGCATGCAAGAAATAGAATGCTTACATGGGATTTCTGACAAGTCTCATTTTCTGCATGAACAAGAGGAGTTGACGAGGTCAATAACATGCTTGTTGCCTAATCCACAGTCTACCTCATACTTTTCATTTCCAGCATATATTGGCCATACACTACAAACAAAGTAACATTTTAAAGTTATAACTTTTTGCATCCAAGAAACAAAATTCAAGGTAAGTAAAAAACAAGTTAGTTGAACTTACTTATTAGACTAACTAACAATTACAGACAACTTGTTTTGTATCTTTAGACACAAAGGTCCAGGATACTTCTCAGCAACCTCCCTCATGGAAACCAACCTAGTCATGACTTTCCTTCTAATTATTTAAAACATCGTTAGGATAGGTTTATCTCTGGCTTCTAAAATGATCTGTAAAGAGAGAAAGTCATTAAATAACTCCAACAACAGTTATACAACATGAAGTGATAAACAGTCAGATTAAAAAAAATTAACCTTGTTGAAACATTCACTATTGCTATTCAGTAGCAGATCAAACTTGCATCTGGTTGAGAAGTGGGCTCTTGACCAAGTCCTTGGATCCTTGTTACGTAGCCAAGCCTCAGCAAATTCTGACAGTGACTTCATTTCAGATATTGCTTCTTCTAATTGTCTTGGAAAAGTTGCTTTAGCAGCTTTCTAATAAGACGTATAGCTTGACCTCTAAATCCTTCCATGTTTTTGAAATTGTTGTAAAGATGTCTGGCACAATTTCTTGCTTCAACGTTAGGCACAATTTCTTGCTTCAACATTAGGGAACAACACAGAAATTGCTTTTATTAGGCCCAGTAAAATAGTTAAAAAAATGATAAACAATAATTTTTTATATAAATAGTTTAGGGAACAATATAATTTGAGCTACCTTTTGTTTGTCAGACATGAAACATATATTGTAGGAGTTGTTGATTTTCAAATACCTCTGTAATAACTTGAGGAATCAAAACCATGACTGTTTGTTTTCACTCTCAACTGCAATAAAGGCCACTGGATATATACAATCATTGGCATCAACCCCAACAGTAGCAAGCAAATGTCCACCATAATATTCCTTCAACCAACACCCATCTAACCTTATAATTCTCTTACAACCAGTTAACCAACCTGATTTGCATGCTTTAAGGCATATATAAAGCCTCTGAAATAACCTACATTCTAATTTACAGATGGTTGTTGTACTAGGGTTGCTTCTCCTTAACTCAAGTAAATAATCGTATATATTGGCATATTGGGCTTTGTGATTCCCTTGAACTAATTCAAGGGTCGTAATCTTAGCCCTCATACATTTAGTTTGAGACACTATTGTTCCAAAATCCACTCTAATATCATTCTATAAAGATGTTAAGGAATAATTGGGATCAACTTGATATTTGTGTAAATAGTGTCTAACCATCCACTTTGAAGTGAAATTCCTATTTTTCATTACCTTGCCACACTTATGGTGGTTGACTAAGGTATTAATCTGCCAACTTCGATCTATTGGATTCTTGGGACTTAATTTGGATGCCCACAACGTCCATGGACAACCAGGTACACAGACTGCTTTCGCCCTAAGTTTTTCATTCCTAGTTAGTTTGGTTACTACCCTATTTTTCCTCCCATACTATTTGATTGTATTTTTAAAATGTTTTTACTAGGGAAAACCAAACCCTTTATCAATATAGGGTTCCTTATATCAGTTTGAGGATTGATAGTGGGTACTTTTCATTCCCATCTTCATTAGAATCCAAGTCATCATTCAAATCCTCCTCACTGTTACTATAAAAATCATCATCTAAACCCCAAAAATTTGAGCCCAGTAAGTGGTCTAACTCTTTCTGTATCATTTCACCTACTAGTTCAACCTTTAGTTCATCTACTTTATCACCATCAGACTCAAAAGAATCAGAATAAGAAGCATCTGACTCATAAGCTTTATATGAACTATTATCTAAGTCAGATGCTTCTCTTCCAAAATCTCCCCTAAAGTATTTTGCTCAACATCAAACCCTAAACTAGAAAAGGAGAATGAAACAGTATATTATTACCAACAAATTCCATAACAACTCAAACATGAAAACAACATTATATTAACTCCAGTTCAAATTTAAACAACACCACTAATGAATTCATGAACATTTTAGGACATTCGGACAGCAACTGGTATTCACATTTGGACAACATTAAAATACACAATCTAGGACATCAAAACAACAAGCATTATTCACATTTTGACAACATAAATATGTGCATTAAGAGACATTATGACAGTAACTATAAATTACATTTGGATAGCATAAATATTCACATTAAGAGACATTATGACAACAGTTATAAATTACATTAAGATAACACAAATGTAGATAAATGCAGCAAACAACATTGACAATAGCTCCATGGTCAGTAATGTTAACACAATTACACACAATCAAGCTAGAAAATTTCAATTATAAGGGATATACGAGCAGCATATAAAATGATACAACTTAAAACATTTAACCAAAATTTTCACCATTTATTTCCTCCAAGAACAGCCGATCCTTACCAAGTTTATTTGAACCTTACCTTATAATAATAGAGATAGCACATTAGCAAGGAAAATCTTATGCAATGTTCTACAGGTTATCTATCATTAAACATAACTTATGCAATAGGAAAAACACATAGAGTACTTCAATATAAAAGTTATGAACACAAAATTATGTTATAGTGATAAACTAAAAGAAGGTAAAATTTACTCTCTGTGCACACCCAAAATTGACCGAATATTACTACAAAATAAGTTTTTAAAATCATTCCTAAATAATTAAACAATTAAAGATCCTAATTTGATATCACCTAAATTAAATCCATAAAAAATAAATTTATCATATTTTTGAACAAATCAACCCGTCAACTTTGAGCCAAACCAGGAAAATTTAACCCAAAAAAAATGGTGAATTGGTCTCTGTCAAAGCTAGATAAAATCTACCAAATCTAAAGACCAAACTAATCCACATAAATATGCTTCCCACGTCAGTGACCAGAACAAAGTACATAATCCTTTGATTTTGTCCAACTTTTACCTCTATGCATTTGAAGAACCCTGTATCTTTTAATATTATTTAAACCATTAAAAGGAAAGGAATATTTTCAAAATGGCCCTCTAATCATAACACATTTTCCAGAAAAACCACCTACAAAGTTGAAAATAGAATGAAAGGGAAAAGGGAACTCAAATGGTGAGATTGTAAAAAAAGTTGAAAAACACAAAAACAAAAAAAAATTAAAAAAGAGCTTTTTCTTTCCTTTTAGATTATAAAGTATCTAAAAGACTAGACATGACTAGCCGAATAGAAAATTGCAATAAGCAGTAACTTGTAAATATTTTTGTTTATCAATAATAAGATGACTTTGATAGCAAAAAATAAGATTAAGGATTTTATCAAGAAACAAACGTTTAGAGATCTAAATAACATATTAAGTATTCAGACCACATGGATACTTACTAAAGATTTGATCCTTGGGGTTCTTTTAAGGATTTCTTCTTTTGTGAAGAAAATATCAAAAAGGAAGAAAATATGAAGTTTTTTAATTTAGGGTTATTGTTTTAGAGTCAAATTACTTATTCAGTAAGAGAGATAGAAGGATGCAAAGATGTACCTGGATCCTCCATTGAATTGTTTGATTTCTACTGGTTCGATTCAATAAAGATGATAGTTTTTTCAATCAAATGGAAAGAAAACTAAAAAAATAAAGAGACGAAGGATTTTTATTTTTCAGTTCAAAAGGTGTAATTAATTTAAAATTTTTTTTAATTAAAATTTTATTTTAATCTCAGTTGGGCATCTAAGTTGTCATTTGAAATCCATTTGGACTGTCACATAGAATTTCCGTTAGGGAGATAATGGAGCTTAATGGCAGAGTGATCACTTCGTAACAAAACAATAACGTAAGTGACTAAAACGTAACGTTTCAAACATAAGTGACTAAAATGTAACCTGAAGTAAACAAAAATAACTATTTTTACAATTTAACCATTTTTTAATATCAATTTTTTGTATAATGTTAATTTGGGGAAAAAATTAAACGTATGCATTACAACGATATGTTTGTTGCTTAGACAAATCCCCGTAATTTGTGCATTAGGACATTGCCATATAAATGGGAATTAATGTTTAGACAATTTATTTTTCTTTTTATAAAACTTATCATAAATACATTAATTATTCAAACATAATCATGGAATTAATGTGATTTTATCATAACTTAAAACTTGATTGAATACAGATGGATCTGTTAGAAATGAAGTTTATTTTGCTGCAGCAGAGTATAGTAAAAAATCGTGGAGATTGGATTTTGGGCTTTCATGAATTTTTAGGGAATTGTTCAAATTTTTATGTCGAATTGTGGGACATCTTGGATGGCTTGACCCTGCTATGTGATTGTGACTATGGTAGCGTTTTAATTGAGACTAATAATCTTGAGACAGTAAAAACTATTCAGGAGAAGATAACAAATGGTTCTAATTCTGTCTTGATCAGGAGAATTCATTATTTGCTTATACGATTTGAACAATGACACGTTTGACATATCTCCAGAGAAGACAACTAGGATGTTGGTAGACTAGTTAAACTAGCTTATCATCGGTCTTATGATTTATGCTTGTATGAGGCCTCCCCGTTAGGAGGATGACTTAGGTTTTGTAATTAATTTAAATAATTTTTTTGTAAAAAAAAAAACCTTGTTTGAAAATTAACATTTATCAAATATGCAACAATTATACAGATTTTTCCTTTTAATTTTTTTATTGTAGAATAATTTTATTCAAAATTGATGTAAAAGTTTAATGTGAATTACCATAAATATAAAGTTTATTTGAAATTTGAGGAATTGAAATAATTATTTTAATTTTTTTTGTAAAAGAAACAAACTAGGAATTAAAAGTAGTTACATAAGAATACTATGAGCAAGATAATCTCTTGCTTGAACAACAGTAGAAATAATTAGTATCTACTTTGGAATTTTTTTAAACACCTTTACGTTATGATTCGTATCAAAAGTCAATTTAACCATGCAATCAGTAATTTTATTGTAGTCCCTAAGAATATGTTGCAAATTTCAAAGTCCTATATACGCTAAAATATGATGAATACGTCTAATAAGGTCATTTTAAACACATTTAGGCTATGGTTTGTATCAAAAGTCATTTTGGTCATGCAATTAGCAATTTTATTGTAGTCACTAAAAATATGTTTCAAATCCCAAAGTCCTATATTCGTCAAAAAATAATGAATACGTCTAATAAAGTCAGAGCTTAAATTCATCAGAGAAGATTCTTGAATGACCTTAACCGCCTCCAAAATATCCATTTAAATCATCACTTTAACATATCGCCTATCTTTGGTATAGTTATTTTATTATTAAATCCATATATATTGGAAGATTCCAATAATGAATTTAAAAATTGTCTAGTATTAATGGGAATGAAGTATAGGAATGATTAATGGAAATTTCAGACAATTATTTATGGAATTTATGCACATACAGCTTTTCAAAAAATAATGTCTGATATTAAAGAATATTTTTTACAAAAATTAAACACATTTTTATGCAATAAAAATTGTTAGCATAATTTAATACACATGTCTTATTATATAATGCACAAAAAATAATCATAATCGAGACTAAGTAAACAAAAATAAATAAATAAAAAGGATTTTTAATTATTTTGGAAATAAAGAAATAAATATATCCAAGAGAAAATAGAATATTAAATAACAAAATATCGAAATAAGGAAGAATGAACTCTTATGGTGAAAATTTTAGTCTCGAGTGCGATGTCAGTCTCAATATTTGGATTAATCACAAATTATATGATGTTGTTGTAAACAAAAGGCATAATGACAAAATTAACCTTTAGCGTTTGGATGTTTAGTCTTTTTGGTCCTTAAGATTTTTTTCGTTCACTTTCATACATAATTTTTATTTTTTGGTCAAATTGGTCATTTTTTAACGGTCTTGTTGATGTGGTCGTTAGTTGACTAACAGTGCTAACGTGGCAATTTTTTTTCCACCTAGGCAAGTCCACGTATGCAGCTACTGACATGACACTATTTTATCTTATATGCCACATCAGAAAATGATTTTAAAATTATTAAAATTATTTTTTAAAAATATAAATTTTTTAAATATTTTTTCAAATATAAAATTATTAAATAATTTTAATTTTCAATTTCATCTTCTTCCCCATTATTTATTCCCCAATTTCATCTTCTTCTCCATTTTTCCATCTAACATCACTTCTTCTCACACATTACCAAGAACTCCATGAGAGAAAAAAAGACAAAGAAAAAGACCAAAAAAAAAACAAAAAAGATAGATGAACAATGTCTTGTTCATTACTTGAAAGGCAACAATGATGGGGGTATTCAGTAGTAGATCTAACAGATGAACAATGTCTTGTTTGTCTCTGCTACTCCCGTTGTTTCGCGTTGTTCAGTTCCATTTTCTTCAAGGGGCAACGTCGATTTCAATTCTATATGTTTGTTTATGTTTGTGTTTTTTGATTTGGTGGTTTTGTTTGCTGGTTTTTTTGGTTATGTGAAAATGGATAAATGGGTGTGGATAATTTTTGGGTTTTGTGAGAGACAATTCAAGACAACATAGCAAGTTTCCTTCATTATTCTTCAGTTTCAAAAAACACAATAACATGTGTGGATAAATGGGTTCATTTGAGGGTAAAGAACAAGTTTCAAAAATTCAAGGTTTTAAATTTCAAACACACCTCCTTTTTCCTCCATTATTCTTCAGTTTCAACAGGTAAAAAACATGTTCTAACAAATTAACCACAAGCCATGGGGAATAAAGAGGATGGAGAAGAAGATGGAATAATAGGGAAGAAGATAAGGGGAATAGGGAAGGGAACAAACAAAAAAACCTAGAAAAACTCAAGAACAGGATGATGATGATTATAATTTTAAAATAATTTTAATAATTTTATATTTAAAAATAATTTTAAAATCATTTGTTGACATGACATATAAGACAAAATAGTGGCACTTCAACAGCTACATACGTGGATTTGCTTTTATGGAAAAAATTGTCACATCAACACCGTTAGTCAACTAACGACAACATCAGCAAGACTGTTAAAATGACCAATTTGACCAGAAAAAACAAAGATTATATATGAAAGTAAGCGCAAAAAAACCTTAACGGCCAAAGTGACCAAACACCCGAACATTAGGGGCTAATTTTTTCAATATGCCTAAACAAAAATAATAGATAAAAGATGGATATGAGAATATGAGAATTTCAATTGCATTCTATATTTTTCATCATCCTTACTAATATGAATACATAACCAATTCTTTTTAAATTTGAATTCTTAAAATCTAGTAGATTATTTTTATTTGAATTCCTCCCAATTAGCTATAGTGGTTGTAACAAACCATATTTGTTAGGTTATATTTTGTATATAAATATCATGGTTATTAATAGAAAGAAGTGTGAAAAAAACATTTTACAACAAACCTTCTCTTTTCCTTTAACTTTATTCAAAATGGTATCATGAGCATATCTCATACGAGCTTAGGTTTTTTATCCTTACACTTGTCTGTTGATTTTTTTTTCTTTCTTCCCTTCAGCTACTTCTTCTTCAAAAACCAATCAACACTTATCTAATGGCAACAAACAATACTCAGGCTACCCTCCCAAATACTCACGAGCCAAATAGTCCTTTAACTTTGATCACCATCCACAACTCCATCAAACTTACTCCAACAATCTCTCTTAGAAAACCCAAATCAAATCAATCCTTATAGGATATGACTTCCACAAATTTATAGAAGGTTCGCATCCCTCTCCCCTTTCCACCATCACCGTCAACAATGCAATCACCCCCACCTTGCATATTAGACATGGTTGAGACAAGATAAACTTCTGTTTGCTGTACTAGTAGGCATGATTTCACCCAACCTTGTGTCGTGTATTACTCAATCAATAACGTCTCGTGAAGCTTGGCAAGCCCTGGCCAACACTTATGTTCATCCTTCTCGTGGACATATCAAACAAATCAAATACAACTTGAAAAACATCTCAAAGGGTTCACAATCTATCACCGACTACATGTAAGCTGTAAAAGTCAAAGCAGATGAACTTGCCACCCTTGGCAAACCTCTTGATAATGAAGACTTAATTGAGAAAGTTTTGGACGATCTTGATGATACTTTCTAATTTGTTATTGATGCAGTCAATAGCCACAACACGATCATCACCTTTGATGAATCCCATGAAAAACTCATTAACAAAGAGTTGTCCTTACGTAATTCATCACCCTCACTAGGATTTTCAATCTTTGCCAACCCCACACGTACACAACACTCCAACCAGCGGTCACCAAGAAATCGTCCACCATAGACTGCTCATCCTCCAACTCATCAGTCACCTTATCATCAATCCAATCGACCAATGCGTCCGTTTTTGCTAAAATGTCAATGGTGTCGTGCTTAAGGTCATGTTATCTCTCGGTGTTCTCTCTTCCGACAATAGTTTCCTCATGCATCCCCACCATCACAGGCTGCCAGTTTATTACCACTTCGTGCACCTCTTTCTTGGCAAAGTTAAGCACATGTTACCCTTCAACATCACTCTCACATGATCCTTGGTTGTTGGATAGTGGTACAACCCATCATATAACAACTGACCTTCAAAACCTCAACAATCACAACCCCTATACCAGTGTAGATGAAATAATAATTGGAGATGGTTTTGGAATTCCTATAACACACACAGGTTCAACTTCTCTCTCTACTCTTTCTCACTCTTTTACTCTTTCTAATGTTTTTTGTGCTCCAACCATGAAATATAATTTAATTTTCATTTCTCAACTTTGCAAATCTAACAATGCCTCTATTGAATTCTTACCACCTTTGTTGTAAAGGACCTTCAAACGGAAGCAATTCTCTTCCAAGGCTAACCTAAAAATAATGTTTATGAGTGGCCCAGCTTTTCCTCCTCATCAATGTTACTTGTTTTCTCTACAACAAAGATCATGTCCCTTACCTGGCATCATAAACTTGGTTACCCATCTCTATCGACATTCAAACACATGGTCTCCTTATTTGGTTTGGATGTCATTAGTTCTTCTCATATTAACTTTCATTGTAATTATTGTCAATGTAATAAAAGCCATAAACTACCATTTTCTGCATCTACATTATCCACTTTTTCTCCCTTTGAGATTGTCTTCATAAATCTTTGGACCTTACCAGTTTACTCCATTGATAACTTTAAATATTATATTCTCTTTGTTGATCGCTTCACCAAATATATCTGGTTGTATCAGCTGAAACGTAAATCTAACGATGGTAATGTGTTTATTCGCTTCAAAGCCTTGGTCTAAAAATTTTTCAATTCTGAAATCAAAACACTTTACTCTAATAATGGAGGAGAATACCAGGCCCTCTCCTCATTATTAATAATTAATGGCGTCTTTCATCTCACCTCTCCCCCTCATACTCCTGAACATAATGGTTATTTTGAAAGTCGACATTATCATATTGTTGAAATTGACCTTTCTCTCCTTTCTCATGCCTCCATGCCTCTACCTTATTGGTCATTTGCCTTTTCTATAAATGTATACCTTATAAATCGCCTTCCTACACATACTTTCAATAACGAGTCTCAATTTCTTAAACTTATTGGTACTACTTCCAACTATAACAAACTTCGAAGTTTTGGTTGCCTTTACTATCCCTGGCTCCGACCTTACACCTCTCACAAACTTGAACCTACTTATCTCATTGTTGGATATTCCTCCACTCAAAGTGCTTATCTTTTTCTTGATATCTCCTCTAAACATCTGTACACCTCATGTTCGTTATATTGAGACAAGTTTTCCACTTGCCAACTCCAATCTCATTCTCCCTTATGTCACTTCCTCTACCATATCCAAATGGTGTTCTATGACTTTACTTGTCATACATTCCTCCTTGAACCTGAATTAGTCCTTCCATTATCACTCTCCTCCTCATCCTCTCCTTAGGCTAAACCTACATCTAAAGCCACCTATCCGATACCATTAACTCCTCAAGGCATCATTACTCGCTTCATCAACCTCAATACTAAACTTCACCAACCCACCCTTGACCCCACCACTATCCGTCAAGCTTTAAAGGATCCCAAATGAAGAATTGCCATGTCTATAGAATTTGATGCTCTTTTTCATAATGACACATGGAAACTTCCATCTCATCCTCTCAAAACTTGGTAGGGTGTAAGTGGATTTTTCGCACTAAGTGTTTACATGATGGTTCTATTGACAGTTACAAAGCATGTCTAGTTTCAAAAGGTTTTCATTAATGTTTGAGGATCGATTTTTTTGAAACATTTAGTCCAGTCATAAAACCAACACGGTGCTTTGGTTCTTAGTTATGCACTAAGTAAAGGCTGGCCACTTCATCAACTAGATGTCAACAATACCTTTCTTCAAGGCACACTTTCAGAAGATGTCTTTATGTCTCAACCTCCAGACTTCATTGATCACAATAATCTCTACCATTTTTGCAAGCTTTGCAAGGCTATTTACAAACTCAAATAAGCTTCGAGTGCCTGATATTATAATTTATGCCAATTTCTAATTACTTCAGGTTTTCAAAACTCTATTGCAGATGCATCTCTGTTCATACTCAACACTCAATTAGTTATTCTTTATTTTCTTGTTTATGTTGATGATATCATTGTTACTGGAAACACAGATCAAGTTGTACATCATTTTATTCAACAACTCTCTACAAGTTTTTCTCTATAAGATCTTGGTGACTTACACTACTTCGTAGGTGTTAAAGTGCTTTCCCATTCCAATGGTCTATTCTTAGTCCACGAAAGTATATTATTGATCTCCTTCAAAAGACTCGTATGGATGATGCAAAACCAATCTCCACACCTCTTGCAATGAGTTCATCTCTTACCTTGCATGCTGGTACTCCATTATCAGATCCTATAGAGTATTGAACCACAATTGGAAGTTGATCGATTGTTTAACATCATAGCAATAATGTGCAAGCATACACTATCGATGCAAGTATAGTAGACAGATGTGAGTCTATCGGATATTGATTCCACGAGGGTGGTTATTTTTTTGTTTATTAATGTTAGTGCAATGAATAATTAAAAGTAAGATAAATTGTGAGAATAGTTGTCGGAGTAATAAATTAAAAATAAAGATGAAATATAATGATGATAAAATGGGATCCCCAACGTAAATATTCAACAGAATACTAAGTGTTGCTCACAAGATATGAAAGGATAGGTGATTGTCACTGCAATAAAGTGCAAGGAATATCTTACCAAGCTTAACTTCTCTATTTGATCTAAGACTTAAACATGCACATTAACCACACCTTCCGATGATGGTAATGTAACACAATTAAAAACAAGTGGATTAAATTCCTCTAATCCCCAAGTAATTTCCATTATCAATACTTGTTAGCTAAAACTGTCACTGCACCTTCCAATGACAGTGACCGCAATAACACTTTCGTGCTAAAAACATTCAAACCTAAAGATTAAATAGTAGAAGTAAGATTGAATAAAATAACATTTAGTCCAGAAATCATGGGTACTTCCATACAAACATGAAATAAACAGTAATCACCAGCATTTAAAAAAGAAATGTAAAGGAAACAAGTGGAGAATACTATTCTTAGAAGAACTCGACTTGATCTCTCACTTCCCTCTTGTGTCGCGCTTAGGGCTCCTCGTCAAGAGCTGATTTGCATCTCTTCAAGTCAGTTCACCCATGAAAATTTAAGCCTCCATAGTCGAAAACTTTAAAAGTTAGGTTAGAGAAGACAATGAACCCCCAAAAAGACCTAAAAACTCTCTTTTTCTCTTTCCTTGTGGGTATTTATATTATTCCAAATTGTGTAGGTGTCCTTTCATCAGAATCAAGCTGTCGCTGGTCGTACAAGTTGGTTATACCAAATTGGACAACTCACACATTTTTGTTATTATCCGGACAGTTGTCAAATACGGCGACAATCCTGGACGCAATCTAGATGTACTCATACAGTGACATTAATACCAAAATATGACAAAATTAATGGCAACTAAGCTAAGGTTCATTGAGTTAGAAAATGCAATTAACTAAACTAAAAAATGCTAAAATATGTGCTAAAGATAACTAAATGGGAACAACTTAACCAATAAGTAGGGAGAAAACAATGGTTCTTTCTAGTACTATCAGAAGTCTTCAGTATCTATCATTGACTCGTCTGGATATTACTTATATGATTAATAATGTCTCTCAATTCATGTATCAAACAATGGTCTCACCTGTCTTGTCCCACTCCCCAAGACGATCTTTGAAATTGTATTTTAGGAGTGTTTACCGTCTTAAGAAAGGGATAGGTTAGACCACCATTTTTTAATCTTATTCTCCTCTACTTCTTGATATTGTGTATCAATAATATATAAAAATTAATTGCACCACTAAATTTAAAGCCCAAGATCTAAGTGCTCATCTTTTAAGATCTAAGTGCTCATCTTTTGACTTTATACATGTGTACATCAAACCCTATTGAAAAGTTAATTTATCTAGTGTGCTAGATACCCAACCCAATTACGCAAATTATAAAAAATTCTTTATTTAAATTTTTTATACTTTATATATACTAGTAATATAAAACTACTAATATTGCAAATTAATAGCATCAACTAGGTTAACAATTTCCAGTTAAAGTATTATTTAAGTAAAGGAAATTGAATATAAACTAAGGCTGTGTTTGTTTGGCTGTAAAAGCTTTTCCAGAAAAGGTTTTCATTGTTTTCCACCGTTTTTTTGTTGGAAAATGAAACCCTCAGGTAAAATCAATTTAAAAACACGAGAAAAACACCTTCATTTTTTGTAAAATGTCTTACGGTTTCATTTTCGTAAGACATTTTCCAACTCTTTCTCTTAAAACCTCTTCCCCATTTCCCCTTTCCCTTTCCCTTCCCCATTTCCCCTTTCCCTTCCCATTTCTCCTTTCCACCATTGTACTGTTTATTAGCCCCTTATCCCTTTCCCCTTTCCCTTCCCCTTTTTATCCCTTTCCCCTTTCCCTTCCCCTTTCTCCTTTCTCTTTTCCACCATTGTTAAGTTTTTTAAGCTGCCAAAGAAAGAAAAAAAAATAGCAAAGCAAGAAACGGCCAAGCAGAAAAAAGAAAGTTGCAGAGCTAAAAACAACAGCAAAAAATTTAACAGTATGTTTCTTTTTTCTTTTTTATTAGTTTAAAAAGCTTCAATTACTTTTCAGCCCATGCTTCAATTTCAAAAAAAATTGTGCATGTTTTTTTTTATTGCTTTCATCTAGGGCAATCTAAAATGGGTTTATTTTTATCATAATCGCAATAAATTCTATATTAACAATTGTTTCTATTAATCTTTTATTTATATATTTTTTATCAGTTATTGCTATTGTTATTTGTTGATCTTTTTCTTCAATTTTTCTTTTTAATTCTTCGAGTGTTATTTTTATTGGATTTGTTATGTCGACAAGTGTTAATATTTCTGTTTGATTATTCTGTGTTGTTGAAGATGATGGTGTTAAAGAAGATTCTTCTTTGACTTCAAGAGCTAATTTGACAGCTGCAAGGCCTTCGTTTAGCTTTTGGATTTCATCTTGACGTTGCTTGATGTATTGAGATGTTGCTTCTTGCTTCTTTTGGATCTCTTGTTGTTTAAGAGATATTTGATCTTCAATGGATTTGATTACTACTTCCATTCTCTTATCAATGTTATCTTCTGCTGAGTTTTCTTCTCCTGGGATATAACCTGAAATAAACTTAAATTGCTTAAGTTCAAGTTGCCACCTTATTAGGCGCCATTGATTGTAATTGGTCTTTATCTTGTAATTATAAAGCCTTGAACATATTCTGAGTCTGTTTTAACTAGAAAGGTTACTAGTAACAGATAGAGTTTCCATTTTCGACATGCTTTTAGCAATGCCAGAGTTTCTTTTTCATGTATTGGGTAATTTTTCTTAGAAGTTGAGAAAGTACCACAGAGATATTTACAAAGAAGTTCTTTCTTTGTGCTCTCCTTAGAGAGGATGTACTTAGAATTCAGACTAGTTTGAGACACAACCTAAATTTAGAATTTCATCAGGTCATAGAGTTCTATATATTACTTGACATTCTGTCGGAATTGGCTGTTTTTGACATTTACTTCTATTATCTTTGTAATATCCTTGTCTATAATCATATTCATCTGTATATGGTCCTGTTATGGGATGAGTTTCATCATACCGAGAGTATGGTCTTTTTTGAGAACTAATATTTTGATGATTTTTTTTATTACTACTTTGATCTTCTTTAACTTTGTAACAATCTCTTTCATATGAAGTCTTTCATTTGGTAAATCTACAAAAAATTCTAAGTCAGCTTCCAAAATGGACAAGGCACAATTCTCAACAGCAAAATGTTCCTTCCCAATATTGCTCTACAAATTGGTGTCTACAACTTGGTTTAGTGAAGATGATATCGGCTCTATCACCCAACTCTTCAAGCTTCTTTCTCCTGCAAACATTGCCATTGACAAGTTTTAGAACTTGTGGACTTTTACTGTTATTTCTACTTATAAAACAATGCCATTGACTAGTTCTACTTATAAGCTTAGCTTTGATGTTATAACCACTTTGTTGGCTTTTTTCTCCTTTGATGTGTCGGATTGTATCCCATCAGTACCTTCTAAAGTTTTGTTTGATGCTATGTTGAAACTTCTGAAGAACATGAACAATTAGAAGTTCCTATTTTTCAATCTTGTTTAACACTCGAATATGCTTATTCTTGCCTTTAATTGCCTTTAAAAGTGCTTGTTTAGACTCAACGGACCACTCCGAAGAACATTAACCAATGTTATTTTAATTAATAAGCACTCAAATGACTTTAACTGCTATTAACATTACTAATAATTGAGATCGGTTAACAATTACATTTTATATTATTTTCATTGATTTAAAGAAAAAATATATAAATTATATAGCATTTAAGCTAATAGCACTTAAGCATTGTTGACATTTACACCTAAATTTATAATTATTAATATATTTAATTTGATGTATTTATTTATAAATAAATTTTTGCAATATATGTAAAAACAATGTAAAATATAAATTTAATAGATATAAAATAAATTCAATTAAACAATGAAAAAAATATTATTTCATTTAAAACAATTTTCCTGAAATATTTTCAAGAAATCTGCCAAATAATAGAAAATAAAACAATAGAAAATATTTTACACAGATTCATCCAAACACCAGAAAATATTAATTTTTCTGGAAAAGTAATTCATTTTTTAGAAATCATTTTCCGGAAACCATTTTCAGTCAAACAAACGGAGCCTAAGTACAAGTTGCTGAGTTTAGGGGTAAAAATATAACAAATGTGTCTTCTTTCGGAAGAAAATGTAACAAAAGTTAATAATTAAAGATTTAATATAACATTTGGTACTTGGACTTTTTTTAATTTGGTACTTAAACTTTTTTTTGACTAAATTTGGTACTTGAATTTGACACTTTTTTCTAATTTGGTATCTAAACTTGACACTTTTTTTAAGTTGGTACTTAAACTTTTTTGGATTCAATTTGATACCTAAACTTGACTCTTTTTCCTAATTTGGTACCTAATCTTTTTTAATATTAATTCGTTAAATATAGCTCAATACCTATTTTTAATATGATTTTTCTCTAAATCAGACAATATTTTTGTATCATAACAAAAAAAATTCAACACCATTATTGTTTTGCGTATTTTTTTATAATATTTAATAAATTTAGATACCAAATTGAATAAAAAAAAGCTTACCAAATTAAGAAAAAATGCCAAGTTCAGGTATGAAATTGAGTCCAAAAAAATTTAGGTACCAAATTATGAAAAAAATGTTAAGTTCAGATACCAAATTGAGTAAAAAAAATTTAGGTACCAAATTAGGAAAAAGTGACAAGTTCAAGTACCAAAATGAGTCCAAAAAAAATTTAGGTAACAAATTAAAAAAAGGTGTCAAGTTCAAATACTAAATTAGGTAAAAAAATGTAAATGTCAATTAAGAAAAAATATAAAATTCAGATACTAAATATTATATTAAATCATAATTTAAAAAAAAAGTGGGTACTAGCTAAATAAAAATGACTATTAAAATATAACAAATCCATTTAGTTAAAAATAAAAATTTTTAGCTACCAGATGTCCTCTTTGTAGATAATGAAAGAAAGACGTGGTACAGGTAGCACATGGGCCACGCTGCTAACCATTTCACAAATCACTAATGGAGGGGGAGCAAACGTCTTGAGAATATAACATTAATACTTTATTTTGAGATACATTACTTTAAATTGTGGCATCCTCATCCCTATAAAAAAAGTAATATTTTAATAAAATGATTATTTATTACACCGAAATTCAATTGATAAATAAGTATTTTTTTTAATTTTCAAAATGTTATATCAATAAATTTAGCTAAAAATGATGATGTTAACATTGAATCTAAATTTTGAAATTTGAAAAATAAAAAAATTAATATTTTAAAAATCAAAATAAAAGGACTAAATTCCAAATTTGTAAAGAATAAAGGGACCTGAGGCATATTTTAACCCACTTTTAAACTAGTACTATATTAACAAAAAGATTACGTGGAAAATGACAGATTTGAAGTTGTTAAATTGACGCGTAATCAGAAATCCGGGTATTGACTAACCTTTTCTTTTATTTTTATTAAACAAAATATCGACAATAAATTAATAATTCTTATATAGTAGTTGTATAGAAATGTTTAAATTTTTAAAACATGTTAATTAAATCTTACAAATATTAGTATTACAACAATTATCAATCGTTTCCTTTTTCATCGATCTATTTATTAAGTTCGTCGTTTAATATCGGTCTCAAATTTAATATAGAGTAAATTATGATTAAATTATAAATAAGTGTATATATATTGGATGAACAATTTAATATTTATGTGTTAAAGAAAAAAATAACCTTCTTAAAAATTATAGATGTTATCAAGTCTGTTTTTAATATTTTTGAGACTTTACTAAAAATAATAAATTTGAGTTTTGGATTAATTAAAAATTGATAAGAAAATTTTAAGTTCCTTAAAAGTTAAAAAAAAATTTGGACTTTTTAAAAACTGAACAAAAATTTTGATTCCTTTCTATTTTGGATCTTAAATAACCTTACTTTCAGATAATTTTCAAGATCGAGTTTAAATGTTGTCTATTTTAATACAATAAATTTATGCTATTCATGTGATGAGTACATACATCTTATAATTTAATTCATATATTTTAAATATATATTATATTATATTCGAATTGATATTAAACACCTAAATTGAGAATTAGGTTGAGAAAAAACCTAATTCATACAATATTATTATTTTAAATATTCAACTATAATATTTTAAAATTTAGAATTTAAATGAAGTTTGGGGAGGATTACATTATGAGATGTGAACGTTTGAAATGTGAACAGTTTGCCTTTTAACACCCAACAACCCTCCAAAACGTGTACTATTTTATGATCACAGGTAAGAATTATCGGTCTACTACAATAATATCTTGTTCTGTCGTTACGTATTATTGCCTGAAAAGTGATGAAAGTTGAAAAGGAGGGCGGAAATTTCCATGTGATTAATTCTTTATTTATTGCCATATATAAATCAAATAAATTATTTTCTATGCACTATATAAAGTGCCTAAGGCATTTTTCCTCGTTACAATCGTTTGCTTTTCTCCACAAAAAAGAAAAGAAAAAATTTCAGTGACAATGGCAACCCTTAAAGTTCCAGCTCATGTACCTGCCCCTTCTGAGGATGCTGAGCAACTTCGTAAAGCTTTTGAAGGTCTTTCTTTATCCTTTCTAAAATGGATCTTTGATCCATCTCTCTTTTTTTTTCTTTTTTTTTTTTAAGTGAAGATGTTTCCTTTTACTCGATTTGTTGTTGTTAACTTGATACATAGCTTTGGATCATGGGTTTTA
Source organism: Kokia cookei (assembly GCA_039519145.1). Lineage (NCBI taxonomy): Eukaryota > Viridiplantae > Streptophyta > Magnoliopsida > Malvales > Malvaceae > Kokia > Kokia cookei. Next base: position 16,966,933 of record CM076908.1, read on the forward strand.
TTTACTTCACTGATCGGCTTTCTCCTTTCCTAGTTTCATCTTTCATGTTTTATTATCTGTCTTTTGTGTTATGATTTCTGGAAGTAGGTGATGTGATTTGATGAGACTAAAGGGTCCTTTTTTTTTCTTATTCAAAGGGATCTTTTATTTTTTTTTTAAATTCTAAGAAACAAGAGAAATTTGACTGAACTCTGATAATGTATTTTCTGATCTGATCTCTGTTGTTTTCTTAAACTGACGGTATTTTATCACCATCTCTGCCGTTTGAATGACCATTGTAATTTTGGGGTTACATGGGGAGGGGATTGTTGAAGGGTACTTGGAACTTTGATTATATTCCTAGTTACATCAGATTCACCTTTGCTAAACAAATCATTGGGATCTGTGTAGTAATCTAGCTTTTGTGTGCTGCAAGACCATATTTTGTGGGTTTGAAGTAATGTTTAGATTTGTGCTATTTTGGCTGAAAAAATTGATAACTCACATTAATGTTTGCTGGTGTTTTGCAGGATGGGGTACAAATGAGCAATTGATTATCGACATATTGGCTCACAGGAATGCAGCTCAGCGCAATTTGATTCGTAAAACTTATCGTGAAGCTTATGGGAAAGATCTCCTTAAGTCTTTGGATGAGGAACTTTCAAGTGACTTTGAGGTCAGGTTTTGACATCCCTTTTTCTTAAGCTGGTTGATGATATCACAACATTTTACATTACCGAGTTATCTAATATGGAATAAGTATGATAATGTTTGGCTTTGGCGTGCAGTCTTTATAGTCACTAGAAATTGAGATAAGTATGATTATTTTGACTTGGGTTCTTTTGTTCCCCTTTTGAAATTCGACAGCGAGCTGTGGTGCTGTTTACATTGGACCCTGCAGAGCGTGATGCGTTTCTGGCTCATGAAGCTACAAAGAGGTTCACATCAAGCCATTGGGTTCTCATGGAAATAGCTTGCACTAGGTCTTCACATGAACTGTTCAATGTGAGGAAGGCGTATCATGATCTTTACAAGAAATCCCTTGAAGAAGATGTTGCACATCATACCAAGGGAGACTACCGCAAGGTTCAGTCTTAAGTTTCTTCGCCCATGTGCAATTCGGGTTTTTCCCCTTTTTAATTTTTTTCTTTGACATGTTAACTGATTAAATGCTGGTGCAGCTTTTGGTCCCGCTTGTTAGTGCATTCCGATACCAGGGAGAGGAGGTGAACATGACATTGGCAAGGTCGGAGGCAAAGATACTTCGTGAGAAGATCTCAGACAAGCAGTACACTGATGAGGAGGTCATCAGGATTGTAACAACACGGAGTAAGGCACAGCTAAATGCTACTCTGAATCATTACAATACTGCATTTGGGAATGCTATCAACAAGGTATTTATTTTGGTTTTCTTCTGAAATTGCATTAAAGTTTAAATTTGTATCATTTATCGGCCTCCTTGCAATATTGTGAAGACAGGGTTGTTCATATCCTTTTAACCCCATAACAAGTAGCAGAGTATAAGGATATGCCATGATCTAATTCAATGTCGCTATGTCTATTGGCAGAATAGAGTTGCAAGTTGCAGAGTAAAAGTATATGCCATGTTTTAATTCAAACTGATAATGGATTACTGGTTTGCAGGATTTGAAGGCCGACCCCGAAGACGAATTCCTCCAATTGCTGAGAGCTGCAATCAAGTGCTTGACTGTCCCTGAGAAATATTTTGAGAAGGTGCTACGGCAAGCAATCAATAAGCTGGGAACAGATGAATGGGCTCTTACTAGAGTGGTCGCCACTCGGGCAGAGGTAGACATGGTACGTATTAAGGAGGAATACCAGCGAAGAAACAGCGTGACCCTGGAAAAAGCGATTGCTGGAGATACTTCTGGAGACTATGAGAAAATGCTGCTTGCATTGATTGGAGCTGGAGACGTCTGAGCTGCTGTCCTATGTTGAGTTGTTGGTATGAAAATGTTGTTTGCAATTTGAGGTGTGAGTTATGTATGTTTGGTTGGGTTGTTTGAACATGGCTTTTGTATGCCGCTGCTTCCGTGTTAGAACGTTCAAGATGATGTGTTTGCAGATATATTTCCCAATAATATTAGAGGTAAGAGTTGTTGCGGTACATGATTTGTAGTGTTTAAAAATAATATATAATAAATAATAAAATATATAATTTAAAATTAATTAATTATAATAACACATGATTATTATATTATTTTATTAAATAAATAAAATTTTTTGTTCTATTTTAGATAAACTAAATTTATTTTAACTTTTACCTTATTTAAATAAAATATAAAATAAAGTTTTCAAAATTGAATCGATGATCGAATCGATCATGTTATTGGTTTATATAATTTGATTGAATAAATTAATTATATTATAAAAATATTAAACTAATTAATAATATTATAAAAATATAAATACCAAAGTATGTAAAAAATTAAAATATAAAAATTAAATTTATATCTAAACATATTAGAAGGACCAAAATAAAAAAATTAACCACTTTTATAAAATGTAATAAAAAAAAGCGGCATCGTGGTGTGTGCCATATGTCAGTATGAGGAAAATCCTTTCGACCTTACTTCAATATATAGGTATAGATTATAGGCCCATAAATCATTTCATATTTATGATTTTTTCCTATACTATATTCTATTTCCTCTTCGCTCTCCAGTTTGTCTTTTTCTTTTTTATTTTCCGCTCTTCTTCCTACAACCCTAGCCATTGACTGAAAATTTAAAACAATCTTTAGGAGTTTTCTTGAATGGAAAGAAAATTTTTTGATTTTTTCTTTAATGAATCTTCGATCCAAAAGTTATGTAGAGTTGATCTTGGATGGATGATGTTTACTTTAAAAGTTATTGAATCTTGATTTTGAAAATAAATTTAAAAATATACTTGTTAAGAGAAATGATTTAAAGGAGTTAGAGACTTAATCTTAATTAATGAAGTTCATTTCAAAGAACGTAAAAACTTGATATTGAAGAATAAATATTTAACTCATTTATGTTAATACAACCAGATTGAAAGAGTCAACTCTCTATTTGTAGAACAAGATTGGAAAACAACTTTTGAAAAATCTTTAAAAAAGTTTATCAAAAAAAAATACATTATCCAATTGTTTCATCGAAGTTTGAGGAGAGTTTCAGTTTTCAAAATAACCTCTTTAAACTTTGGTAATTATGAACATCCAAATTTTTAAACTTGTGTTGAATGGCTTGGTGATGATGAATTATTGTAGAATATGATTTTTTTTAAATGAGTGATTTACAAGAATTATCTCTGTTATATATTACTAATCTATGTCTACTTGCTATACTTGAAGAAATCAAATTAAAATTTTAATTAAACATAATATTATTTAATTATTTTTTATGGACTTCTTAATCTACCCTTACCTACAAAACCCCGACTAATTATACCTGTATAAAAAGGAAATTGCACCTAAATTTACTTAGACCCACAACCTACAAGAGTAAGCAACTATGAATAGATACTCAGTCACCATATATTTATTCAATTCTTAAAAAAAATAAAATCAGAGTTAAAACTGAATTTTATATTAAAACTATACAACTTATGTATCAACCTAAATTATGTCACAAAAATTAAAAATAATTATAATGTCATTAAAATTTATTTTTTTATGTTGAAACCATACAACTTATGCAGCAGAGAATGGTAATTAAGGTTCTCCCAAACACAACTAGATCATAATAGGTGTGCTAATTAGGAGTGAGTAAAATTCGACTCAATTTGAAAAATTCGATAAAAATTGCAAAATTTGAATTAAATATTTCAAGTTATTTGAGTTAATCGAGTTATTCAAATCAAATCGAATAAAAAATTAAAATTTTTTATTTAATTCTAATATAAATTATATAATTCGAGTTATTTGAAAATCCGAATAAGAAAAGACAAAACTGCATCGTTTTGATAAGTGTTTACCTTTGCTAAAATTAAAAGTCAAAACTATGTCATTTTGATAAATGTTTACCCATTAAGTTAAAAGGAAAAACCATTATATTGTTTATATAGTTAAATAATATTATACTTCGTCGACTAGTTAAATAATCGGTCCATGTAAACGCAACATTGAGTACAAATAATAAGATTCGTTAATTCGACTCGACTTGACTTAAAACTTTTTTACTTGATTCGAAAAAAAATTCAAATTGAATTTGGTTGTTAAAATATGATTTGTCAATTCGATTAACTTGATTTTTTTTATTCGATTCGACTCGACTCGACTCGATCGAATACTCATCTTTAGTGCTAACTTTATAGCTAAAATAGGAAGATTGGTAGGAGTAGAACTGTGTTTATCCGAGCAACCTCTACAAACATGGTGAACATGTTGGATTGAGATTGATTGTTGTCAAATAACCAAATTATGTCACTAGTTTTAAGAGTGCATAGATCTGATTGAATTAAGGAGGTCTCACCATGAATTGACCTTCACCCAAGCTAGTTGAGTCAAAATTTTGTGCCATCTTAGAACTTAATATTTTTTTTCCCTTGGATCGCCTTTCCTAGTGGTTCAACTTTTGATGGAGAACTAGATATGATACCAATTTTAATTTTTTTTTTTTTTTTTTTTTGCAAATTGTTCTAAATGAAGAGGAAAGTGAAGAAAAACTTAGACAATTCAATTTATAATGGTTTGACCCAAATTGCCTACCTCCACTATCTTACTATACCTCAATTAAAGATTTTCTCAATTCACTATACTTGAATTGATACCTTTCAAGGAGAATGTATAAACTTTACAATCTTTATCTTTTTCATGAGGCTAAAATAGAATTGTCCCCCTAAATTTTATGATTGAACTATAACCCTCTAATTTTGATCAGGCTCAACTAAAACTTTTTACATTTCAATTAAGGTTTTATACCTAAAAAACTTTAAGTAGCTTTTTGCAATACAAAGACAGATGTAAATAGCAAAGAATCTTCAAAGGTGTGTGTTTACAAGTGTTAAGCTCTCTCAAAGAATGGATGTGAGAATAATAATAAAATTTAGCAATACCTAAGTGATATGTACAACAGAAATGAAGAAATAAAGAATTTGAAGCTTTTCTCTTGATTCCTTAGTTCAAATGTTCTTCTGTTGTGTCTTCAAATGTTCTTGATTTGTTTATATACCCTCCAATTGATTTTTGGATGTTTGGAGTCATTGGAGGGTGTTTCTAGCCATTGGAAAAATTTATCTCGAGCATTTAATGCAGCCCGCAAGGTCAAGTCTCAATACCCTTATGTATTGAGACTTGAATGAAAAATAAACGTTAAAAATCTTAAAGTCTCGAAATTGAATAGACAAGTCTCAAGACTTAGACCAATAAATCTCGAGATTGTGTTGCTCTCATTTAACCCGTGCTTATTGTTTTCTTGAGTCTCGAGACTAAGGTGATAAGTCTCAATACTTGGGGAAAAAATGCATTTTAAAGCTTAGAAACTATTTTGAAGGGATTTGGAGTTACTCATAAATATTTGTAAATTGCTTAAGTGATTTGAAAATAATATTTTTGAGTTTTAAACACTTAGGTATGAGGAAAATTTGAAATTAATTTTGTTATATCACAACCTTTGAAAATCAAAACTAACATTTAAAAAGACAAAAGCACGCACTCTTAATTAGCTCAACTCGAAAAAGGAAGGGAGAAGAAACACTTGGAATGAAGAAGGTTGGTGGTAGTAGAAATTTACTCTAGTAAATCTTCAAGATAATATTCAGAAAAGCTCTATAAATTGTCTTGATAAAACTCCTCTATAATTTTATCAATATATCTTTCCAAAAATTTCTTCATTCAAGGAAAAGAATAATTAATAAAAAAACTTGTGTATAACCGAGATTCAATGTTATCTCTATCCTTTTCCAATATGGGAAACACAAATCAGAATTTTATTTTTGATTTTCAATTTTTTTCTCTTGAAAAAAATTCAAATTCAATTAAAGAAACTAAAATTCAAAAGTAAAAATTTGATTTGTCATTCCCATATTAAAAAAGGATAGTGATGACATAAAATCACAGTTTTATTCAATTCTTTCCTTATTTCATAACTCTTAAATCTCCAAAGATTATTCTAAAATTATTATAAAAAGTCTTAATTTACTGTATAAAAACATGACAATAAATATACAAATAAAAAAAACCAATACTCAAAAATATGAAAATTGATTCACCCAAGACGCAAACATCGCGTACAAACCATGTTGCAACATACTTTCTATCTCCAAAGTTTGAAAAAAAAAAAGTTATAACATATTCTTTTCAAAAAGTTTGAATTACTATGATGAATTATGCACAATATTTTATGAATTAAATAATTATGAATAACTATGCAAAACACGACATAATACCAAAAATAAGATAAATACAACATGCACTCACAAATGTGTCAAAAAAAAAAAATAAAAACAAATTATGAACCCGTAAAAATATAAATATAAATATAATAAAAAGGCATTTATAATAAAATTGGATGAGAAAACACGGTAAGGAGAGATATTCTAGTTGTATCAAATTCAATATGCAATTTCATGAAGATAAATAGTATGAAAAATTGTTTTATGGAACTTAGTCACCACCTCATATATGATTCTATTCAATCATATTATGTCATATCAGCAATTTTTTTCCAATTAAAATTAAAAGGAATTTCCACATCATATTTAATTTTATTCACTTTTTTTTTTCATCAGACGTGAGTTTTCTTCTCTGTCCCATCGTCTCTTCACTGTTAGAAGAAGAGGATTTCGGGTTTAGGTGTTTTTCTTGATTTTTTTTCTTTCTTCCCCATCTCTTCAATGTTAGAAAAAAAATTAGGGTTTTGGGCAATTAAAAATCAGCAATGAAAGGATTACAAACTGAACAAAAAAATGGAGAGATTACAGAATCATGTTCGTTCATATTTCTAGTGATTAAAATCAATGATTTTTATTTTTTTCATTCAACTATGAAATAGGTATTTTGTCGCATAATTTTAGCGTAGTATTTTTCTTTAATTTGTATGGCTTTATTTTCTTTGGGTTTTTTTACCAGAAAAATTAGTTTGGACCCTTTTTTGTAAATTTTCTCTATTTTTGTTGATTCATTAAAGACAACTCATATTTATGCAAAGGTTTAATTTCCTATAGCTTCACCTTTGATTTAGCTGATTATCATTGATTACAACTTTATTGATCTATGCAAAATGTGCTTCTCTGCCAACAATTCCTCACGATCATTGGTACTGCAAATATTGCCAAAACATGTTTATGAGAGTAAAATGTGTAGAGCAAAATGCTAATGCTGCTGGAAGGACTTTAGGAGTTGATGCTATAGAACAATTAATCAGTAGATGATTTGATTTAATTTGATTTGATAAAGTTGTTAGTTAATTCTCTGCAACATTTATTCAGCGTATTGAATGTTCAGTTTATGTATTCCTTGGAATATGTCATATATTCAATTCTACTTATTGACATTGCTAAGTCAATCGTAAACTCTCTTTTCCATCTTTTTAAAATTTTCAATATTGCAATTGTTTCAAAAGAGCAAGTCTTTACTCAATAGTTTTCATGATGTTTGTGGATTGTTTTCAGTTATTGTGTAAGGATATCAGTGTCGAAAGGCTTTGTCACCATTGTGGGCATGGTATTGATCCTTGCAGGATTAACAGAGGGATACACTACACACTACGACGCGACATTATAGAGCTTGATTTAAGCATTAACACAAGAGAGTTCACTATGATGTATGTCAATTGGAATCTCTATCTTATTGATTCCGATCATGGATGTAGAGAATATTTTTGTATATCATCGTGTTCTCTTTTTATACCGTCTTTTCTTATTTCAAATTTTTTAATCAATCAATGCTTCCATGAATGATAGAAATTGATAATGCTAATTTGAAGGGACTTGTGGTGAATAGTGAATATGAAGCTTATAATTTGTATATAGATTATGGTCATTGCATTGATTGCAGTGTTCAAAAAGGAAAAAATAGATATCTTTTTGGCACAAAGATTTTTCAAAGAATTTGAAGATGTTGTGGATAAAAAAAATATAACAAATTGGAAACAAGAACTAGATGCCCAACAATGATTCGCTTTACAGTACAAGATGACCAGTGGAAAGTCACTCATTTTATTTCTGAGCATAATCATGAGCTAGCAACTCCTTCAAAAAGACATCTACTCAGGTCAGCTCGATCAGTTCCCGTAGCTAAAGCTAATGTCATTAATTCAATGGTTAGTGTTGGTATATGTCCTACAGATGTTTACTCCTACATGTCAAATGAAGTTGGTGGAACTAAAAATGTTAAGTTTACAGAACTAGTTTAATATAATTACATTAACAAACAAAAGATGATGAAGATGATTGAATCCGAAGATGGTCAAAGTTTACTTAACCATTTCAAGGTTAAAGCAAGTGAAGATCAAATGTTTTTTTACACAGTTCAACTGGATCAAGAAAATTGAATGACAAACTTTTTTTGAAGAGATGGTAATTCAAGAATTGATTATGATTGCTTCGGAGATGTTGTGATTGTTTATACAACTTATCTTACCGATAGATATGTGCTCCCTTTATGGGTATTAATCATCATCGATAAACAATAATGTTTGGGTGTGCATTTTTGTTTTTCCTGATTCATGTCACAGATTATGTTTATGGCACATTTCAAGGAATGCCCCTTCACATCTTGGTAATCACAATGGAAATGTTGATTTTCATGCTTTATTTCATAAGTACATGAAAGGTTGTTAATCCGAAATAGAATTTGAGAGGATTTGGAAAAAATGATAAATGATCATAATCTTCAAGATAATTCATGGTTGAAAGGTTTGTACGAATGTCGTGAAAAATGGAGTACTACTTTTAGCATCGATATATTTTCTTCTCAAATTAAATCTTCTCAAAAGGTTGTGGTTACAAATAATATTTTGCATGGTATTTCTAAAGCCACTCTTTCTCTTACCGAATTTCTTTTTGAATTCGAGAATTTAGTGGCAAGATGGCGTTCTTCCGAAGCTGAGAAGGATTTTCAATGCAGAAATGGCTCAATCACATGCCTCGAAACCATCATTTTTTGGAAAACGACGTGTTTCGAAAATTATTTTAAAATCGAAAAATAATGGGAGTCGCCACCAATCCTTTATTCGGTGTGATTGGATCACCACAAAACGTTTAAAAATCGTTTTGAAAACATGTAGGTTTTCGAAATCCAGAAAAACAGGTTCGAGAGTCAGTTACGCATGAGGAAGGATTAGCACCCTCATACGCCCAAAATTGGTACCGTATTGATTATTTTTGGGTCTTGATTTATAACATTTAAAAGCTCGAATAAAGTTTAAAATACGATCCTTGAATGCATGAGTTAAGTTTAAAAGAAAACGGGTTTGTTTGAAAATCCCGTTATTTATTTCAAAGTGATCGAGGAAGAAAGTTATGTCCAGTGAGTTAGGACATGACATTTCAAGATCCAAAAATAACAAGCTTTCTCTCGTAAAACTTTTTAAATTTTGGAAGAAGGATGTTCGATTATCTCGATTTGAGGAAAGGTTGCACCTAGTAAGTTAAGGCGTAGATTTTTAGAATCGAAGATAAGGAAACATTGCCTCGATTAAGGGTATTCGATTATTTCGATTTGAAGAAAAATTTCACCTAGTAAGTTAAGGCGCAAATTTTCGAAACTCGAAATAAAAGAATATTACCTCGATTTTAAAGTTTTTTATGAAAACAATTTTGAAAACAAACATGCGAGTTAAATATGAATAAGCAGTTAATAATGGATATTAAATAACGCGAAATAAGATAAATAAGGAAGTAAATTATATGTAAAAAATCAAAAATGCAAAATACGAGTGCATAATAATTAAAAATAAATGCAAATATTGATGAGGAAGAAAAATAAAGCAATCGGAGATAAAAAAATGAGACTTTGGATACTCGAGGGTAAAATGGTAATTGTGGGAAAGTTCGAGGTTAAAAGATGGAATTTTTAGATATTTGGGGGTAAAAATGGAATTTTTGGAAGTTTGGGGGTAAAAATGAATGTTTAGAAGTTTTGGGGTCAAAATTGAAATTTTTGGGAGTTTAGGGGTAAAAACAGATTTTTTGGGAGTTTCGAAGTCTAAAATGGAATTTTTGGAAGTTTCGTGATCAAAAATGGAATTTTTGGAAGTTTTGGGGTCAAAAATGAAATTTTTGGAAGTTCGGGGGTAGAAATTGGATTTTTGGAAGTTCGAGGGTAAAAATGGGATTTTGGAAGTTTCGGGGTCGAAAATGGAATCTTTGGAAGTTCAGGGTCAAAATATGATTTCTAGATATTTTAGGGGGCTTCTAAGGCAATAAAACAAAAAACAAGTGACATGTGGCAGCCTCTCAGACATCCTGAAGTCAAAGGACTAATTTGAAAATCATGAAAAAATTTTGGGCTAATTTTGTAATTAAACAGAACTTGATTTAGGGATGAAATTAAAACAAATTAAAAATAAAAGGGGCCATTTGCACAAATAAACCAAAATCATGACACGTGGCAGCTCCTGGTGCTTTCAAAAGGTTAAGGGATTAAATTGAATAAAATATGAAATTGTTGGGTAAATTTTAAAAATACTTAAAAATATGAAAATGATTAAATTGTAAAAATAAAAAATGGAGAAGGACCAAATACAGAAATAACCTCTTTTTTAAAAACACGCGGATCCTCTGGAGCGGGTCGGGTTGGGTCGGATCTGGCCATGGGTCTAAGGTGAAACGTCGTCGTTTTGGGGCCGAAACTCAGCCCCCAAAACGGCGTCGTTTCTGATTGCATATATAAGTTAAAATTAGGTTTTTTGAAACTCATTTCAGCCACCTCTTTGTCAAAAAAAAACTTTTTTGCCCTTTCTCTTTTTTTTTCTTCCCTCAAAAAATTCCCCATGTTCGACCATCCTCAACTGCCGTCCAAGCTTTCCCGATCGCGTAGGTCGCCATCCGAGGACCCTCCAGTACACGTGCCACTGCACCGTCGCGCCATCGTTGTACGAACGCCGTCCTTGGAACCATTAAGGTAAAAAAGGTTCCTTTTCACTCGTATTTTTTTAAAAAAATAGATCTAGACTCGGATCCTAACAAATCAAGCCTAGATCTCGATAAAACAATTATGTACACCATCTTTTTGAATCTGTTTTTTATTTCTTATTGTTTGAAACACTAGATCTGGATCTAAACCCAGATTTTAAAGAAGACCTTAACCCTTTCTTTGTTCTTTAAACGTTTTTATTTTCGAAACCCAAAATGATCTGTTCGATTTTGCCTATTCATGTTTTTATTTTACCCAGATTTTCCTTATCATTATATATCCATTTTTTTTAAAAAATTTCAGATCCAAGAAATTTGGGATTCCTTGCTTCTTTAGAATTGCTTTCATTATTATGTCATTCAAATGTTTTTTTTAAACAGACCCTTGTGTACAAGAACCATCGAGAGTGAATTCGGAGACACCGTATGCGACGTTGTCGGCGGTGATTCAGGGCTCAGGTGCGTCTCTTCAAATTTCTCAAAAGCAAATATTCAGAAGCTTGGTGTTGTATTTAATATTTCTTCGAACTTTGGTATCTATCCTGTATTGCTTTGAATGCGCTGTTTGCTATTGATTTTTTGAATCCTTATTTTTGTATTGATTTTGAATGATCAACAGAGGGTTCGTAACCCGTTACAAAATGGTTTGAATCTGGTTTTATAACCAGAATTTTCAATCATTATAACTTGTTTTTTGCAATTCAATGTACATCTAATCTCTCTTTTTTTTTTGCAAGTTCGGCAGTGGAGGCTTGTAGCAGTGGCGGTTGGAGCAGCTGGTGGTGGCAGGTCAAGTTGGAGCTGGTAGTGCTGACGTGGTGCTCTTCGGTTGGCTGGGATGGTAGTGGCTGGTGCAAGTTGTTGCCATGCTTTGACTTGTGAATTTGGGTTAGAGATGTAATTTGGGTTTGGGGTGTAATTGGTTTATTTGGGCTTAGGTTTTGGGTCTGTATTTGATTGGGCCAAATTGGGTCCAAGGTTTGTAATTTGGACTTTTAATTATGTTTTAAATCCATTTAAAATTTAATTAAATTTAAATTTAAAGCAAATTTAAATTTAAAAGATAAATTTAAATTTAAAAATAAATTTGAATAAATTTAAACCCAATAAAAGGCTCAACCCAACCCACAAGCCTTGGTTAAAATTGGGCTTCAACAGCTGCCCCTCTTTGCTCGTTGTTGTGTAATAGGAATGGAGCAAAGACCCAAAAGGATGCCCAATTTTGTTAGGTCTCATCTTTTTGACATTCTTTCTTGAATTGGTCCACCCTTCATTTTATTGATCTTTTGAGTTTGCCGCATCTACCTCTGCATCTTATTTGCCATGACTCCATCTTACCCTAAGGTAATCTTCAAAAAGACAAAATTTGCTACTGTAATTTCACCCCATTCCTTTCAGGGGAATTGAAATTCATCACCGTAGTCTTTGAGTCTGGTTTCATTGACTTGGCCTTCTTCTCAGTATCTCATCAGGAAAACGACCATATCACTTGTTTTGATCTACTTCTCTGTATTTCAGCAAGAAGATGGTTTTGGTTCACCTCCCCGTATTTCATCAGGAAGCTAACCTTGTATTGCTTCGACCTGCTTCTCAGTGTCTTATCAAGAAGCTGGGGTTCGAAGATTTGCTCACATCGAGCGTGGGTTTGATTTGGTCTTTTTCTCAATATCTCATCAGGAAGATGACAACGTCGTTTGTTTCAATTCGCTTCTCTGTATCTCATCAGGAAGATGAATTTGGTCCACTTCTTAGTATTTCATCAGGAAGCTGGGATTCGAAGATTTGCTCACATCGAGCGTGGGTTTGATTTGGTCTTCTTCTCAATATCTCATCAGGAAGATGACCGCGTCGTTTGTTTCAATTCACTTCTCTGTATCTAATCAAGAAGACGAATTTGGTCCACTTCTCAGTATCTCATCAGGAAGCTAACCTTTTATTGCTTCGCCCTGCTTCTCAGTATCTCATCAGGAAGCTGAGATTTGAAGATTTGCTTACATTGAGCGTGAGTTTGATTTGGTCTTCTTGTCAGTATCTCATAAGGAAGATGACCGCGTCGTTTGTTTCAATTCGCTTCTCTGTATCTCATCAGGAAGACGAATTTGGTTCACTTCTCAATATCTTATCAGGAAGCTAACCTTTTATTGCTTCGCCTTGCTTCTCAGTATCTTATCTGGAAGCTGGGATTCGAAGATTTGCTCACATCGAGCGTGGATTTGATTTGGTCTTCTTCTCAGTATCTCATCAGAAACATTACCGCATCGTTGTTTATGGATAATCACAATCTGCCCTGTGGTCGGGGTGAGGTATTGGAGTCTGCACCTTTTCAACTTTTTCTTGGTGATCTTAATGATTCATCTCGTCATGTGGCGGGGATGTGACATGTGAAATATGCTTCTATGGGCCTCTATGTAGGCCTAAATTAGAAAGTCATGATTAGAATGAATTAAATGCTCCTAACTTGTATGAATGTGTATGATGAATGTCAAATTTATTTATTATTATTCAGGTCAGCATGGTCTGTCGCCCGTCCAAATTCTGTCTTATGTGGTGCTCCATCTTTTTTAGGCTGTTCTGGAACTGCTTGTTTTTAAGTTTGTCTTCCTATTGGTGATCTTGTTTCGGACCTCTGTAATTTCCGAAAATTCCAGAATAATGCTTACACCTTTTTGTATGATTTATTAGTTCATTACCTGTTATTTAGATGCGAAATGCTTGAATAAAATTGTGCAGGAACAAGGTCGTATTTAAAAATTTTATTAAAAAGAGGATCAAAGGAAACAACATTAGTCAAAAATTGCCAAGTATACAATAAAGGATAATTAGTTGTCTCAGATATCGCAAAATGAGCTACTCTGCACCAACTTGCTTTAGAATCATTCTTAGCTTAGATTTGTGTCTAGAAGATCTAGAGTGCTTTGTTGATGTTTCAAGTTGTAACCTTCCTCCATCTCATCGACCCGTTCTTGGACCTGAGCCACCTTTTGCGGGTTTTCAACTCAAAATTTCCTTGGTTTCAGGACGCCCTTTTAGGGTTTTCATCTTGAACACCCCTATTTTTTTTCGAGACGCCCTTTTGCGAGTTTTCATCTTAATTCCCTTTTTTTTAGGCGAAGTATTTTTTCACCGAGTCTGAATTGACGGGGTTGTACAGATCCTTGCCGTCCATTTCTGCTAGGATGAGAGCTCCTCTTGAGAAAGCTTTCTTTACCACATAAGATCCTTCCTAATTGGGCATCCATTTCTCACGAAAATCTTTATGTATGAGAAGTATCTTTTTCAAAACTAGATCTCCCTCATAGAATTCCCTGGGACAAACCTTTTTGTCGTAAGCTCGCATCATTCTTTTCTAGTACATCTAGCCATGGCGAATGGCTTTTAATCTCTTTTCCTCGATTAAATTCAACTGGTCATATCGAGCTTAGATCCATTCAGCCTCATCTAGTTGGAGCTCGATTAAGACTCGAAGGGAAGGTATTTCAACCTCGATAGGCAAGACTGCTTCCATACCGTATGCCAATGAGAATGGTGTTACCCCAGTGGAAGTCCTGACTGAAGTTCTGTAGGCAAAGAGGGCAAATGGTAGTTTTTCGTGCCAGTCTTTGTAAGTCTCAGTCATTTTTGCAATGATCTTCTTGATGTTCTTATTAGCTGCCTCCACAGCTCCATTCATTTTTGGGTAATAGGGAGAAGAATTATGATGCTTGATTTTGAATTGTTTGCAAACTTCTGCTATCGTGCTATTTTTCAAATTCAGGGCATTGTCGGATATGATCCTTTCAGGCATCCCGTATCGGCAAATAATTTCTTTTTTCAGGAACTTGCTAACCGCAGACTTGGTAACATTTGCATATGAGGTTGCCTCTATCCATTTAGTGAAGTAGTCAATCACCACAAAGATGAATCTATGGTCATTGAAAGCCTTTGGAGAAATTGGCCCAATGACATTCATGCCCCACATAGAGAAAGACCAGGGAAAGGTCATGACATGTAGGTGTGATGGAGGTACATGAATCTTATCTCCATAGATCTGGCACTTATGACACTTCTTGGCATAATTGATGCAATCTCCCTCCATAGTAGACCAGTAATACCCAAATCTCATTATTTGCCGAGCCATCGTGAAACCGTTGGCGTGTGTCTCACAAACGCTTTCGTGAACTTCTTCTAAGATCTTCTTAGCTGTAATCGCGTCAACACATCTCAGTAACACTTGATCTTTTCTCCTCTTATACAAGATTTCCCCATCTAGGACATATTCACTGGCCAGTCTTCTTAATGTCCTCTTTTCATTTTCTGAGGCTTGCTCGGGGTATTTTTGATCTCTTACAAATTGAATAATATTTTGGTACCATGGGCGATCATCCTTTTCTTCTTCTTCCTCTGCCTCAATATCACAACAATGAGCAGGAGCTTCATAAATACACATCTAAATGGGCTTTACATCTTCTTTCCTACTCACCTTAATCATTGAGGCTAAAGTGGCAAGTGCATCGGCCATCTGGTTTTCTTCTCGCGGGAGATAATGGAATGTGACGTCATCGAACTCCATGATAAACTCGAGGACCAATCTGCGGTAATCCACTAGCTTAGAATCTCTTGTTTCCCATTCTCCTTTTAGTTGATAGATTACCACTACGGAGTCTCCATAAATCTTTAAAATTTTGATTCCCCGCTCTATGGCCGCACGGATTCCCAAGATACATGCTTCGTATTTAGCCATGTTGTTTGTGTAGTTAAAATCAAGTTTGCTGGTGAAAGGGTAGTGATCTCCTTCTGGTGATACCAAGACTGCCCCGACCCCATTACCTATGGCATTTGAAGCTCCATCAAAATTCAATTTCCAAGGTCGTTCTACCGTGCTTTCCCCTTCAGTGGTCGTAATATACATTAAATCTTCATTTGGGAAATCGAAGTTTATTGGCTCATAGTCCTCTAGAGCCCTACTGGCTAGGAAGTTTGCTATCGTACTCCCTTTTATTGCTTTCTGATTGACGTAGACTATTTCGAATTCCGAGAGCAAGATTTGACATCGAGCTAGTCTCCCATTCAATGCAGCTGACTCCATCAGGTATTTCAGAGGATCTAATTTCGAGATCAACCAAGTGGTATGGTATAACATGTATTGTCTTAATCTGCATGTTGTCCAGACTAGTGCACAACATAATTTCTCAATTGGCGAATATCGCGTCTCGCAATCAGTGAATTTCTTGCTGAGATAATATATCGCCCTTTCCTTCTTTTCGGATTCATTGTGCTGGCCTAGTACGCATCCCATGGAATTTTCAAAGACCGTCAAGTACAGGATCAATGACTTATTAAGGATTGGAGGTACCAATATGGGAGCTTTGGATAATACTCTTTGACCTTGTTAAAGGTTTCCTGACATTCAGCATCCCATACACTCGGGTTGCGCTTTCTAAGCAGGCAGAAGATAGGATCGCATTTCTCAGTCAACTGTGAAATGAACCGAGCAATGTAATTTAGTCTTCCTAAGAACCCTCGAACTTCTTTTTGCGTGCTGGGTGGTGGTAGCTCCTGTATGACTTTGACTTTATCCGGGTTAATTTCAATTCCTCTTTTGCTAACTACAAAGCCTAACAATTTTCCTAATGTGGCCCCGAAAGTGCACTTTGCTGGGTTTAGCTTTAATTGATATTTTCTTAGCCTTCCAAATAACCTTCTCAGGATTCTTACATGTTCTTCCTCTGTTTGGGATTTCGCAATCATGTCATCGACGTAAACTTCAATCTCCTTATGCATCATGTCATGGAACAAGGTCACCATGACCCTTTGATAAGTTGCCCTTGCATTCTTGAGTCCGAAGGGCATCACCTTGTAGCAAAATGTTCCACATAGCGTGACAAATATGGTTTTGATCATATCCTCAAGGTCCATCCTTATCTGATTATACCCGGAGAAACCATCCATAAAGGAAAACAAAAAATGTCATGTTGTGTTATCGATTAAAGTGTCGATGTGGGGTAAGGGGAAATTATCCTTTGGACTAGCTTTATTTAAATCTCGGTAGTCCATACACATGCGCACCTTTCCGTCTTTTTAGGAACGGGACTATATTGGGTACCCATTCGGAGTATTTAACTACCTAGAGAAAATCAGCGTCAAATTGTTTCTTGACTTCTTCTTTTATTTTTAACAACACATCCGGTCTCATCCTTCAGATTTTTTGTGCACGGGTCTGCTTTCTTCCTTTATATGGAGTTTGTGTACCACAATGTTAATGCTCAAGCCGGGCATATCTTGGTATGACCATGCGAAGATATCTTGGTATTCCTGAAGCAACTCGATAAGATTCCTTCTGGTTTCTTCAGAGATGTTTGTCCCAATTTTCACCTCTTTCTTTTCATCTTCATGCCCCAAATTAATAACTTTCATTGGGTCCGAATGAGGTAGGATATGTTTTTCTTCCTATTCCATCATTCTTAACAGATCCGGAGGCAGATTACAATCTTGATTATCTTCAAGGTCCTGAAGCTCTTTCAAACACGTATCTTGCTCGAAGTGAGGTTCTAAGTTAGCGTCAGGGTTGCTCATATTATTGATATTCGAGGATCTGTCAAGGGATGAAAGGAAGGTCCAAAGAGCAAAATAAATTTACGAAAGAATGACTATGTGGTATATGTTTGAGTATGTATGTATTAAAGAATAATTAATCTTGTTTATTGGATATTTACGAATGGTTTATTAAGCTGAATTAAGAAATGAAAGAATAATTATGGAGAAGAATATAAGATGAAAAGTGTACTTCATTCAAAATAACTGAATAATGATCATGGGCCCTTTTACAAAAAGATCCATATTGCTTTCGAGCCTAAAGCAATAGGTGTTTTCGAGCATTACTCTGAGGAAATCTTAAAAATTACAGGGAGTTCCTCCACGGTCCAATTATTCAGGGTGCTTCCAGGTGCACACGGACCAATTCTTGATGAATTCCCTTCCTTTTCTTCATCTGATATAGCATTAATGCCTAGATCTATCATGCCCTCTTTGGTTCCAATGGTCACTCGCTCCTTTGCTTGCTGGTTGATCACCCCTCTTGAGACAAAAGTCTCATAGATGTGCGGGAAGACCATGGGTTCCCACGAGATGTCCTTTCCAGACAGTCTGGCCCTCCTTCTTTCTTGTCTTTTCTCAAGCTCCTTCCTCTTTTGTCTTGCGTCTGACTTGTACCCCAGGCCATAATGATCCCGCTTTTCTATCAGTATCGGCACATTAACTCTTCCTTGAAGGTATTTTCCTAGTCCTTTCCCAGGTATAACTCCCTTTTCGACTGTTAATTGCAAGCCCATCCTAGTAGTCGATGATATTGTTGGCACGGGTATCTTGCTCCCTTCCAAAATGAAAGTTGCATTGACAAATTCCAATGAGCAAAAAGAGCACTCCACAGCCTCCTTGTCTATTCCCACGTAGGGTGAATCGCTTGTTATGGACGCGATTATTTCCTCTTCAGCATTATTAGCAGTCATTCATTTATTAGCTTCACTTTCTTGTGTAAAGAGGAAGGTACTGCCCCAGCTGAGTGGATCCACAATCTTCCCAGCAGACAGTTATAAATGGCCTAATATCCATCACTAGAAAATTCACTTCGTATGTATTCGGCCTAACTTGAAGAGGTATTTCAATCTTTCCCATTACCTTCCTTTTTGTCTCATCAAATGCTCTCACTATATTATTACATCCTTTCATGTGAGAGCTATCAATTGGCAATCTTTACAGTGTAGCTAGTGGTAGCACATTCAGGGCTGAACCATTGTCTATGAGTACTTCAGGTAGCGTATACCCTTTACAACGGGTAGTGATATGTAGAGCCTTGGTAGACCCTATTCCTCCCATCGGTATTTCATCATCACTGAAGAAAATGAAGTTATCAGCACTCACGTTATTGACCAATTGATCTAGCTTACTGATGGAGATGTCATTTGTTACATATGTTTCGTTTAGCACCTTCATTAGTGCGCTTCAATGGGCTTCCGAGCTTAAGAGCAATGACAGGATCGATATCCGAGCAGGCTGTTTGTGTAGTTGTTCTACTACACTATATTCACTATGCCTTAAAAACTTTAAAAACTCCTTCGCCTCATTCTCGGATATGGGCTCGTTCGTGGGTACTTCGGGCTTATTAGTTATTTCTTTCTCAAGCTCACACATTCTTGCCTTCCCTTTACTGACCTCTTGTTCTTTATTTACAGGGTCATAATTTTTACCGCTACGGGTAATAAGATTCACGTCCTTCCTTGGTTCCCCCTTTCTTGGTATGGTCACGTTGCAATTGTAACTCCATGGGACCTTCTTACTATCCCTGTAAGGAAACGCTACCGGCTTTTGTATAATGATGCGAGGGGTTGACTGTTCTCTTGCCGTGCCACAAATATTCACCTTGGGGCGATTGCTTCCGTAAGCCTTAGTTATTCCGTCCTCGGAGGCACAAACATCATTGGCTTCCCCTCCTTCTTCAAAAAATTCCAGCTCTTGATTGTCCATCAACATCTGGACCACGGCTTTAAATTCGACCCAACTTTGATTTTCGTGCCCCTTAACGGCATGAAACTCGTAATGGTTATCATCCCCGATTATCATACTCTTTTTATCCTTCACGATTTTCCCTTCTTTAACCATCTTTTACCATACCCACCGAAGTGGAGACTTAATTTCTTCAACACTTCTCTTAATTTTTCGAGCTCCTTCTTCCAACAAGGCATTCACCCATTGCTCTGGGTGATTGGGCAGAGGATTCCTAGCTATATTAGGCTTTGTTGGCTCTTCTAACTTTACGATTCCATGCTCTATGAGTCCTTCAACTCGTCTTTTAAAAGCAGGGTAGTTTTCAATCGAGTGTCCTTCTGTCCTTGCATGGTATTCACAATGAGCATTCGCATCGTACCAAGCCGAGAATGGGGGTTTATACGGTCTTACACGCTGAGGAGCTACCTCATGTGCGCCATACAGTATCTTGTAGAGTTTTTCGTATGACATCGGAAGGAGAGTGTATTGAACTCTTTCTCTATTTGGCATGATGCCCGGTTCCTGCCGCGGGGCATTTTGGTAATTGCCCATTGAAGCTTTGGGCTGACCTGTCACGAAGGGTTTGGTGTAGCTAGGTCTGTATATGCTTGCATTATTGATCTCATTATCCCTTCTTCTAGGGGCAGGCCTTTTAGGGCTTTCTCCAGTTTTAATCTTACCGGCCTTGATCGCATTTTTGATCATCTCCCCCGATATGACCATATCGGAGAAACTCTTGGTGGCGTTTCCTAACAGGTGATTTAAGTAAGGAGCTTTGAGGGTATTGACAAACAATATTGTTGTCTCCTTTTCTGTCAGTGGTGGCTGTACTTGGGTTGCCACCTCGCGCCATCTTTACACATATGTTCTAAAGCTGTCGTTCGACTTCTTCTCCATATTCTGCAGTGTAAGCCGATCAGGAGCTATTTTGATCACATAACCGTACTACTTTAAGCAAGCCTGTGTCAAATCTTTCCATGAATGGATTTTTGATCGACTCAATTGATTGTACCATTTGATTATCAACCCGGCCAGGCTATCTTGAAAGCAATGAATTAGTAATTGGTCATTATGCACGTGCCCCGCCATTCTCCTGCAGAACATGGTCAGGTGGGCTTCAGGGCAACTCGTCCCGTTATATTTTTCAAATTTTGGAACTTTGAATTTAGGAGGGAGAACCAGATCCGGAACCAGACTTAACTCTTTGGCATCTACTCCATAGGAAATTTCAATTCCTTGCATCGCGTCGATTTTCTCCTCTAATCGCCTGTATTTCTCCTCTATTTGTCTAGGAAGATCTTCTCTTATCATCTCGTCAAAGTTTGGGACACCCAGATTCACAGCATTATCTTCTGGGTTTGACTCGGACCCAATTGGATAATTGGCTGGTCTCGACGTGCCTATGGCTTGTTGCTGTGCCCTTATAATAATGGTGGGCTCCCGTGCCGTCATTTCATGTGAAGCCGAGTTATGGCGAGGTGTAAAGCTTGGGGGGACCATTGAGTCCTCTTCTTCCTCCATAGCAGAGCTTTTTCTTTTATAGGTCATGCTTTGTTTTACTTACACTAATTTATTCATTAAGCTCTTTTGTACCTCCATGAATTGATTTTTCATTTCTCTGCACATCATGGTCATTTGCTCTTGGATGCGCTCTTGCATCTGGTCTTGTAATTCTTTTTGGATTTGTTCAAGTCTTTGCTCCATAGCCTTAGTTTTCTTTCGAGTATTATAGCGATGTGAGTTTTCAATGATTACTGATGTAGCTGAATGGTAAGTTTTTAATAAGTTAGGATCGTTATGCAGAAATGTGATGCAAATAAGATGCATGTATGCAAGAGAAAGGTATTGACTTATAATTCATTTTCCATTTAGAAAACTTCATTTGGATAACAAGTTTCTTAACATAAAGCAAATTACATAAACGATTTTGCTTTGATGCTCAGAGCCTTGACTTTCTTAAGAAGGCTTGATAGCTTTTGACCTCATTCCGTCTTCGTCTCGTACTGTATGCTTATCTCTTCTACTTTAACTGCCAGTGTTTGCACATGATCAGCTAC
The DNA here is from genome assembly GCA_039519145.1 of Kokia cookei. Classification (NCBI taxonomy): domain Eukaryota; kingdom Viridiplantae; phylum Streptophyta; class Magnoliopsida; order Malvales; family Malvaceae; genus Kokia; species Kokia cookei. Next base: position 16,988,550 of record CM076908.1, read on the forward strand.
TCCGTGAATTTGATTTAAGGCCTCACCCATAACATAATCCCTCTCTCTGGCTTCTTTTTGGGTTTGCTGAAGGTGCCAATCATTTGTTTCCAATGTCCTTTCCAAAATCTCATTTCGTATTTCACTATTCTGCAAGGAGGCTTCTAATTCTCCCACCCTCTTATTCAGTCTCTCGATCTCAGCTCGGCTTGCCTTCAACTCTATTACTAAATTTTGGCTACGATGCCTGTACAAGGATTCCTCCAATTCTCCTACTCGAGCTTTTAACTCGGTCACTTTGGCTTGGCTTTCCAAAAGGCTACTCTTCATAGCATTTTTCTGAACTTGGGCATCTTGAAATTTGTTTTTCCAGTGACTTGTTTTATTTTTCTCTTCGCAGATTTCCTGCTGTCATTGCTCTGACGTCTTGCCCAAACCAGCGGTTCTCATTGACAATCGAAGCTTTTTATAGTCCTTTTTTAGGCCGCTAAGATCTTCTTCAGTCTTATTCTTCCATTTTCTCAATTTTTCCACTTCTAGCTTCTGAACATCAACGTCCAATCCTAAAAGCACCTTCTCTTCTTCCAGCTTTTCTATCAATTTCTCCATCTCAGCATTTTTCTTTTCGAAATCTTGTTTAATTATTTCTAATTCAATCGGGACAACCTGCATGTTCTTCAATTGGGCGGATAATCTCCGGGTTTGGCACAGGAATATTGTCGTTGATCCTTCTGTTTCTCCACCAATCATATTCTGCAGTTATCATGGGATTGGCGTCGAATGCTTTCATTTTTCGAACCTAGTTCCATGCATTTGAGATTTCTCGAATCCTTTTCTTATTGTTTTCTCCCTGGTACGCGAAATCACACTAAGCTAACCCCTGAGTTACGGGTATGAACTGTCTTGAAACCAGCAAAGGTGTATATCCGGTTGCTTCCCATATTCTTGCCAATGGGACCCAGTCGAGATCTCTGCACCGATACAATATTTCATCAGGGACGAACCATGGTGCTCGCCACTCTATGTCTTCGTCTTTGAGGCTTTGGAGTATGACCATTCACTTTTCTTCTGAGAAGTTTTCTTGTCTTTGCGTGGCCATGAACTCTTTCAAAAGGGAGTAATCTTTAGACAAGTACTGATAGGAGACTTTTTCTGTTTTTCAGAACTGACTATGAAACCATACCATCAATAGCGGTGCGCAAGCAATAAATCGACCTTCTCCCTCCTTTTTACACGCATTTAAGGATCTGAAAGTTTCAGCCAGTATGGCCGGGACATGTGTCACTCTTTTACTCAATCTATCAAACAAATCTATCACTGCGTCCTCTATATGATCCAAAGCCTTTGGAAAAACGACCAACCCGTAGATACTTAGGGCTAAAATGTCGATCTTTTTCTTTGCATCTGGATGAGCCAGTATCAAATCTCGCAGACTTTTCCACGTGATGCACTTGTTATCGCCTTTGACCTTAACTCGAGCTGCAACCCACTGGTCGCTCATGCCGGTGATGTTTATTAATCTTTTAACAATGGTCGGAAGATTTGGAGCTCTAGAATAGGCCTTATCTACCGAAATCTTCGGACAACGGAGCAGAGTGGTGTATTCTTCTATCGTCGGTGTCATGTCTATATTCCCGAAAGTGAAGCAGTTATAGGCTGGGTTTCAATACTGTGTTAAGGCTCTAAAGAGGGATTTGTCTACCTTAACTTCGCACAAGTATGACAAGTCTCCATATTCTTGGCAAAAGGTCTGTTTCATGTTGTTGTCCCAACTGTCCCATATCTCTTTTAATTCTAGCACATTGTTTTGAGCCGTGCTGATCCTGTATAATTCCAAAGCTCTGACTCATATCCTTCCACTAAGCTGTCTCCTTTTTTACGCTGAGTCTCCTCCGACCACATGCGCACGACCATATTGTCCTCCACTTTATCAAAGTACTTGTTTTCCATGATTAATTCTCTTATCAGTAACTGAACTTTTGAGTCTATACCTTTCCTTTATATGATGATGAAATGCAATGCAAAAAGAGACAAAATAAACAAGTTAGCGAAACACAACAATATCAATATATAAGTATAGCATAGAACCTAAGAGTTTGTCTTTGGAAGGTTGCTAAATGGTTTAGTATAACTCCTTCTAAAGCAAGTTCCTGCGGCTTACTATATGTGGTTTTGGGTTCTAAAGTAGGGGTACCCAAACCAGCAAATTCCTCGGTCCTCACCCATTACAGGCTCACACGGACGAGTTCGGTTTAGGGGGATGCATTTCTCACATGTTTGCACGGAAGTGAAAACTTCACGAAAATAAGGATACTTTGTAATCCCGAAAGCGAACCACTATCCTGCACGGAGGTGAAGACCACACAAAGGAGTAGTTTTCGGCTTCCACTTAAAAATGTAATATCATATGCAGATGTATGCAAATTTACACTAGCAATATCACATAATATAATGTCGCAAAAGATGTCGAGGATTACATTTTAAACAAAATTAAAGCTTTAAAGTTTCCAAAGAAGACCCGAAAGTAATCAATTTTGGTTTGACTCTCGTTTATTTAAAAATTCCCCAGTGGAGTCGCCAGTTGTCGAAACCATCCCTTTTTGGAAAACGACGTGTTTCGAAAATTATTTTAAAATCGAAAAATAATGGGAGTCACCACCAATCCTTTATTCGGTATGATTGGATCACCACAAAACATTTAAAAAACCGTTTTGAAAACATGTAGGTCTTCGAAATCCAGAAAAATAGGTTCGGGAGTCAGTTACACATGAGGAAGGATTAACACCCTCATACGCCCAAAATTGGTACCGTATTGATTATTTTCGAGTCTTGATTTGTAACATTTAAAAGCTCGAATAAAGTTTAAAATACGATCCTTGAATGCATGAGTTAAGTTTTAAAGAAAACGGGTTTGTTTGAAAATCCCGTTATTTCAAAGTGATCGAGGAAGAAAGTTACGTCCAGTGAGTTAGGACATGACATTTCAAGATCCAGAAATAACGAGCTTTCCTTCGTAAAACTTTTTAAATTTTGAGGAAAGGATGTTCGATTATCTCGATTAGAGGAAGGGTTGCACCTAGTAAGTTAAGGCGCAGATTTTCAGAATCGAAGATAAGGAAACATTGCCTCGATTAAGGGTATTCGATTATTTCAATTTGAAGAAAAATTGCACCTAGTAAGTTAAGGCGCAAATTGTTGAAACTCGAAATAAAAGAATATTACCTCGATTTTAAAGTTTTTTATGAAAACAATTTTGAAAACAAACATGCGAGTTAAATATGAATAAGCAGTTAATAATGGATATTAAACAACACAGTAAGATAAATAAGGAGGTAAATGATATGCAAAAAATTGAAAATGCAAAATACGAGTGCATAATAATTAAAAATAAATGCAAATATTGATGAGGAAGAAAAATAAAGCAATCGGAGATAAAAAAAAATGAGACTTTGGATACTCGGGGGCAAAATTCTAATTTTGGGAAAGTTTAAGGTTAAAAGATGGAATTTTTAGACATTCGCTGGTAAAAATGGAATTTTTTGAAGTTTGAGGGTAAAAATGGAATTTTTGGAAGTTTTGGGGTTAAAAATGGAATTTTTGGGAGTTTCGGAGTCGAAAATGGATTTTTTGGAATTTCGAGGATAAAAATGGAAATTTTTGAAATTTTGGGGTCGAAAATGGAATTTTTGGAAGTTTTAGGGTCAAAAATGAAATTTTTGGAAGTTTGGGGGTAAAAATGGGATTTTTGGAAGTTTGAGGGTATAAATGGGATTTTTGGAAGTTTCGAGGTCGAAAATGGAATCTTTGGAAGTTGGGGGTCAAAATATGATTTCAGGACAGTTTAGGGGTCCTTTAAGGCAATAAAACCAAAAATAAGTGACACGTCGTAGCCTCTCAGGCATCCTGAAGTTAAAGGACTCATTTGAAAATCATAAAAAAATTTTGGGCTAATTTTGTAATTAAACAGAACTTGATTTAGGGATGAAATTAAAAAATTAAAAATAAAAGGGGCTATTTGCACAAATTAACCAAAATCATGACATGTGGCAGCTCTTGGTGCTTTCAAAAGGTCATGAGATTAAATTGAATAAAATATGAAATTGTTGGGCAAATTTTAAAAATACTTAAAAATATGAAAATGATTAAATTGTAAAAATAAAAAAATGCGGAAGGACCAAATACAAAAATAACCCCTTTATTAAAAACACGCGGATCCTCTGGAGCGGGTCGGGTTGGATCTAACCATGGGTCTAAGGTGAAATGTCGTCGTTTTGGGGCTAAAACTGAGCCCTCAAAACGGCGTCGTTTCAGATTGCATATATAAGTTAAAATTAGGTTTTTTGAAACTCATTTCAGCCACCTCTTTCTCAAAAAAAAAACTTTTTTGCCCTTTCTTTTTTTTTCTTCCCTAAAAAACTTCCCCATGTTCGACCATCCTCAGCCGCCGTCCAAGCTTCCCCGGTCGTGTAGGTCGCCATCCGAGCACCCTCCAGTAAACGTGCCGCTGCACCATCGCGCCATCGTTGTACGAACGCCGTCCTTGGAACCATTAAGGTAAAAAAGGTTCCTTTTCACTCGTATTTTTTTAAACAAAATAGATCTAGACTCGGATCCTAACAAATCGAGCCTAGATCTCGGTAAAACAATTGTGTACACCATCTTTCTGAATCTGTTTTTTATTTTTTATTGTTTGAAACACTAGATCTGGATCTAAACCCAGATTTTAAAGAATACCTTAACCCTTTCTTTGTTCTTTAAACATTTTTATTTTCGAAACCCAAAAAGATCTGTTCGATTTTGCCTTTAAAGAAGACCTCAACCCTTTCTTTGTTCTTTACACGTTTTTATTTTCGAATCCCAAAAAGATCTGTTCGATTTTTCCCATTCATGTTTTTATTTTTCCCAGATTTTCCTTATCATTATATATCCCTTTTTTTTTAAAAAATTCAGATCCAAGAAATTTGGGATTCCTTGCTTCTTTAGAATTTGCTTTCATTATTATGGCATTAAAATGTTTTTTTTTAAACATACCCTTGTGTAAAAGAACCATCAAGAGTGAATTCGGAGACACCGTATGTGACGTCGTTGGCTGTGATTCAAGGCTCAGGTGTATCTCTTCAAATTTCTCAAAAGCAAATATTTAGAAGCTTGGTGTTGTATTTAATATTGCTTCGAACTTTGGTATCTATCCTGTATTGCTTTGAATGTGCTGTTTGCTATTGATTTTTTGAATCCCTATTTTTGTATTGATTTTGAATGATCAACAGAGGGTTCGTAACCCGTTACAAAATGGTTTGAATCTGGTTTTATAACTAGAATTTTCAATTATTATAACTTGTTTTTTGCAATTCAATGTACATCTAATCTCTTCTTCTTCTTTTTACAGGTTCGGCGGTGGAGGCTGGTAGCAGTGGCGGTTGGAGCAGCTGGTGGTGGGAGGTCAAGGTGGAGCTAGTAGTGCTGACGTGGTGCTCTTCAGTTGGCTGGGATGGTGGTGGCTGGTGCAAGTTGCTGCCATGCTTTGACTTGTGAATTTGGGTTAGAGATGTAATTTGGGTTTGGGGTGTAATTGGTTTATTTGGGCTTAGGTTTTGGGTCTGTATTTGATTGGGCCAAATTGGGTCCAAAGTTTGTAATTTGGACTTTTAATTAAGTTTTAAATCCATTTAAATTTTAATTAAATTTAAATTTAAAGCAAATTTAAATTTAAAAGATTTAAATTTAAAAATAAATTTGAATCAATTTAAACCCAATAAAAGGCTCAACCCAACCCACGGGCCTTGGTTAAAATTGGGCTTCAACAAGTGCAATTAAAAATTGTGGTATTTTATCTATGATATGATTTATCTCATGCATCGAAAGTTTATACTCATAAAATATACAATTGCTTTGCGAAAGAATTTCTTGATGGTGTTCCATTGACATGGAGAGAAGTTCCACAAAATGGTCCATCTTATACTTTTGAAGTAATGATGGATGAAAATAGTTCAAGAATTCGAACGGTCCATTTTAACATAGCCACCATGGAGATTCATTGTACTTGTAAGAAGTTTGATTTTTGTGGCTATCTTTGCTCTCATGCTTTATGGATTCTTAGTGTTAAAAATGTCAAGAAAATTTCTGATCGATATATCTCTCGAAGATGGACTAAAGATGCTAAAAAAACATATATGGTGGTAATGAAGCTGAGTTTTCACAGCTGTATAACACAGAAGCTGAAGTTGTATTTCGTAACCGTATGATTCGATTTGCTTATTATTTGATTATAAAAAGTCAAACGAAAAAACAAGACAACTTTGTGAGAAGATTTTATATGAAGGAGACATGAAAGTTGAGAAAGAATTGACAAATTTACGTGTCTAAAAGAATTATGAACTCAAAAGAATGATACAAGAGAATATGACAAATGCAAGAGCAAACATTCGATCTAGTAAGTTAACTATATAATCAATAATTTTAAATTCTTTATGTTTTTCTTACATAAGTGATGTATTTTTAATTTAGAAAACGTGAAGAGGTCAATAATTGAAGAACTTTAATTATTGAGCAATGATGATAATATTGTAAAACAGGGTGACAATAAAACTTTTCCAATCATATGTCCACCATGCGTTAAGTCAAAAGGGGTCTCTAATTCTAGACGCAAAGGTCACCTTGAAAAAAGAAAACCAAAAGCATCCCAATTGCACTAGTCGGGTAAGTAATTTGATTATAAAGTTACACTTTGTGGTAAATTTATTTTTTAATTATATTTATTTTAATAAATTTTATATAGAAAAAAGAAAACAATCAGCAATCGAAGAATCTTTAGATGTACCCATTGGCTCTACCATAAGTTATAAACATTTTGTAAGTATAAAATTAATTAGTCGCATATTACATAGAAGTGTTTTTATTGTTGCTATACATTATTAACTCCTTTTTGTCGGTATTATAGGTCATTCCTTCAATAATAATGCCATCAAAGAATATCTATGCATATCCATATCAAAATTCAGTGTAGTTTTTCAACATGGTAAACAAAACTGATAGTTATGTTATATCTATATCTTCTTAGAATGCCATAAAAATAAAACTATTTGCTTTTTTTTCTTAAGACCCCAAGTAGCGGTTGGTGTTTAAGTGGTTCAAATTTACCTTATAATAGCATGCAATAAAGTAATGGTATAATAGCTCCAAATTTGTTTTAGGTATTCATTTTTTTATTTTATTTGTAGATATATAGTATGTTTGATTTTACATCAAATATTCAAGTGATTTTTTTCCGTTAAACAACTTTTTAAATTTTTTTTGTGAATTTAATTATTTTAATCAATTAATTATAGGAATCACTTACACAAAACCAAGGATATCCAGATTCTAACCGTTAATCACATGTTTATTTCATAATAATGTTTATTCTTTTACCAATGAATTATACTTGTATATAATTTATTTATTGTATTTGTTCCAATGATGTAGGATAAAATCCTGGATTGTTTTTTTTGAAAGTCAAAAAGTTGCACTTCATGGTGAAGCTATATTGCTACAGCGAAGTTTGGATTTGGTGGTTAATGGCAATTGATATTAGACTAAATTTTATTTTGTATAAAAGACTTGAATGTTTTATGGTGTGATCGTGAATGTTCTATTGTGTGATCGTGAATCTATGCACTTCCTTATTTGAGGTTCTTTAATCAAGTGTTGAATTCTTTAATTACATTTCTTTGACGTTCCGTAATGAGATTTTTGTTAGTGATTTGTTTTATATTCTAATGTTAATTTTTTATTTCATATTCTGATCTTAATTTCTTACGTCTCATGTTTGGATCTTAACAAGATCTTTTGCAATGAACTATTTTCCTGTTTCTGGAAAGTAAAATGTATAGTTTCATTAATGAAATTATTATATGATCAAATCAGTAAGTAACAATTCTGGAACAATGTTAGCTCTCAATAATATACAAAACAACAATTAAAAGAAATAATTAGAAAGCATATTAACTCTCAAGAACATATCCAATGCTTTGGAAGGGCCACTATGGGCAAGCGTATTTAGAGCTACTTCAGATGCAACATGTCCGACTTGTCTCAAAGTAGAGCAAAAAGTAGGGCTTTCGAAAGTCTCTCCATTAAAACTGATTGTAGCTTTAAATCGAGGAGCATGATCTGATCCTTCTTGGATGCATGAATAAAAAGATGGCAGATTAAAGCAATTTCTTTTAGCCAACTCTTGCAGTTGGTTCTTGTACATATCTACAAATATAACACATTTGTTAAGGAAATTGAAATGAAAAATCTACAATTTAACTTCAGTTCCATACTAATACATTTGCAATATATACACATACAGAAGGTTAAAGAAACTAATATTAGTTTCTTTAATATATATATTGCAATAAGTCCACACAACATCCAACCCATAGAGCATACTTGACAAATAAAAACTTGAAAATAAACCTATAATAATTGCAATAATTACAGGATAGCATTACATAACTACAGTTTATTAACATTGACAAAATATAACATGAACAATACTTACATAGAAGATACCAACTGCTTGAGAAAGCAACAATCTAGTTTCAAGAGAAGTGAATTTGCCACTAAGAAGCCTCCATCTCTTATCAATATTGATATCATCATCTAAACCTTTTTCCACATATTTCTTCTTTTATACATCCAAAAGGGAGTCAAGGAGCTTTTCAACTCCATGAATGAGCAACTTTTGTAGTGTAGAATGGATCCCACTGCAATCTGAGCAACAAAACCACTTCCCTTTCGGTATTTCCTATTGTACAAGCAGCAAATAACCTGCAGGTTGATTGCCTAAAATCACATGCGACTATACTTGACATGTGTTTTTGGTGTTCATGGGGCTGTCTCTATAAGGTTGCTACTAACCGTGTCTGTGTTATTTCTCTATTTTTTTTTCTTATAGAACTTTACCAACAAATGCTTGCCAAAGCTTTAGCCCATTTCTTTGAATCCAAGTTGCTGCTCTTGGAAGTAAATGATTTTTCCTTAAGAGTGAGTATGTTGCTCATTTTCTTCTTCCTTGACCATTAAGCTTCACGTTTAAATATCTGACATTAAAGTGATTTACTTTTGTTATAGATTCAAAGTAAAATATGGAAGTGGCCAAGAATCTGTAAGATTCTCTCTTCTTTTTGTTTAGGATGAAACATCGAGATAGTTTAGTTCAACCCTGCTTTAGAGCTTTCCCTAAACACTGATTCTCTCATGCAATATTTCAAAAGATCCACTTCGGAGTCGACACGTGAGCGATTGTCTGGCTTATTTGGTTCATTTTCACTCCTTTCTCAGTAAGAGACCAAAGGTATAGTAGGAAATGTTCTGGTTTCCACAGTATTGTAAATCGGCAAAAACAAAATAAAATTACGAAAGAGTCCAAACTAATTTTTTAGGTAAAAAATCCCAAAGAAGATAAAGCCACACAATTAAAGAAAAATACTATGCTAGAATTGTGGGACAAAATAATTATTTCACAGTTGAATGAAAAATTAAAAATAATTTATTTTAATCACTAGAAATAGGAATAAACTTAATTTTGTGATCCCTTCATTTTTTTCTCAGCTTGTAATCCTTCAATTGCTAATTTTTAATTGTCCAAAACCTTAACTCTTTTTTTTTCTAGCAGTGAAAAGATGGAGAAGAAAGAAAATATCAAGAAAATCACCTAAATCCTAACTCCACTTCTTCTAAGAGTGAAGATATGATGGAAGGGAGGGAAACACTCACGTCTGATGAAAAAAAAAAAAAATGAATAAAATTAAATATGACATGGAAATTCCTTTTAATTTGAGTTGGAAAAAATATTTAATGTGACATAATATGATTGAGTGGGACCATATATAAAGTTATGAGAAGGGTATATAAAGTAATTTCTCCAAATAGTATAGAATATAAAGTTGACTACCTTAATTAACTAAAAATAATAATTTATGCCCATTGACTATTTAACCAATGCTTTAATATTTCAAAATTAGGAATATCCTTGGTCAGATAGCTTCTAAATTAGGTTATACATTTATTATATGATTTTTATCAATTGTTATCCCATGATTAATTATATTAATTACGGGTAAGATAAATTTTATTAATTAATTTTCATTAATATAAATTAATTAGAAATAAAATAATTTTTTTTGAAATGGAAATTAGTTGGCATTAAAAAAATCAGGGGAAACAAAACAAACATGTCCCCATCCTCACCTACATCAGGACTCAACAATCATAATGAAAAAATAGTCCACAATAAATGCAAAATGAAACAAAACAAGAAAAATAAAAATAAAGAGCAGAGCAATAGAGAAAGTGCAAATGTTAGAAACAAAATTCCCCCAAAACCAGTTACAGCCCTCCATTCTCTGGAAACCAGAAACTCATGAAGCCATCAATAATACCCAGAGGAGAGCGTAGCTTTAGTGTCATCATCGAAGCAAAAGAACAAAAAATTTCGGGTTTTTTATTAAAATAATACAAAAAAAATATTATATACCAAAATAATATATTCTCTCCATTATTTATCAAAATGGTACATTTAAGGGAGTTGTGTCATTTGGGTAGGCGGCACTACTGTTCATTCTAACATAAAAATAATTTTATTAATATTAAATAAATAATAATTTATTTAAATAATAAATTTTTAAAAAAAATACTGATACAGGTTTAGGTTAAATCCGATATTTAAATACGAGTTTGGTATTTGGGTGGTGCCTACCTGATAGGCGGCACCAATGGTGCTTACCTACTAGGCGGCACCTAGTCCCAATGCCTGCTGCCGTTCGTCGTGTGCTGCCTCTGCTGCCGTGTGTTACCCCTGCTGCATGCTGCTACCTGCATGAGAGAAAAAAAAGGTAAGATATATGGGGACCTTAAAATGGTCCCCAAACACTTAACACACACAACACTTGAAGCAAAGAAAGAAAAGAAGAAGAAGGAGGGAAGGAGGGTGGAACGGCAGCAACAAAGAGAGAAGGGAAGGAGAGAAAAGAAGAAGAAAAAAAAGAATGTATGTTGTTTATAGTTTGATTATTATTTAATTTTTTGTATTATTCTTGAAAAAAATTCATTTAAATGTTATTTAAATTTAAATATTATTTAATTATTGTAAGAACTAGAGTTTTATTTTAATTGAAAAAGTTTAAGGAATTTAAATTATAAACGAAATTTTCTTTTATAAAAATGACTTAAAATAAATTTTAAATAGAAATTGCTTCCAATTTAAGAGTGATTCTAAAAATGACTTAAAATTATCAAGACATGGTCCAATAATTATATTAATAGTATAATAGATGAAGTGACCACGTATTATAATTCTATGATTTCACATATTATTATTTCCTAAAATACATTTTTTTACCTTACTTTATCACATATATTATATATGTATGTATGGACCCCTAGTTAATAATATTTTGTTAAAATATTTTAACAAACATCAGTTTATATAAAATATAGATTCATCAAAATATGAGTAAAAAATAAATTTATTCATATTGTATTAAATTATGACATGCATGAAAAATTATGTAAAAATATACTTATTAAAAATTTATATAAAAGTTAAATGAAATTTAATTGAGATGATAAAGTTAAAATTTTAAATACATTTTATTGATTTTATATAAAATTAAAAAAATATACTAATAATAATCTAATGGTTTCAATTATTTTACTTAGTATGCAAGTGTCACAGGTTGATATTTTAACTCCGATCACGTGTGGTCTTAGGGTTGGTTCCTATAACAAGAGTCCTAATTCAACTTTCGATCTTTGCTTGAGAATACTTAAGCCATGACAAGCACAAGAGAGCACAAAAAAGAAAAAGAGAGTTTATATTTGAGATTATTTAATTTAATTCATTTGATATATTTAAATATTTTATATATTAAATATTTTTTAAAAATATTTTTTAAAATGACAAATTAAAAAAATATATATATATTAGTAATTATTTTAATATTTTTTAAAAAGAAACGTTAAAATATAGTTAATTGCCCTTCGTGGTAATTATTTTTTAAAAAGTAAAAAAGAAAGAAACACAAATGTAGTAAATATTTTAATATTTTTTTCATCAAACAAAACTCTTATATTCGATATTTATATTTTAATAAATTACGAAATATTTTTCTAATATAAATTTAACACTTAACCCGCAAAATGTAAGAGTAAATTCAATACTTAAAATTTTAATTTATCAAAGTAATCAACATATAATTATTTGTTTTTATATATATCAAGAATTTTAATTACTTCTAGTTAAAAATTGTATTAATTACTTCTGACAGATTGATAATCTCAATTTTTTATTGTAGATATGAATATAGATTCGTTAATTAAGGATGATGGCTACATATCGACATCTGTATATGTACAAGTAATAAATTGTTATTTGTTACAGTATAAAAAGTTCATTTAATTTACGATATTAAACTAAGTTATATTAATTATATAAGTAATTTAATAGTCTCAGGATGTGTATTGGAAATTAAGGGCTCGCGTGAATAGGATAAATTATGAACCAGACGAATGCATCATGTCATACTTGATTGCAGCTGGATTTGGAGCTGCTTCAGTGATTCGGACATTCGATTTGCGTTACGACTTAATTTCTGTTTTGGTCGAGCGGTGGCGGCCAGAGACCCACACGTTTCACTTACCATGTGGTGAGTGCACCATCACACTAGAGGATGTTGCACTGCAGCTTGGGCTTCCAATTGACGGGATGCCTATTACGGGGTCATCGACGGTATATGACCCGACGGCCCTTTGTGAAAGCTTATTGGGAGTCTCACCCGGTGATGGTGAATCGAGATTCACGGGATTGAAGTTCACATTGTTGAGGAAAGATTTCACCCTCTACCAGCTGATGCCATCGAATTTGATGTGATGTGTGGCGCTCGAGCTTATATATTGCACCTTATAGGGGGTGTACTGATGCTGACGGCAAATGGAAACAGAGTGCACATCATATACTTGACCCTATTGACTGATTTTAATGAAGCGGGTCAATATAGTTGAAGCTCGGCAGTACTAGCGATGTTGTATCGTGAGCTTTGTCGATGCACAAAGCCTGCTGTTGTTGACATTAGCGGGTGTCTAATATTGTTACAATCGTGGGCCCTATATCGAATGTCTTTCTTGGCTAATATCAAACACCTGTCATACGTTTTCCCACTTGTGAATAGGTGATAACATCTAATCTTTGTCCACAATTATTTGATTTTTTTGTATGTAAATTTGATATAATAAGTTATTTTTCGTAGATGGCACGGGAATCCGAATATCGGAAGGTCATTCACGGTTCCGATATATTGGTAGATGATCGAGACACATGCGAGAGAGATGGTAAGTTATTCGTGACATGCAATTACATGAATTTTCATTTATTAATATTAATTGAGTCGTCTTACTATAACAATGTTATTTAAATTTATTGTTCCTTTGGATGCCCTATTCAGTCCCTAAGGTGGCGACTACTATTCCCGATTTTGCCCGTAACCACTCGCATTTGTGGTGCATTGACGCACCAGTTATATGCTTTCAGATAGTCGAGTGGTACCACGAGGATCGAGTACTTTGACAATTCGGGTACATACAAACCATCTCGAGAGACCCAGTAGATTTAGGAGATATTCATGATATCGATAAGAAGGGCAGATCGAGAATGGACTAGGGGCAAGTGCACAAAAGATACGTTGCAGAGTAGGCGAGACGGGTGAAGCGGATACCTCAACGTGACATAGATCACGGTTTCACTTTTGAGGTATCCGTAGAGTATAGACAGTGGTATTTCCATACGGGGAAACCATACATATATGGTGGGCAAACAATGTTACCCCCATTCATGCTACCACGTGGGCACCACTTTCAACCGCTTGAGCCTGAGCCTGAGCATGAGCCGTAGCATTATTCGGAGCCTACACTCGAGTCGGAGCGTAACACCGAGCCAACGCCTGAGTCGTATAATCCAGGGTGGTCAGGGAATGCATATAATACAAGTCGATCAGCGCACAAGTATCATTCAGAGTTTCTCGGGTCCAGCACCGATAAGCAGGATCCGAGATCGTCTTTGATGTTTGATATCTTCAGCCCGATACCATCACAGTTCTCTATTCCTTTCAGCTCGTTACAGTACTCTACTCCTCCTCGCCCATTACCGCTACAGAACTTTAGTCATGACTCATCATCATCAATGACACTCGAAGGTGCGAAAGACGATGACATTGAACATCGTGAGCACCCGTAACGTGCTTGTCGACCACCACAACGTTTTACTCCTAGAACCACACCATCGAACCATCAAATACGATGGATATTAGAATTAAATATGTTTATGTTTATGTATGCAAATATTTTGTATTTCCTTTTTCTACACAACAACTACTTATGATCGTTTAATGTCATTTGCTAAACCTCATTAAATAAATTCAACATAAAAATTATTAAATAAATTCAAATTTAAACAGAATTAATTCCAAATTCAATCATAAACTTAATTAATTCTAACAAAAAAATGACCAATAAAAATAGCTTAAGCCGGGCCCAATCCGGATGACTGACCAATATGGTAGGTTTGTTGGGGGCAATTACATCGAGTATGCCCAACTAGCCTACATATTCCACACAGCTTGCTGCCATCTATTTTCTCCATAATGTCCATTTCATTGCGGATTCTGGAAACATTCAGACTACCTTTCGGATTCCTTTGCAAACCTCTGTTCGGTATAAGCTCGAAAGTCATCGGAGGCATCTCCCATGTGGACAAGTCAGGCAGGACAGGGAACTCGTTTTCACAAATACGTAATGTGCGCTGGAGAGTGTAAACGGGGTCGATGAATTGTTCAACATTGAGCGACACTTTAACACAAGCTGCAACGACATGCGCACATGGATAACGAAGTGTATCGAACCTCCTGCAATCGTAGTGTTTGTTCTGCAAATCAACCCCGTATGACCTAGGTGGAATACTAGGTTTTTGCCCAATTGTCTCTGTAACTTGAAATCGTTGAAATTATCGTGAATATATTTCAATGTTCATCGTCCTCGCTCTTTGACGGTTTGCATCCATTGCATTCTTGACTGTTTCGACAAAAACGTGTCCAGCATTCATCTGGTCGATTTGTCGCGTCCCTATTACTAGCATCAAAGTAGTCAGCCTGTAGAACGTAGCCGAGAACACGGATGAAATTGATAGATATCGTATTCTCTTGAACACGCCATTAACTGACTCAGCCAGGTTGGTCGTCATTTGACCATATCGATACCTGTTATCAAAACTTTGAGCCCATTACCACAGCTCCATGGTACCCAACCACTCTCGCAACGGCTTGTTCGTTTCACCTTCCATGTCACGCTCAAGTCTGGTCATTTTTTGCCGAAATCGATGTGGCTCTAACTCGTACGCTGTAGGAATATTAAGAAAACATAAGTTATGCTCTTGAATTAAAACATAAAAAAATATAACTTAAAACAAAATTTCTTTACCCATTCTCACAAGTCGTCTTCGCCCGTCTGCATTCTTATATTCTTTTTGAAAGTTGGTCGCAATGTGTCGGCTACAATAAATCGATCTCCATGGTACACCGGTACGTTTAATGGCCGCAATAATCCCCTTCCCTCTATCGGAGATGATGCAAATATTATCGTTATGAAGAACATACCTCCGCAAGTTCGTAAAAAAGAATTCTCATGATTCCATATCTTCTTTGTCCATAATAGCAAATGCTATCGGGAGCACATTCTGGTTCTCGTCTTGAGCCACCGCAATTAGTAGAATCTGTGTATATTTCCCGTATAGCCAAGTCCCATCTACTTGGATAAATGGCTTGCAGTGAGGAAAGGCTCTAACACAGGGATCAAACGTCCAAAATATATACTGGAAAATTCTTCTTCCCAGTTGTAAGTTGTTATCCGGACCATAATAAGGTTCTGTCACCAACTCAATCGCAGTCCCGGGCACGTATTGTCGCATTGCAGCTATCCACCCTTGCACTCATTGTACAATGCATCCCAATCACCGAACAACTACTCCATTACCATCTGTTTCGCAATCCATTCATTTCGATATGAAACTCGATAATGGAATCGTGCTTGCATCTCGACAATCAGTGTAGAAACTTTGATGGTCGGATCGTCCTTCACCATTGGCATGATATGTGTGCAGATAGTTCTGGAATCGAGTTTCCGGTGATCTTCTGACAAACGTGTTAAACTGCATGTGTGAGGCCCAACAAATTTTCTTATCTCCTACTTTTGCGACTTCTGGATAAATGCAGCTCGTACCCGCCAATTGCAGTCTTCTGTCCAACTCTCTCCAATATATAATGTCGTTTAGACACGACGACTTTGTAGTCCACTGACAAATTCATGCTATACCACTTAATAGCAAATACGCACTCTTCCTTCGAGTCAAACCTTTGACCCACGAATAACTGTTCAGGTTCTGGTGTAAGTGCCAATCGGTGAGCAGGCATTATATCAAGTTACTCTTCGAAATTGGCTGTATATGTCGCATCAGGGTCTATAAGTGACGTGTGCCCTAGTAGGATAATTGTGCATCACAATACATCGACCATCCGGGACCTCGTCATTCAGGCCTTCCTCATCGATATCATCCAGGACCTCGTCCATGTCGGGATCACTATCAATATCGTCCTCGTGATAAGAAGGATCACTACTATCATATCCATCATCACCATCCGCATCATTATCGGGTGCAACATTAAGATTGTTATTAATCCCACTGATCCCGCGAGCTACAGATTGATTATCAACGAAGGATGTCGGAGCCATCATACTTAATGGAGTGGAATCTTCAGCTCTCTCAACATCAGTTAGCTCAGAAAATAACTGAATCGGTGCATTTTCATTACTCTGATTCCCACAATAAAGAGCGATCATTGTCTCAACATCTTCATCCTCTACGAGTTCCATCTCGGTAAATTTGATAGGATCTGTTGAAACTAGAAACTTATTGAAAAGTTTTGAGATCCTTCTCCCACAATGTCTAGCAATTCTTTCACTAATTTTTGCCTTCATATTATCCACCGAGACATTTTTACTAAATCTCATTGCTAGTTGTTGACGACATTCAAATACACATCCAATTGTTGTCGTCAAAATTTTCCCATCGAAATAAACGCATACGAAAAATTGATTTTCAATTTGTTAAAATAAATAAATAAGATTTTTTTACACAAATAATATAAAAAAATTATTTATTATAAATAAATAGAATTATAGTTAAAATTTTCTGCTAACCTTCTGTTTCCTTTTCTTCTTCAAAAATTTTGCTTCCTTTCCTTCTTAAAAAATTTGCTGTTAAAATTTGCTTCTCTTCTTTTTTTCTTTCACTCAATAATTTGTGTTTAAACTGATCTGATGGGGGGTTTAAATAGTTTTGACAAAGGCACCACTAGTGCCGCCTACCCAGTAGGCACCATTGGTGCTGCCTACCCTAAAGGCATCATTTGTCAAATTTTAATTTTATTTAATTTAATTTTCTTTTTTTAATATAAAAATATATAAAATAAAAAAAATTAGCACCACTCACCTAGGTGTACTATTTTGGTAAATATGGAGAGTATTATTTTGATAAATAAATATTTTTTTATATTATTTATTTAAAAAAATTTAAGTTAGTCTTATTCAATATTTAATTTAATTTTTTAATTTTATATTATTATTTTCTACAATTCTTATAAAAAAATATTTTTTTACTTTTTAAATTTTTTATAATTTGAATGGATTAAAATATATATATTTATATTATTTAAGTTATTAATTTTATTTTTTGTATTATATTTTGGTGTATAATTTTTTTTTGGTATTATTTATGTCAAAACCCCTAAAAATTCGGATAAAAAATACGATATGGGATTGGTGCAGGCTGCCAAGTAGGCACCTTTGGTGCCGCCTGGCAGGTAGGCACCACTAGTGCCACCTATCAAGTAGGCACCACCTCTTGTACCACTTTCGTATTTAAATACCGGGTTTATATTTTATCGGGTGTTGTTTAATATTAAACAATTCTTGTGTCAGACATGAACAGTAATGCCACCTACCCAAATGGCACCACTCCCCCCAAGTGTACCATTTTCGTAAATAATAGGGAGAATATATTATTTTGGTATATAATATTTTTTTTGTATTATTTTAATAAAAAACCCAAAAACTTCGGATGAAACTAAAGCATAAAAAGACTAATGTAGAAAAGAGTAGTTCAACCTGTCAACCTCCGAGACTCGTTTCACTGCCTCCGGTGCATCCTGGATTTAGAATCAACCCTTACGAAATCGACACCTTTCCTTGGCCATGGTATGAGCCGCATTATTTGCTTCTCTCCTAATTGATGAAAAGTAATTTGCTCAAAAAAACCTAACGTTCGTTTGATATTTGCTAAGATCAAGCTGAGGACTGATCTATCATTTGTGTTTGCATGCAATTTTTTTTATTATCGTCAATGAATCTCCCTCAACCTGGATGCGACGAAAACCAATCTCCTGAGCAAACTAAATCGCCTGCTCGCACACCTGGGCTTCTTCAACAAAAGCGTCGACAATATTAAAATGAGGGTGAGTACACGCCCCCATGATCATTCCACTTTTATTTCTTGCAAGAACATCTGAGATATATGTTTTTTTCTTCTAGATTAAAAGATGAGTCAAAGTTAATTTTGATAAAATTCGGATCAGGTTGTCTCTATTGAGTCTGTGTAAGAGATCATCTAGGATGTCTCATTGTTTCTAGGCTTTCAATTTCAGTCAACTAGCATAGAATAAACACTACTATTTCTTGCACTGTTTGTCTCCTACCCTCATGAATCAACTTGTTTCTTGCAAACAAATAGTCTAAACAGATAAGGTCATCAAATTTTTACTTCTGTCATCTGTTGTTTAGAAAAACTCAACTAACCAAGTCTTATATTTTGGATGCTTCGACATAAGGGGCACAGGGAGTTGCAAAGAAGTCCAAATCTAGCTTATTACTAGGCAAAACTATAGGCATAAAATTGTTGTAGAATTTCCACATTGTGATTTTAATCTTCTCTAGAAATTGTAACGCCCATAAGTCCAAGAAGAATTTTTTTTAGGGGGCCATAGGATTAGACAGAGCTTGTTGTAAATCCGACTTTCCTTGTGCTAGTAGCTTATAGCCACTCTTCAGAGTGCACACACCCGATCCCTTCAACCTCCAAATCTTAGTATTAGGTAGTGGTGACCTGCCAGAGGTATAGACAAAATGGCTTGCACTTGATCCTCCGCTACAATCTCACGAATACCTATGTCATTCCAAGTACCCCTTTCATGATTAATTAGCTGCGATATTGTCGTATACCTTATATTAAATTCTTAACATCGAATCCATCCATCTCCAAGTCCTGGGATCCAGGGATCATTCCAAATCACATACTCTCCATCACAAATACGCCAACCCATGCCTTTCTCCAACAAGCCATGTGCGCTCATTATGCTTCTCCAGGTAAGAGAAGGGTAAAAACCTAAACTCGTCGATAAGAAATTCGTATGAGGAAAATATCATGCTTTCAAAACTCTAGCTAATATAAACAGTCTAGTTGGGACCAAATACGTTAGCATTATTTTGATAATAAAGATAAATTAAACAAGGCTAAATCACGAAAGCTTAAGCCCCAAAGGACTTAGGCAAGCATAAAAACTTCCAAGAACTCCAATGAATGCCTTTTAACATTTTCGAATTTTTCCACTAGAAATTATTAAGCATGTTTTCTAATTTAGAATAAAAAGTTTCAGGAAAAAAGCATTGCATCACATATATTGGTAGAGCTAGCAAAATAGCCTTAATTAAAGTTTATTTCCCACCCATAGATAGGAAACACAGATTTCAATTATCCAATCTACTGCGAATTTTGTCTACGTAATGCACGAAAGCCCTCTCTTTACTCCTTCCAACCATCATAGGCAAGCCAAGATATTTTTCAAGATTCAAAGACACCCGAACTCTCAAAGTATTACTTATAATGATCCTATCCCTTTCAGTCACATTAGCCCCGAAATATATCAAAGACTTATCATAAATAATCATTTGACCAGGTCTCTCATATCCTGATACCACCCGATGAATATTTTTCGCTCCTTCCTTCGTAACTTCCCCAAAAAGGATGTTGTCATCCTTAAAGAATAAGTGGTTAATGGTCATCCGCCCTCTTCATATGCAAACACCTTATATGAAATTATTTTGTTGAGCATCAATCGGGATTGTTGAAAACCCTTCAACACGTAGAAGAAATAAATAAAGACTAAGTGGGTTTCCCTGTCGTAAACCGTCAATGGCACAAAACTAGCACTACAACCACCATTGATGCCCACTGTGTAAGTGACAGTAGCTACACATCTCATGATCAAAGTCTCCCAGTCTACATGAAATCCGAACTTCAACATCACCCCTGCCAAGAAATCCCACTCGACTCTATCATTAGCCTTACTCATGTCGAGTTTGAGAGCAAAATTACCTTTCTTGCCCCATTTCTTACTTTTCAAAATGTGTAGAATCTCAGAGGCGACCAAGACATTGTTCGAAATTTGCCTACCTGGTATGAAAGCCCCTTCTATCTCATGAGCACAAAAATTTAAAAAACCATTTAAAAAAATATGATATCTTTAAGATAAATAATCTTTAACCAATTTCATTAAAATAATAATATTAGTAAAAAATTAAATTGTTAGTAAATAATAAATACTATAGTAGAAATAATAGTTACATCTATAAATGAATAAAAATAGAACACTTATAAATTAAGTATAGATAATAAAGTTGATAAACCGCCATATTAGTAAATAATGAATAATATAATCATTTTTTGGCTCAATGGCAAGAGTAGGTATAGGAGTTTAGGTTCAATCCCAAGCAACCTCGTTTCTCTCCTTCAATATTCAATTATTAAAAAGTAAAAAAAATATAATCAATTAATAAAAGATAAAAGAATTTTTGTACTCTTACAAATATATTATTTTTAAGTTTTTTTTTTTATAAATAATTTCTAAGTTTTGAAATAAGCCAAACTTAGTAAGCTAACTATACCAAAGTCTTCAAATTGTATGTTAAACTATTAAAACTTTAAAATATTTTGATTAATTGTAATAAAAGAGTTAATTGACCAACTATCCCTAAATTATGATATTCATTTTAAATTAGTTCTCAAACTTTAAAACATTCTAATTACATTCCTAATCTATCAATGTTATATTAATAAGATCCTTCAATTACTAAAATCGTTAATTTAACCGCTAAATAGGATATCAGATCTTATGTGAAATAATTTAAAATGAAAATTTTAAAGAAAAATGAATATTCTAAAATGGATGTTATAAAAAATATTGATTTTGAGGTTTTTGAAGCTTTTACAAACTATCGCTCACTCTTTATTTTTTTCAGTTTTATTTTAATTTTAGTTTTGATTTTTTTTAAAAGTTATAAGATAACATTTTAGTTTTCTTTAAAATTTCCATTTTTATATTACGTAACATAAGATTTTATTTGTCATTTAATGGTAAAATTAATGGTTTTAGTAATGGAAGGACCTGATTTATATAACATCAAAATTTAGGGATGGAATTAAATATTTTGAAGTTTTGGGATCAATTTGGAATGATGATAATAGTTTGAAGATGTTTGGTGCAATTAACACGTATTAAAATTATAAGTAAAAGCTTTTCAATAGTTATTACCAACTCTAAAAATCAAACAATAAATGATATATAATTTTTTATGGTAAACTAAATTCAAGGTTATTAAACTAGTAGTAAGTTTACGTTTTTGTCACTTAACTTTAAAAAGTTACAAAATAGTCATTGAATTATTCGAAAGGTTTCTTTGCAATATACCTTAGTGTTAAAATTGAACGTAGCAAATGATGAAATATTGCAAAGAAACCTTAAAGAGAAAGAACACACAGATTTTACGTGGAAACCCATTCGAGAAAAAAACCCACGGGTAAAGGAGAAGAAAATTCATTAATGTCGAAAATCGAATGATTACAAGAAGAGATGACTACGTCTATTTATAGGTTGAAAAATCTTATTCTAATAAATAAATAAATAATAGAAGTAACGTAATAAGGTTGAAACATCGTATTCTAATCAAAATAAAATAGATTACTTATTTTAATCAAAATAAAATAAAAGAAACGTAGTTATATACGGACTTTTATTTTATTTTACTACTATATTTTATTTTAACAAGAATTCTAGTCACCCAATTCTAACTTAATGAACAGGTTCTTTCCCACGAACACTCAACGAACAAGTTCTCTGTAACATCCAAAACCCGACACCATCGTCGGTTAAGGTTCTGACGGTTCCAGATCATTTATAGAAGTTGACAGACATTAATTTAATTTTTTAATTAAGTCACATCCAATAGTCTTGCTTACAATGCAAATAAGAATCTCCTACATATCTACAACATCTTAATTTAACAGGGCTCGATTGAATCATAATTAAACAACTCGTGAATATACCAAATTTTCCAAAACAGGGGTCACACGGTCGTGTGTCTCAAACACACATCCGTGTGCCCTGTTACACACGTCTGTGCCTTCGGTCGTGGGCACACCCAAAATACCTCCACACGTCTATGTCACAAACCATGTGCCAGGTCATGTGAGCATGCGAAATTACCCCAGACGCCCGTGTACGAGATCGTTTGCTGGGCTGTGTGTAATTTCGAAATAGGCCCATACGGTCGTGACCCAACCCGTTTATAGCCCATGTGAGACCTGCACCTAAATTTCTTAAGGTACATGCCCATGTAGTGGCTCGTGTTACAAGCCGTGTGTACCTACGAAAAGCCAAAAATAACATGCAAAAATTTCCATAAGACTCACTCAACATGTACTTAACTTAACATAGTTCAATTACCTTTAAACATACATCAAAATACGGCAAATCATATTCATATCCTGGCCATACCATTGATATTCATCAATCTAATTAAATATACTCATCACCATTCAAAATGCATATAAAACATACAAGTCAAGCAAGCATTATACATTTTCTTCCAAGTTGTATTCTTTAAACTATATTCATTTCAAAGTTTAACAAAACTTAAGCAAGGTACCAGTTTATCATCCTAATACATACCATGTAACCAAGTGACTTAAAGTTTACCGAATGAGCTCCCGAGATAGTGTGATTTTTTCAAGATGATCCGATCTTCAGATAGCAAAATGAAATCTACAAAATAGCAAATAGATAAGCAGGTAAGCTTATAAAGCTTAGTAAGTTCATAATAACATTAACTTACAAAATGACCATTTTAGTTATAGAAAGAGTAGTGACACATCTTCGTAATTTCGTGATATTAGCATTAGGTAAATCTCTTCAGTCTTTTAGAAATTTAGCTCATACGAGTCCAAACAAAATTTTAATCGATTTACGATGCTGCTCACACAAGCTGATGAGAATCAACAACGTATGCAGGACCTCAACCATCACTATGGTCTATGTTACCCACTCACGATACTGCTCACATAAGCTGTCAAGAATCCACAACATATGAAGGATCTCAGCCATCGTAAGAGTCCATACAATTAGTATCCAATATTCAATCAGAATTCATCAACTCACAATGCTGCTCACATAAGCTATCAAGATACTGCAACGTATGCAGAATCTCAACCATCGCGTCGATACAGATTACTGGCCCAAGGCCTAACACTTAATTTCTTCATTCATTCCTCAATTTATCAAGCATATTTAATTTGCTACAATAACAATGGAGTGTAAGAAGGATTGTTACAATATAAAAATAATAGCACAAACATACCAAACGAAATCACAGTTAAAGCTAAACTCTAGGGACTATTTTGTAATTTTCCTCTTTTTACGATCGATAGCATGATCTTGATCTATCATAACAAATCATTAAATTATCATTAAATCATGTAATTTAAAGCATTTAATACATTTAAGTCCTTTTTAGGAAATTTACAAAATTACCCTTAAAATTTTATTTTTATTCAATTTAGTCCTTAGACCTTAAACATGTAAAATAGCAATTTTATCTACAAACCTTTACCACTTGAAAACCTAAAGGTGTTTTCCCAACCTCTACATACAATTATTTCACAACAAATACATGCAATTTTACCATTTTAGTAATTTAGTCCTCAAACACTAAAATAATCAAAAATCACTTAACAAAATCATCAAATCTAACAACCAAGCTCACAATACTTCCATAGACTTTCAAGAATAAGCTCATCCATCAATGGAAAGATTTATAACATTTGAAAAAATCACAAATAAGTCCTTGGGTTAACTAGATTAAGCTAATACGGACTAAAAAATAAAAATTATTAAAAACGGACGAGATTTACTCATCGAAATCAAAAGCCCAAGCAAGCCGAATGTTTCCTCTTCTTTACCTAGGGTTTCGGTTCTAAAGATTGAAGAAAGAAGATGATTTTCATCTTTACCCAATTATTTGTTTTAATTTTATCAACCTTTTTACTAAATTACAATAATGCACTTTATTTAATCATTGAAATCCATTATTTAAAACACTAGAACCGTCCATTAATATTCCCAAGGTTTAATTACTATACTAGTTCCTTTAATTACCCTCCTTTAACTATTTGATAAACTTAATCAATAGAACCCAACTTCCTCCACCTTTACGATTTAATCCTTAATACTTAACTATTCAAACGATAAAATTTCTTAACCAAAATTTAATACGACATTAATGAAATCATAAATAATAAATAAATTAAATTTACGACCCGACTTGTCGAAATTGTGATCCCTAAATCACTATTTTCGACACCACTAAAAATAGTGCTATTACAACTCCCCTTTAGGAAATTTCATCCTAAAATTTCTTACCAGTAAACGGATTGGAGTACTATCATCTTATCGACACTTCTGTCTCCCATGTAGCTCCGTCTAACCCATAACGATTCCATAAGACTTTTACCAACGGTACTCTCTTGTTTCGTAACTCTTTCACTTTGCAAGCTAGAATTCTAATCGGTTCTTTGGAATACGACAAATTTGGTTGTATCTCAACCTCACAAGGAGTAATCACGTGAGTAGGATTTGATCTATATCGTCTCAACATCGAAACATGAAAGATATTATGAATTTTCTCAAGTTCTAGAGGCAAAGCTAGCTTGTAAGCTACAAGACCTACCCTCTCAATAATCTCATATGACCCAATAAACCTCGGACTTAATTTTCCTTTCTTACCAAAATGTAACACCTTTTTCCAAGGTAAAACTCTAAAAAAAAACTCGATCTCCAACTACAAACTCTATGTCTTTACTCTTGAGGTCTGCATAAGACTTCTATCAATCAGATGCTGCCTTTAAGCAATCACAGACTATCCAAACTTTATCTTCTGTCTCATAAATCAAATCGGTCCCAACCAGCTTAGATTCACTTAGTTCTGACCAATATAGTGGTGTTCTGCACTTTCTACCATACAGAGCTTCAAATGGTGTCATCTTAATGCTGGATTGGTAACTGTTATTATAAGCAAATTCTACAACCGGTAGGTATCTTTCCCAATTGCCTTCAAACTCAAGTACACAACATCACAGCATATCTTCTAAAATATATATTACTCACTCGGACTGACCATCTGTCTGCGGATGGTATGCAGTGCTAAAATTCAATCTGGTACCCAATGCTTCATGTAGCTTACCCCAAAATCTTAAAGTAAAATACGGATCCCTATCAAATACAATAGATACTGGCACTCCGTGCAGTCGCACAATCTCATATACATACAACTCAGCTAACTTCTCAAGTGTGAAATCTACACGAGCAGGGATGAAATGAGCTGATTTGGTTAGTCTATCAACTATAACCCAGATCTAATCTTTCTTCCTCGGTGTTAGTGGCAGCCCTGTAACAAAGTCCATAGTGTCTCGCTTCCATTTCCACTCAAGAATGGAATAAGTTGCAACAAACCGGACGATACTTGATGCTCAGCTTGTACTTGCTGACACACCAAACATCTAGTTGCATACTCAGAAATCTCATGTTTCGTACCCGACCATCAGTACATTTTCTTCAAATCGTTATACATCTTTACAATCTCGATATGAATAGAGTAGGTGCTACTATGAGATTTTTTCAAAATGTCTCATTTCAAATCCAGATCGTTAGGAACACATACTTTGTCCCGAAAATACATCATACCTTCAGCTTCCACAGTGAACTCTATAGTGGAATCACTCTGAACCTGTTCTTTCTTGGCTACGAGCTTCAGATCATCTTTCTACAACTCTAGAATTGTTTGCAAAAATAATGGTCTCGTTCTAAGTGCAGCTATCATAGAACCATCAGCCTTCATAGATTAATGTGCATTCAACACCCACAATGTAAACAATGATTGTCGGCTTAAGACATCTGCAGCGACATTAGTTTTTTCCCAGATGATAATCAATCACAAGATCATAATCTTTCAGTAGTTCTAACCGTCATTGCTGTCTCAAATTCAGCTCCTTCTGAGTTATCAAATACTTCAAACTCTTATGATCTATAAATATGTGGCATCTCTCACCATAAAGACAATGAGGCCAAATCTTAAATGCAGAAACTATGACAGCTAACTCTAGATCATGGGTTGGATAATTTCTCTCATGCGGCTTTAACTGTCGGGAGGCAAAAGCTATCACTTTTTTAGCTTGCATCAATGCATATCCCAACCCATTTAGTGACGCATCACTATAAATAATAAATTCTTTCCTCGTCTTAGGTTCTGTCAAAATCGAAGCTTCTGTTAACATTTTCTTTAGTTGATCAAAACTCTACTGACACTTTTCTTACCAAACAAATTAAACATTCTTCTAAAGCAACTTTGTCATTGACAAGGCTATGATGGAGAAATCTTAAACAAACCGATGATAATAACTCGTCAATCCCAGAAAACTACGTACCTCAAAAGCATTCTTCAAAACTTTCTAGTTGAGAATAGCAGAATCTTACTCGGATCAACCCATATTCCTTCAGAAGATACAACATGACCTAGAAATCCAACCTCTCTAAACCAGAACTCACATTTCCTAAATTTTGCATACAACCGCTTTTCTCGCAAAATTCGTAACACCTCTCTTAAACGTTGAGTATGATCTAACTCTGTCTTGGAGTAGATTAGTATATCATCAATAAATACCACTACAAATCTATCCAACTAAGGCTGAAAAAATCAGTTCATCAATCCATAAATGCTGCTAGAGCGTTAGTCAACCCAAATGACATTACCAGAAATTCATAATATCCATATCGGGTCTTGAATGCAATCTTTGACACATCATAGTCTTTGACTCGCTTCTGATAATAACCTGACCTGAGGTCTATTTTAAAAAATACTATTGTACCTTTCAACTGATCAAACAACTCATCAATATGAGACAACAGATACTTATTCTTTACTGTAACTTTGTTCAGCTACCGATAATCTATGCACATTCTCATTGAACCGTCCTTTTCTTTACAAACAATACTGGTACACCTTAGGGTGATACACTCGGACGAATAAAGCCTTTATCAAGTAACTCTTCCAACAGTGCCTTAAGTTTTTTTAACTCGGTCGGTGTCATTCTATACGATGGAATTGATACCGGAGTAGTACAAGGTATTAAATCAATGCCAGACTCCACTTTTCAGATCGGAGGCAATCCTGGTAACTCTTTACGAAACACATCTGTAAAACTCATTAACAATCGGTACCCGATTCAGTTCTATCCTTGACTCTTGAGTATCAAGTATATAGGCTAGAAATGCCTCACAACCCTTACAAACCATTTTTTGTGCAGAAATAGCTAAAATCACACTAGCATTATTGTTTAATTTATTAGACTCGACTGTGATCATCTCGTCTTTCAGGCATTTTTAATTAATTCGTCTCTGTTTGCAGTTAACCACCGCATCATGCTCAGATAATCAATCCATACCCAAGATCACATCGAACTCATAGAAGCGTAGTAACTTCAGATCTACAGGAAACTCACAGTTTTGAACTTTCAGTGAACATTTACGACACACCAGATTAATTAGGACACTTTGACCCAATGAGTTTGTAACTTGAACATTAAATTCAGTTAACTCAACAGACAATTTTTTATCAGTTGCTAAAGCAGTACAGATATAAAAATGAGTCGACCCTAGGTCAATCAAGGCATACACAATATCATTAAAAAGATAGAATATATCTTCTCTGACTCAGATGGCATATGTTCGTGCAAGTGCTCGAACTTCAAACCTGTTTGAACTATCTTTATTATCATTACGATTTCCACTCACATTACTACTCTAACCTGGACTTTTACCCTTTTATGGTGTGACCAAGGGTTTTACACTCCGATTCTCTATTTCTTTAGGTATCATCGGAAGTTACGTACCAAGTAATCAGTCACTCCACATCTGAAGCATGCCCCCTTTTTTCAGTTGGCACTCACCTTGATGAAATCTCCCACAATATCCATACGTAGGATTTGGTGCATTACGAACACTAACCA
Source organism: Kokia cookei (assembly GCA_039519145.1). NCBI lineage: Eukaryota > Viridiplantae > Streptophyta > Magnoliopsida > Malvales > Malvaceae > Kokia > Kokia cookei. The sequence continues at coordinate 17,017,045 of CM076908.1, forward strand.
CACTATCCGCAAGCCTATTTTTAAATCTAGATTCAGGTTGTCCTGATCTTATACTTTGAAAATCGGATAAAGCTACTATACGATTCTCATTTTCTTTTAATTTCTTCGGCAGCGGTAAAGAGAAAACAATAAAAGGGTTCTTACCAAATTCCCAAAATTTCTTCTCTCTTTGTCTCTTATGAATATAAATTTCCTTCATTTTCTGTGCTCGATCTGTCAACATAACAAACGGTCGTAGTTCTGAACCACCAATCATCATTTTAATTTCGTCATTCAACCCATCTTTAAAATGGATACACAAAGTTTCACCTATCGGCACAATTTCTCGGCATACTAGCTAAGGTATACAAATTCTCGTTCATATTCAGCGACTGACTTGTTTCCCTACTTTAATTCCAAGAACTCTTTCTTTTTTTGATCCAAATACCGTTTACTGATGTATTTCTTTGTCAGGAACCATTGTCGGTACTGTCGTCTACCAGTTATAAGCCTCATCTTTCAATAGTGATGCGACACACCTCAAATAGTCTTTAGGAGGACAGACCATTTCATTCAGAACTCTTAAAGTATTTTCCAGCCAGTATTCAACTCTAGATGGATCGTCCTCGGTACTCCCTCAAAATTCCTCTGCCCTGTACTTTTTGACTTTACCTATCGAAATACAACGTCTCTATTCTACCATGGGAGGAGGTGGAGGCACGATGGGAGGTACTACATGTCGTACAATAGGGAGGCTACGGAGCCATTAGATTATTTCTCATAAACTCGGAAAACCATTGACCCATCAAACCAAAGAACCTATTTTTCACCTCATTTTCAGTCATCGGTATAACCGTTACTCCTCGTCTCACACCAGAATCAAAAGTTGGGATATTGCTATTTACCACATTGGCTTCTCCTCATTCTGAATCAGACATTTTTACTTATCTGCAAAAGTTCAAGGTCAGATCGTATCTATCATAATCACACAATCATAGGTTTATATGGCATGTGATTCTAAACTTTTAAATTCATAATTTTAGTTAAAGATTCGACTAAATCGTAAGCTCTGATACCATTAAATGTAACACCTAAAACCTGACACCGTCGTTAGTTATGGTTCTGAGGGTTCCAGATCATTCACAGAAGTTGATAGACATTAAATTAAATTTTAGCCAACAGTCTTGCTTATAACGCAAATAAGAATCTCATACATATCTATAGCATCTTAAGTTAATAAGGCTCGATTGAATCATAATTAAACAACTCGTGAAAATACCAAAATTTCCAAAACAGAGGTCACACGGCCATGTGTCTCAAACACATGCCCATGTGTCCTGTTGTAAATGCCCGTGCCTTAGACCGTGGGCACAGTCAAAATACCTTTACATGCACGTGTCATAAACCGTGTGCTAGGCCGTGTGAGCATGCGAAATTACCCCACATGTCCATGTACGAGACCCTGTGCTAAATCGTGTGTGATTTCGAAATAGGCCCACACGACCATGTCCCAGCCTGTGTATAGCCCGTGTGAGACCTACACGTAAATTTCCCAATGCACACGCTCGTGTGGTGGCCCCGATTCCAAGCTGTGTGTACTTGCGAAGTGCCAAAAATTACATGCAAAATTTCCATAAGGCCCACTCAACATGTACTTAACATAGTTCAATTATCTATAAACATACATCAAAATAAGGAAAATCAAATTCATATCCTAGCCATACCATTGATATTCATCAATCTAATTGAATATACTCATCACCATTCAAAATGCATATCAAAACATACAAGTCAAGCAAGCATTATACATTTTCTTCCAAGTTGTATTGTTTAAACTATATTCACTTTAAAGCTTAACAAAACTTAACCAAGGTACCAATTTATCATCCTAATACATGTCATATAACCAAGTGATTTAAAGTCTACTGAACGAGCTCTCGGGATAGTTTGATTTCTTCAAGATGATCCGATCTTCAGACAGCAAAATGAAATCTACAAAATAGCAAACAGATACACAGGTAAGCTTATAAAGCTTAGTAAGTTCGTAGTAACATTAACTTATAGAATGACCATTTCAGTTATAGAAAGAGTAGTGAAACATCTTGGTAATTTCGTGATATTAGCATTAGGCAAATCCCTTCAGTGTTCCAAAAATTTAGCCCATACGAGCCCAGGTAGAGTTTTAACCTATTTACGATGTTGCTCACACAAGCTGATGAGAATCTGTAACGTATGCAGGACCCCGACCATCATTACGGTCTATGTTACCCACTCACGATGCTGCTCACACAAGCTATCTAGAATCCACAACATATGTAAGATCTCTGTCATCGTATGGGTCCGTACAATCAAAATTCATCGACTCACGATGCTGCTCACACAAGTTGTCAAGATACAGCAATGTATGCAGGATCTCAGCCATTGAGTTAGTACAAATCACTAGCCCAAGGCCTAACACCTAATTTCTTCATTCATTCCTCAAATTCCTTAATTTATCAAGCATATTTAATTTGCAACAATAACAATGGAGTGTAAGAAGGATTGTTACAATATAAAAATAACAGTACAAACTTACTGGACGAAATTGTAGTTAAAGCTAAACTATAGGGACTATTCCGTAATTTTTCCTTTTTTATGATCGATAGCACGATCTTGATCTATCACAACAAATCATTAAATCATTTAATTTAAATCATTTAATACATTAAAGTTCTTTTTAGGAAATTTACAAAATTATCTTTAACATTTCATTTTTATTTAATTTAGTCCTTAGACCTTAAACATGTAAAATAACCAGTCGAATACCTAAGGGTGTTTTTCCAACCTCTACATAAAATTATTTCACAACAAATACATGCAATTTTACCATTTAAGTAATTTAGTCCTCAAACCCTAAAATCATAAAAATCACTTAACAAAATCATCAAATCTAACAACCAAGCTCACAATACTTCCATAAACTTTCAAGAACAAGCTCATCCATCAATGGAAAGATTTATAACATTTGAAAAAAATCACAAATTAGTCATTGGGTTAGCAAGATTAAGCTAATATGGACTCAAAAATATAAAAATTACTAAAAATTAACGAGATTTACTCACCCAAATCAAAAGCAGAAGCAAGCCAAATGTTTCCTCTTCTCTACTTAGGGTTTCGATTCCAAAGATCGAAGAAAGAAGATGATTTTCATCTTTACCCAATTATTTGTTTTAATTTTATCATCCTTTATTAGTAAATTACCATAATACCCTTTATTTAATCACTAAAATCAACTATTTACAACACTAGAATCATCCATTAATATTCCCAAGGTTTAATTACTATACTAGTCCCTTTAATTACCCTCTTTTAGCTATTTGATAAATTTAATCAATAGAACCCAACGTTCTCCACCTTTACGATTTAATACTTTTTACTTAATTAACTATCCAAATGATAAAATTTCTTAACCAAAATTTAATAGGACATTAATGACGTCATAAATAATAAATAAATAAAATTTACGACCCGACTCATTAGAGTTGTGATCCTAAAATCACTATTTTTGACACCACTAAAAACCGAGTTCTTACATTCTCTACTTCTTCCACAAAACCCCTTAAAGGGTATTCTTCAACAATAAACACCAATCAAGTCCAAGCAATGCTCAAACTTGGTTATAGGAAGTGACTTAGTCATCATATCTGTAGGATTATCATGAGTACTAACTTTCCTCACAATAATATCACCACAAGCAATAATATCACGCACAAAGTGATATTGATCATCAATGTGCTTTATTTTCTCATGAAACATTTGATCCTTTATAAGGAAGATGACACTCTGACTGTAACAAAATATTGTACTGATCTGAAGGTCTTTATTGAGTTCACCAAATAGTCCTTTTAACCAAATAGCTTCTTTACAAGCCTCAGTAATCGCCATGTACTCAGCTTTAGTGTAAGACAAAGCAACTGTAGTTTTCAAAGCGACTTTCCAATTGATTGCATGATCCCCAATTGTAAAGACATACCCTGTGAGAGATCTTCTTCTATCAAGATCTCTAGCAAAATCAGCATCAACATACCCAATGACTTAATCTCTAATTCTTCCAAACTGTAAGCAAACATCAGTAGTACCTCGTAAGCATCTCAAAATCAACTAAATTACTTTCCAGCATTCTATACCGAGATTCACCATGTATCTACTAACTACACTGACTACATATGATAACTCTAGACGTAAGCAAACCTTAGCATACATGAGAGATCCCACTGCACTAAAATATGGAACACGTGACATGTAATCAATCTCATCATCTGATTGCGGAGACAAATCCGATGAAAGTCTAAATTGGACTACTAATGGAGTACTAACAGGCTTGGCACTCTGCATATTGAACTTGTAAAGAACTTTCTCAATGTACCCTTTCTAACTTAGGTAGAATTTACATGTCCTTCTATTTCTAGGAATCTCCATCCCAAGCATCTTCTTTGTTGCTCTCAAATATTTCATCTCAAATTCTTCACTAAGTTGGGTATTGACCTTTCTCATTTCTCCTTTATCTTTCGCAGCTATCAACATGTTATTAACATAAGGGAGTATATATACAAATGAACCATCACTGTTCTTCTTAAAATAAACACAACTATCAAAGTTTCTTCTTTTAAATCATGGGTAGTCATAAATGAATAAAACCTCTTTTACAATTACCTTGGTGACTGTTTCAAACCATAAATGGACTTTTTCAACAAGCAAATATAGTCCTCCTTTTCTGAGACTATAAAGCCTTTGGTTATTGCATGTAAATATCTTCATCAAGTTATTCATCCAAGAACATTGTTTGCATGTAAATATCTTCATCAAGTTATTCATCCAAGAACATTGTTTTTACATCTAACTGACTAAGCTCCAAATCATACATGGCCCCAATACCAAGTAAGGCTCAAATAGAACTGTGTTTCACAACTGGTGAAAACACGTTTGTGAAGTCTACATCGGGAATCTGACTATAACCTTTTGCAACAAGCTTTGCTTTATATTTGGGTTCTTCAATTCCTAAAATCCCTTTTTTCCTCTTTAACACCCAATAACAATGAACAATCCTTTGGGAGCTTTACTAGGTCCCATGTTTTATTCTTATGGAGTGATTCCATCTCTTTTTGCATGACAAACATCCACTTTTTTGAGTCTTCACAGCTAACTACCTCAGAATAAGTAGATGACTCTTGGTTTGCATCAATATCTTCAGCCACGTTTAAAGCATAATCCATTAGATCAGCCTCAGCGTATCTCTTCGGAGGTTTAATTTCTCTTTTAGGTCTATTTTTATAATAGAATATTGTGCTAAAGGAGTGACTCTATTTTGTACTTCTGTACTAACTTGAGGAGTCAACTCTATTGTAGATATTGGATCAATCTAAAGCTTTACCTATTTCTACTAGTCTTTATTGGAAGTCTTTAAGAGATAAGTTAGGTAACATAGCAGTTTCATCAAAAACGTCTTTGCTAATCGCAACTTTTCTATTTTCAAGACACCATAACTTATACCCTTTCACACCAGCCTTATAACCAAGAAAAACACATTTAATGGATATTAGTTCCAATTTCTTATTATCAACATGAGCATATGCAAGACACCTAAAAATTTTCAAATAAAAATAATCAGCAGGATTACCAAACCGTACCTCTTGTAGAGTCTTTTTCTCAATGGCTATGGACGTAGACTGGTTAATCAAAAAACATGCTGTAGAGGCCACTTCAACCAAGATGACTTCATAAATTAACATTCAACAACATAAATCATACCTTCTCCAAGATCGTTTTGTTCATTCATTCGGCAACGTCATTTTGCTATTGAGTATGATGAACTGTCAAATGTCTCACGATCCCTTTTGATTTAAATAATTTGTTAAACTCTTCATAACAGAACTCGAAGCCATTATCTGTGCAGAGGTGTTTTATCTGTTTTCTTGTCTGTTTCACGACCATAGTTTTTCAAGACTTGAATATAGAAAACACATCGCTTTTCTGCTTCAAGAAGAACACCCAAACTTTTTTGAAAATATCATCAATAAAAGTTAGCAAATAATTAGCTCCACCTCTCGAAGGTACTCTGGATGGTCCCCAAAGATCAGAATGAATATAATCTAGCATTCCCTTCGTGTTATGGATTTCGATGGTAAATCGAACTCTCTTTTGCTTCCCATAAACACAGTGCTCACAGAACTTCAATTTACTAATACCTTGTCCATTAAGAAGTCCTCTCTTTCTCGACTTTGTCATGTCGTTTTCATTCATATGCCCTAGACACATATGCTAAAGTCTAGTAACATCAGCATCTGACAAGGAAGATGAAGTGACTGTTGCATCACCAGTAACAGTTGAACCTTGCAAGATATATAACTTGATAGTCTTTCTCTTCCCTTTCATCACAACGAGGGAACCTTTGCTAATCTTTAGAACCCTACTTTCAATTGTGTACATGTGTCCTTTTAAATCAAGAGTACTCAATAAATCAAATTCATCTTTAGTTCTGATACATGTCACATGCTAGTAAGAGTTCTAATGACTCCATCTAACATCTTAATTTTGATCGTGCCAACACTTGCGATTTTACATGAAATATTATTTCTCATCAAAACACCTTCAGACATAGCTTCATATGTTGTAAATCAATCTTGATTGGGACTCATATGGAGGGTGCAACCAGAATCGATGGTTCACTCGCTCACTTTAGAATTGTCAATAAAAGCAAATAGGACTTCACTATCACTGTAGTCTTCCACTACATTAGCTTCACCAGATTATTCTGGTTGTTTTCTCTTTTGATTCTCTACCTCCCTTTTGATCTTATTTTGTAACTTGTAGCATTATTTCTTAATGTGCCCTTTTTCCTTGTAGAAGTTACAAGTTTTACCTCTATTTGAAGATTCAGATCTACCTTTAGATTTACTGCGGGGATTTCGTTCCTTTGTGTCCCATGATTATCACCACTATTTCAATATTATCTCCCACGAACAGTGAAACCCTCTCCTTCAGAGTCAGATCTAGCCATAAGATGCTTCATATTGTCATATGAGGCTAAGAAAGCATAAACTTCATCCACTGTGAGAGATTCATGACTATACAAAATTGTATCTCTAAAGATTGAATAAGACGGTAGCAATGAACAAAGGAAAATTAGCCTTAAATCCTCTTTATCATACTGAACCTCCGTGACCTCCAAATCCGAGACAATTTTTTTAAACACATTCAAGTGTTCGTGCACAGACGCACTTTCTTCCAAATGATGAGAATACAATCGTTGCTTCATATGTAATTTGCTGGTTAGGGTTTTCGACATACATAGCTGCTGTAATTTTGCCCATAATGCAATAGTGATCGTCTTCTTTAACACATCTTGTAGAATTTCATTCATAAGATGCAACTATAATTGCATCAAAGCCTTCCAATCTTTACACTTCTTTTCTTCATCCATCAAAGTCGAAAACATATTATCCAACCTTAACAGAGCATCCTCCAAATCCATTTGCGCAAGAACTGCTTGCATCTTTAACTGCCACAACGTGAATTTGATGTTGTGATCCAATAGCAGAATATCATACTTCAATGTCACCATTACCATGATCGATACTAACAACCCAAAAAGCTTTGATACCAATTTGTTAAAATTGAATGTTGAAAATAAAGAAATATTGCAAAGAAACCGAAAAGAGAAAGAACACACAGATTTTACGTGAAAACCCTTTCGGGAAAAAAACCACGGGCAGAGGAGAAAAAATTCATTAATGTCGAAAATCGAATGATTACAAGAGAAGACGACTACATCTATTTATAGGTTGAAAAACCTTATTCTAATAAATAATTAATAGAAGTAACGTAGTAAGGTGAAAACAATTTATTCTAATCAAAATAAAATAAAAGAAGTTTAGTTCTATATGAACTTTACTTTTGTTTTATTTTACTATTATATTTTATTTTAACAAGAGTTCTAGCCACTTAATTCTAACACTTAGATCTGAGTTGATTTGACATTCAATATAAGGGATCTGAGAAAAAAACTGTTTGGATTTTGATTTTCAAATTTGTGATATTCAAAGTTGTTTCATTAATAAAAATTGAATTGTAGAAGAGAAGGGAATAAAAGCTTTTGATTGTTGCAATTGGTGCAAGTAGAGAAGATCATACACCAACAATTTTAATTGTCCAATGGTTTAAATGAAAACTTTCAAATAGCTCAGTAATCATTTTGTGACTTCTTGAAGTTGGGTGACCAAAACGTAAATTTATTAATAATTTAATGACGTTAAGTGCAGTTTACTTTTTTAAAGTACAACTTATAACTATATCATATAAATAGTTACCATCATATCAATTATTATAAGTATTGAATTTTTATTATATTAACAAATATTTATTTATTATGTTTTATTAACTTTGAAGTGCATATTAACTTTTCTTTATTTTTTGGTACATTTAACTTTTCTTGATTCTTAATCCTTAGTTAATTTTATTAAATTAAAAATAATATTTATTTAAAATTTATTATAATCTGAATAATTTATAGTATTACTGGAATATAATTTAATTTTTATTTAACATTTTTAACTTTGATGTCTTTATTAATTTAAACATTTTATTTGATGTATTTTTATGTTTCAAAAATTATTTTATTTTAATTACTATCAAATTACTTATTAAATTATTTTTAATTAATATTTTATTAAATTAAGTAATAAATAAATTCTTATTTAAAAAACATCAATAAAATAATGCTACTAGAAATGTTACTAAAATTATATTCATTGTCTCAAGTGTGACAAGAATTCGAGTAATTTATTGTCATTTTTTTTTATTAAATAAGGACAGTCAAAGACGATACAAATCAAACTAATTCAAACTAGAGAGATTAAAATCCACCGTGAGTAGCTTCTTAACCAACGGTGAAAGGTCATACAACCAGAACAATCTTATCAATACAGGATTAACCGCTTTTATCAAACAATCAACAACAGTATTTTAATTCCGATACAAATCAAACTAATTCAGTTTGTCATTTTATTCTTCTATTAAATTATATTGTAAATGAAAGGTAATAAAAATATCGGTGTTTCATAAACTATGTATTATTGAGTATATATTATATCTTTCAAGTGTAAGGCATAGGTTTTGAAAATCAATCCAAGTTATAACTTTACAAGTTAATTAAATTAATTACTTAAATTTAAATAAATTTATTCTTTATTTATCAATATCATATTTAAAATCAATATTTTAATGCAAAGCTAAATGCTCAACAATCTCTATGCATAATATTTCACACATTTCTTCAAGGCAAACCAAATTTAAGTATACCTACCTTATAAAAAGGGTTAAATATAAATTTAGTATCTAAACTTCTTTACTTCTTCAAAATTAGTACTTAAGATTTTTTTTTGTCTCATATTGATACTCGATTTTTTTTCCGTCAATTAGTTTAATACTTTTTTTAACACCGTTAAGTTTAGGACAGGTGACAGCACCAGACAACAATACGTGTCATTAATGAAATCATGATGATTTCATAATTTAAAAATAAATTAAAAATTAATAAAAATTAAATATCATAATTTGATTTTTTAAATTTTAAAAATATATATAAAAATAATAAATTAAAAAATCTTAGATTTTCTGAATATCTCCATCAAATTTGTTCCATTTCCCTTTGTTTGCATTGTGTGTTTCATCTCCTGCTTCATTTCTTTATCTTACAACAGCTTTTATTATTTATTTTCTATTTGAGTTGGATGTGTTCGACTTGAGTTTTTATCGATTTTATTTCTACCAAGAGTTTCTTTTTCACGTTAAAGGAGGGCATGTTTTGAAATTTTATGAGATTTTATAAATAAATTTGAAGAAAATTGAAGAACATTCATCAATAACCCAATAATACATTGATTCAAGATAACAGACAGACATAAATTCAGAAGATTAATGTTAACTAGTTTTCTATGAAAAAAAAACAATGGCAAAAAATGCAATGTTGATTCAAGATATCATACATACAAAAATTCAGAAAAATGTTGAAAACCCAGTAATATTACAACAGCTTGCTAAGAATTTGAAATGGATATTCAAAAAAATCAATTAGAATATAAAAAAACTCAAATTTGAAATTGTGAAAAGAGAAAATCTCAAATCTGCAACGATTTTGTTTGCGAACAACAAGTTACAACAATGAGATCTAAGGTACTTGAATAATCAACTCCTAACCCCATCAATCAACCGTTCAGTTCTTTGTAATACGAAGACCCTCAACCCCCATTCCTACAAAAAATGATTCGGCAAAGGGTCAAATACCGACCACCATGACTATAACAACAACCCATTTGAGAGGTTTGAGCGGTGAAACCCATTTGAGAGATCTGAGCGGTGAAGAAGTTCATCATACCAAGAAAAAGCCATGGTCGAAGTTACAAGATGGTTCAACAGTCGAATCTTTATATTGACGTTAGAGAAGTTCAAAAGTTGACGACATTTTTGTGGCTTTTGGGAAAATTTCCAAGAAATATAATCGAAGCATTCAAAACGAATGAAGAGCAACAATTAGGTACCAGTTTCGGATCAAAAAAGTGGCCAATAATGGTGGCGTAAGCTAGGTGCTAGTTAGGGTTGAGGGAGGAAGAAGGAGATGAGGAAAAATTGGAGAAAGGAAAGAAAAGAAATCTAGAAAGAAAATGAAGGGCAGTATATTTTTATTATTTTTGTTTATATTTTAAATTTATTAATAATTTTTAATTTAAATTTTAAATGATGACATCATCATGATATCATTAATAATACGTGTCATTATCTTGTGTTACTATCTGTTCCAAACTTAACAGTGTTAAAAAAAAAAATCAAACTAGTTGATAAAAAAAAGTTCAGATATCAATTTAAGACAAAAGAAAATCTTTAAATATCAATATAAAAAAATTGAAAAAAAATTAAATGTCAAATTATTTAACCCTTAAAAAAATTAAAAGAATGTTTAAAAGAAGTGTCATGAAAGTTAACATTTTTGGGTACACTAGTGGTATTCATACTCATATTAGAAGTACTGATGCAAGCAGCAAGCTATATATAATGTAAAATATATTATATGAATATATATATTTACTCATTAAAGTTAAAGCTTAAACAAGAGGAAAATGAATCATTCGGATTTAAATTATGAGAATAAATTTGAATAGAAAAGTTTTTACTTTCAAAAAAATTACATATAATGAATGATAATTTTTTAAGTTTGCAATATAAACTTCATCAAAAATAAAATTCATTTTCGTAAATGATAAAAAAATATTATTAAAGTCAAAAGTAATGTTTTATTTTAACTGAGAGAAAAGAATGAAATTATTTGGAATTAAATTTAAATTTTCGTACTTACAACATAACGTTTTTGTCATTATATCAAGAGATTGTTGATTGAGAGCAGGTATTTTAAATTGTAAATTTAAGTGAAATCTTTTCAAGAAGCTTATAATCTAGGATTCACAATTGAAAAAATAAAATTTAACTTTCTTGATAATATCATCTTTTGGTTTTATATCACGAATTTAATTTTTGTTTGAGAATTTTTTTTTTTTTTAATATAACACTCTTCGAAAGAGTTAAATAGAACGGAATCTCTCTCTACATTGTTAAGTAAAAGAAGAAAAAAAAAAAGAAAAAGAATCTCTCAACAACAAGTTAAACATTGTTTTTAATTTGAATTTTCTTTTTCTGACGTTGCTGAGAACTGGTTTGCGGTTAAAGTGCTTCCATAGCAGCTAGTGCAAATATTTCGTATTCTGCACAGCTGCAGCACCCTCCACCAACATCTTTGCATCCACACCCATCCCAACTGCTCTTCGAACTTTTTTTTCTCTTCTTCTTCTTCTCTTCCACAATTGCTGGACCTTGAACTAATTTCATTGATATTTGTAATGAAGGAGGCTTAAGACTTTCAAGAACACGATCATTCACTGACATGGTAACCCAATATTTCTCAATCTCCATGTTTGGTGATTCTAAAACAGCCTTCCATGGCATTTCAGCTCTTCCCAAAAGCTTTGACTTCCCCATCTTTCCAAGAACAGGCATTTTGCTCCTCCAACGGAGCTCAAAAACTAGGGTTTGTTGCTTCAGGCCATTGATAGATTCTTGGGTTCCCGAGCATTCCAAGGAGAATGATTCATTCCAAATGGGGTCCAACTTTGAGGAGATCTCATGGCTGTCTACTTGAACTCTCTTGTTGCTTCCTGCAAAAAGATAGTATCTCACAAAAAGATTTCCAGGGGACTTTGGCTCTATGTTTCTGGCTTGCAAGATTTTTAGTTCACAACAAAGAGAGGGAATAAGGAAATGAGGGATACCCATTGAGAAAAATATTTCTTGGCTGATTATTGGTGAGGATTTCTTTGTGTTGATGAGTTGAGATTGGGAGGCTATCTATAGATAAGGAGGCCATTGCATGTAAAGATAATGGAAGAAAAGTGGCAGTGTCCACTCATAGGTTTAATGCAGTGTCCACTAAAACAATTATTATATAGTTTGGAAATCCTATGTAGGCATTTACAATATGAAGTGAAAGATCCTATGAGATTCTGTAGATAGCATTTTTTAATTAGAATAGGACCTTTATTAACCTCGAAGAGCCGGAAAATCATAACTCAACCCTTGCAAAAGTAAATTGCAACGATTCCATTGGACATGTAGTTGCAACTATGATTTTTTTTTTTTTTTAAATTGCTTTTGATTAACTCTCAAAATCAAAGATCAGACTGGATAGATATGTATGATTTGAGTAGATACGGTGTAATCTGTGTTGATCAATTTTAAACCAGTAGCTTTTGGGGGGCACAAAGCAAGCAAATAAAACAAATTAATAACACAATAGGGTGAGAAATCTTGGCCAAATCTATTTTGTTTGTACTAAAAGAAGGCTTCACACCAAAAGGTGTTCTTGCTTTTTTGGGTTCTTGGTTAATTTATATAAAGAGGTGGATCCCTATATTTAAGTTGATTAGTCCATAACTGTTTAGTGAGAAATTTCGATGAGAAAAATCTCGAACATATAAACGGAATTGAACAACAATTTGAATAGAAAAATAAAGTAATAGGACAAGACTTCAAGGCATTATTTTTAAGGTTATATTCGCTTTCACTTTTACTTGGTGTGCGAATGAGTTTCAAGCAAATGAACGTCAAAGATAGAATGAAAATAATCCACTAAGCATTGAGCAGAGTATAATAAGAAAATCAAATTTTGTAAAGAACAATCTAATCATAGTAGAAGATGGAAGAATGATAGAAAAAAATTTTTGAGAATTTTTGTGTATGATTTTCAAATGAAATCTCAATCCTATTTATAGGAACTCTCATATCTCCTTATAGAGACATAACTTTCAATGTGTCTTTTCTGACCACATCGTTAAAAGAAACATAATTATTTAATTAATATCTCATAACTATTCAAGTAATATTGCTTGTATAGTTATAATTCTTTGTCAAAAATCAAGTGATATAACTCTTGATCAATAACCAAAAGATATTACACCATTTCATTTATAGTTATTGGAACACAATAAATATTTGAAAATATTCTAACAATCTCCCCTCATTTTCTAAATATTTTAGATTTTGATAATATTGTAAATCAAATTTCATAAATTCAGGTGTCTTACGATTGAACCTTCACTTAGTGAAAGCATGTTAAAGTTAATGAAATTACATGGTATACTAAGCTTTAAACCAGTTATTCCATTCGATTAGCCGAACACATCTCACACAATAATTTCAACATCGGTCAAGGCATAGTATCTAGGAACACTATTATGACCATGTGTTTGTGTCTTTGACCAGCTGCGCGCATTAAAACAACCAATTTATATTGCAATTTTTAAATCCTGATTTTACTACAAGCGTACAGTGTCAATTGTGATATTTATAGTTCCAATGGAACACGAAGTATTCCAATGGGTTGAACCCAAAGGAAGAGGCGATTGAGCAATAGCTAGCATACACAATAGAGTCTAAGCAGCTACTAACACAATTTTATAGTATGACAATTCAAAACAAGATTAGTTTGCAAGAAAATTAAATATTCTACTATAAGGACTAAATTGCAATAAATGTAAAACTAAATGGACTATCTAATAATTAACTAACGGGAGTTGGTTGACTTCAATTTTCACTCCCCATAATATATTTATTTATGTTAGTTCATAACAAAAGGAGTAAAATAGCCTAGTAGTTAAGAGTGTGAATTAATTCTAATTGGTCTCATGTTTAAGCCCTCATATTCTTATCTTTTTATTTAATTTTTTTAACAACTCAAATGGTCAACCCCTATTGTCGTCCAACCCATTTGTTACCAAGCTTGGGAAGATTCTTTCATTCTTTACAAGGTCAACATTCCCCTATTGTTCCCTTTTTCACTCCTATGATTCCCTTTCCATACCTTTGTCCCTTCAACTTACCATTTTCCCTCCTTTACCTTACCTTGGTCAGCCATGTACCTAGACATACTCATTTTACTTTTTTTTTTTTTCATTTTGCTATCCTTCCCTCTAATTGTCGTCCTCCTCCTTGCTCTTCCTCCTTTTTTTTTCGTTTTCTTTCATTTTACCACCTAAATCACCCTTTTTCTTTTCATTTCTCCTCCATTCTTTTACCACTAAAGGCCACCGAACCTCCATATCACCACCACCGAACCATCATCGTCACACCGCCACCGTTGACCACCACCAAAACCCCTGATTTTTCTTCTTTTCTCCTCGTTTTTTTAATTGATTTCTTTAATCCCTCAATTTCTATTTTTGTTTATTAAAGGATTATCGCACAGCCTACTTTTCTAACTTTTATTTTTATATTATGTTATTCTTCGTTTAGTGATGAATCCTCCGCACTAATCAACATTTCGCAGGAAGTGTTGAGCCCTTGTCCTCTGCTACTATGTAAGTATTATCGATCCTCCTTTCATGATATAAATTGATATATTTTTACATATACACTCGATTATGACAACGCTAACCATTTCGGTTTATTGACTTTATTGAAGTGCTATTCAAAAATCTTGTATTCCATACCCCACTTGTGGTACAGTGCGATTAGGCAATTGATTATGTAAGTATTCCACCATATTATAAGATTGAAGGTTATTTATTTAAGTAACCTGTTCTAATACGTGTGAATGGTGTAACCATAGAGGCTTGAGAATCAAAATTTTTCGTTAGAAGTTGGAATCGAAATCCTTGCCATCAGATTTGCAAAGTCAGGTGTGAGGATATATTTTGATAAAAATAATTAATATTATATCTAATTGACATAAAATACTTACATATGAGGATTATTTAATTATTGTTTAAATAAATCTTTGAAATGTATTATTGGGTGAATACGTAAAAGTATTTGAATGGACTGGTAAAATCTGTTAAAGGAGGATTTCAAGTAAGTGTTTTCGAAACTTCAGATTTGTGATGTAATATGCGATTATATGATTTTTCTATTAAAAGTGTTGATATGTGATTTCTTAATACTCATGATATGTGATATATGTCAAATTTGGATAATGTGATGTGATCTCGTAATCGATTTAGAATTACAAGTCACTCGATTTCCCGACCGTTTCTAAACAAGTACTTGTTACGAATGAAAACAAGATAGGAATCCTTGAATCAACAACTTGTATGAGAAAAGAACCAATGCTATTGAACGTGGCCCATTTCTTATACGACAAACAATTGAAAACAATAATTAGATTTGAACAGACCCCTACCCGTTGTTTATGAAAGAAACAAGAACCGAAGGTATAGAAAAGAAAGAAGAACACCACAAAGCAATAAGCCTTGATAAGTTCAATTTGTATGTTCTTAAGAACTCAAGAGAATAATCTCACCAAAATGTATATTCATTCATCAATTCCCAAAGTACAAACTAAGCAATTATTTATAGTCTATTCTTAGGCATACAAACAGTCAAAACCAACAATGAAATTAAATACCTTAACTATACATGAATGCATGATGCACACGAATAGTCACAAAACTTCCATGAAGTTAAATACCTTAACTATACATGAATGCATGAAGCACACAAATAGTCACAAAACTTTCATCTTGATTGTCAGCAATTAAAGGGACTTTGGCTAGTCAAATGGTCACTTAAGATGAATGTGAACCTTTTGGTATTTCGTCCATTAAGTCTGATCAATGAATAGTCACAAAACTCTCATCTTGGTGGTTGGCAATTAAAGGGTCTTTGGCTAGTCGAATGGTCACTTAAAATCAATATGAACCTTTTGGTATTTTGTCCATTAAACTTGACCAATGAATATGTGAATTTTTAGATCTTCCTTCTACTAAATTTAGCCAATGAATGCTTGTGTCTTTAAGTCTCTCCTCCATCGAATGCGTCTATTCAAGGTTGAAATTCGAAAAGTTCTTAAGTTACTAGCAATTTTAAATGCTGGTTTGGAATATGAAAGTTCTTCAACAAATGTAACATGCAAAATACTATAAATAAAACTTCAATTCACAATTCAAACAAAACAAATGCATAACCGAAAAATGAATGCAACAAAACAATCAATGAAGCATAATTAAAACACCACTTTATTTATGAATGCAACAAAACAAACAATAAAGCATAATGAATCATAGTTAAAAACACAACTTTATTTATGCAACAAAACAAACAATGAATCATAATTAAAAACACTACTTTATTTATGAATGCAACAAAACAAATAATAAAACATAATGAAGCATAATTAAAAACACAACTTTATTTATGAATGCAACTAAACTATCAATGATGCATAAATAAAAGCACGACTTTTTTTATGAATGTAAATAAGCTTAGAAATGTAAATATGCTTAAAATGCTTATTGAGCAATGGATAAAACATTGCAAAGTTGATGCTCCTTGTTTAAGTCTGAGTGAAATGTAGATTGTTCCAATTTAGCCCAAATGGCTTGTATGAGAACATTGAATGCCTCCTTAAGCTTTCTAGCTCTCGCCCTCGTAATTGGTCTCATAGGTACGTGCAATGCATCTCCAAGTATTGAAACCTTCACGTTTGGAACTAAGGTCGTTCTCATGCTCACATTATAATACATGTATTGTAAACATTATATTGTTTTATTGATGTTTCAATTCGCATGTGAGCATGTATTATACTAATTATGATCCGCATGTTAAGCATGCTATTATTTTGACTATGATTCGCATGTTAAGCATGCCATAAATCTTATTTTGATTCACATGTTAAGTAGGACATCATTTTAAACCGAAAATAGATCTGATTCGTATGTAAAGCATGCCTACTATAAAATCTGTTTTGTATGCCATATCACATGCTTGGGGTTGAGAAAATGTGTACGGAGGAAGTATCTGGCAATATTCTGTATTTGGTAGTATATCTGCATTAGCTAGTGGCTCGACCACAATATTCTATTTCTGGTAGCTCGACTGCAATATCTAGTGGCTTGTCCATATTATTGGTGTGTTATTGGATGGACGAGTTTTGGGGAACTCATTATGGTGTTAGTGGAGGTGGGTAGGAACTGTTTTCTGGAAAATCTACACTCATTCTAAAAACGTATTACATTAACATCATCATTATCCATTCTGATAAATGTGATTCTGTGATTGAATATTTTGTATGTATATGCTATGTTTAAACCGATGATGTTATTATGTGTTAATTTTTGTTATTATGATTTGTAACCCACATTGAGCTTTTTAAGCTCACCCTTTTTAACTCTGACTTTCCAAATAATAATTAAGGTTAGGATGGGCTCGACTTATAGAGGTGTTCTCGAACGTTTTCAGAAAAACTTTATTATTTGGTGTTTGATATATTTTAGGATGTGTTTTATTATTGTGGACTTTGGCTTGAGACTTCATTTTTGGATTTTGGCTTTTGGATTATTTTGCATGCCTTGTTTTTTTTTAAAATAACACTTAAGAGGTTTTACAAAATGATAATTAATTAATAGATTTTTCACAATAAGGTTAATTCAACTTAACAATAATGTTTTGAAAAATGATGGTTTGATTTCAAAACTTAACACTACCTATTCAATAAACTTGTGTTTTACAAGACATATATATTTATATATTAGACATACGATTTCAAAATGACGAGCTTTAGTTATATTAATTTTCATTGCAACGTTTACTTTGAAAGAATGTTTTTTGAAAACTATCAATACTCGAGCTTTTTGACAAAATCTTTTGAAGGAAATCTATATATGATATTTGGCTTTTCTTTAAATGAAACAAAAGGGACGTTTTAAAAATAAATACGAATTTCAAGAGGAAATAGTGGAAATGATTTTTTGCGCCAACTACTTGGCCAACGTGATCTTTGAGATTTGGCCATGATGTTTAGGCCGAATTTAGGGGGTTACAGTTAGTGATATCAGAGCCCGATTCAAAACTGGATTGTGACATATTTTCAAAATTGCATGCATATATGAGAAAATGGTATTTTGGGAAAAATCTGTGCCATAGTTAAAACTTATTTTGGATAAAATTTTGATCTATTCTGAAATTCGACACTTCAGAGTTGGCCCAGATAAGTACTTCTCACTTACTAAATTTTATCTATGAAATTGTAGATTTCTATAGACTATGAAACACTAGATTTTGAAAACTATACTGTGAAACTCTAGATTCTTAAAACTATAGATACTGATACTATAGAGATGAAACTATTAGAACTGAAAACATTCTGAAATGATAATAAAAACTCGTTTCTAATTGTTAGATAAACCTTCATAAAACTTAAGAATCCGATAACAAAAATTAGTACTCAAGGCGTTCGTAGTAGGGTATGAGAGCTCGTATAAAGCAGGGTTTGGGAACCCAAATTGACTCGTTTACGTCAAGAGTACGGACACCTGAACCTATGACTGAACCTGAGCCAGTGGCTGACCAGGTTGAAAATACGCCTACTATTGAAGATGATCATCAGGAGCCTGCTGACGATGTTGTGTTGCAAGCCATGCTTAGGGTGTTACAACGTGTTGTTGGAACCCATGGTGGATCTGGAACTCGTGGGACTATTGCGGAGAGGCTTCAATCTAACAGAGCTAAGTTGTTTAGGGGTGCCCCTAGTTTGATCTTTCTTCAAGTATTTCCCTTCTTTGTTGTGCGAACAACTTTAGTAAGAGAAGTAGGTGTAGCTTCTTGTAATGGTTTTTTTTTTTTTTTTGCTTTGAGACTTTTGCGATGACATTAAATCATTCATCAATAATAATAAATATAACCAATTAAAATTATAAAATGGTAAAGGGTCATAATTCCATCAAAGTTTTATTCTCATATATATGTTTTACACAAATACTAAGAATTGATGCTAACAAGTTGCTGGAATTAAACTTCAAACAAACTTAAACAAAACGCAGTCAATAAAATTTAATTTACAATTATTTTCCTTCAAGCACGTTATTTAAACAAATAATATAATATAATTAATATTGCAAAATACTAAGATCTAATAACATTTCACATCATACAGTAGTAGCTGTAAAATAATGATATGCAGGAGAATACAAACAAAATAGTTGTAACAAATTAGTTTTCCCAAGATCAAAATGGCACCATAGAGAAGAAAATGTACCCTTCATATCTCAACCACAATGTAGTTTGTTTAAGCCCCACAGCAAGATGATTTTTGAGCAGCTGCCACAGCCCCAACTCCCTAGTCTTGTTGGTTAATTTTGATTGTCTGTGGTTGTAAACACCCAGAAAAAGTTAATAAAATGATAATGATATTATAAATTAATTAGAATAATTATCACATGGAAGCAATTCACCATTAACTTCTATAACTTACAAGTTAAAGAATGAAACATAAGGTAAATTGAACCTTTACTAGTCGTCATTTTCATATCATGGCCTCTACTTCGACTGAATTTGGAGATTATTAGTACAAGGCTCCTAAATAAAATTGAAAAGAAAGTCATAATTATCAATAAAGCTACATCAAATCCAAACTTATCACCTCGGTTGCAGTTATTTGAAAAAAATGTAGGAATACTAATTGAGCTTCTAAACCAAACATTTGATTCAACGAAGCTAAGAAATAAAGCCACCACTAAGAACATCAAATATGAATGTCTGCACAATATTAGTTACTTATAAACACAGAGACAACTCCTTTGTCCAAAGTCATATACTTTAATAGTTGAAAACCAACAAGGAATGAAACTTACGCCTTACAAAGTTAATCAAAGAGTGGTAGATTTAGAAACAATTAAGTAAAAGCATGCATCAAATGACCCATAAAGAATCTATTTGGACCATGTGATATGCTTGAAAATATCGACTTTGAATCCCAATCCTTTTGATGTACATAATAAAATGGAAGTTACACTAAACGTAACGAAAACACCTTCCATTGTGGAAAGCATAAAAATTTAAGCCTAAGCAAGGTAAAGCAACAGTAGCACTCAAAAAAAGAAGAGAAGTAAAGAGAAAGCACTGAAAAGTGACCTGTTGAGGAACACCGAGAGGGGAGACAGTTATGTATGATAGTTTAAAATCATACATGACATAAGGGTCTTCAGCAAAGCAGAAAAATATGAATAAAAACAAACAAAGACACCCGAATCACATCCATGGATGCAATAAAAATAACAAGTCGATTACCCGAATCACATCCATGGAGACAATGATGTATGATAGTTTAAAATAATTATCACACCCGAATCTCATTCCCAATGCTTTCTCATTTCGCTCAATAATGGAACCTCCCATGTTCTCAGCACAAAGTCATTACAAAACCAAAACATTGTATGCCATTACTGTCTACAGAACCAAACGTGAAAACACTTACTCACTCACACGCATAAAGCCCAAAAAAAATGCAGTCTTACCTTAAACAATCGATGGTGGTTGTGACTTATAGGACTGTGATTGTGGGACCAAACAAGAAGCCAAAAATGGGTAAACTGCTGTGGGGAAGGAATAAAAACTTTTGAGTAAATGAGAAAGGGAAAATGGAGATTTGGAATGACGGGAAGGAAAGTAAGGAATAAGGATGATGGGAAAGTGGTGGGGATTTGGAACGACTGGAAGGAAAGTGAGAATGATGGATTAAAATATATTAATTTAATATTTATCAAAATGACATAATTTTGACTTCTCTTATTCGGATTTTCGGATAATTCGAATTGTATAATTCATATCCAAGTTAAATTGAAAATTTTGAATTTTTTATTCGAGTTGATCCGAATAACTCGAATTGTTTAATTCAAAATTTCAATTTTTTATCGAGTATTTTGAATTAAATCAAATTTTGCTCACCCATACTTACTAAGCTCTTTGAGCTCGTGTGTTAGTTGTTGAAATGCTTAGGTATCATATTTTTAGGGAAGTTGTGAATTTGGCTTTGGAGCTTCACATCATCCTTTAATTGAGGCAGTAATGTATTTATATTAATTATCATTTGTATAAAAATTTTGTCATATACATTGGTTTGAAGATTATAATTGTAAAATTTGACTTATTTTTCAAGTCATTTTGGTATTCTATATCAAGCTTATCTCAGAATTTTATTTGAATGCATTTATGATTTGTATTTTGAACCAAAATAGGTTTAGAATATGATTTATAATGTTTTAAAGTTTGTTGAAATATTTTGAGATTGCTCATGCATGTTTTCAAGCATTTTTGGGCTACTCGCTACAAAATCACGATATTGTAACTCAAAGGGCGAAGTCACGACATTGTCTTTCACAATATCACAACATTCGTCTACAACGTCACGACGTTCGAAGGACTGTAATTCAAAGGGTGAAGTTGCAACGTTGTCTTTCATAACATCGCAACATTCCTCTACAACATCGCAACGTTGTCCTTCGCAACATTACCAAGCAGAACATGGTGTCACGACATCATACGTACAACATCGTGACATGTCACAACATTGTTCCTCCATTGCACCATTTTGATTTGTTTTGGCTCCAATGTCTATTTTAACACTTCCAATATCCCCCAAAATGATTCTAAATCATTTCTAAAGCCCTCAAATTGTTTTTAATAAAATTTTTATGATTTTATAAAAATGTTAAAAGTCGAAATTTTAAAGAACTCCGAGATGATCATTTCATCTATGCTTTGATAATATATCCTATTCTTACCGTACACCAAGATGGGTAAGAGATGTTATAGTAAGTTTTTACAATAACTAATATATTATCTTTACTTCTTTTTTTTTACAACACTAGATTTATAATTAATGATTGGGTTAAATATAAAATTGATACATGAACTTGTCCACTTCTCCCAGATTAGTATTTAAGATTTTTTTTTCATAAATTGATACCCAAACTTTTTCTCCGTCAACTAATTTGATACTTTTTTTTAATGTCATTAAATTTAAGACAAGTGGTAGAATACAATTGTGACACATGACATGATGATGTCATAATTTATTTTTCTATTTCACTTTTTTTTCTTTTTCCCTTATCTTTTATTCTTTCCCATTTCCATTTTATTTATTTTTTCTATTCTCCTCCTCTGTTTCCCAACCCTAGTCACCGTCAGCATGCACCACAACTGCACTCCGAAATTGTCACTGACGTTTATTCTCCTGTCTAAATAATGGCATCGATCAACCTTTCCTCTTGCTCTTTCATTTCCTCTGATTTGTTTTCACAGATAACTCCTTCAAACCCCATTGAGATTCTCCTCTGCCAGTCACCTTGCTCCGATGTCGTCACCACCTGTTTTAGTGCCATCATCAATCGGAGAAGCATCGAGCAACTTTCCTTTCTCTCTCCTAGATCTGCTTCTTGAAATCCCTAATTGATGCTTCACTATCGTTGCTCTCATCTGTTTTGCTATTAGATAAGCCATGATCAAATCGAGTTTGCCTGAACCTTCTGAACAACTTAATATTGTGAAATAAGTCCACTTTTTGTTTCTAGGTCTGCCATATTGTATGCACTTGCGTTATTTTGCAAAGATTAGATCTACTAGTGACGTTTCAGTACCAGGAAGCTTTGAAATGATCCCTTTGTAGGGTATGTTTTTCAAAATGGGGTGGAATTGTTGATAAAATCTGGAAAGATTACAAGTAGATTTGTGAATTGAATCGGTTTAATTGGTTTAATTTTCTTGTCATTTTCTTAGGTTGTGATTGTTGTTGTGAGTATTTTTTGCTTGTTTATACTATCTTCCAACCATGGCTATATTGGCATTTGGATTGCTTTGACCATCTTTATGAGTTTGTGTGTGTTTGCTAGTCTTTTGAGGTAATATAATTCTTCTACTGGTCTTTTGAGGTAATATAATTCATATATTGTTTAATTTATTTTTCATGGTGTTTTCTAATCAACCAAACATAAAATTTCACTTGTTTTTTTATTTGGAAAAGTTATATATGATTCTAATACTTTCTCATTAACATTGTCCTTCAGGATAGGCACTAATATGAGACCTTGTAATTTTCTTCGAAGTCAATTGCTACAATCCTGGGTTTTTCAAAGTGGGGTGGAATTGCTAATAAAATCTAGAAAGATAATAAGTAGATTTGTGAATTGGATCGGTTTAATTGGTTTTGGTGTGAGTATGTTTTGAGTTGGGATGATTCAGATTTATAGTTTAAATTTTTCATGGTTCGAATTTTTACATAATTTGATCATGTTAGATTTAAGTCACTTCATACTTATAGTTACATCGAACATATAAATGTTCTTAAATTTCTTTTCAAAGAAATCCAGAAATGTTGAATGAACTTGAAAATGTTGAATGAATTCAAAAAAGAAAAAGGCAAAGTGACAAGAGGAAAAAGGAAGAAAAGAATATCGGAAAAAAAAAAGAAATAAGAAAAAAAATTAACCTAAAAATGTTCTTAATTTTTTTTTTCAAAGAAACCCGAAAATGTTAAATAAACCCAAAAAAAAAAAAAGTAAACTGATGAGGAAGAAGAGGAAAAAAAAAAGGATTACCAAGGAAAAAAAGGAAATAAGAAAATAAATAAAAATAAATTTATATATATATATATATTAGATTATAACATCATCATGACTTAATAATGTCATGTATCTCAATCTTATTCTGTCATATGTTAAATTTACTTATCTCAAATTTAACAACGCTAAAAAAAGTATCTAACTAGTTAATAGAGAAAAAAATTCGAGTCCTAATTCAGGACTAAAAAATCCTTAAATACTTAGAAAAAATAGATAAATTCATACACTAATTTTAATTTTATCCCTTAATGATTCGAAAATATAGCAACGGCCGCAAATAATCTTATTTGTAATTTACATTATTTTTTAAAATTGAATGAGAATTTTAAACTATAAATTATCGGGCTGCAAATAATTTTAGTTTTAATCTACTTTATTTTTTAAATTGAACTATATTGCAATTATCAATTTTTTAAAAACAATTTTTTACCATACTATTTTTAGATTCCCTATTCAAATTATTATTGAAATCATGAAATTAGTAATACAAATACTAAATTATAAGTATAACAATGTAAAATTACAATTATTCATAACGAGAACTAATAAAAACATAAATATGTCTGCAGTAAAAATATGAAGTACAAAACTCCCTTCAATTTTACTCATTAGCGCAAGAATAAATAGGTAATAATTCTTAACAAGTACAACATGAAGGGCCACGCAATTTTTACCCGTTAAATAAGGGTAAAACTGAAAAACCTGTACATGGAATTCTTCCTTTTGCTTACATAGATTCAATATGATATACTTGGCTGGCTGTCCTCATTTTATAATAATTCCTAACTACCAATTTTTGCAATAATATGATCTAATTTTGGTATAAAAACAAAAAATAATGAATTTTCTTTGAAAAAGAGAAATTAAAATATTATTGGCACCTGGCATCACCTTTGCTCTAGTCTATGTTCCGGCCATCATAAAGAATCCAGCATGTAATTACAGTTAACTGATCCGGGAGACAGCAGTCAGGTTTGAGTTGCCCTCAGTCCTTGTATATATCTAAGTCAAGAAGAGCATGAACAGAATGCTGATCATTGCACCAAACTCACTGCTTGATCGAACGAAGCTCCCACTTACCCTCACCATCAACCAGTCTTAATTCCAAAGCATGGAATGGTATTAGAGCAGGCCGCTGGAAAAGTACAATAATGAATAAATAAATAAAGCGACGGAAAAATTACAGTTGAAAAGTGCAACAGTTGCTGCTAGTTTGTTGCCATCAGATAATCATCCCAAGCATCTCTAATATTGTATTGTCCACCGAATTATACTTCTGGAAATAATTATTTGCATATTTCATTAATCACTACCCGGTGAAACTACTTGCCTGTGATGAGGTAATGACAGTTATACCCAGATCTTTTGCCACTCTATAAAGTTGTTCCTCAACATCAACACTTGTGGCACTGCCGTGGGGAAAATTTGCAGGTGAATTAGATAACTAGTTAGTTTTCTAATGAAATAAGGATTATGTACAAAATAATCCATATGGATTGTTGACGTACTTTGTGCACTCGTCAAGGATACCAAATTTAGGCTTGTGGAAGAATAAACGTGCCTGGTAAAACAAAAAATTCGATATCAAACAAGAGAACTCTGGTATGAATAGTGAAATATTGTTGCCATAAATGGCTTGAAGGTGCTGTAAATTAGCTGAACTCACCATGCCTAATCTCTGCTGTTCTCCAAGAGAGAGTGTGTCCTCCCAATTGAGATTGGCATCCCAACCACCATCCTCTCTTTCCAAAAGATAATTCAACCGAACATTTTCAAGAATAGTTTTCAATCGAGCATCAAGAATGTTCATGCTATCTGCTGATATTTTACCTGAAACTTTGCATGTTCACAATCCACAAAATATAAACTAATTCGATACATTGTTTCTGGAGAAATCGTTGAAGAAATATGAAATGTAACTTTAACATCATAGAGACAAGAAAGGATACCGTGCTTCTTAAACTGTTATGTCATTCTAAATGAAAATGACAGATCAGATACACTATCATGAGCAACCCCTAGACAGATATCTGCACGCTTTGAACTTAATTATAGTTCATTTCCCTTGATAACTCTATCCCAAGAGATTAAAAATGAAAATATCAATTGCCCAAATTCCAGAAGGTTCTATGTTTCTGGTACATGAGAACTTAACTTAATTTTGGCAAACTATATCTTGTGGGGAGAGATACCACAGGAATCTTTGCTGAGCTCCCTGAGAATTGAACTTTTTAACAGAGCACGACAAAAATATGATCCTTACAGTCACCCTAAATAGAGGGGACAAGCACAGTTTCTTGTTGTAACTAATCTTTAATAGACCACATCTAAATGGTACCTATTTTTGTAACATATAACTTGAAAGTCTAGAAAAGTATTCAAATGAAATCATTCACCAAAAATGTCTGAAAGATTGGCAACAGAAGCAATGTGTTTTATCATGCCATTCCATGATCAAATAAATAGTAGACGTCAAAATAGAAACTCAAAGGATAAGGAAAACAATAGAAGTTTTGCAAGTAGGTTACCTTTTCCATAAAACTTCAATTCCCTCATCTCAGCTTCCTCACGAGAGAGAGGATATATGATTTGATCCCTTAAAGTTCCTAGGCATGTATATGGTCGCTGAGGAACATAGAAGATGCCACAACTCGATCCAGCCTCTTCATCAAAATAGTGGATAGGTTTAAAAAGTCTTCCACTCACGATGGGCCAGAGACCTCGAAGTACTCTGAAGACAGAACTTTTTCCGCTACCATTTGGACCTTAAGAGATTAAAAGCACATCAGATGTAGATCTTTTATCAAGACAAAAGATAATACTTCCTATGTAACAAGCAGGCTCTTTCCTGGTACAACATCACATGTCAACTGCTTAGCCAAAAGTTTCTGTGCTGGAGTAATTATATCCACATTGGCTAAAGAAATGACATTCTCGGCATAGAGACTAGTGCTCTGAGACTGTGACAACTTATCGATGTTCAAATCCCCTGGTTAGATGATGATCTTGTTAGATTAATGTTGAACATTTAGGCAATCAAGTCTTAAAATAAATAAATAAACAGAAGAGTTGGAAAAGAAGTTGATCCATGCAGAAGCAATACGCCATATGGAAGACTTCCTCGCATATTACATATTATGAACAACGGTACATCAAATTGAAACACAACCAACATTTCAAATTTCCTGTTCTGATAAGGTACAACAAGTGCATGTGTTTTGGTTTTGTTAAAAAGGAACTAAAGATACAATGTACTCAGCGTCATATCGTAAGAAGCTTACATACAGACCTAACGGTTAGAAGGAACATACTTCAGTTTAAACCAAATCAACTCCGATAAGAACTTCATTCAACTGGTACCTCATCAAAGAGGCAGAATAACTTCTTATTAATTTATGTTGTTATAATTTATGAATTACTTCTTAACCTCTAAACATGTTATGTTCATATTATCTAAAGCTTCTTCACACTCAATACCAGCATGCTGGCCAAAGAAAAATAAGCACTCAGCACTGACAGAAAGAAAAGAAAGCTCATAAAAGAAATGATAGCAACTAAGAGAATAAGACTAGATATTCATGCAATTGTACCAGAAAAAATAATGAAAATACACATAAAAATGAAATGCAAGGTTTAAACAACCACTAGAAAAGTGTAAAATAGATGTACCAGACTGTGCAGCATCGAGAAGCTCTTCAAGCTCAAAAATCCGGTTGACGCTCCCAGATAGCTCCAGGAACTTTTTATGCAATTCCAGGATGTCACCAAAAGCTAAAAAGCTTTGAGACACAACAGATGCCAGGAACCGCAGCGCATGCGCAAGCTCACCTAAAAATAGTTCAAGTATTTTCAGAGAGAGAGAGGCAGGAGAAACCCCAAAGTACAAGAAAAATAAATAAAATATCTCACCTTGAGTAGAAACTAAAGCTCGATCCCCCTTGTGTTCCAAGGCATATAATAAGCTCAAACCCCAGGTAACATTATGAGGAAGCTGTTTCGTTACAAAATCATCAAGAATACCAAACAACCATTTCTTCTTCAAAAGTAACAAAGAGTGATCTAGAAGCTCCCTAAATCTTGACTCAACCATCTGCAAATAGAACAAACATAGAATTAGGGATAGGGAAAGGAAATTAGGGGGGGGACCATGGAAAAGAGAAAGGCAGAAAACCATGATTCATGCAAAAATTGCTAAAATTGGCTTTCATGCAAAACAAATTTTCAGGTCATGTACTGTCTAGACAAGGATATAAAACATATATAATATATTAACAACAGAAGGGAGGGAGGAATCAAACAGTATCCTTCTGAGAAAATTAGTTACACATGGAAGCTGCAACATGCATGTAACTTCTTACCAAGGATTTTAAACGATTCTTGTTGCAAAATTCAAGCCCGTAAAAAACCAACAATTGTAGGATCAATACAAAAAAGAATTAATTTTATTGGGTTCAGCCTAGGCATATAAAATGTAAACTATATTTGATGGGTTTAAACATAAACTTCCAGTTTCTAGCCAATTGTGAGCTTAAATAAACTCTGATTTCAGTCTATTTTTCCACAAGGAAATTTTGCATTGGCATCACATAAATGGATGGAATAGTTGATATTCCAATGCTTCAGACAGAACAATGAATTTAATTATCTTACAGCTTTTTCTCGAGCACCACCTCCAAAGAAAGCAATTGACTCAGCATGAGTGCGCAGTCTTTCATGCATGAACCTAATTAATGTAATAGTTAAAGTTATTAGAATGACATACGCAGCAACATCCAGATATTGAACAAATTAAACATAAGTTCCCAGAGGAGAACATTTATTTGTATTACATCAATCAATAATTTAAAAACTAAACAGGTAATGAACTGCAATAATATGAGAACACCTAAAATTGAAAAGTTTAACCAGCGCAAAACTGATCTTAAGACATGATCACATTAAAAAACTAAAAATAAATAATTAAAATATTAAAATAAGATGGCAGCATATTCTTATCACGATGTTCTGATCAGTCCGTTGCGTCATTTAGGCAAGTTTACCAGAAGCAAATATTCATTCATCTTCAACAATTCCCTTCTTTCTTTTTTCTTGCCATTCTTCCACGTATCTTTACCATCTAATCTAACTTCTAATAAAGCCCAAATAAAATAACCGTCTATGCCACGTATCTTCAATTCCCTTTTTCCCCTCTTCTTTTTCAGAGAGGGGTAGCTATATGAATCATTGCATGTTCTAAAATTAGATTGGATGACGGTATCATTTATTAGAAAAGGGTAAAACAAACACTTCGAAGCACCAGACAGTTTCTGAAACCAGCCAGGTTTTATTGTTATTCTAGATTTAATTTTTGTTTGTGATTATCCAGCTCAGTTCCTGAGTTTCCTACCCAATAACAGACCACATCTGGATTTGGAAACACCAGTTTATTTAAGTACTTTTGCATTATACACGTTCATACAAGTATTTCCGTATGTGTAAGTACATCTAGCATTCTTAGTATTGAAGCATGGATCATAAACCAAGATAGAATTACCTAAAGGTTCCCTCAAGTTGTTGTTCTTGACTTGTCAAATCACCAAAATCAGGAGTAACAGTCCTTAGAAAACCCAGACCAAGCAACATATAAGCATACAAAATGGCGATGCCGCTTTGTCCAGTTAAAAGCTTCATTCTCCAGGTGAACCTAAAAAAATTTGCTTTTGTCAAGAAATTGTCTTAGGAAGAGAGCTAAGGGAGAGAGGAAACAAGCAAATAATTTCAAAGCCTAGAATCAAGATTAATCAGGAAACAAATAGTTGTACCACAATGGATCAAGATAGTTTACTCACCACAAAATGTCAACAAATGGCTTTACCATTCCAGTAACCAGCCCCGATAAATCAGTAGTTAACTTTTCAAGATCATGAGTTATTCTTTGATCCGCATCAATATTTTTGCTTGACATGTGAAAGACCTACAAGAAGATGCATTTGATGTGAATTTACCAATGCTGAATTCTATGCAATAGTAGTGACAATTATGAACACTGTGCGATGCTTGCCCAAGTTCTTGGCCATCATTGTTTCTGAGATGATCAAACTACCTGGTAAAATGAGTTATTTCTTAAGTAGTTCTTCAGCAAATGTTGAGTCAATCTGATCCTCCATCCAAGGGCCAGCCTTGCAGTCAAGTGCCTGTAAACCAAGAAGGCATGCTAGATGTGAAATAAAGCTAGGGATGAGAATGAAATTTATGTAGTGAAATTCATACCACCAAGAATCAAGTATAATCAAAGTCTTCTGAAGCACTAAAAAACAACACAAGTTAAAAAAATCTTAGTAGGAATATGGCTGGGGTTTATCCAAAAATTGTCAATGCATAACCTACATTCATTGTACTTGTATGATCCAGAAACCCACTCAGAAGTTTACCAGAATGGCATAAGTAATGGAAATATAATAAGAATAGACGACAAGCACAGATTATGAACCATGACATTGTTTATCACAAAACAAATAATTAATATTTAACAGTCACAATTTAAGGCAAATACAAACCAACAAGTTGGACAAACAGCCTTCTGCATATAAAATAAGCTACTCAATCTGCATGTACAACACAAAGAACATACTGAAGCACAGAATTAAGTAGTTTCAAAGAGCATTTTTTTTACAGTGTAGGAGAAAAAGCATACTAATATGAACGGCACAATCCTCTTGATTGATGCTGCAATCTTTCTTCAGGAAAATTTTAGAAGTCAGAACTTACTATGGCTTCATTAACACATTTGGAAGAAGAGCTAGATAAAATTCTTTTCAGAGAATTATTTTTTTTATTACAGAGAAAGCGATTTCAAGACCTTTATGGAAAAAAAACAGTAGAGCCTTCTTTAGACTCCAAGAACTTGTATAGACCCTAGAGAGAGGGTTCACATTCATACTATGGTATCAGTTGTCTTTGGGGGTACAATACACTAGCACTAAATGATGATGATAACACAATATAACCTAGAGTAATTAGGAAGAAATTGTGTATGTATAATGTACATGTACATATAAATATACATATACATATAAATATACATATATATGCCTTTATTGGAGAGAGATAAAATATCACCAAAATTAAATAAGTAAAATAACAAAAATATAGCATTAGAACTGACTCAATTGACAATTTAACTGAAATGTTTCTCTATTTGTATCTCCTTTTTGTTTATTTGATATAGAGGTTCATACATCATAATTAATAGAAAAATTACCTCAAGGAAGGTGCAATGAAAGAAGATGCAGCGCTTTGAAGAACACTTATCCCAATTAATCGGATAAAAGCTGCCTTATCCTGCTCCAAAACATGCTTCACAGTCGTTCCTGAGAATTGATGCATTAAAATAAAAATAAACAATCTAACAGATTTTAAAATGGATAAAAGGTAAAACAAAAATATTTCTAATACCATTTAATGATGCAATCCGATCTGATACCCAAGTTCTCGAGACAACAAGTAAAGCAACTGCAAACAGTTGAGCCCCTTGTTTGTCAAATAAGGTAGGTACCTGAAACACAAAATCACGGTCATAGATAGAAGAAATTAAAAGTTTTGTAGGTGGATGAAAACACGATTTACTCATTGTTCACATTAAGTGCTCCTTGCACCATGATTACTTGAATTCAAACATTGAAGATAAGTAGAATATCATAAAAATTCATGCTCCATATGCTAAACAAATATTTATACAACAATATTTAAGCTACTAGTTGAGAACATTTAGTCAAAGGTGGTCAACTCCATCAATATTAATCCATAATGGAACTTTCGACAAAGACAATATATAACTTCAAGCACTTACTTCTTAGGATTAAAACTCTATGGTAAAAGCCAGTTAAATCAAATCTACTACTACTAAAGAATTATGTCCAGGATCTGAAACACTAATGAAAACTCAAATGAGGAAGGCACAAAGTCATAACAGCTTCCCAAATCTCCTATTTAATGATCTAGCTAAAGAAAGAGAAGCTATGTCTTTTGGGAAATTCATCATACGAGTTCCAATAAATTTAGCACTTCACAAAGTTTATGACTGATATGCGAATGAAAAATAGGCTCTTCCAGAACATACCAGTACTTTAAACATGGCAGCAACTCTTAATGGAAGTACTCTCGGATCCCTCTGGAGTTGAGGAACAACAGGTAACTTGTCATCATGATTCACAGAGGGAGATGCTGCCATGACCTCTGATAAATATGATTGAATCTTTGGATTTGAGAATGCAGAATCCTAGAAAATTCAGTCAAAATTTTGTAGTGAGATAATAATAATAAAAAAGATGCACACACAATATTAAACATCCAACTTAATATAAGACCACATAAAACCCAAGGCTTAATAGATATTAGATGACACTACTTAAAACTCCTCACACAACTCAGTAAGAGTCTACATGTGGACAGCCTCATTATGGGTAACATGAAAGACAAACAAAAAACGCACGGACTCTAATTTGATGTTAAGCAGCCAAACTTAATAGGGGCTACATGTGGACAACCTCACATGGTGACATGGGTTAACAGGCAGGAAGAATAGAACAAACTTGGTTTTGATACTGTGTTAAGCATTCAACCTAAACCAATTGGCAGTAGATGCAGTTGGTAATAGATGGAGAGAACCAACTTGAATTTAAGACCTCATGAAATCACTACATAACAGATGTGAGAAAACATCACTTAATCCTCCTTATGTGTAGTTCAACACAGGACCTACACTCAGACAACCTCACAAGGGTAACAAGCAGGAAGAAAATAACACAGCAACTCTACTAATCAGCAACAAATAGGACAAAGGGCTCAACTTGTATAAATGACCATAAGAAACGCAAGATTTAAAGAGATGTGGAGTAACAGAACCTAACACAACAAACACACAAGAAAACCAAGTTTCAAAAATTTTAAGACCTTTTTAGCTGCTGTGAATGCTCGTTGAACTGCAATTGCATCAGTTTGGCGGTTTGTCTCAGAAACTTCAGTCAATTCAATCCCATTTTCACTTCGTACTGAAGAATCCTCACTACAGGTTTTATAAGAGTTCAATTAAGTCACCAAAAGGAAAAGATATAGATGCAAAAACCACAAATTTATATTTGGTACCTTTTATAATGAACTATCCAACATCCTTCTCCATTCAAAGACAAAACCACATCATGAAATGCAACTAGTGCTGGACGATGTGATATGGTTATACATGATGTACCCATAGCTCTAACTTTAGAACAAAACCGCTCCTCCATATCAGTTGTCACAGCACTAGTGCACTCATCAAGAATTGCAAATTTAGGCTTATGGTAGAACAGTCTAGCCATCCCCAATCTCTGTTGCTCCCCAAGAGAGAGTTCATCACCCCAGTTAACCTCTTTATCGGGTTGGTAGCGATTTAATAGGTATTCAAGGTCAACCTGAATGGACAACGAAGATACGAATTATATTGAAAACTCGGAAGAAATAGAATACGTCAATACAATTTCAAGAATGAGAAAATATGGAAAATATTATGAGATGAAACTCGTACATTTTTCAATAGTTCTACCATTCCATCGTGTGTAAGAGGTTCAACCTCTTGATCTGCCGTAAGAGGATAAATTAACTGGTCGCGAAGTGTTCCAACAGCTGTATATGGTCTTTGTGGCACATAAAATATTTCCTTATTAAGATCAGAACCAACC
Source organism: Kokia cookei (assembly GCA_039519145.1). Lineage (NCBI taxonomy): Eukaryota > Viridiplantae > Streptophyta > Magnoliopsida > Malvales > Malvaceae > Kokia > Kokia cookei. Next base: position 17,050,688 of record CM076908.1, read on the forward strand.
CCAGGTTTCACAATATGGCCAGATACCAGTGGCCAAAGACCACCTAAAACCCGGAAAAGGGAACTCTTTCCACTGCCATTTGGACCTTCAGCAAAGAAAAAACAAAGATTTACAATCACCTAAAATTCATACACATCTTCCAAGGAGGATTAAGCATTGTCTTTCCAAAATTTTCTAATCAATGATTTTCTAAACACCACAGGACAGATTAGAATATTGAAACACAAACATAAAAGAAGGGCAGCAGATATAAATAAATATAGAAACATAAGCCCACACATGCAAAACACATACACAGGCATAAAGAACAACCAAGATTTCTCACTATTCAGTGAAAAAGCACAGGTTTAAGGGTATTAATACTTTTCAAAAATCAGAAGCATGTCTAAGGGATAGATGAGGAGGTGAGAGAGGGGCTGCATTCCTTGCCTTCAACTCATCCTTGTTCCAGCACTAAAGCATAAATCCACGAATACATCTATCTCCAGTACTCTTACTCAGTTTTTCTTATCTTTTTAATATCTCAGAGAAAACATGATTTTGAAGTTTTAGCAGAGTAATATCAAATAAAGCAAAATTATAAATACCTGCAAAAAGGTGAACCCTTTTTTGCTTTTATTTAAATGCTAAAGCATTTTTACTTACTCGCGTATAAAATTACTCATCTAGCTACAAAGTAATATTGTTGTTAAAATAGAACTGTTACCAGATATTTAATTAAGCAACACTGTCTTTGGTAAGTATATCATGAAGAATTAAACTCCATGAACAAATATCCACACAGTCATCCAAAACTTGCTATAAATCATCACATAACAAAATCTAAAACTTGTTTATGGTAACTAATTCCAGTAAAAGCTCATTAACTTCCTAGACAATAATAGAGATGATTGAAGAAAGCAAAATAGAAGAATGTCCAGAAGATGAGATTGCAACATAGAGCATATTACTGGCAAAATATGTAAATTACAATTTTCAAGGGGAAAACAACCTGTAATCAAAAGATTAGATCCCGATTCAACTGTCAGAGAGAGATCCTTCACCAAAACATTCCCAGATGGAGTGACAACCTGTATAACGTTTCAACTATTAGAGCAAAAAATCTGGTAAAGGAATACTAAGAATCATAAATCGTTCAATATCAACTCAAATACCTTTACATTGGAAAACTCAACATAATTAGCTTCAGTTAAGTAATTCCTACTTGCTGCTCTTTGAAACGACGGTTTTTTATCAACAGCAGTTAGCTCTCTTGATATGAGCATTAACTCATGAATGCGATCAGTATAACCACTGGAAGATATTAACAGAAATGGCAGTAAGAATAAAACTTAAGTTATTAGAGGATCAAGATATCAGTGTCTCAGTAACATTCCTTCTAGTAATAATTAACAACCATACTGAATGTGCATTAATCATTAATTTTAAGTATGTGTTTGGTAAGATTTCAGGGGTTGGTTATACAGTGCTTAATGTTCTCTCTAACTCACTCAAGTCTTCTCTTGTTACAATATGACAGAATATGCAACATATATCGGAGGTTGCTTAGAAAGTTATTAGTGCTCCTCCATATGTTGTTCTTCTAAATGTTATATCTCTAATACCTCTTGAAAGCCAGAAATCAACAGAAGAATACCTGAGGCGATTTAGCCGTCTTGAACTTACAGAAAGGGTTCCTAGGGCCTGAAATAGTGAAATTACAACACTGGTATGATATCTTAGATTGCTTAACATCTCTGCCCGTCCCAATGTTGAAGTGTCCGGTCTAAGATTGCCAGCAAAGAAAGGCTCAATAATCAACACGACAGCAAATGTGGCACCAAGGTATTTCAATAAGAAGTCTTGAATCATGCCAAACCACCAATGGTCATGAAGTACGACCCTCAAGTGCCTAACAAGATTCTTAAACTTCTTCTGGATATGAGATTCTTCTCTACTTTCTCCACCATAAAATGCAATACTTTCTGCATGGGTCCTTAACCTCGAATGAAGCTGTCTGTATTCTCCTTCCAACTGTTGTTCTTTGGACATTAGTTTTCCAAAAGCTGGAGAGAAATTTCTTATTGCAGCTCCCGCTCCCAAAACATAGGCCTGCTAAACAATACCACTTGCTAATGTGACCAGTGACCACTAATAACTTCATTAGCAGAGCAGTTGCCAGAAATTTATCTAAGCCTGTAACAGATACAAATGATGGGACAAAGAATTACCAATATCCAGAAAATGTATTTTGGGCTAGCATAAGAACAAAGACGCCAAGTATAAAGCAGACCATCAGTAACTGCTGTCAAATCATCCTGTACAAGCTCACTTAACTCTGAACAGAATCTTGGAACATCACTTGCAATCCGTTGTTCAGGATTCCTAATCCGTCCATCAACGTGTGATATTCTGTAATAAGCCATATTCTGAAATTACATATTTTACAGATAAACAATAGAGAAAACATAGTAAAATAAAATTACTAAAAAGTAGAATGCATGGAAATCAGAGGTAAGAGCTTCTTATATATAACAAACAAAATAAAGCTGTCATCCTCAGTTATGGAGATTAAATTTGCCATTTACTAGTCTACAATCCAGCATTTCATTGCATACTTTAACTTTTCAATGACTGTTAAAGGATACTTAATTAATCCATACATAAGAAAAATATATGGAGTTCAATACTTTACCTTAACGTATAACATAAAACAGAAAAATGGTTATTAACATAAATACTTAACTAGTGTTTAATTAGTAGGGCTTAAATTTCTTACATCAATAAATTATCAAAACATACAAATTAGGATCATAACAAAGGTAAACGATAATTAATTAATAATAGCAAGCTTTCAAAACTTTTACAAATTCCATCAATTATTAGACTTCTACATACACTAAGGCCTATTAAAATTATAGGATAAAACAATTACAATCTGTAATTATATAATCTGATATAGTTTTAAAAAAAATTTTAACTTGTATTTTCATCTATTAAATAATCAAAATACAATTTTGAACTCTTTTTTGTAATATGCATGTAAAGAATCAAGAAAAATAAAATAAAATAAATGACCGAAATTAGGCTAAACCCAAGTCAAACAGGTTCAAAATTGCGAAAGTTTGATTAATCTGAATCCAAATATCAACTTGGCCATATTCAAAAAAAAAACATTGTGTGACACATAACACAAACTTGAAAAAGTATGTGAATAATGCCAATCTGAAGATAATTTCAATTTATTGTTATAAGATATTATTATTTATTTATTTCTCTTTTTTTTTTTTTTTTGCCTCTTTTCCAGTCTTTATTTCCTTCTTGTTTTCTTTTCCTTTCTTCCCTAACTCCTTTCTCTTTCTCTTTTTTCCTTTCTTCTCTCTTAGAAAAAAGAAAAAAAAATGATGAAGAAAGACAATTATCTTTCACATTGTTGGCAATAAACTTAATAGATAGTATATAGATATATTAGACAGATAGTCTCATCGCTATTGAAAGGGAGGAAAAAGGACTGGGAAAAAGGCATTGGGAGGAAAGCATAAATGACAAGATCTCTGAATTGTAAAACAAAATCCTCAGAATTTTCACCAATCATAGAAAATTTACTCAATGCTATAACCCTTCAAATGTCTGCCATATTACAACACCATGAGTAGGATTCTTTTTCCACAATAAAGAAAATTGTATGTAGTTCTGAGAACATATCTTTAAGGTATAATAAATAACGCTTTGGTTTAAGATATAATAAACAATTAAAAAATAGAATAGAATAAAAAAAGGAAAATAGATACTCACATATAAAGATTATTAGACAACTAAAACATAAAACATGTATGCCACCTGCCACTGATAAAGATGTGCACAGAAGACACTCACTTATGCAGGAAGAAATGAACAACAAAGTATGAATCATGAACTGATTTATCCAGATTAAAAAGTGTAACATAACAAAAGAGAAAAACAAATCAGCTATATACAGATTACTACATCATCAAAGGCAGAAAACTACCTCAAAGTAATGTGTATGGATGAGCTTTGTCAGTATTTTCCTGAACCTCAGACTTAGGGTACCAGTTATGTACTTTGAAGTAGAATGAAAGGTTGACAGAAGAAAACACAGCAAAATGTTTTCGGATATTAGCAGGAAAAATGATGGTACACGCCGAAGGAAAGCAGCACGGAATAGAAACCCCTGAACTTTTGCTAATCTATTGGTCAAAGCAGTTCTCAGGACCTGCAAAAAAAGGTATAGAGTAGATGCTTTACTTAAAAAGAACACAAAACCCTTAAAGTCCATGCTAGAAAAGTCACTTGTGTCACATCCCTTTGAAGGAAAATAAATTTCCATTGAACTTTTTAAAGGATTTCCGTACCAACTGCTATATCTGATACAGTTCACAAGGGATTGCAAGCTAAATCATAGGTTTATAAGTAAATCTTCACACAGATGCATGCATAACCAGAGCAGATAGAAAAAGTGTCTTAGTTTCCAATTGCTTCTCATATTACTATATGATCGAATACACTAAATAATTGTTAAAAATAAAATACAATAACTGAAGAGAGAAGTCAAGCAACTAGGCTGTGGTAACTTATTTTAGCTATTTATATTTTCCTGTTCTAGATAAAAAAAAATACCCTAAGTATATCTGATACAGAATGTTTTGGCTTGGTACTGAGGTAACAAATTGCCATTGTCTAGCATAAATATGGATTTGAACCAGTGCCTCATTTAATATGCCACTTAAACCAGATCAAACAGCATCTTTACACCAAAATTTCAACTTTGTGAAAAACCTAAATACCCACTCTTAAGGACCTAAAAACAAATATAATCTCCAACTTTCCTGTCTGGCCTATTTTCTCAACAACGATTGCAATTTCAATGAAAAAGATTGTGTTGCCACAAATAAAATATAAAGAACAATAGGAACTTAGAATGCAAGCACAATATTGAACCAGCATGTTGTCAATGCACAAAAAGAAAGGCTTACCACTATGCCCAGCAAAGCCAAAAGATCTCGTGTGCCAGTTTGGCCCATCTTAGATAGAAGAATTGCTGTTAAAACCTGAAGGGACTTTAATCCACCTCTCTTTCGTGTAGTTCCCTTTAGATTATTATTCCTTTTAAGAACCTCATATGAATTTTCTCTATCATCTTGCACCCCATTGGAATGACCATAAGAATAGGGCTTCTTACTACTAAACCGCGATTGCAGATAGGCAGCAGTGCCACCAGCAACCATGATACCAGAAGCAAGCAGTACTGCTTTCCTGTAAAACCATAAAAGTAGTAAAATTATAGACAGACACCAGGGAAGGAGAGAAGACAAATGTTTTGTCTTGCAACTTTCATGGCATGGTCATCCGACAGAGCTCCGCCAGGAAGGTGGAGTGAGGAATAATATCATGCCACATAACATATTGACCTCGAAAGGATGGTAAACAGATGGATAAAAACTGCAGTTATAATGAAGAAATACTAAAGCTCCAGATCAAAAATGTTCAATTAAAAGTTAAAATCAAGCATTTCACCCTTTAGAAAAAAGGAGTCCTATCTTTGATACTATCTTTTAGTACATCTATAGTAAGACATATAGGGTCTAGCTTAAAATCACAAGTGCCCTACTAAACAGTGGTATTTCTCCTACATCATTTTCACAACAGAATGAATATTCCCAAGTCATACTTACTCTGCTACCCATATTAAATATTTTCCAGCTTCCCTCCCTTTTTTTTTTGTTGTTTTTTGTGTGTGTAACTCAGGAAATATTTTCATTCAAGGTAGTTAACATATTTAAGAACCCTCAAGATTACTAATTAAGTTTTTTATTTTTTGGCTAAGGTAATTGAGGCATAAACCCCCAGTGATAAACAAGATGTGAGATTAGATCCTAGGTCTACAGCAAATCACCTCCTCTTAAAGAGGGAAAGGTAACCACAAGGCAGAAACTCCAAGGTTATTTATGGCCAACCTGATAAAAAATGCATCACTCAAGGCCAATTCTTTCGTGGATACATTCACCCCATCAACAATGAGTATCTCAATCTCTTTCTTTGCTTATCTGAAATAAAATAAAATGCATTGTGCTTTTCTTTCTCTACATTATTCACCCTCTGAAAGAAGTCTAGAAAATTTTTAAAATTCATCTAAGCAACAACTTTCAAGATTTTTCTAATAGATAAAATGATGTCTGGATACAATAATTGTTTCCAAAATGCACTAGATGCATGCATTCAGACGGTAGGTTTTCATGAATTAAACCTTCAATGCAAGAAAACCCCTAGAAAATTTTAATAAATAATCAAAGGCATGTCTTGATACAAATTGTTCGCAAGATGCACAATATACATGCAAACAGAGAGTAAAAAACATGCAAGGGTCTTCAAGAACTAAACCTGCAATGCAAGAAAATCCCCACAAAATTATCATGTGGAATATTATTCTTCTAACATTTTATAGTTTCTGACGATTGTAGAGCATGGGCTGTTTTATCCATAGGGTCACCACCAGTATATGTTGCTCATCAGCAACACCAAACAAATAAAAAAAAAACCGAAAGAGACAATTTTTCTCTAGTATTCACATTCATCAAGAAGAAGATATGAGGACAAAGTAAGGAGAATTGCGAGACAACATAATACTTGCGCTAGCAGACATTTAAATTATCGGTGTTATCATTATCAAACTATCAGAAAAGCAAAAACTCTTATAATTTATACAACAAATAAATTGAATCAACTAAGATATAGAAGTGTCAAATTAATTATTTAAATTTATTATCACCAATATAATACATCAATACCTCCTAGAGGCCAAAAGATTTCGTCCACAATCAGTTAACTGCAACAGTTGAAGAGAAGGCATTGTTGAAGGTGGACCTGCACAGTAGCAAAGTTAAATACCAAACAAGGAGGAAAGAATCCGGAAAACATTAATTGTTAAACAATTATGCAACAAGCTTTTGGATTTCTCCGCATTCAGTATCATTAACCAATAAATAGAAGAGGAAATAATAATAGTTACTTTCCAAGCATAAATGAAGAACCTTCACTAGAAATGCACACAGAAATACCTGTTTCCATATAACATGATATGCATACTCCTATTAAATGATTTGTTATACATAACAGTAGGATACAAAGAAACAAGAGGAGTTGATATAAATCCTAGGAGTAAATTTTCAAAGTAGAGAAATTTTGTTATCAATTCTCTAAAACATCCCAAAATCTTTCCCCTCTGCCCCCATAGAAAAAAACTCCCAGAATTTTATGGCCAATGCTCAAACACTCGGAACCAAATAAGCAGGGTAGTTGCTAAATCCTCTGAAGTGCAATCAATAGCAAAAGATAATGCTTTGCATGTGGAATGACCATTGTAACAAATTCACATTATAAGGCAGAAGATGATTTCCCAAAGTCTGATCTTGCTGTTTAACAAGATAAGCCTTATGTCTAGAAATTAGGAAAAAAGTTTCTTACTATTGTCTAGAGTTGAGCTCTCGTGATTCCAATTCAAAAGCCAATAGTGTTAAACATGCTCCATCACAAGTCAACGTTGGGAAGAGAACATACACCAATTTTTCTTAATATGAGAGCTTCTAAGCAGTAAATATTCTGGTATTTGCTTCTTATCAAATGAATTCTCAACAATAATCAGGATAATGCATCTGTGAGGTAAATCAGCTAAGCACCATCAGCATGCCAAAAAGTATAATGGAGTATTTTGTATAACTATTAGGAAAAACCGAAAAGAAGGCAGAAATGTGCATATAAAAATCATATACCAAGAATGCTGATGGAAGCAGTAATGTGTTCATTGCAGAGATAAGAGAACATGGAAGCGCCATATATTGACAAATTAAATATTGAGACGTACTCAGGAGCTATATTTATTTAACCTGGATCTATCATTATCAAGCGATTAGAAATTGAAAAGAACAAAATGCAGAAAAACGCTACGCAAAGTGATAAATTAAAGATGTGCAGCTGTGTGGTGCAAATGTAGAATGCTTATACAAGTTTACACGGACAAATTGAGTGTTTAGAATAAAGAGATTGAAAGGAGTGTTCTCTTTTAGTTTCATTATTTGAGAAATGATTACCTTTTCCAAGTATGCCCAGATCAAAGATTCCTTTTCTAAGGGGAGAGAAAAATATATATATTAGTTCTAAATGGAGAAGAAAAACTAACATATGATTAAATTAAATTAACGAGCTCTTCCCGGAGCTTAATTATATAGATTTATATTTTATTTTATTTATTTATTTATTATAAATATAAAAAGATATGTATGCATAATAAAATTTTAGGTTAAAGTAATTAAGAGATTTTTGTATTATAGGACGGTTTTAAATTATTATTTTATTATTAAATGGATTAATTCGGTTCATGTAAAAGAAATAAAATCTATGATTTGTAAATAAAATCTTTTATTTGAAATTAAATTATAATTGAAAATTTTTAATTTATAAGATTTTTTTTATAAAGCAAATGCTAATTGTGTTGTAATTTAAATTTAATTTGATTTTTTATTTTTTAGAATTCAACGAGTGGCTCTAATAGAATTTCGGGTTTAAATATTTGTGTGTATAAAATATGTGTGTATTATTAAAATATTAAAAAAATATGAGCATGTAATTACATCAATATATTTAAAAAATTAATTTTTTTAATACTATAAAGATTAAATTACATTTTTTTAATAATAGAGAAACTAATTTGATATAATCTCTATATTATGGTGACTTCTTACGTATTTTAACCTAAAATTTTAACTCAAAAGATTTTAATTTTGTTAGAATATTAAAAGAAAAAAGTACGGTTGAAAAAGTTATATTTTGATTAGACTTCAAATTTAATTGAAAGTTAAAAGAGTAAATTACACCAAATGTGATTAGATTTTGGTTAATTTTTAATTTTTTGTTATTGAACTTTTAAAACTTACAATTTTAAACAAATTATTTTCTTTTTTTTAATATTAAATTATTTATTATTTTTTTCTTTCTTTTTTCCCCTTTTCTTCTTCTTCCTCTTCTTTACCCCTTCTTCCCCTTCCCCAACAAACCTTAGTCGCCTCGGTTCTACCACCGCCTGTCTTTCTTACTTCTCACTTCCCCAAATCCTCAAAAGGCTCAACCTGAGTCTTTCGCCCACTCGTTCTTTATAATCTTCTCTGTTGTTTTATAAATAAAAACCAACATCTTGATAAAAAATTTTCCCTGGGTGGATCAAAAATGGCTTTCAACTCTCCATTTGTTATCAATTCTCTTTATTGTTCAAAAGAAACGAGAGAAGATGTTCTTCTTGCAGCCTTTTTTCAGATCATGTTGTCATTGCATCCCATTTCAGATCAACTAACAATCCATCAACAATTGTCGTCTGGTTTCCTCTAAATTCCATTTCAGCATCTTGTAATGAATATGTAAGGTAAAGCCTCTAGAAATTTGGAAAATTTAATGGAGTTAGCCAATACAATCAAAGAGATGAAGCTGAAATTTAATGGGGTTTTGCTCATCTTTCATCTTCCTCTTCAGTGCTCCTTCGTCTTCTTGATGAAATAGGAAATCTTTTAAGAAATTTCTCTGGGATTAAATAAATTTTAGTATTTGTTCAACTAATTGAATTGGGAAAAAATAATGTTGAAGAATAGTGATTAAGAAGGAAATTACAACAACCAGCAATGATTTAACGTAACATGTCATATTCACATTAGCTCAATAACAACACTAACCGTAAAATGATATTTTTATAATAATAAGATGATATCTTATTAAGTTACATTTAGAGGTGTTTATGTATTGGTTCTGATTAAGTTCAGATTAGATCTAAATATTATATTAATATATTTTATGTTTGTTTAAATTCGATTTAATCCGAAATTTAGATTTAAAATTTTACTCAAATCCATCTATATTTATAAAAGATTAATTTTATTATTTTTTAATTTTTTTAAATATTTATTTTACTTTATTTTAATATTTAATAATTTTATTCATTTCTTATTTATTGAAATTGTTATATAGACATCTTAACATTTTTTGAATGTTTATATTTAAATAGTATTATATATTTAGTATATATTTATTTTTTTAATGTGTTTTAAATTATATAATATATAAAAATAATATAATATAAAATACTATAAATTTAAAATGGATCGGTTTAGATCTAATTTTTTTACTTAAATTTATTTTTCGGACTTAATATTTTTATTTAAACTTTTTTAATTTCAAAAGAATATTCGAACATGAACGAATTACCCAATTCATAAACAGATCTAATTACATCTAACGTAGATAACACAAGACAGGATAAGGAACAGGCAGATAAACCAAAGCTGAATTATTTTTTTTAACTTTTATTTTTCTAAATAGGAAAAAAGAAAGATATTTCTTTTAATTTCTTTTATTCTTACTTTTGTTTGTTATGTCCGATCAGAATTATGCAGCAAAGCGGTTTCAAGGTTGGATGTTTTATCGTGACATCAATTTAATTAAAAATTTAATTTTATTAAAATAAATTAAAAATATTTTTTAAATAGCAATAACTATTAAATAAAAATATTAATTAAGCTAAAATATAAAACAGTTAACAACCACTACTAAAATAATTAACGGGTGAATTTGAGATTGATTAAAATTTGTTTATAAATTTTTTAACACTTCACCTATGTGTGACAAAATTTAGGTTTTTTTATTTAAAAATTAGTTTTTATAAATAAAATTTAAATTAAGTTTTTTTAAAATTTTTCCTAATTTTGAAAAACAAATACAAAATCTTCAAATTAATTTTTTTTCCATACGAAAACTGTTATTTTATAAAAAATTACACGAGATATTTAATTATGAATTATTAGTACATATAATTAATACAAACTTAACGTATTAAAACTTTTTAAAAAAAATTAACGTATTAAAAGTCTCATAACTCTCTTCATGAAATTAATACTCCCTTTTTTGGTCAAAAATGAAATTAATACTTTAGTCCTACTTTTTTCTTCTTTTTTGGTGATATACATGAAATTAAAAAAGGAGTGAATTATGCTTGTAGATTTTGTGGTCATGAGTATGAAATATTTTACATGTTATTCGTGATTGTACTACAACTAAAGACATTTGGAATCGGATAGTTTTTACAGGTATGTTTTCTTTTTTTTTCAGGAATTTTACAGGAATAGATGGATCTTAATCTTTGCAACAGTCAATTTGTCCTTCTTGCGAAAGATGTTAATTGACAATTTTTTTTGGGATTTTAATGTGACGCATTTGGAAGAATCGAGACTTTTACATTTTTCAAATATTTTTTAAAGTCTATTTTGAAATGTTGATATAGTTATTAAAGTCACTCTTAATTGGGAAAATCAATTTACTTTTGTGATGATTCCGAGTACTATCAAGCCTCCAAAAAAGTCTGTTGCTCCTTTGTCTTATAGTTGGGTAAGCGTGAATACAGATGGCTAGTTAGAGTAGAGGATGTGTTCGTTGTAGTTGGTAGGATTTTGCGAGACCATAATGGGAGATGAATTGTCGACTTTACTAGGTATTTGGGAAATTGTGTCGTCTTAAATTCTGAGCTTTGGGGCATTTTTTACGGATTGAAACTCGCACTTGATCGGAGAATTGAAAGAGTATTAATTCAGATGAATAGCCTTAAAGCAATTAATATCACTCAAGATTTAAAAAAGAACTACAATTCTACCTTGGTAAGAAGAATTCATGCATTATTGAAGCTCTTGCATCAGTGAAGAATTCTATATATTCTTCGAGAAGAAAATAAAATCGCCAATAGTATTGTTAAGACAACTTGTGACAGAAAAACTAGATTAAAATTAATAAAAAATCTCATCCGATGTATTACACTTAATGTTTATCTTTTGATTTATATTTCTTTAAAAAAAACAAATAGTCAATAAACGTTAAAACGGATATTTAAAT